>VDFB02271358.1:422179263-422240193 GCA_007258455.2 Sequoia sempervirens | reverse complement strand
AAAAAAATTGTAGAGAGGCAAGGTGGACCATCAAATTTAAGCCCTAGGTTCAATGTTAATCGAAATAAAATGATTAAATTTATATACACATATATTTATTATTAATTTACTTTTTATATTTTTCCTAAAAAAAATACATATATTTATTATTAATTTACTTTTAATATTTTTAAAAATTTGAATAATAGTAGAAATTGATATCAAATTTAAGAAACATGTTTTGTCTTTATCATTATTTCATTTTGTTAATGGACATTTTAATTTTACTGTTGTACATAGTCATTTTTTGGTTTAATTTCACACTAAATCTTATGATTATGAAGATACTACTTTGATTATTTATTCCTAAATATTCATATATTATGAAGTCAAGTCCTCATATGACTCATATAACCTCACAGCCATCTAATGATTAATCACATTCTTAAGTGAATTAAGAATAGATTTGAATTTCTATTCAACAACCATATTATGTTTAATTTAATCTAAATTGTTTTATTCCATCCATACATTATTTGCAAATATAATTATATTTATTAACTAGAATATATATTTTTTAAATATTACAAAATAATATTAAATTAATTTACTATATATTATTTAATACAATTTAAATAATTTCTTATATTAATTAATAATTTAAAATTCTTACACTTTCACTCTGTAGTTGTATGAATACCGTTAAAGTTTTTATTTCATTTAAAAATAGTCCATCAAAACAAAAATTCATAGAGCCTCTTAGAAATATTTAAAAATTTGATAGCAAATTTTAAAAATTCGTAAAAAATTAAAAACCAAAAGTTGTGAGAAATTTAAGTTTTCCCATCTTTCATAATAATTTATTATAATTACAAAATAATATTATATTATTATTTACAAATTTAATTATATTTATTAACTAGAATGTATATTTTTAATAGTTACAAAATAATATTATATTAATTTACTATATAGTATTTAATACAATTTAAATATTTATAATATTATATTAATTTACTATATAGTATTTATAATATTTTATTTATGTAAATATAACTACTCTATTTATTTCAAATTGTCAAATCAATAAATATATTTAGTCAATAGGCTTTTTTAATGATAATTACAAAATAATATAATGTTAATTGATATATAATATTGTAATTACAAAAAACTATTCATATTACTTTATTATGATTACAAAAATAATATTATATTAATTAATCATATAATATTAAGGAAAATTAGACTTTCACTCTCCAGTTGTTTGAATATGTTAAAGTTTTTATTAATTTAAAAATATCCTATCAAAAAAAAAATCATAGAACATTTTAGACTTATTTATGCTTGTAGTTTGGCTCTTAGTCAATACCTGTGCCCTTGTTAATGACAATCATTTTTTAATATTAGTATTGCTATTCATAATAATGTATTATAATTACAGAATAATATTACATTAATTTATTATATAATATTAAAGGAAATTACACCTTCACTCTCCATTTGTATGAATATGTTAAAGTTTTTACTCATTTTAAAATAGTCCATCAAAAAAGAAAATTCATACAACATTTTATACTTATTTATGCTTGTAGTTTGGGTCTTAGTCAATACCTATGCCCTTGTTAATAACAATTGTTTTTAATATTAGCATCTCTATTTTGAATTATAGTTTCAGGATATGGCTAATGCACGAGCACTTGAAGATGTTATTACTATTTCAAGCAGTGGTTCTACTTCCAATGCACCCTCACCACAAACCCATGAGTTACATCTATCAGCAACTGACTCAACATCTGTGGATTGGTTGGGTTTCCCCCACCATAATGTTGATGCTCTTTCAAACAATGTCTTGACAAGTTGTCGTGAAATTTTTGAAGATGCTATGCAGAAAAGCCAAGATTTAAGTGATGTGGAGGATCATGAAGTTTAATTGGTGCAAGAAGTTGTCTGAAAATTCCATGCGACCTATGAAGCTCTTGAGCTATTTTATGGTTTCCTGCGTAATTGAAGTATCGTCAATATTATGGAGTGGCCAATGCATTTGACCTAAAGCATGAATTCCAAGATTTATTGAGTGATATATGGTCTAAGAAGTTCAACTAACTTCTTGGAAGGTAGTTACTTTTTCAATATGTCGATCAAGATTACTAGTATGATACATATTAGATGTTTTTTTGTGAAACTAAATGAGGATCTCAAAATAGCTATATGTGGAGTGAAATGGATTTAGTGGTCGACCTTATATTTGAACCCTTAGTTGTTATATATTAAGTTTACATTGTAATTCCATTGTATATATTGATCTTTATAGTTCTAATTTTAATGAATATAACTTATTCTAATATTTGCGTCCCCTTATTTTGAATATTATGTTGAACTATAACCTTGATTCTACCAAATATATATTGGAATGCTACTCAAAATGATAATATATTTGATCATTATTGTAAATATTCAATCTTGCAACACTTAGCTATGTGAAGTACCATAGTCATATATATGCTTCTTTCAAACCCTTTGAAATATTCAATGTTGAATATAGTTATATATTATGTTTACATTGTAGCACCCTTGTGCATATTGATCTTCATAGCACTAATTTTATTGAATATATCTTATAGTACATATTGAGGAAAAATATTCCTCCTCGCATTTTCCCTTTTCTTTTGCAAATGATGTGCTCCACTTGTGTATTCTTATGCTCAACATTATGTTGAGGTCTATGCTTTCTAAAACAAGAACCTCTGCCAATTGTATGCAAACACTATCTTACATGTAATGTACTTTTGCAAGGTTAGGCAACTTCCATAGACCATGGCTACAATATTAACCACAGATGCAATTAAACTTATCCATGATGGGAATGAAGGGTTCAAACCTAATGTGAAAATTTTGTCTATTTCAAACTTCGGCCATGGCCATGAATGTAACAAACGCTACAAGGTAGAAATATCTGATGGGGCCTACAAACAAAAAGAATATTTGCCTCAGAAGTACAATCATTGCATAGAATATGGTGAAATTATGGTTGGATCCATAATACGAATGACAAAATATAATTTCCCTAGACCAAGCAGGTCTTGGTGAGTAAAGGAATCCAAAATTTCCCATAGCAAAATAATTATTAACTTTTTAGCTTCTTCCTTGTATTAGTAATTCTTACTCTTGTCTTCCAAATGTATAGGTGGATTTTCATTGTGAACCTTGAGATTGTTTGTACAAACCAGGCTATAATTGGTCATCCTACTTCATTTTATATGGAACCAGAGCACCATATAGAAAAGGAAATGGGAAAATCTACAGAGCCACATGCAGAGGCTGATACAATTAGCATTGCTAGAGTATCAACTCATGTGAGAAGATTATTTGGTGTGAATCCTTCTAGTAGTAGAATGGAAGCACTAGCCACAATTATTCCTATTAAAAGTTTGAATTCTTTTCAACCAAGATGGACTGTTAAAGGTCGTGTGACTGCAAAAAAAGATATTTGTAGGTACAATACCCAAAAAGGTATTGGTCAAGTTTTCACCTTTGACATCATTAACAGAGAAGGGACTAAAACACGTGTGACTTGTTTCAATGAAGTTGTTGAACTTCATTATAAAAATATTACTGTTGGGAAAACCTATACATTTTCTGGTGGTACAGTAAAGGTTGCTAATAAGCTTTACAATAGGTTAAATAGTGGGCTAGAAATTTCCTTGTCGCTGGAGTCAAAGGTCACTCCTTGTGAAGATGACAACTCTATTCCAAAACATGTATTCTCATTTACACCTATCAATGAACTTGCAAAGAAGAGTAGCAACTCAACTACTGATGTTATTGGAGTTGTCACTTGTATTAGCCCAAGCTCCACAGTAAGGAGAAGAGATGGGACAAAGGTCCTAAGGCACACAATATCCTTGTTGGACATGACTGGGGCAACTATAGATATCACTCTACGGGGCACGATGGTAGAGAAGGAAGGTGGTCATCTTCAAGACAAGTATCACCTACAAGAAACAACTATTCTCGCTATTAAAAATGGACAAGTTTGCGAGTACAATGGAAATGTGTTGAGTACATCAAGTAATACAAATTTATTTATAGACCTTGACATACAAGAGACACAACAACTACAAACTTGGTTCAAACAAAGTGGGGCTAATATTCTATCACCTTCAACAAAGTTTAGCATCCCATCTATGCCTATCACTACAATAACAATCAGGGATGTTTGAGAACAAATTCCTCATAGAGTGCACCATCTCCAATGTACAATAAATGCAACATTGTTTTCCATCAAATCTGAATCATTCTGCTATCTGGCATGCCCTAATGAATTATCAAGAAAACAGTGCAAGAAAAGATTGGTGCAGACTGAAGATGGAAAGTGGTTTTGCTCAAAGTGTCACGTAGCATGTACCTCTTGTAATTATAGGTACATACTACAAATAAGGTTATAGGACCACACAGATATGCTATGGGTAGTTGCATTCGATGAAGCAACAATAGAACTCATGGGAATGTCTACGAAAAAGCTATACACTCTACAGTTTGAGGATGACATAGAAAGGGATACTCAACAGGTAATTAGAGACATATTGAACAAAAAATATTTGTTCACTTTGACATGTAGAAATGAAACATACAATAATGAAGAACGCTTGAAGGCAACTATCACAAAGGTTGAGCAAGTTGACTTCATTGCAGAGAGCAACATCTTACTTTCCAACATCAAAGAAATGTGTAGTGACTCTTATAAAATTATAGTTGATCTAAGCTACTAAGTTTACATTTCCCAACATGTCTTGTATATGACTCTTATAAAATTATAGTTGATAGTTTTGTTTAGGCAAAAGAATGTATTCAAATATCTAACCACATGTGCCACATCTACCTACAGATAGAAATATATAAGTTGCTAGGTTTACATTTCCCAATTCATGTCATGTATATGACTCTTATAAAATTTAATTTCCACTCCAAGCTTCAATACTATGTGTTTCAACTATAACTGTAAGAATAATATCTCAATAAAACAAATGTAACAATCTATATCTATTTGCTTATGTCTATATATATGTGGAGTCTACTCTTAGCATTGTAGCACTCATGAATGTACTTGCTTATATCTATTTTCTCATGTCTATATATATGTGGAATCTACAACTATCTTAAAACTACACTTTAATAGAGATTAGTTCTATAAATTATGACTTGAATATGTCATTTTTATATTTTATATTTTCTGTTTTAACATATGTAGATACATGAATTTTAAACATTCTTCCTTCAGCATTGTAAGCTTTAGATATGTTGTGTTCATCTCACATATAGTTGTTTGAGTATGTTTGTGCTTCTCTTATTACTAATTCAGCATTGCACTCCAACTGTACAGATGGACGACCCCTCCCCCGAGACAAGTCAAGCTAGCTTGAAACAAGTAGAGATTAGAAGACAGTAGACCCAAAAAAGAAATCAAGATTACTATGCTAGGCATAAAGAAGCAATTGCCACCCGAAGACAGATTAAAAAGTTGCACACCATCCATATCAACCCCCGCTAAACAGAAGCATAGAGACTACGAGATCATGAGAGAAACCTTGATTACTACAATGGGGTTGCACTACAAATGCAACCGTGGAGTAGGGAAGTCTGAATGCACAAGTATGCACTACACTTGATATGGTTCCATGACCAGAGGTTTGGAAGGCATCCAAGGTTTTGATATTTTATGTTCAATCTTATGTTGCGACAATGTAGCCAAGGGCTTGCAACAATTTTCATTAAAAAAAATGTAGAAGAAAACATCCCGACAACTATTGAAAGCCTTCATGCACACTTGAAAAGCCTCCCTGACACACAATTAGCTGAAGAACTCATGCACTTTGGCTCTTCAATGCGAGGCACATGACCATATTGGAACAAGAGTCATTATGAGCTAACCAATATGATTAACCAAATAGGGTCTCCCACTCTATTTTTCACATTGAGTGCAGCATACACAAAGTGGCCGGACCTACAATGATTGCTTTCAAATGACACAGCAATGGAGATGTAGACAAATAAACAACATCTTGACAATGTAATCAATAACCCCCACACCACATCATTATATCTCCACCAATGATTTACAATCTTCTGTGAAGAGGTAATCCAAAGCTTTTTGGTGTAAAAGATTATTGGTATAGATATGAATGGTAGCATCGAGGAACTACACATGTGCATGGACTCCTTTAGCTTGAAAATGCACCAAACATGGATAAACTTGATTGGGAGAACAACACAAAAGTTGAATAGGCAAGGAAATTCTTCGACAGGTATGTAAGTGCTTGGAACCCTCATCTTGCTTCACATAGAAACAACCTTGTCTATCATCCCCAACACGATGACCGATGCTTGCTAGACACAGCTTAGATATTAGCTATAGATCGCTCTCATGACTATGAGGAGATAATCAACTATGTACAGAGGCACACAAAATGCAGAGAGGGGACATGCTTACACAAAAAGGGGAAACAACTACAATGTCGATACAAAGCTTCATGGAAAGAACAAGCTGCATCTACCTTGTCATGTGATGATAATGGCAAAAAAGAATATGGACCTGCAAGGAATGATGATAGGCTAAACATACACAATCCAGAAATGCTTTTGATATGGAAAGCCAACATAGATTGCCAACCAGTTATCTCACGAGCACTTGTACTAAAATACATTGCAAAGTATGCATCAAAAGTAGAAAGAACATCTGAGTCTTGTATTGATATGTTATCAGGAATATCTGCATGCCAGAGAACAAATGACCCAGCTATCACAGCATATCAAAAATTTATGATAGAGCTTGTTGCAGAGCATGATATAGGAGCACAAGAAACATGTCATATGTTTCAAAAATTGTCGCTTGTTGTTTGTAATAGGCCATTCACATCTTTTAATGTTGGCCAAAAAGTGTTCCAATGAATAACAAGACAACCAGATGAAATACACCTCCACACGAGCTACCTGCATTCCTACATTAATCGGCCTCAAGAAATGGAAACAATAACGCTACTCGAATCTGCAAGATCTTTCTCCTATTCTATAAGGTGCAAAGGATGCAAATGGAAAGAGAGAGAGGTAAAAGCAATAGTTAATGTTTTCCCAAAGTTCTATACCATCCCAAATGAGGACTCAGACAACTTTGAAACTTTTTGCTGGAGTGAGCTACTATTATACAGACATTTTCAAAGCATAGAAGGCGAAGTAGGACTTGCTAAGGATACAATAATTGCAAATTGGAAGCAAATGAATGCAACCAAATATGATGTATGACATCTTAATCGCACAATCAAAATAGCACCCATTGAAGAAGAAGATGACAGCGATACAGAGATTGCTACAAGGGACACAACAGAACTTAATGAATGGGAATTATTTTCACAGATGGGTCCCTTAAACAATGTTAGCCTAAATGAACTTGAGATGCTTGGTAGGCGTGAGTTTGACAACAACAATAGATGGGATCAACTACTAGTACCCCAAGATCTTCATGAAATTGACATCCACTTCATCCCAATGAAAAAGGCATGTAGCCAAGAAGACACTATGGTAAGCAACTTGGATGTGCCAGAGTATACACTATCATCGCAACAAAAACTAGCACTCACAATTATATTTGACCATAGTAAATGCTGCTTAGAAATATTGTTGCACATGATTGTTCAAGGAACAGCAGGCATAGGAAAATTGTACCTAATTACTTGCATAAGAAAAGCTCTCACAAGTAAGATCCGACAACAAAAAAGTGAACTACTCACATTAGCTCCTATAGGGGTGGCTGCATTTAATATACATGCATCAACTATACATTCAATGCTCTGGATCCCTATTAAAGACATGCACCCACTACAAGGACAGGCATTAACAACATTTCAAGAAGATATGAAATATATAAGATATATTTTGATTGATGAGATGAGCTTCATAGGTCCAAAGTTGCTACTAAAAATAGATAGAAGGCTACATGAGGCTTTCCCACACCGACAGCATCTACACTTTGGTGGAGTGTCTATAATATTAATTGGCGACCTCGCCCAACTTCCACCTATGATGGACAAACCTATGTACATAGCACACTTAACTGCAAAAACATTGTGGAACCAATTTACAACTGTTGTCACCTTACAAATAGTCTTTTGTCATCAAGGTGAGACTCCATCACAATAGAGATTTCGTCAAGTATTGCAAAACATACAAAATGCAAAAGCAACAAAAGTAGATTGGCAACTCTTAATGACGCACACAGACAATCAACTCACATCAAGAGAAAAAGAAGAGTTCGATAGCTTAATGCACTTGTTTGCTACCAACGATTTAGTTAGACTACACAATAGAAGAATGTTAAAATCATTGAACCATCCAATTGCAATTAGTGTTGCGACAAGTACCAGGCATGGAATAGATAGTGCAACTGATGATGAACATCTTGAAAAATAAGTATTGCTTTGTAAAGGGCAACACATCATGCTCACATCCAACATATGGATAGAAGCAGGCCTGGTGAATGGAGCTCTTGGCGAATTTGTTGAAATCATTTACAACCTTGGTTCCAAACCACCAGATGTTCCCATGTATGTTGTTACAAGGTTCAATAGCTACAGTGGACCCCCATGGAATGACCATGGCCCTAAGAGCATACCAATCATACCTGTTTCCTTGGGAAATAGAAGGAAAATACCGCTTATGATGGCATGGGCTATTACCATACACAAAGCTCAAGGACTAACATTGCAAAAGGCAACAATTGATATTGGTAAAATAGATAGGTAGGGAGTAACATTTACAACCATATCTAGAGTTAAATCATTAAATGATCTTCGCATTCAACCACCATTCTCTTTTGAAAGATATTCCAAAATGCAAACCAATCCATTTGCAATCATAAGGAAGCGAGAGGAGGCACGCTTACAATAGCTATGTCTCTCCTAAAACAAGGTATGCAACTCTCCTCCCTATCCATTCGATATCTCTCCCCAATTCCCATGGTGCTTAAAATTGCTTCTACAACCTAACTTCATCAACGCCTATTCTACGCACCTAACCACCCGATTCCTTTTGTTGTATAGGTCTTCAAGACAAATCACATAAACCACATAAGCTTATCCCCAAAAAAATTTGCATCGCTCCTACATGTTCAGAATATAATACCAATGTGTACTAGCCTATCGGCGCAACCATTGCACCTCATTGGGGTGCAAGTGCTAGTATATAATAAAAATAGTTTAATACTATTCTAAAAAGATATAATATTTTAAATGTAAATTAGTTAAAATTATATAATTATATAAAATAATATAAAAATTTGAAAAAAAATGATAAGTGAGAAAATACTATCTCAAAAATGTTTTGAAAAAAATATTTGCTAAGTGTTTTAGTCAATGAGATTGATGAATTTTTTTTGAAAGTTTCAAAAGTTAAAAATCTTGCATTTTACTTTAGGAAAAATTTAAAATTTAAATATTATGTATAGTTTAATAAAGTTTTTTTAATTTTTTTTTTTTTTATTATTCTTATAATTTGGATCTTTTCTAATATAAAAATAAATAAGTTCCATATAGTGGCGAGTTCTTTTATAGTATTCTATTTGTAGAGTTGGAATAAAAATAAATGTAAGTTTAATAATGTGAATAAAATTAAATGTAATTTTTTTTAATTGTTGTATTTTAGTTTTGACTTTTGTATTTTTTGTTTTGTTTGATTAATAGCATTGATTTTTTTTTTATATTTTGGTTATAAATTATATTATATAAACCAAGTAAATAGGTAATATTATAATATTAATTTATTCTATTGTATATAAATATAAAATATAAATTAATATAAACTATTATATATTATAAATTAATATGTTACCTCCATAGGTTAACTTATTTACCTAGAAATTATTGCCTAAATAATATAAGATATAAATAGAAATAGTATATATATATATATATATATATATATATATATATTAATATATTATCTTATATACCTAGGTTATAATTTTTTTAAGAAACTATATATATTAATATAAACTAATATAAACATATAGATGATGAAAAAATCAAATTATACCATAAAATATTAAAAACATAGATAGAGATATTAGTTTAATGGAAAGAATTATATATATATATATATATATATATATTTTAATAGTGAGAATTCAAATCGACCTATAAAATAGTTAATTTATTTATTTTAGAATGATATAATGAAATGATTTAATAAAGTAAAAAATGAAAAATCATTCATTAAAAAATGTTTAATTTGTCACCAATAACACACAAAACTTTTTGAACCACCTCCTATAGTTCCATAACAAGAAACTAAAAATCAACACAATAAGATGAAGTGCAATAAAATATAAATATTATCTTAATAAAAAATTAAATAAATATAATTGTATTTAAATATTTTACATGCTTCCATTCAGAATTGTTAATTAGGTATATAAACGCCTTATTCCCGAATTGCAAGAATTCAAAGATTAAAGGAAGTTATCAAAACAAATGCTATTGGTTGTTATCCAACGTTGTTTGAGTTGTAATAGGTTATTCATATACTTTCGTTTTCGGAAACTAGACCAAACAAAACATAATTAAACGCATAATAATAAAAGCGATCAGATAATGGAACAGTAAACAGTACAACAAATTAAACAGTTAATAAGGAATACTTGCAGCTGGCTACTGAACTCCAAAGGATCATGCCCCTTCATCATCCCTTTTATCTACTAATTTCATTTTATCTTTTTTCTTTAAAAGCTATCAACCCCTCCACTTCCAAGGTGACCTCAGGAGTGCATATTGTTGTTTGGGAATATCTGGGGATTTTCTTTTGCTAGGCTAGGGAAGTTCACTTCTCTGCTTCTTATATCAATGGATTCGATTAATGAACTTCCCCAAGATATCATAGAACAGATCATCATGAGGAAACCGTACCCGTTTCATAGAAGTCTTAAACTGGTATGCAAAGCTTGGAAGGACATGGTCGAAAACTGCAGCTTCTACCACTGTAGAGATGTGTTTGGGCTATCCGAAACGTACATATGTTTGCTTCATCGAGCTGGTATAACATTGTATGATCCTTTACGGGGATCTTGGCACAGGCTTCCCCCTATGCCCAGTGGCGCTAAACTTACAATCCCTCAACGTTCGCTTTATAACAGAGAACCTGTATGTGTACTAGTCTATGATTTTTGCTCTACTCGTTGGAAAATAGGCAAGGAAATGCCAAGAATCCTTTTAACTCGACATTTCGCATGTTGTGTATGTGCTTAAGGAAGTGTTTATGTTGCAGGATATACACTTAGTATGCTAAGAGCAACAGTTTACAACATAGACGAAGACAAATGGGAGCTTCTTCCTTGGATACCACACCCACATGGAACACCTTTAGGTATTATAATTGGAGGAATGATTTGTGTCGTTGATTTACTGACAGGTGGGGCGCAAAGATTCGATCCCAGATTCCCAGCACGAGGATATGGACTACGGCTGATAATATACCGGCGATTCAATTTCACATGGAAGTTTTATATGCATCTGGAAAATTGTTGATTTTTAAACCTGAAAGGATAATTGAATATGATTTGGAGAGCGGGGAGTCGAGAGTATTGAAGCATATTTCGAAACCTTTCTTTGCGTTTTGTGCTGCAGTGTGGTACGATCAAATTTTCTGTGTTGGAGAAACTTTCCTCCGTGACCAGGGATATTTGCAGAGATTTTATATGTTAAAACCTGGTGCAACGATTTCTGAAAGGTCAATTGTTATTGAAACGCCAGCAGAGTTTCAAATGAAAGTAATGACTGTGACTACTATTGAAATTTGATTGGAAATCTTGAAATCTGATTTTAAAACTTTACAAAATGAAGAAATTTTATGGAAATTCTTCAAATCTGATTTTAAATCTTAGAAAATGATAGAAATTATTTTTGGAAGTTTGAAATTTTATTTATTTCCGTATTTAATTTTTATAGTTTTAATTAAGTGCTAAATTCTTATCTTAATTCAATTAAATTAGTTAATTAATATAAATATCTTATATAGATATCAACTGAAGTTAGTTTATTTAATTAAAAATTATTTTATTTAAATTAATATTTATCTTGTTGTTTATTCTTAAAATAATAAATATTGATATTTTTATGTAAAAATGATTGTCAAATTTGAAATAAAAAGTAAAAAAATTGTAACACATTCAAATTTTTTAAATAAATATTTTGAAAGATTAGTTTAGAGGTGGACATTAAAAAATATTTTAAAATCTAATTAATAGATTTTTAGTAATATTTTTATAAGTAGGATTTATTTTCCACATCATGTGAAATTATGATATTGCTATAGGATTCAACTATGTAGTTATTCGAGTCAAACTCTTTGACCCATGTTTCATGAGTGGTGTTTCAAAAAATCCTATCTCTCACAATAATGAATGGTCCTATTAACCCGACTTAGCTTGCAACCTCATTTGTAAAACCCTCAAAAAGTGTTGTGTCTTATGAACCATTCATTATAGAACCCCTTTAGCTCATCAATTGATAAGTAGGAGGTATTTTCCATAGTGTGTAAAATAATTATATTGCTATCACGATTCCACTATATAGTTTTTTGAGTCAAACTCATTGACCCATATTTCATGAATAGTGGTTCACAAGAAATTATCTCTCATGATAATGAATGGTCCAGTTAGCACCCATTGTATCTAAGTGATGCTCACATAGGTGAAGCATTGGGCCTTCTCAGGGGGTCACCCATCCCACTACTACTTCAATTCAAGCATGCTTACCATGAAGTTTTCCCCCAAGGTTAAATTCACTTAGCTTAAACAACATTTGCAAAACCTTTGGCAAGTGTTATGCGTTGTTAAGCATTAATTATAGAGCCCCTTTAGCTCATCAATTGATAAGTAGAAGTTATTTTCCACAATGTATCAAACTATGATATGCTATCAGGATTCATCCATGCATTTTTTTGAGTCAAACTCATTGACCCATGTCTAATATGCACCCTACTATTTTTTTTTTTTAAATTTGGTTTTCTAATTTATTTTTGATTTTGAATACAAATTTGCAAGATATAAACAATAGACAAACATAAATAACACAACCCATGCATTTTTTTCAAATAGATAACTAAAATACTTCTTTTCTAAACAAAACCAAGCACTAAACTATTCTAGATTTATCACAATCATCATTTTTTTTTTAAGTAAAAGGCCTAGGCCGCAGTAAATAATCATCATATTTTATTACAATAGATGCCAAAACAAGATATTAATGACCATACAATACTTAGAATGATATTAGGGACATACCCAAAAGCTATTGCTATGGAACTAGAATTTTGTGGACTTGGACCAACAACCTCTTGTTGTAATGAAATATTGATTTCTCCTCAACACATCATTGGTTCACTTATTTAATGTTTTTTGACTATCTCCCTAACATAGGCACCTCCAAGGACCCCTAAAAGCTACTCAAAAACTTAAAATTTAGCCTCAAAATCCTCACGCCCCCCTTAGTAGTTCTATGACCTACCAAGGAGAAGTATGAATAACATAAATGAATAGTTTGGGGATGGAAATATCGTATAAAAAATCCTTCAAATAATCACTAAAACTTAAGCAATAGAAATCTGAATAGCTCCAATTGAAGATGCCTATAAACAATGCATGTATTTTTAAATTCTCCTTAAGTCTCCCACTTGAGCATCCCATTTAATAAAGTCACCAAGAGCTGATGAGTCCACCATCCAACTATATTATCCTATGAGAATATGAGGAATAGGCTAATCCTAATAATAAATGTCACAACTTAGGAAGGGGACATTGTCGTCCTCCCTCCCCTTGAAATTTCTTGACCCCAAGAAATTACAACTTTAGATCCTATAAAATTTTCTGACTCTCTCTTGTTGCATCCTCCACTAATAGGTTCTTCAACTTAACCAAATAATCTTTGATTGCCCTCTTCCATAGAGTGCTCTCCTTGACATCAATAATCACCTAAGGAATTGAAAACTTCCCCTTCTCATCTAATGATGAGAACTCCAAGGAGGTAACCACTTTGTGCTCCGATTCCTTTTTGAGTAACACACATGAGATATATTAGGTACTCTAGTATTGACTGGCAACTCCATCTCATAAGCCACCTCTCCAATCTATTTGGAGGCTCTAAAAGTGCCATAGAACTATTATTTAAGCGTCTCTACTCAACTTTTAGTTAGTTTGGATTATATATAGGTCTATAGTCTAAAGTATCGAATGTCACCCACCTTAAATCTGTACTCTGTATAATGTTGATCAACATACATCTTTTACTGATTTTGGTGTACTCTAAATTTTCCTTTATATATTTCATTATGTCCTAACTCTCCTATAATAAATCCCTATTCTTATGTGCCTTACTATCCCCCAAAAAAAATAGCAATAGATCTTGGAGTCTCATATTCATACAATTTCATAAGCAATGATATCTTGATAGACATGTTGTAAGTGGAGTTGTAACAATACTCCCTAAGGTGCAACCGTTTGAACTTTACATTAGTTTCTTTCTCTCAAAGGAAATTGGATTATTAGATTATATTAGCACTACTTCAATCCCTTTCCCTAAGGTATAACACTCCAAAAAAATGGATTTGAAATAACATGAATAGCTAATATGGGGCAACTACACATGACCTAGTTGAAACAATAAAAATATTGTTGAGTTGCATATAACAAAAAAAAATGTTCGAACATATGTGAAACCCTTCACAAACCTCTTGTAGAACCCACATAACCCAAAAATTCCTTTGAGCCATGATAGATTCATATGTGGTGGCCAATCCATGATTACTTTGATCTTATTTTGGTTTACTCTAACACCCTTATAGCTAATAATATGGCCAAGGTAAAGTATTTCATTATACCAAAATCACATTTGGACTCTTTGGCATACAATGTATCCTCCTCTAAAATATCAACACCTCCTCTAGATGCCTCAAGTTCTCATCCCAAGAATTACTAAAAATAAAAATATCATTGAAAAAGATCAACAAAAATTTCTACAACTACCTTCTGAACACCTTGTTCATACATGACTTGAATGTAGTTGGTGCATTAGTCAATCCAAATGTCATCACCAAGAACTCAAAATACCCAAAGTGGCATTTCAATGATATTTTCTCCACATTTGACTCCCTAGCCTAAATTTGATGATATCCTAACCTTAAGTCATTTTTTGAGAAGTAGCATGCACCATGAAACTCGTGAATAATTTCATCAATGCATGATATAGGATACCTACTCTTTACATTTTCTTATTGAGGTATCTATAGTCAATACACACATGTATTGAGTAATTCTTCTTGACAACCACTATAGAAGAAGAAAAGGGACTTTTTCTACTCATGATTATCCTATATCCAATGATTCTTTGAATGCCTCTTCAATCTCATCATTATCCCTTTTAGGATGATGATAAGGCATAATGATCATAGGCTTAAAACCCTCCTCCAACTCAATTATGTCCTCAATCCCTCTCATAGGAGGTCTCCCAAATTATATAATATTAAATAAATTTCTATACTCAGATAACAAAGCCTGAATATCTAAGTGATGAAATTTTTCATACTTTGTAACTATAGGCATTATGATACACTCACATACCCACTCCATCTATTCATACTTAATTAATGTCTATTATTTTGAAGGATACCACTCGAGCTCCCCCATTTGACACCCCTTTGAGTGCTATCTTCTTACTGTCTCATTCAAACTTCATCTCCATAGTGTTTAGGTTCATGGCGAACTCACCAAGTGTACGCATCCAACACATACCAAATACTACATTTATGTCCTTTATACTTACCACATAGAAATCATCCTTCAACTCATACACTCCCAATTAAATTTGCAAGTTAGATATTTTACATTTACAAGAGAAAAGCCATCCACCACCATCACCTTAAACCCTTTAAACTTTTTTTAATGACCCCCTCCTTTGAATCAACCATTCATCAATGAAATTATGAGTATTTCTTGTCTCAATATGTGATTATTAACTACCTATAAAGTATTGGACCCTAACCTTAAAAGAACAGAACTTTTGAAAGCTATAAATTTGGGAAATAGTAGCACCACATCCTTGTTCCTTTTTAGCCTTGTCTACTATAATCTATGCATCACTACTCTCAAATTCAAAATGATAATAATTTTTTTTATGTACTTTCATTAGTTTAAACTTACTCAATTTTTTTGGCATTTTCCTTAAGGAAATATTTGTGTGAAGGGTACCAAGGTTAACTATGGTGAAAACATGATTTCTTACATCTAATCTCATTGATTTGATCAATGGCCAACCTATTAGACATGTTCTTAGGTAGGTTGGGATCCATAGAGAAGTGTATTTTATCATTGTCCTTCTTGTGGGGAAATCCCTTAGACTAGAATTTTCTTCTAGTAGAAGAGGATTCCATGTTCCTTTCCTTTTTATGGCATATTACAAAGAAGGTTGATTGAAGGCCTTGATACAACCTCTCAAGAGGTCTAAATTACCATAAAAAAAATAATAAAATCAAGCTTTTCTCTAATATATCAATTACCAACACATAAAGCCTATAATAATCTACTATTTGTGTGTCCACTGAACCCCATTGATTGAGTTGTGATAACTCCTAAAAGTATAACTTTGAATCCTTCTTATCATATCTATCTATCAATTTCTTTGTAAACTCAATATACGATTCAATCTAGTCATGTCCCAAGGTAATCATACTATGATGGGCCACCACTCATGTGTAGTACCATCTAAGTGAATTATAATGTATTTGATAGCCTCATCCTCTACCATTGGGTTAAGATAGAATAAGGTGTCTAACTTTCGAAACCATGCTCCACCTAAAGTCTTCTCTAAAACATAGTATGTGATAGATACTTTTCCAGTTTCCTCTATAAATCTTTATTGTGTTTTCTACCTCCTCTATTAGGCATATGTCTCAACCAAAGATCCATGTGTTGCAAGTATGAGGGTGTTGTTTTTTATTTCAAACGGATGCCTACTAATTGGTGTTGTCATTGATGTCAACTATGTCATTGAAAGAAGAACATGTTGAGGATACTGAGAAAATTGAGAAGGGTGAAATAGGTTGTTATAGGTTATGTGTGTATAGTTGAGATATTGAGGAAGTGTTGTGAGGACATGGAGCTATCTTTTTGTTGTAGTATCTCAAGATGATTTGGAATGAAGTAATAAATTTAGATGATCTCTTTGGTACTTAATTTTCAAGTGTGTTGGAACCTAAAATTTCCTACCATTTTTTGCAGTATTTTAGATTCCCATGAAAAATTTGATTTCAGAGCTAAGAAATACAGTTGTGAAATCTACTCCAATGGCATACTTTGAAAAATCACAACTTGAGCCTTTTTATTTTCATGCAAAATCAATTTTCAAGCATGTTTATATACCATGTATGTGAGTGAGCATACCTGATTCAACTTCCTACAATCAATTTTAACAAGGTTTCAAAGTACCAAGTTGGAGGGTTCAGAAAAGGTTTGCTAGCTGCACAATATTAAATCTGCTAAAAGGGGCAACTTTGAAGGACAATAATTATCAACTAGAAGATTTTCATGATGAACCAATTGGTGTATAAAATTCTCCCCATATTAATGTGCTTTCATGCCAATTCTCAAAGTCCCAAAACCTCATTTGGTATTGTTTCAAAATCTAAAAGCAAATGCATTTTACACAATTCTGACATTTGCATTTCCATAAAACTGTTGCAGTGGTCAACTTTGACACCTGATATTTTGAAAAGGAAGAAGATTGATGAAAAACCATTTTATAGACATGTTCATTTGACCTAAATGAACTAATATCTACGATGGTAGCTTCCTAGAATCATAGTTGACAATTTTTCAAAATGACAAGTTGATGGGTTCTAGTTGACTTCTTAATAGGGCAGTTTAAAAAATGACTGAGTATACAACTTTGAGCATTAATAGTTTGAAATCCCAATGAATTCATGATAATCCATCTGATATCCATGATCCCCTATCATAAGCCAATATTTTGGTGCATTTTTGTGGCTATGGGAGAAATTTTGACCAATTTTCCAAGGCCATTTAGGAGGCTATTTAACTCATTTTGAAGGTAGTGCAAGATGAAAAAAAGAAAAAAAATTGTAATGATTACCCATTCAAGTTTGAGTGTTCATATGCAATTCAAAAGAGTCTCCTTTCAAGTCAAGTTCATGAGAATGATGGGATTACTGTTATAATCAAACAACTTAGATGTTGCCCCAGTCCATGAACTCGACTCTCTATGGTGGGCTTGTTTAAAATAAACAAAATTAATAATCTTCAGATAGTGATTAACATGGGATGCTAATATGCTTATGAGACCTTGATTTTGTATTTTTGTGTTTAAGTGAGCGAAAAAATTAGGGGCACTTGTACTTTCTTTTCCTTAGGTGAAAAGGTGCAAAATAAAGTTTTGAAGTATTGATTTAAAATTTGAACTCTTGGAGATGTGGAGGAATAATATAATTATATCATAAAATCTATTGTTCATATAAAACCTAAATTCCATATCATGTAAGAACATGAAAGGTCTAAATCACATTTTATCTCAATTGGGCAAATAAGAGATTCAACATGAGCATGGTCACTTACAAATAAAATCCTCTTGCTGGATTTAAGGAAGGACAATTTGTGAAGTATTTGAACAGTTGATGGGAAATTTCAAATTTATTTGTCACTGAGGAAGTCATGGATGAGCAATAAAGGTGTTGAAGAGAGAAATACAAATAAAAATTAATCAAAATAGCCTACATGCTCAATCAAAAAAATTAGTGATCTCAAGGAAAGTATGGAGGTTTGAGGCTATGAGAAGAGTATCTCAAGCAATGACAGATCATCAAATAGATATGGATTAAAAAGGAACTACATCATGATTATGGAAAATATGAATTTCAAAAGGATGAAGTGCATTTCACTGAGAGGGTTATAAAGTGAGTGGTTATATTGAAACTATGGATGGGTAAATGCAAAATGAAATATTTTCATCAAGGGAGTTAATTGGAAGTAAAGAGTACATATGAGTGAGTAAATGTTTTTCTCAAATGATATTTTTGGGTAAAAATATATATGAGAAAAAGGTAAAATATTTATACCAAAAGGTAAATGTGTACCAAAATGTAGCAAAAGGAGAGGTTATAACTATTATTGAAGTTAATTAAGTGCAAAGGGTGAGGAGATTAAAATTAAAATATTTTAATCTATTGAAGAAAATTAATTAAATGAAGAGTTGCACCAGGCAGGCATGCAAAAGGTTATAACCCTAAAAAAAGTATATATGTAAGATGAAATCATCATCAATAAGTAGTAGTAGTTAGGAATCACAAGTAGTTAGATAGGTTTATCAATTGCTCTAGAAAAAATATCATGATGTGTATTGCAAAAATTATTGAAGTAATACAATGGACAAGAAGGCTTAATTTGGTGATAAAATTCTAGTGTCAATTGTTTGTTGATAACATATGATTATTTGGATGTCTCTAGTTTGGTGCTTTCTTATTATTTAAATTGGTTTTTCAAGCTCAATTTATGAAGGAAAAATTTTCTTGTGTTGTGTGACTAATTGGTTTCTTTAAAATAATTAAAATCCTTTTAGTCAATCATAGTAATATGGAAGTATTATTTGGATTGATAAGAAGAGCCCTATAATTGATAAAATTATCATATTGTCTTCAGTTTGATTCTATCTTGTTATTCAAATCAGAACTATATTTTATTTGTCAGGGCCTGCTTTTGTGTGATTCAGTTAACTGGTTCCTTCAAAAGGATTAAAAATCACTATTAATTAATCATAGTAAATTGATAAGAATTATTTGGATTGATAAGAAGAGTTTGATAGTTACATTCTTACACATTTACACAAGGTGTAAAAATCACAAAGTGCCAAGCAATTCAAATTGCATTCAGCAATTAAGTCACATATCATACCATTTCATTACAAAATTTATAAAACCTTATTCATACATTCATATTTCAACTTTCAACATTAGGAGTAGGAGTAGTTGTCAAGCCTTCATATATTCTACATTTCATGCCATTGTGGGTAGATCCTTAAAACAAACTAAGTTACACAAATTTCTTAAATCTGTATTAGTCATCAATGTTCACCCAGCAAGGTTTAGCAGAGCCTGAAGTGTAGGGAGTCATCAACCACCTAGGTTAACTCTGTTCATTAGTTCAAATTTTTTGTAAGTGTTACCATAGAGCCTGGCATCCTCTTAGGATTTACAACCTACATTTTTGAGACCTAACAAAGTGTTTTTGATAAAATTTGATAAATAGCTAAAATAGTGTTGTGCTAGTGTTTAGAATGTGCTCTAGATCATGCTCCACATTTATTTTTTATTGATGCTATGTCTATACATATTTAGTATGTTGATTGATGTTATTAGAGGTTTTTATATTCAAAATTTTGGGTTCTGAATTGTTGGTGAGAGGAAATTGTGTTTACCAATGAAAGGGAGAAAAATAGGTGACCTAAAATTGAATGTATGATTCACCTATCTTACTCTAATTTAATTCAATATGTGTGTTATAATATTAAAATGATAAAAATAATTAAATCTAACCCAACTACTATTCAAAAGGTAGATATAGAAAGGTTCAAATGTTGTGTACCTTTCACCAAAAGTTCTTTTTCAAACCTTACTTAAGACTCATTCACACTATGGTGAATGAGTCTTGGCCAGGGCTCTAGAGAATATATTTATAGGTTTTGTTCCTCTCAATCTGCACTCCCAAATTCTAGTCGGGCACTGTCAAAAAGCTGGAAATAAATTATGTAGCTTAGTTTCTGTGATTTTTCAAGAAAGGTTACAACTTTGACAACTTTGCAACTTTTTCCAATTTTTCTCTCCAAATTACCTTTTAACTAAAACCAACAATCACACATCAAAAAGAGAAAAAAACATTTTTTTATTAGGGAAAAGGGGTTTTCCTTGGTCAAACCCCATTTTGGTAGTTAAACCTTATGATGAAACAATGAAACATGAAGGATGAAACATAAAACATGAAACAATGATACATTGTATGAAACCTTGGATAAAAAATCTGCAAACTAGAATGAAGTAGCCTCAATGGATAAATATCTTGATCATGAACCTTGATGTGGAACAATGCCTTTGATATGCTTGATTAGATCTTGAATGCTACATCACCGCATTAGCTCAACAACTTGCATGATTTAAGAAATCTTTGACATGAAAAATGGAATCTTGATTGATGCTATTTAATCTTTTACAAATCTACCCTTGAATGCTCTTGAAGTGCTCTTGTAAAATCTTAGGATTTTTGAATAAAAAATTACAAGGATTTCCTAGATGAAACATAGTGAACTGATCTTTTATTTATACATATCTTAACATTAATTCTCAAAATTTCAATATCACAAGCCAACATTGAATTGTGGATTTCAAATCATTAAAATACCACCAAAAGAATCTTTAAAGGAGGGGTCCTAGGTCTAAGTGAGGACCCATTTTCCATGTGGTTAATGGGTCCTAGGCCAATTACCTAGGACACAATTTAGACAATGTTAAATGTTATGTAAAAGTAGGGTCCTAGGACCTAGTGAGGACCCATTTTCCATGTGGCGAATGGGTCCTAGGTCACCTACCTAGGACACGCGATCTTCTAAACTTAAGTGTTTTTGTAATGGAATTTATGAATGTCAGGTTTTATCCCTTGTAATTTGCTTATAATTAGGCCTCAATTTGAATGAAAGGGGAAAATTAAGGCAATTAACCTCAATTAATTAATAAAGCCTTGGATTAGTGTGAAAATGTAAAGGTACATTTTACAACAGCCTAAATAGGGCACAATTAAGTCCATTTTATTAAAAGGGGACCCAAACTTAATATGAATATGAATAACATATTACAACACTAAATTAAGGCAACATTAAGCTCATTTTATTATTAATTATTCCCAAATTGGTGAAAAAGGGATACTTTTTTTGTTACTACATTTTTACCCCACCTTAGTGAGAGTATAATCCCACATCAAACTCACACTAAAGTAGACATTCAAGAAACTTATGTATGGAACAATGAAAAATATACATAAGCATAAAACATCAAATACTAGGAAGATCAAGCCTAAATTTTCCAACACAATGTGGAACACATCTAATCCATCAAATTTGCGCTCACTCCAAGGTAGAAAAAATTCAAGTTGTCCACTAGGCGAGTCTTCTAACAAAGTGTCTTAGTGATAAATTCATGCCTCTATGTCAAATTCTCACTATACAATGAGAAAGTAATGCCTCT
Source organism: Sequoia sempervirens (assembly GCA_007258455.2). Lineage (NCBI taxonomy): Eukaryota > Viridiplantae > Streptophyta > Pinopsida > Cupressales > Cupressaceae > Sequoia > Sequoia sempervirens. Next base: position 422,217,879 of record VDFB02271358.1, on the reverse strand, counting down.
ATGTTGGCTCTCATCATACTAACCATACCAAAGCTATCCCTCTGATAACTTCAATAAGGCACCATAATGCTAGGCAAGGCTCCATGGGAAAGTAGCCCGTATGTTATGTTAGGTGGCCTTGAATTAGGGTTTTGATCTTTACAAGGTTAGTAAGCTATATTATGCCAAACACATGAACAATAATGGTAGTAAATTTTTTTTCTCATGGGGACCTTGCTTCATACGTGTAAGGTCTTCTTCTTAGGGATCATTATGTTTAATGTCTCCACGAGAGGAAAAGTCAAGAGTAAAAGATTTAGAACTTAGGGAATGTAGTGCGTCACATCACCACTAAGAGGAAAGTCGTATGCCAAGAAATATCACACTCTTGGAGGACATAAAACTAAATGATAGCACCAATAAAAGGACACATCACCAGGAAAAGGAAAATAACATCATGAAACATGAAAAATGTCAAAAGATATTATCAATGTATGCCCCAACTTTAAAGTAGTTTCTAACAACATTGATGTGATCAATTAATTTAAAATATCCAATGTTCAATTTTAAGACATGAGAGCTTACTCGGAAATCCCTATGCCAAGTCATATGTTTCTGAAATAAAGCTACGTCACGAAAAAGGAAGGAGGGGTCACCCTAAAAAAGAAATAAGGAATCTGTGGATTTAGGGTTAGTATACCTTTGCTACAATGTTGTTATAGAGCTTGAAAATGCTATCATTCCCTAAAAACTCATAGAACTCAAAGAATGACACAAAGAGAGAAAAAAAAAGAAAAAGAAATATCCTTTTGGGTCAACATGGAAGAGACCTAAATGTCTTGATGCCTTGCATCATCCCCAAAAGGAAAACACAAGACAAGTGAAAAGATAAAATGTTTACAACATATAGAAGAATGTAGATACATATAAAGGAATTCACAAAAAGAGAGATACATTCAGTGAAATAGCATGGGGGATCACATTACTGTAAAATAGAAAATTGTCATCACTAGGGTTTAGGACATAAAACAACAATCTTCTATACTCCACATTCAAGGAAACCCTAGAGATCTCAATTCAATGAAGGGGAAAGAGATCTTGCAATAGGGTTGTCCTAGGGTCTTATTATGAATTAATGAAGGGTTCACCACTAAGCTAGGGCTTGGAAAAACTAATGAAATGCAAGACCTGATCATGAAAATTAATGATATGTAAGACCTAATTAAATGACCTAGAAATGCAAGTAAACCAAAATGAAAAACTGTAAAATTAGAAGTGTGCACCTAAAAATATGTTGAGGATTGAATGAGGACCTGAAATTCCACAAACACTGATTTTGATGCTAATTGGGACTTATACGCTAGTCTAGGTGAATTAGTCCTAGACTAGGTTTTCTATTCCAAAACTATAATATAACAATGTTGATTTTGAATCTTTTGAAAACCTAAAAATTGGTTGTACTGGGACTCATACGCCCAAGGTGGTGTATCAGTCCCATTGCACATTTTCAGAGGATTAAGATATGATTTTTCTCTCCAATCTCTTCTTTTTCTGCCACACTTTGTTTCTGGATCTGAAACCTTGATTTTGGACCTATAGAAGTATTTCCATGACCTTTCAAGTGAGGAGACAACTCGAACAACTTCCTTCAAGGTCCAAGACACCTATATCTACAATTACACATGTAGATAGAGAAAAACTTGTTGATTATTAGGGAATGGGGTTTTCCCTAGTCAAACCCCTTTGATGTAATTAAATCTAATGATAAGATAATCAAATAAGAACATGAAATATGGATAATGATACTTTGAATGATGTCATGTAAATCTACAATTTAACATGAAGTGGTCATGAAGGATGTAGATCTAGACCCTGAAATAAGTGTAGAATAATGCTTAATATTAGATCTTCAATGCTACATCATAGCACTAGCTCAAAAACATGTTTGATTCTTGATAACCTTAGCATGAGGAAGGATCTTGAATTGCTACAACAATTGATGAAGAATTCTTCCCTTGAATGTCTTAGAAATGCTCTTGAATGCTTTCTTGATGCTCTTATGAAGTCTTGGAATACTTAACTCTTCATTGCTTGAATTGATATCATGAAGGCTTAGTCAAATAATGATTTGATACCTTTTTTATATAGGAAATGCACCCAAGTTACCATTTATCCAGAGACCGACATTTATGAAATTTGAATTTTTCCTTGATTTCCTACTCAAAACCCTAAAAAGGGGTAAAATGGGACTCATACACCATATGTTGTGTATGAGTCCCACCTAGGTGGGACTTATATGCCCATGGTGGAGTGTGGGTCCCACAAGGCCTTTTTAGAAATAGAAAATTTCAAGGAGTTGAGAAATTAAGTCTATTTATTGATCTTGTCTAGATTTCAATTGAAATAAGCCTTGTGGTGCATAATATATAGTTTGAGGGGCCTATTGATTATGATATAAATGTCATAAATGTGTTAAGAGCCCAAAAATCAATGTGAAAATGTAAATAAATATAATTCACAACATCAAATTAAGGAAAAATTAGGTCAATTTAGCTTAAAATGGCCCTAACCCAATTTGAATGTGTACAACACATTACAACACTAGATTAAGGAAACATTAGGTCCAAGGGCCCTAAATTTAATGTGAAGGTATAAATGAATACAGTTTACAACAATAAATTAAGGAAATTTTGGGCTTATTTAACTTAGAAGGGCCCTAAATCTATTGTGAATGTGTACAACACATTATAACACTAGATCAAGGAGACATTAGGCTCATTTAACATTAGATGAGGAATTGTACCATTTCCAAGAGTATACAATTTTTGTTGTTACATTTAGTGCCCACTTTAGTGAGAGGATGAACTTTCTCATTATACAATTAGAAGTCGATATAGAGGCATGAATTTCTCACTAAGCCACCCTTTTGGATACTCACCCAACAAACAACCTGGAGCATACATTTTTGGAAAAAAAACTTAGATTTGATCCACATCACATTGGACAAACTATTGAAGCTTGATTCACCTTTTTATTATTGCTTATTTTTATTTTTATTTCTTTTAGTTATTGACATTGCATGTTTGTGTATCTTGATGTTGCATATCATACACCTTGTGTGTGTCCTTTTGGGATTATGTTGGTTTGATGTAGGATCTTAGATCTTGGGGGCTTGGCCACCTCCTTTGATCTTCTACATTGGTATGCTTAGACCCCTCTTGAATGACTACTTTAGTGTAATTTTGAAGCAAGTTCATCGTCTCACTAAAGCGTGGACTAAATATAACAATAGAAATTGTATGCTCTTGGGAATGGTATAATTCCTCATATAATTTGGGAATAATTAATGTTAAAAGAGTCTAATGTCACCTTGATCTAGTGTTGTAATGTGTTGTACACATTCACATTTGATTTAGGGCCCTTCGAAGTTAAATAAACCTAGAGAAACTAGACAAACTAGAGATGTCACAATGGTTTTGGAAATGTGAAAAAGCTTTTAAGATATTCTATGGATGACTAAGACACCCAAGGTGGTGACTTAGTCCCACTGCTATTTTTGGGGGGATCTCAAGATCTTCAAATGTCAAAACAGGGTCCTAAATAAATTTTGAAAAATACCCCAGGGAGAACTAAGATGCCTAATGTGGTAACTAGTCACATTTAGGGTTTTTGAAATCTCTAAATCTGGTCCTGAGCTCCCAGGTCTACACTTCCTTTCTCTTGGATCTGCAGTTATGAATCTTCTGAATGCGGCCTGTAGGTGAGTTTCCATGAAGATGACAACTTTGTAATACAACTTTTACAACATTTCAATCTTGGGATTTCAACGATCTTCAATACTTCAACCTAGATCTACAATAAAAGACATAAAAGAGGAGAATGATTTTTCTGATTGTTAGTATAGGGGGGTTTTCCTTGGTCAAACCCCTTGTTGATAATAAAATCTTGAAATGGAATAGAATAATGGAAGAGAATGATGAATAAGCAATATGCAAAGTTACAACTCACCAAACCCTTGTTATGGGAGGCTGCAAATATGCTTGTAATGTCTGCAATGGATGTGGTTCTTAAATCACTTGAATGCTTTCTTGAATCAATACCCTACATCACAAATGTGAGCTCAACAACAAACATGAGGCAACAATATCTTTGATATGATGCTTGAATCTTGATGATGCCTCCAAATGCTTGATGAATCTCCTCTTGAATTCTCTTGTGAACTAAATTATGCTATAATGAATTCTCTCACAAAAGTATTAGGTGAAAATGAGTGAAGGAACATTGTATTTATACTTATCTATGCTTAACATCCTGAAATTACACTACAAGAAGCCGACATATGAATTCATTAATTGAAGGAGGCTAAATCCCACCATAATTTGAAATTAAATCCTAAAATTTAGCAAAAGGGGACTAAGATGCCCTAGGTGGTGTCTTAGTCTCGAGGCTCAAATCTTTGGTCATAGACTCCAAGAAGGGACCATTTTCAGATGCATTTGAAATTAGGGTCCCAAGACCTTTATGGAAATAATATGCCCTAGGTGGTGACTTACTCATGACCCAAAAATTAAGGATACACAACCATAATCATGAAATATTCATTTATCCATTAATGATTGTCAGGATAAGCTAGAAAAAATGTAATTCATAGGGCTTGTGAATGAAAAATAGGACCAAACAAGCCATAAATAAGCATAAGCAAAGCCGAAAAGCCCAAACAAGTTTTAAAATGTAAAGGATATGCATTTTACTACACTACACTAAGCATCTCATGAACCCTAGGATCTAAAGCCTAGGAGATGAGCCCTAAACCCTTAACCCATATATATTTGTTATTCTAAGTATCTCATGAACCCTAGGATATGAAGATCCTAAACCCTTAACCCTAGAATCTAAATCCTAGAAGATGAACCCCAAACCCTTAACCCATATAGATTTGTTATTCTAAGCATCTCATGAACGCTAGGATATGAGGATCTTAAATCCTTAACCCTAAGACCTAAATCTTAGGAGATGAACCTAAACCCTTAATCCATATAGATTTATTATTCTAAGCATCTCATGAACCCTAGGATCTAAAGCCTAGTAGATGAACCCTAAACCCTTAACCCATATAGATTTCTTATTCTCGGATATGAGGATCATAAATCCTTATCCCTAGGACCTAATGCCTAGGAGATGAACCCTAAATCCTTCACCCTAAAGTTAAGAGAGTGACTTAAGGGGATGCAAGATGATGGATTAAGGGTAGATAAGAGGACATGGATTAAGGGGTCCTAAGAGGATGGCTTAAGAGGAGTTGAGAGAGTTACTTAAGGGCATGCAAGAGGATGAATTAAGGGTAGATATACGAGGATATGGATTAAGGGGTCCTAAGAGGATGGATTAGGAGAATTAATATAGAGACTTAAGGGGATTCAAGAGGATGGATTAGGGGTATTTATATGAGGATATGGATTAAGGGATCCTAAGAGGATGGCTTAAGGGGTGTTGGTAAAGTGACTTAATGGGATGCAAGAGGATGGAGTAAGGACATATATATGAGGATATGGATTAAGGGGTCCTAAGAGGATCGCTTAAGGGGAATTAATAGAGAGGATTAAGGGAATGCAAGTAGATGTATTAAGGGTAGATATATGAGGATATGGCTAAAAGGGTCCTAAGAGGATGGCTTAAGGGGTGTTGAGGGAGTGACTTAGGGGATGCAAGAGGATGGATTAAGGGTAGATATATGAGGATATGGATTAAGGGGTCCTAAGAGGATGGATTACAGGGTGTTGAGAGAGTAACTTAAGGGGGTGCAAGAGGATGGATTAAGGGTAGATATATGAGGATATGGCTTAAGGGGTCCTAAGAAGATGGCTTAAGGCATGTTGAGAGAGTAACTTAAGGGGATGGAAGAGGATGGATTAAGGGTAGATATACGAGGATATGGATTAAGGGGTCTTAAGAGGATGGCTTAAGGGGAATTAATAGAGAGACTTAAGGGGATGGAAGAGGATGGATTAAGGGGTCCTAAGAGAATGGCTTAAGGGGATATAAAATCAATTATATTTTTTTTATAAAATGACAATGAATTATTTAGTTTTATATTGATACTATCAATTAGATGTATCTAAAACTATATATAATTATCTGTCTCTAGAGTTGAATTACATTGTAATATATATGTATGTCCTCTATTTTTTGTAATGCATCTAGCTTTGGGAGACCTGAAATAAAAAATGATATAAAAAATTTAATTAGGAAATGACTAGAGACAAATATATATATAAAAATGTATATGTGATAAATTTTTAACTACATATCAACTATCAATTAAATATATATACAACTATATACTTACCAATATTTGTTTACCTTGTACGATCTACATCCTCTCTTTTTTGTAATGCATCTATGATTGTCTCATGATCATTCATTGGAAGTATCTATAATACTTTATTAGTAGGCTTCCCTTGATATCTAACTAGTTTTATATTGGTTTCCAAAATCAAATGTGAATAATATATCATATTCTTGTGTCTTTCATAATCTTCAAATGTAGGCAAGCCATTATTTCTTATCAAATATTTTTGAATGTAGGTGCCAACAAAAACCACCAACCAATTGGATACTCAATGTTATCATCATCCACTCTAGGATGTACCAACTTATGTTTTCTCTCAACACATCTAGCCAACCAATGCTTTATCTCCTCTTCATTCCCCTCAGGAACAACAACATTATACACATGTCCTACAAAAATAAATAAAAAATTCAATAAAGTGTGACTTATATTTAATTCACATAGAAACAAGCATGCATATAAAATTCAACTCAATTTAATGTACCTTCTTATACAAGATCTGAAACACGATCATAATCATTTGATGTGAACACTTCACTATCTTCAATTGTGGTTCCATTTTGAACTTGTGTCAATGTAGGTGTTAAGGTTATTTGTTGCCATTCCTCAACTCATTTCATATTTTCACACACCTCCCAATCACTTGTAATACAAAATTGAAAAAAGCATTAAATCTCCCTTGTCCATATTGTCCATGTGTTTGCATTCAAACTCTTAAACAAATGCCATTTTGCAGATCCATTAATTGTTTCATAATTTTGTCAAGTAAAAATAACATTTTATTCACCTAACCAAAAGAAGCATCCAATTATTGAGCTCTCACTTTTTCTTGTAGATAATTTGATATTGCACCAATCTACAATTGCACTTGCATCTCTAAATTTCATATCATCCTCAAATTTTAGTTGCTCTCTAGCAAGAGCCCTTTTCACACATACACCTACTCCATTAGGTTCTCCTTTACCATGTATAGCTTAAAAAAAACCTCCACATGTCATGGATATTATTTTCCTTATGAAATCTACATAAGAAATAAACATTCTAGCATTCTTGAATTGACCCGTGCAATTATACATCCATATGAGATGCTCACTCATTTGAACTCCTCCCTCTTTTAATTTTTTATAAAATATATCAAAACAATATCAAAAAAAATCAAATGAATGTAATTGATTATCACTTACGTAAAAATGGTACTCTCTGAAAAAAATTCTATTATCTTCTTGTAACAAAGATTTTGTCTTCCAAAGGTTTTTCTAGCACTTCTAGGTCTTTTCACCTAGAAGGAGAAAGATGGGCCAAAATGTAATTTTCACATTCAAATATTAATGTGATATGGATGCAACATGTCTAAATAAACTAATTTAAATGTAGAAAACTAATGGAAAGTATTGATTATCAAATGAAAACTATTGTAATGCAACTTGTTTGAAAACACATTATGTAATGCAAAAACACCTAGAAATGAATGCAAAACTGAAACAAAAATGGATGAAACTGAAAGTGTGCACCTGAGATATGGAAGGAGGCTGAAAATGACATTTGAAATGCTGCTAATGCTAGAAATTTATCCTATTGAGACCATTCACCATTATGGGAAAATTAGTCTTAGTTTTGTAAAACTGACTTGGAACCCATTTTAGACAAAAGGGTATCCAAAAATGTAGAAAACCCTATTCAAACCTAGAAATGGAACTCATTCGCCACTGATGGTGAATGAATCCACCTTTTAATTTTTGAAGATCCAAAAGAGGAAACAAGAGCTCTCAGTCTGCACTTTGGCTTTCTGTAGGTGTTTGCTTCTAAAACTCTGATTTCTGAACTTGAAAGTTAGTTTTTTTGTGATATTTTGACTTGTTCAATGAAAAGAAGACATAAAAAAACTTGAAATGCAATATTAAATGATTTCTAAGCCTCCAAGATGCCTAAATCTATAAACACACAAGACAAGAGAGAGAAATGTTGAATCTTAGGGAATGGGGATTTGCCTTGGTCAAACCCCTTATTGGGTAATTAGACCAAATGAAGAAAATAATGTAATGAAGCATGCAAAAATAGAGTTATTACCTCACCATGATGATTAATCTTGATTTTCTACAACAAAACATGAATAATCTACCCTTGAATTTCTTAGGAAGCTAACTTGATGACTTGCAATGATGAAACCCTAGCTTGCTTGACTTGATAGAGAAGATAGACGATGAATGAATAATGTGAATGAGTTATGAGATTAATGGGGTTTAAAATGGATCTAAAAACACTTATTTATACAAAATTATGCCCTAATTACCCAATGATACCTCATCACAGGCTAACATAAGGTAATTTTGAATAAAAACCCAAAAGGAAATTTGAAATATTTTGAATTTGGAGCCAAGAGCTACTCATTTGCCACCCATGGTGAATGAGTCCCACCTTGGGCTTGTAAGTGGGTGTCAGGAATTATCTTGCATTTAATGTTGTTTTCCAGGCTTACATTCAAAAATACACTTGATTATTCCTTTTGAGTGCATAAAAGGGTCAAATAAAACATAAGAAAGTTGTAAATAGTGAAATCAAGCCTAGAAAAGCATGAAATCTTGTTACAAGACTTTACAACACTTTAAAATAGGACTTGATAAGTGATGAAAAGGTGATTTTTAGGTGAATTGTAATGAAAATAATCTAGAAAAGTGTAGAAATGTGTTACAACACTTCACAACACCTTCAAAAGATGCCATTAAATGCATTTGAAAGGGTCCAATACCTAGTGTGGATGTGAAAAAAACCTCACAACACCAAATCAAGACCTCGTTAGTTTCAATTTATCATCAAATATTGTTCAAATGAAGCAAGTTGTTTTTTTTCTATGGTACACTTCTCTACTATTATTTGCATGTTTATAAACAATATGAACAAATATAGCTACTTGCTAGTGCAGGAGCACCTAGGCAGTTACACTAGGCAAATTTTTGTTTTTGATGTGTTACCATGAAAGTCATGTTGACCATTGAGTAGAGGATATAGCTTAGGGATATTTTTGAACTCTATGATAGACATTAAGGAAGGGTGGATGAGTTTAGAAACTCATTTTTAATTAGTTTACTTGAAATTGGCAAAAGTTGCAAAATGGTGCATTTTTGCAACTTTGCCACAATATTACTGGCATGTCCAACCAAGGGAGCATAACTGATTGAGGAACACTATTTAAGGAAGGCTTCGACATTGAAGAAGGGTTGGAAGCATTTTTGAATTTTCTTTCAAGTTTGTGAATTGAAGAAAATAGTGTGTTTGAGTGAATTTACTGATTTTTGCTTTGAAGTGAGCTTTTAATGGATTGAAATTGTTACTGTGTTTTGTGTATGATGTAGTGTAGTAATTACTCAAGCATTGTGTGCCATCTATTTGTCATGCCTCAAAAAAAAAAATCAATGAAAAAAAAACTTAACAATTTTTTTTTTTAAACAAAACTATCAGTTAAGGTAAATATTACATTGGCTAAGTGACATGTCCACATTTAACATTGAGTCTGAACACAAATTCCACAACCTTTATTAGGATCATGCTTACTTGAGAATTTAAGCCTCTGTAGCTTTTTGGGAGAACTAGACTTTTAATGGAAAGGAGTTATGTTGTTAATTTGTCACCAAAATTAACCTCTTTTTAAATGCCTTTAAATTAATTAGTAAGATCATTATTAGATCTTGTTTTAACATTATTACCAATGTTTACATTAAACCTAATAATATGTTAAGGCCAACTCTCCTCCCATTGTTATATTAATATTATTCATTTTATTTAACCTCCTAATAATATTATCTCAATTTAACCTTACTAGCATTATCCTTATTTAACCCTAATAACAATAATATTTAATCATTAATTACAATATTAATTTTATTAATATTTAATCAAACCAACAATATTGTCATTTCTTACCAAATTATATTACTAAAATAATGATCTCATTCATTATACCCTAATACAATATTACCCTTTAATAAATTACTAACTTTATCCTATCCTATTTTATACTAATACTATTATTTTACTTAGATCAAAATGTTCCTTAATACCAATATTACATTAAATGTAACTTTAATGCCTCCTTACTACCAATAGATTAAATTGCTATTACCAACAATTAACTCTATAATTCACCACATAGAATAGGCCTTTTACCCTTAGGAAAATATTTTCACTTTAAACTACTTATTATTATCCAAAATGTTAATACACGAGTTGAATTTTGTTATGATCCTTCTTACTTATTTTAAATTTTAATTTACTTAAAGAAATGCCATGTCATTTTATTGTAATAATATTTATTTAACTTGTATAAATCTTTTTAAAATTACTTCTTGTTTTAACCCACATGACTAAAAATAAAATGATGTTTATTTATTCTTACTAACCATATTAAAGTTAGTGGTTTCCCATGTTATCAATAATATTTTTATAATCACCAATAAATCTTTAATCCTGAAATTACTTTACTATTGCTAATACTATTTTATTTAATTAGTATAATAATTTTATGAACCATAACATAATTTCCCCACATTTAATATTTTCAAGTAAGCTTATAATAATAATATTTTTACTTACCCATTTTTCCAAGCTTATAATAATGGCATTTTTACTTACCCATTTTTCCAACATGATTGAAATACGATTATTGCGCAAACTACTATTATTTACTTACCGTCAAAATTTCTTATGAGATTCACAAAAAGAAATAAAAGGCCACTTGTTATTTTATTTTATTTTATTTTTACATATGAATTAGGGAAAGTAGGGATATGTAGAGTCTTTTAAATTTAACATTTTCAAGATGAATAAATAAAAAGCCTAAAGTTTAGCGTGGAGAAAGGTAAGAATTTAATTTTTTTCAAAATGAATAAATAAAAATTCTAAAATTTAGTGTAACTTCTAGAGGTGGATGGTGAAAAATTATCAGCAGCCAACACATCAATCAAACCTACAACATCCTCCAATATCTCCATTTCAAGATATTTGTCTTGTGGGAATTCCATACTCATGACATGTATTCATTTTTTTTTTGAACAATATTATTATTTTACCCCATAGGATTTACATGTAGATAAATCTGTAGATCAGTATCATCACTGTCTATACACATTCAATATAAGAACTTATAGTAGCATTCATTAAATTTGAAATCATTATAAAGGAGCTACAAGAGGAAATAATATAATGTTATTGATTACTCAAAAGTTGCTTAAATAGCTAGATATAAATGTGTGTAAATAGCACTCACAAGAATACAATTCAACTTTCAAAATTGGTTTGTGCCAAATATGTGTTTAATTTTTATTTTTATTATTATTATTTTTGAATGTTGCTCAGCTTTTCAAATATATGAGACAACTTCGAAATAGAAAGGATCTGAATAATGTGCAAACTGGAAGAAGTAATCATTTCATTGAACTTATTAATAGGTAATAGACATCCAATAAATCACCTCACACATTTTCCAACCGCACTAACTGCACTATAAAGATTAAAATCGATTAAGTGGTGCACTCCAAAATTTAGGTGTAAAGGAGGGAAAATTCTGACAAAAGCTCAATAGCATGCCATACAACTGGAAAATACAAGGAGAGCAATTTTAGGTGAAGTCAGGAAGAAGATACTACTGTATAAGTGTGAGGATGATTACAACGTAAGAAGTTTGAGATAACATTTATACACCAGAGATGGGTTCTAACTTGCAAGTCATAGATACTGTCACTCCGATTATGACTCAATTATATATACAAGTAGATGATCCTAATGTTGGGTTTTTCCAAGGGAAGATAGTGAAATGAATGTGGTTAATAGATTGCATCATGCCTGCAATGAATACAATCTAGATGAGATATTTTCCCCTTCAATTAATGCCCAGACAGGGACATTTGGAATTCGTAGATTAGCTTTTACTCAGTACAACATACGAAGAGATACGCCACCAATTTCGAGACTAGCTTGGTAAAGCACATTTTACTACGATGATTTGACGGGAGAGGAAGGAAATCACAATCTCTTGTCAACATCATTTATTGTTCTTCATAGTGATGTTTTAATTTCTATGTATCTTTTTATTTTCACCAACTACCATTAAATCATATGCATTACTTCATGATGCAAGGCCCTTCTCCTAGCATGGCAGAAAATCAAACGAAATCTCTACCCATCATTTCGCCTGCCACGTTCTCACATTTTTATTTTTATTTTCTTAATTTTCATTGAGGCTTGGTCTAAGTGGGGAGACAATGAGTCCAATGTACCAAAATAGGAGAAGGCTTGGCAATAGAATGGAATGGGGTTCCGACTAGAGCACATGATGAATGAATGCCTGCTTACTCTTGCGCTGGTTAATATAGAGATGGGTATGCCAAAATAGAGAATGGTAGGCTACAAGTACAACTATTTTATCTCGAGCTTGAGTTGCTACTTGCGTTGTTCCCTTTCACCTCTTGATTCCTCATAAACTAATATTGTCCCATTAATCTATTCTATATACCTAATATTGAGTGATATATATATCTACTAATTAGTTGAGAGAAAAAGGCCGAATGAAGAAGAGATAAGCGAATGGATACATGCACAAGGAGAGCACCTGCTGCTTAATAAGTTACAGGGATATTTCCTAAACCTTGTTGAATGGCCTGAATAGTGATGCATATATTTTTTCTTAAAAAAAATTATTACATGTAATGGGCAGAGCAACACTACAACTAAGTTAATACCAGATGGAAATATTCTAGTGCCTGATAACCCCGTAGTCTTAATCCTTCTTTTCTCAGTTTTATATAGGCCTCTCATAGTAGCTATGCTAGTGCAAAGGGGAGTGCTAAGGAGAAACCATTTCTTTTGTTTTTTTGTTTTTTTGTTTTTTTTTTTGGCCAAGCACTAAATACTATTTCCTCTTATGTTTCAGATTTTCACACAGTCTTAGATGGTCTCAACTCTAAATAGGGTTACTGTTAACATATTTTTCCTTCATTTTCACTAAGGTTTGTGTGCAGGCATAATTTAATTTAATTGCATAAGGGTCAAATTTTTATTTATCAAACCAAAAAATAACATACTCTTCCAAGCATATATATACTCTCTACTTCAATCATTTTAGAATACACATATTGGCTACAAAAAATTTCAATGGAAAATGGGTGATCCCACAATAATGGGTTACAGTTTTTGGCCAAACTTGACATTAAAATTAGGATTTTTCACCAGACATTCACTTTCTTACACCTATAGCAGCTAAACCATTAAGGTTTTGAAGATGAATCAAACTAGTCATTTGTTAGATAATTTGTGTAGATTCTAGTTATATTTTAAAAAATAAATTAAAAAATAAATTGTGAATCATTTTATGTAATTTTTAATAACTTATTTTTTCTATTAATCAGCATTTTTAAAAAGTGATGTTTGCTTCAGCCCACGTAACTTTTTTTATAGATAGGATACAATTCTGATTTTTAAAATACAATTTTTTCACACCAATATCTAGGGGATGGATATTTTTTCATAATTTTTTGTTACATTTTTTTTTTTAATTAATTTTCCAAGTCAGCGTAATTATAATTTGGATAGAGGTGTACTTCGGCCCGCATAAATTTTTTTGTATTCATTTGAATTAACTTATTCTTTTTTTGTTGTAATAAGGACATCAATACCTAGGGCACATGTATTTTTTAGAAAATTTTTCTCTATTTTTCTATTTTTTTGTATGTGTGAAATAAAGAACTTGACGTTCATTGAAAATCCTACATTCACAAGAAATAAAAAATAAATATAATAATAAAATTAAACATATTTAAAATTATAATTTTTAAGAAGCTCATAATAAGGGCTACAAGCTTACAAAATATAAATTTTAAATGAATTCATTTGATCACCCAAAAGGTAAATCAAAAGTGGTTTTTTATCAGCATTTTGATAGGTGTAGAAGAGACTCAATTATACGTATGGTTTAAATCTAACGTGGTTTTATCCAAGGGGGTTTGATCTAAGGGGGTTTGATCAATCCCTCTTTAATTAAAATAACTTAAATGGAACCTTTAAAGTCATAAATCATTGTATTTTCTAAAAATATGTGATTTCAGGCAAAAATTAGGATGTCCCAAAAAGTGTAACCCATTATTGTGGCAACACCCAAATACATCATTAGTGCCTGTTCTTTCTCCATTTTCTGCATTGAAAATAATGAAACCCATCATTTTTAGATTTACTATATTATCAAAATATTTGAGGAAGCAAATGATTTTCAAACTCTTGAACAAGGTCTTGCTCTCCACCCTATCGTAATGGCATCATGGAGCCTCGTGGGATCTAGCCATACCCCCGAGCAAGAAATACATTATACACCATTGTAATTCAATGGTGAGAGCTTAGTGCTATAACAAGCTTTCTCATTATACAACACATTACTCTAATATATCCCTTAAACAATCTTACTTATAATTTAATGCATAGATCAAGCGATCTCTACGAATACTAAGAATAAGAAATGGAAAAATACTTATCTCTCTACAAGCTACTTTCCTTTGAACTCCTATTCTTCCATCCTTGACTCTCTCCTTTTCTTCACTTCACAAGTTCTCCAAAAGGAGAAGTGGGCAATGCCAAAATCTTCCCTCTTCTTGAGATATGTAGGAATCCTCCAAACCCACACTCTTTCCCACAAGTGCTCACACATGTGTGATTCTTGTGCCAATTCCAAGAACTTTTGGGGTGTGGGAAGTTGAGAGTGACAAGTCACTTTTCCCAAGCCCCAACACTTTTTGAATTCGTCACATTCATGAATGTGGACTTTTGAGGTGTCTTTTCACACTCCAAGGACCAGTTCACATGTCAAAAAGGTTCCAAACCCATAGGTATAGGTCCTAGGGGTCTATTCTTGTTCAAAAACCAAGGAAATTGACTCAATAATCCCTTTTTAAAACCCACAAAAGAATCCATACGAGTTTTGATCTTGACCAAGGGTTCCAACCCCAACCAAACTCACATCACATGACCTACAATTGGATTCTACTCAAACATAATCAGCCAATCAATAATAAAACCTCAAACCCTTCTAAGTCAAATAGGGCTACACTTAGAACTTCCCAAAGATGTATCTGATTTGATTCCAATATTTATCCATCCTCCTATTTGCATATTTGATTCCTTAGCCCTCCAATACATTTACTCTACTTGCTTTTTAGGTCTCGGATGGAGATAAATTTATATCCTGAACAAGAAGTCTTTTGATTTGCACTTGATGGTTATCCCTTCTCATGCTAGCATCGTTATATTCTCGACCTTTAATGTTAATCCCACATCGACTCATTTAATTTCTTGCACAACATAATCAAGCACAATTAGACATATTAATAAACAACATTAATTGTAAATCAAATCTTTGTAACTTTACTCATGAATCATTTACATAGCTAATTACACTTCCAATGTAATATGACACAACAATTATCTTATTTCAGATTCATCTTATAAGTTTGAATCTCATACAATAATTTGCATGCACATACATCTTCATTAAGTAAAATAACAATGATATAACATAACGTAAAACTATAAGGTTACTGTTAGACAATTCATATCGCTTGCAATATATCTAACCATCTATTTAGGAGGAATATATAACACTTTAATATTGTATTAGTCACATGCAAAGAGAGGCCTTACACTATTAGTCTTCTTTATTCAATTTCAATCACTATTTGTAAATAGTTTGTTTTCACACTATTGCTGGTCTGAACTAGACAGTTTTGAGGAAATGGAGATTTAGTTCACTTTCCCACCGTACAAATTGTACAAACCTTTGGGAATAGTGACTAGAATCCATGTGTGTAAATATGGTAGGATTTAGGGTTTGTGTGAGCACAGGAGCCACTGTGGAAGTCTTGCCCTAGGCGAGCTAGGGAGATGCCCGACTAGGAAGACTTGAGTACAGAGAACATAATTTGCAGGGGTGATAAGTTCTTATCAAATTTCCTTTTGGAGAAGGCAAGTGGGAGTCTTGCAAAGGTCTGGTAATCAGGAGGAAACTCCACCAACTCATTTGGTCAGTGAAAGACTTGATAGTTTGAGGGTAACTAGAAAATGGCTTGAGAAACCCTAGTATTTTCCCATTTTTCAAGCTAAGGCTTTGTGCGGGCAGTTAAGACCCAAGACCTCAAAAATATTTGAGAGGTGTCCACATGAACCAGGAATGTCAAATAAATATTGGGGGTTCTTTGGGAAGTTTTAAAGAACCAACCTATTTTCTCAGAATAGGAGGCCTAATTGGGGCTCCTAGGGCTAGTAGCCTTTTTAAGACCCTAATGAGGGTTTGGTGAAAGTGACTGAGAGATGGAGTCAAGTGGACCTTCAAGAACCATAGTATGATGGATTGAATTCTTTTGAGGCACCTCCACACTCCTACAAAGTTTAGTTCTTTAAATTGGAGGTTTGTAGCCTTTAGGGTAGATTAAGGGCTAAGGAAGAGTTAGAGATATTGCACCAAGATTGACTTGGTAGGTTGAATTTGTGATGGTAGTGGGGTTGGACAGGAGAACTAGGGGTACCTAAACTTGAAGAAGGCCCTAAAGGTTAAGGTGGTGAAGTAAGACACCAAGGAAGTCTTGCAAGCAAGACCTAGAGTAGGAATCAGTGATTGATTCCTCTAACCCCTCCCTATCAGATTGGTATCAGAGCAAATAAAAGATTTTAGGATTGACTATTGTATGTCTGAGATTGATTCTAGTGGTTCTACCATCATGGTGACAAATGCAAAATTGGCCAAGATGGTCAAAGAATAGGAGGAAGACAATAGGCTATTAAGGGAAAGAATAGCCCAACTTGAGCAAGCATTGAGTAATGTGCAGTTGGAAGGAAGGGAACCAAAGAAAGAAGAGGTTGCAGAGGAAGACAAGATCCCTGAACTTGACCCTGTTTTGCAAGAAGAGCCTTTCTTGAAAGCATTGAAGGCTTTGAGTGGAAAAGAACTTGAAGGCATACCACTGTTTAGTGGAAAAATGGAAGTTGATCTAGTCATGGATTGGATAGAGGGAATGGAAAACCATTTTGAATGTTATGGAGTCACTGAAGCACTGAAGGTAAAGGTGGCCAAATCAAGATTGAGAGGTTCTACCTTGATATGGTGGAAGTTCATTCAAACAGAGAGGGAAAAGGAAGGTAAGAAGCCTATTTCAACTTGGAAAGGTATGGCTGCAAAAGTGAGAGAAGCATACATGCCAAATGATTATGAAATACAGTTGCATAAGAAGAGACAGAGCTTGAGAAAAAGAGACCAAGATGTGAACACTTACACGGAGGAGTTCCAAAAAATTTGTATGAGGTCTAATGTTTCAGAAGATGAAAGTCTCAAGGTGGCTAGGTATCTTAACGGTTTGAAGTGGAACATTCAAGAGGAGATTACTCTTCTAAGTTCCAAGACAGTGCACCAATGCTATGAATTGGCTATAAGGATTGAAGAGAGGAGTAAGAGGAAACAAGAACAGGCTTCTAAGAGCAAAGGAAAAGGTAGAGATCAAAGAGGACATAGAGGTGGATACCAAGGTAGAGGGACTGAACAAAGAAATCAGGGAGAGTCTAAACTCACAGAGCATGGAGGTTAAACAACTTCTAGAGGAGGATATGGAAGAGGTAGAGGACCTCAAGGAGGTTCAAATAGAGGAAGAGGAGCAGGAAAAAGTAACTCATACTTTGCTAGTATGAAGTGTTACAATTGTGGTCAAGTAGGTCATCCAGCTTATAGGTGCCAGGAGAAAGCATCCTCATCAAATATTGAGAAGAGAGTGGCATATGCACAAGAGGAAACCATGAGTACCAAATCACCAGAGGTTAGTCACATTGAATCAAAAGTGGGGGAGAACCTGATGTTTAAAAGAGTTTTGATCAGACAATCGGTCAAGGAAGAGCCAAACCAAAGAAGAGCCTTATTTAGAGTGAGATGCAAAATACTTAGGAAAGTATGCAAGGTTATTGTGGATTTAGGTTCAATTGATAACATCATCTCTAAGGAGGTAGTAAGGAAGTTGAAATTAGAGAAAATACCTTACACTAATCCCTACAAGGTGACATGGTTGAACAAAGGGTAGTGTTCCAACGGTGGAGTTCTCCATTGGAGGGTACAAGGATAAGTTGATTTGTGATGTGTTACCCATGGATGCATTCCATCTTCTATTGGGAAGACCATGGCACTATGACAGAGGATCCATCTATGATGGAAAGGAGAACACTATCTCATTCAAGAAGGATGGAAAGAAATTCAAACTGCAGTCACTATCAGATGAGGAAGAAGGATAGTCAAAGACCCCTAGTGTCTTATTAAGTAGTGGAAAAGATTTCATTAAAAACCTACATCAAGGAGGCAAAGGATATGTGGTCATGGTGAAACCCAAGGAAGAGGACAAGAATGAGAAATCAGTCATACCCAGAGCAGTCCAAAAGTTGTTATAATAGTTCAAAGACATAGTGAGTGATGGAACACCAGCAACCTTACCTCCAAAGAGAGCCATCAGTCATCATATTGACTTCATACTAGGGGCTTCATTACCAAACAAGGCAGCATACAAACTTACACCAGATCAGAACCTAGAAGTAGCTAGACAAGTGCAGGAGTTATTAGACCAAGGACTAATTAGGAAGAGCATCAGCCCATGTGTAGTACTAGTGGTCTTAGCAACCAAGAAAGGTGGTAAGTGGAGATTATGCACTGATTCTAGGGCTATAAATAGAATTACAATCAGATATAGGTTCTCTATTCTTAGGATTAAAGGTTTGATGGATTGTCTTGGAGGAGCTCAGTATTTTACCAAGTTGGATCTCAAAAGTGGATACCACCAGATCAGAATCAAGGATGTAGATGAGTGAAAAAATTCCTTTAAGAGAAATGATGGGTTGTATGAGTGGATAGTTATGCCATTTGGCCTCTCTAATGCCCCTAGCACATTCATGAGGCTCATGAATGAAGTGCTCAAAGACTTTACAGGGATATTTGTGTTGGTATACCTTGATGATATATGCATTTTTAGTAAGACAACAGAAGAACACCTAAAGGATGTGGAGTTGGTTCTTAGAAGATTGCAAGAAGAGAAGTTAGCCATCAACCTAGAGAAATGTGAGTTCTTCAAATAGGAGCTTGTGTATTTGGGGTTTGTAGTATCCCAAGGATCATTGAAGATGGATCCAAGCAAGGTGGAAGCTATCCTAAATTGGCCTACACCAACCACCGGGATAGAGGTAAGAAGTTTTCATGGATTGGATCAGTTTTATAGGAAGTTTATAAGAGACTTTAGTGGCATATGTGCACCAGTCCTAGATACAATCAAAGGTGGCTTAAAGACTAAGTTTAAGTGGACTCAAGAAGCTGAGAAAGGTTTTGAGAAACTAAAACAAGAAGTGGCAACTCAACCTATTCTTTTATTACCTAGTTTTGACAAGTTGTTTACTATGGAATGTGATGCTAGTGTAATTGCAGTAGGAGGAGTGCTAAGCCAATAAGGCAGGCCTACAACTTTCTTTAGTGAAAAGCTCAATGAAGCTAAGAAAAAGTATTCTACCTATGACCTAGAACTGTATGCTCTAGTGCAGTCACTTAGAAAGTGGAGGCATTATCTCCTACCTAAAGAGTTTGTAGTGTTTACTGATAATCAAGCACTTAGCTACATCAACACTCAAGAGAAATTGAGCAATAGACATTTGAAGTGGATGGAGTATCTTCAAGCTTTTACTTTCACCATTAAGCACAAGAAGGGATAGTTGAACAAGGTGGCAGATGCATTAAGTAGGAGGTTACTAACAGTGCAAGAGATACAAATAAAGAGCATTGGGATAGACAGTTTCAAGGATCTCTATGGAGAAGATGAAGACTTCTTGGAAGCATACAAGGTATGTTCTAATTTTGAGAATCATTTTCATAGTCAATTCTCAGAGTATACATTGCAGAGTGGACTTTTGTTCAAAGGAAATCAGTTGTGTGTGCCAAAAGGTTCTATGAGAGAGAATCTTATCCAAGAGAAACACAATGGTAGTCTTAGTGGTCATTTTGGTATCAACAAGACAATGGAACTAGTGCAAAGGTTCTATTATTGGCCCAAGTTGCCAAGGGATGTCAGGAGGTATGTGGAGCAGTGTGTAGTTTGTATGAAAGCCAAAGGGGGAGCTAGTAATGTAGGTTTGTATCAACCTCTACCTATTCCCAATAGACCATGGGAGTGTATTAGCATGGATTTTGTTGTAGGACTCCCTAAGACTAAGACAAGGTTTGATAGTGTCTACGTGGTAGTAGATAGGTTTAGAAAAATGAGTCATTTTATTCCTTGGAAGACCACACATGATTCTAGCTACATTTCTCACCCTTTCTTCTAGGAAATTGTAAGGATCCATGGATTTCCTTTGAGCATTGTATCAGACAGGGATGTGAAGTTCATGAGTCATTTTCGGAAGACTCTATGGAGCAGATTAGATACCAACCTATCTTTTGGATTAGATTACCATCCTTAGACCGATGGGAAAATAGAGGTGGTTAATAGGGTGTTAGGTAACCTTCTAATATGCCTAACCAAAGAGTATGGACAGACATGGGACTTGGTCATATCACAGGCTGAGTATGCATACAATGACAGTGTGAACAGGACCACATGCATAAGTCCTTTTGAAATAGTGTATGGAATGCACCCAAGAGGTGTGTGTGAGCTCAAAGATCTAGGAGCTATGGAGCATAGGAGTGGACATGCAGAGGATTTCTCTCAAACCATGAAGGAGATTCAGGAGTAGGTGAAGAAGATAGTCACTGAGGCTACTTAAAAGTTGAAAGAGAAGGTGGATTTATCCAAAAAGGATCTACAATTTGTAGTAGGATACTATGTTATGGTCCACCTCAATAAATCTAGGTTGCAGAAGGGGATTTCAACCAAATTGCAGATGAAAAGAGTGGGAGCATGCAAGGTATTAGCCAAATATGGGAAGAATGCCTACAAGGTGGAACTACTTGCAGATTTAGGGATTTCACCAGTGTTCAATGTAGCTAATTTGATCAGATATAAGGGAATATTCAATGACATGGATCAGAATAGCAGGGATATCTTCAAGGATGTGAGCAACATAGCCTTACCTACTCAAGATAAGCTACAAGTAGAAAGGATCTTGGAGTCAAGGGTGAAGAAATCTACAAGGCATAAAGTGTACATGAAGCACCTCATCAAGTGGAAGGACAAGTTAGAGTTTGAGGCTACATGGGTAGATGAAGCTCATTTCAAGAAGTAGGGCATTGATGTGTCACTGATCTCTCCTCACATTCCTTAGTGTTTGTGCAGAGAGGGGGAGAATGGTGCAAGGGCACCTAGGCAGTTACACTAGGAAATTTTTTGTTTTTGATGTGTTACCATGAAGGTCATGTTGACCATTGAGTAGAGGAGATAGCTTAGGGATATGTTTGATCTCTAGAACAAACATTAAGGAAGGGTGGATAAGTTCATAAACTCATTTTTACTTAGTTTACTTGAAATTGGCAAAAGTTGCAAAATGGTGCATTTTTGCAACTTTGCCACAATATTACTGACATGTCTGACCAAGGAAGCATAACTGATTGAGGAGGCCTATTTAAGGAATTCCTCAGCATTTAAGAAGGGTTGGAAGCATTTTTCAATTTGCTTTGAAGTTTTTGAATTGAAGAAAACAGTGTGTTTGAGTGAATTTACTGATTTTTTCTTTGAAGTGAGCTTTTAATGGATTAAAATTGTTACTGTGTTTTGTGTACGATGTAGTGTAGTAATTTATCAAGAATTGTGTGCCATCTATTAGTCTTCTTTATTCAATTTCATTCACTTTTTGTAAATAGTTTGTTTTCACACTGTTGCTGGTCTAAACTAGACAATTTTGAGGAAATGAAGATTTAGTTCACTTTCCCACCATACAAATTGTACGGCCCTTTGGGAATAGTGAATAGAATTCATGTGTGTAAATAAGGTAGGATTTAGGGTTTGTGTGAGCACAAGAGCCACTGTGGAAGTCTTGCCCTAGGTGAGCCAGGGAGATGCCTGGCTAGGAGGACTTGAGTGCAGAGTACATAATTTATAGGGGTGATAAGTTCTTATCAAATTTCTTTTTGGAGAAGGTAGGTGGGAGTCTTTCCAAGGTCTGGTAATTAGAAGGAAACTCCACCAACTCATTTGGTTGGTGAAAGACTTGACAATTTGAGGGTAACCAGAAAATGGCTTGAGAAACCCTAGTATTTGCCCATTTTTCAAGCTAAGGCTTTGTACGGGTAGTTAAGACCCAAGACCTCAAAAATATTTGAGAGGTATCCACATGAACTAGGAATTTCAAAGAAATATTGGGGGTTCTTTGGGAAGATTTAAAGAATCAACCTATTTTCTCGGAATAGGAGGCCTAACTGGGGCTTCTAGGGCTAGTAGCCTTTTTAAAACCCTAATGAGGGTTTGGTGAAAGTGACTGAGAGATGGAGTCAAGTGGACCTTCAAGAACCATAGTAGGATGGATTGAAGTCTTTTGAGGCACCTCCACACTCCTACAAAGTTTAGTTCTTTAAATTGGAGGTTTGTAGCCTTTAGGGTAGATTAAGGGCTAAGGAAGAGTTAGAGATATTGCACCAAGATTGACTTGGTAGGTTGAATTTGTGATGGTAGTGGGGTTGGCCAGGAGAACCAGGGGTACCTAAACTTGAAGAAGGTCCTAAAGGTTAAGGTGGTGAAGTAAGACACCAAGGAAGTCTTGCAAGCAAGACCTAGAGCAAGAATCAATGATTGATTCCTCTAACCCCTCCCTATCACTTGCATTGGATTATAATATTATGATTGAATTTCTTCTTGTGGAGCAAGAGTATAATTTTTAGCAAAATCAGCAATTGACAATATAGTTCCAATTGGGAATGTGTTTTTACATAAAATAAATTGATTATCAAGCCAACGAGCATATTGAGCTCGTGTTTAACATATTTAGGTAGAATATTATCTTTGTATTCTTTAATAAATGCATGTACACTAAATTTTTCCACAATTAGCCAACAAAATTTTCCAAATTTTCCATCTTTTAAAGAATACTCAACATTTTTTTTTTACATCCACTAATTTTTGTCCAAATTTAGCTAAACTACTTTCATGCATACATTCTCCTAATAATGAAAAGTTAGCACATCTATCACATTATTCATAAATACATCTTTTTAAATTAAATAATTTTCCATTAGAGGGTTCACAAAACAAATAAGCTATAAAACCTTTGATTGTTTCAGGTGACATATTAATACCAAAAATCTCTTGCATAGTTTGTTTAGAACACAAAGTACAACATATATATAAAAACTATCATAATAATAACGAAATTGTACATGAGTCTTTCAACAACAATATATTTTTTGTTTATTAATTGTAACATACCAAGGTTTACACTTTTCGAATGATCTTTGAATGCTAATATTAAATGGTAAGATTGAATCATCTAATTTTTTTTATATAATTTAGTTTGAGTCATATCTAAGAGATGCTTTGGATGAGGTTCACGACTTTTGGAACCCACCCTTAATTTTAAAACATCTCTAATGTTAGGTGATACTCTTGTATTATCATGCCAATATTTTTCTTTTGTTTCATTAGTTAATTTCATGTCTGATCTTGGGAGTCTACCATTAAAAATCCAACATTGATTAATTAGATCCTTTTAAATACTTTCTTTTCTTTTAGTAGATCTTGTCAAGGTTTTAGGATTTACTTTTATACATTTACTAATCTTACTTAGCATTCTTTTATTTTAAGTTGCTTTATTAACTAGACTAGTTGTTATTGCATGAAGAGCCACATTCTTATCTTTAGATCGACTTTTTTTACCTTTAAAATAAATAGCATTAGAAACACTAGATACAACTTGTTCTATTGAATCATCTTTCTTTTTTGGTTTTACAAAAATGCCTAATTTTTTCATCACTTTTCTAATTTTTTACATTCTCTTCAATAGCAACATGAGTTGACAATGAAATCCTAATTTATTTCCATAAAAAAAAAACTCTATATATTCTATTTCCATAAGTTCTCATTTGTCTCCAAGAAACTTTACCAAGAAGGTTATCTAGTACATCTTTTTCAATTGTAAAAAAACATTTTCATTTTCATTCATACAAGGGGTTTCATTTTCATTCGTGGAAGGGGTTTCACTCTCATTTCCAATCATAAAATTGGTTTCGTTCTCATTTTCATCAATATGAGGGATTTCATTCTCATTTGAATTCTTATAAGATATTTTAGCTTCTTCTTTTTTTGCATTATTCGAACCCTAGAATTATTGATACTATCAATGGTGTATCCAACTTCCTCTAAATAACTAAGATCAATCTTATCAAGACTTGGGTTTGAAGACATACCTGGATAAATTGTTTGAATAGGTTCATTTTCCATATTATTGGGAGGTGGATTTGGAGAAATACTTGAAGTTGTTTGCATTGGTGCTATTTCCATATCATTCAAAGTTGAAGTTGAAGGCATAGTTGGGTTTGCCTCCATAATTGCATTTTATTCCATATTCATCATATCCACATTTGCATCATCTACATTCATCTCATCTTCATGGTCTCCTCTTCAAAATTCATAGAACTAGATGCTTCCAAACTTTTCATTTGACGAATCCTTTCTCTTCTATTCATCTGCCTTTTTTCCTCCATTTCTCTATTTGCTTGAATTTCTTTAGGTATAATTAACTTTCTACGTTATTTTCCTTTCTTTTGGTTTGATCCCATGGTTACCAAACCATCTTTGATAACAAAAATAGTGATTCTTAACCTATTTTCAAAATTTCAACTAAAATTATGTAGGGTGAAGATCCTTTCTATAAACTTTGAAGTACAAAAACATCATGAATACATGCAAAATTTCTCTTTTTCCAAATCTTCTTGTAAAATGTTCTTGTACTTAATTCCACTTCAGAAAATTCAACCTACACTTGTCTCTTCCAACAATTTGAATAGAATATGCCCTGTTAAGAGATTGCACAAGACAACATTACAATAAAAAATACATAAAATGATGCTTTGAGACC
Organism: Sequoia sempervirens; assembly: GCA_007258455.2. NCBI lineage: Eukaryota > Viridiplantae > Streptophyta > Pinopsida > Cupressales > Cupressaceae > Sequoia > Sequoia sempervirens. The sequence continues at coordinate 422,192,510 of VDFB02271358.1, read as the reverse complement.
ATACTGTAGAAAAGGAATGTTGTAGAAAAAATGTACTCTATCATTATTTTTCAAATTGAAAAAAAATGGTTAGATAAGAAATGTGTATGCATTATAAAATGCATACACATTCTATTTTAGGAACACGTACACATTATATAATGTGTATGTGTTACCTTTACCCATAAGGTAAATAGATAAGATATATGCATTCTATTTAGATAATGCCTACGCATTATTAAAAATTTGAATCTACAACCAACATGCAGCCTTGGTTTTAGGCTAGGGAAAGGCTTGGAAATCTGAACCTTAGCCTTTAACCTGCAACTAAAAAACTAAGGTAGATTCAAGAAGAGTGTCCAACTTTAGCAATATGGTTGATGGACTTTTTTCTGAATCAAACTATGAAATTAAAACCAATTAGAGAACATGATGTCTAGTTTCCAAATATATAATTTTTATTAATATTAGATTATATTTCTTATTTTTTAATTAATTTCTAAGCAAATTAGTCCATAGACCTGAAATGTCAAGAATTTTTTGTTTTTTAATAACTTTTTTTGGTTAAGTTTTTTATAAAAAAAATTATATGGCATCAATCTATTTTCAACCTAATGAAAAAAATAGATTCAAAATATGTTTTTTTAGGTCCAATTATGCTATTCATACACTTTTATTTTTAAAAACATCAGTTAAGGCCAATAAAAATTCAATACAAAAATATTAAAAAAAAATTACAAAAAATATCCTGATCAATCTTCATGTTGTGAGCTCTCTTTCCCCAAAAGGAATTAGCAAAATACTTTTATTTGGGTTAAAAAGTGGTGTTTGTACATGTGCATGGTATGGTAAAAAAAAGTCTTTTAAAAAGTGGTTTTTATACATCCCTATCAAAATTTAATTTCTATCATCTAGGTATTTGAATAAATTACATATTTGGAAACTAGATTCAAAATGATAAATTTCATATTACTGATTTTTTTTAAGATTCATTGTGTAAGTGCCTCAAATTTTCAGTCCTGTGACAAATTCTAAAAAACAACAAAAACACTTCCATTTTTTGAGCTTTTTGTGGACCCAACTTCTTGCATCAACCCTCATAATATTTTGTTATAATAGATTTCCAAATAACATATTAATGAGCATACAATACTTAGAATGATACTTGGGACATAGAAAAAATCTATTGCTATGAAACTATAATTTTGTTGGACTTGGACCAACAACCTGGAGTTGCAATAAAATTTTGATTTCTCATCACCACCTCATTGGTTCACCCTTTTAATGTTTTCTGAGTGTCTCCCAACCCTAGGAACCTCCAAATACCCCTAAAAGCTACTCCAAAACTAGGCATTTAGCCTCAAAATCCTCACACCCACTAATTAGTTCTATTACATACCAAGGAGCAGTACAAGTAACATAAAGGAATAGTTTGGGGCTGAAAATAGCATCTTAAAACTCCTTCAAATTATCACTAAAATTTGAGTAATAGAACTCTAAATAGCTCCAAATGAAAATTCCTATAAATTATGCATGTATTTTTAAATTCTCCTTGCATCTCGTACTTGGGAATCCCATTTAATAAAGTCACCAAGAGCTAAGGTGTCCACTAGCTAACCATATTTTCCTATAGGAACCCAAGGAATAATAAATGACACAACTTAGGAAGGGGACATTACATTCTTCCCTCCCCTTGAAATTTCTTGATCCCAAGTAATTGCAACTTTGAATGCTATAAAATATTCTCTCTCCCATCTTGTATCCTCCACTAGTAGTTCTTCAACTTAACTAAATACTCTTTGATTATCCTCTTCCATAGAGTACACTCCTTGACATCAATAATCATCTTAGGAATCAAAACCAACTTCACCTCTATTATCCTTCAATTTTTTGATTTCAAATGATACAACTCATTTCTTTCTGAGTCAAATAAACTTCCATAATTGTTCCAAATTCATGGTTTTCGCAAGTTCCATAAGTTTCATAACCACCCGATTCCCTGACTTGGTTCTCTTTTTAAGCCTCCAATGTTAAGGTGATTGGCATATCAATTTTTTTTGAAACATCAAAACTCAACATGTGGTTCGATGGTTCTTCTTTTTTGCAATCTTGTGACCCTTCGATAGATTTTTGGTTTTTTGGACACTAACAGTTCATTTAATTGTTCCTATAGTGTATCATGGGAATTTCCTTTTAGAAGTTTTGAAGTACAAACACAATCTCAAATCTATTTTCTTGATGAATAAAATCAATAACGCATCAAGAACACTCTTAATGGCAAGCATTATGAAGTTGGTTTACTGAGGTGGAAATATATTTGCCAAGATAAAAAGGTCATTATTATTTTCCATCAAAATTAAATGAGCTTATTTGCAAAGAAAGGTGGAGTTACTTTTGAACTAGTGATTTTTTATCGATCAGGGCATTTTTTCTCAAAATGGGGCTTACTGCAAGTGATGAAACTTTGAATGAAGAGTGTATGTATGTCACACAACTTGACCTGAATTGGACTGAATAAGAGCAAGTTGTTATCATCTCTTAACTGTGCTTGGTTGCATGGAATGAGAAGACCAACTATGTTGAATATCAAAGAGCAATCTTCCTTCTAGAGGAAGAAGAAGAACATGATGAGTTGCATAACCTTTTTCTAAAAATGTGTCTAGAAGAAGAAACTGCCCATGCACCTGGGGAAGTTTAATTTCTCTTTTTTTGCATGTGTGGAATCTTTTTGTATTTAGTGGTGGTAACTAAAAAATTTGGTGTAAAAATTTGTTTCTATTTCAAGACCACTTTCTTGATACTGGTCACTTTCAAATACCATTATGAATAGGTACATTTAGATATATTTTGGGCTTTAAAAATTTATTAAAGGTGATATTTTTTGGTTATTCAGAAAAAGGAGGGGAGCAACTTAGTTTTCTTTCAACATAGTTTTATTGTACAGGGATGTTGCGGCTTTGAATTCATTTTTTGGCATTGAGGAAATAAAGGAGATATTTATGAATCTATGTATTTATTAATTTTTTCTTTGATTGCAAATGAAATTTGATTTTTTGTAATTATTCTTCAATGTTCTATTTGTTATATCATAATATGCATGTGTTAAATCTGAATATTTGAATTCAAATTAGCTCATCTGTTGAGGGAGGGTTTGTCATTCATTATTTTCTCGGGTATTATCTGTGGGTGTGGGAGAGGTGAACTTTGGGTCATTTTTTTGGTTTCACTTAATTCTAAATTTAATATTTTACATCTATATCATGGCTATGGGTAGATGGTAGTGTGACTTTTCTTCTTTGTAGTTAAAAGAATACCCTATATTGCATTCATTAAATAACTTTAGAAGGTAGCTTCACCTTGTAAAATAAGTAGAGAGCACTTACATCTATCATTGCAAGTGACTCAACTATTGGTCAGGTTGTCATTTGTGTGGGCTAGGGAGTATAAATTGAAATGACAAATCTGTTAACCAATAGATTTTTGGCAACTCGGCTAGGGAAGAACTGAAGTACCATTATTTTCCATTGCTTCCTTTTCTCATAATTTTGAAGGTACCTCCCCAAGGATGGAGGTTGGTGAGTCTGGAATATGGAACGTGCCTATGAAAATTTTTTGGTAGAAAAGTTCCAGTTAGTCTTTTTAAATCTGCATTATGGCATTGGTTTTAGCCCAACCTTGGTGTGCTCAATTTGGGCCTCTAGAAATTCCACAATATTCACCATTTCCTAAAGGATCAAGAAATAGCTTCTCAAAGTTCAATGGAGAAAATCATCAAGATGCAAAAAATCACATCCTAATATTCACAGTTGCATGCAAAATTTTGGGGGTAAGTGAAGAAGATGTTCTTGTGAGATTATTTATTGAATCTCTTATTGGGCTGCAACAAATTGGTTTCATTATTTAGAAGAAAAATGCATTACTGATTGGAATTCATTGAAGACTAAGTTCTTGGAAAGGTATAAGGACCCGGTTGATGGAGTTGCTTTGTTGGGCCAATTTTATGATATTTAGAAGCAATAAGGTGAATCAATTAGAGACTTTGTCGATAGCTTCGATACATTGCTTAGAAAAATTCCTACCTCTGTTCATCCAAGTAATGATAGCTTTGATACTTTTATTTCTTCATTACATCTTGATGTTCAGTTTTGCTTGAAATAGGGTAAAGTGAATGATATCAAAGTTACTTAGCAAGATGCCATAAAAATAGAAGATGATTTGATATTAAGTGGATTATGTTAAGCAAATCATTTTGTAGATAATTTTATTTGTAAATATGTGAGGAAGCCTATCATGTATAAACCAAGATTTCAGCCCGTAGATTTTTAAACTACACAGCCTCCTTATGCTAAAAATTTTAATCTCACTATTTTTGGTATGAAACACTTTGGTAGAAATGAAATAAGTGTTACACAAATCAAGCCTCATGTGGATAGGAAAATTGAAGTCTATTATTTTTATTATGAAGAAAATAAAGATGAATCTGAAAGCCCCTCAAATGGTGAAGAAAATGGATCATCCTTTCATGAAAAAATTGCAATGAGGGTAATGCAAATAGTGTTCTTTTGTCCTCCTTATATTTTGTAGCAATGGAATCATTCACTTTTACTAGTGTTGAATAATAATTGGAGGAAACCCAACATAATGATGAGGTATTGAATTCTTCGAAGTGTATTCAAGCTGAATATGAAACCTTCACATTCCCTGAGCCAGGTGATACAGGATTACATGGTTGCAAGAAAAGGTCAGGAATGATTCTACTTTTGAGTCCTTTTAGTTTGAAAATTTTGATGGAAAAAGTTTTAAACAAAATTTGGAAGATGATGTTAAAAGTAGCAATGATAGCCTTAATGAAAATGGTCAACTAAGAAAACATGAGGAGACTCATATTGTTTATGTTTTGAATGGGTGTCTTAACTAATCTGAGGATCCAGATTTTTTTTTGGAGAATAGGTTGTCATGTCTAATTTGTAGGATATAGACAAGGAAGGTGGAGTGTATCATGACATTGTTGGGCCAAATCCTATAGAAAAAGAGGAGACTGTTCCAATTGGGGTTGATTTTAAGCCACGTGAAAATATCATTTCAATTTGCAACACAGATTTCTGGGTTGATACACTTCCAATTTTACATGAGACACATATGGCTAATGGTTGGTCTTCTAGTGATTCAATTGGTTGTTTCTAAGCATGGGATATCGATTTGGATGTTGTAGGGAGGAGTGGTTATATGCAAGAATATGTCGAGGAGATTCTAGAGGTTTATGATGCTAATTGCTTGTTTGGTTCTAGAGCATTATTCAAGAGGTCTCTTTGGTTTACAAATTCTATATTTTTGTTTCAGATCTTAAGATGTCTTCTAATCTTGTAAGCACTTCATGGGTACACCTTTCTTTTCCACCTAGGAATTTACTTTTCCCAACTTGTTAATGGATTTGCATGATCATTCTAAAGACATTTGGCGTAGGGTCTTCCTACCATGTACATATTAGGAGTTTTTGTTGTGATAGTACTTAGTTTATTTCCCTATTTTGTCCTATTTTTGGCTTTTTCTGGTTCCTTTTTCCCTTTTTTTGAAGATTTTTGGTTTTCAAGATGCTAACAGTTCATTTCACCATTCCTATGGCGTATCATAGGAATGTTCATTTAGGAGATTTGAAGTAGGAACTCAATCTCAAGTCTTTTTTCCTGAGAGGAAAAGAATAAATAACACATCGACAACACTCTTAATGGAAAGCATTATGAAGTTGGTTTACCGAGGTGGTGAAAAATAGATTTTTGGGACCCGAATGCTACTCTTATACTCTTAGGGCTTTCCACCTAAAAGGAGAGAGATTGGGTCCAAAAATTCTTATGTAACACTCAAATTAGGATGTGTGTGATGTGATATGATGTAAATGAACTTAAATAAATGCAATTGACTAATCTAAATGGCTAAAGATGAATACAAAACTAAGATTTAGGCTTTTTTTGAAAACATAGTGTGATATGCAGAAAGATAGAAATAGTGAACAAAATGCAATATTTAACTAAACAGAGGGATATTTCTCATAATGTGTGCACCTAGTAAGTTGTAGAGGACTGAATAAAAACCTAAAAAACTAATGAAATCTAGTCTTAAGCTGACTAGGACTCATTCACCACCTTGGGCAAATCAGTCCAGATTAGGACTTTTCTGCACAAAACTTTTTTTTTGACAGCTAGGGATCTGAAACAACATCTAACTCAAATCTAAATTTTTAAGTGGAACTAATTCATGAAGCATTGAAAATAAATCCACTTTCTGATTTTTGCACATTCAAAACTTAGATCAGTACTTTGACACCTGCACAACAACTTTTGATGGAAACCCGATTCCAAATCTCAGAAAATCCCTAAAAATAGCTTAAAAGAGTTGATCTAATGGGGGGTTTTCCTTAGTAAAACCCCTAGGTAGGTATTTAAACCTTGAATGGAGAAAAAAATGCATAAACCCTAGCCTTAGATGTGTTAAAGACTAGGAAAGGCTGAAACATAAGAAGGGCCTTATTCTATTGTTCTAGAATAAGAAATGCAAGATTGATTGAAATGATGCAAGATCCCTACCCTAGAAACCTTACTAAACATGAAACATGGATATAAAATTACATGCAAATGATAAACAAATACAATGCAAACCTTATTCTAAAGATAAAGTGAAAGTGGAAGATGGAATCAATATGAAACCAAGTCCTTAGGCATGATTTGGTGGCTAGTTGCACCTCTTCACCCTATATTTCTTCATGATTCGCCATAGGAATCCATCATAAACCCTTTGCAATGTTAGATCTTGACAAGATTAGTGAGCTTCAAGACCTACAAAAACCCTAGTTTGTTGTCTTAAAACTTAAACTTTTGATGATGAAACTTGTTGTTGAATGCTTTGCTTTTGAAATTTCTCTTGAAGAATGATAATGCGATGATAAAAAAATTGTGTAGAATGACTTAAAATATGTATTTATAGGAAACAACACGTTATTTTTCCATTAATTAGACTTGAGAGGTCGACATTCACCAAAAATAAGAGTTAAATTGATTGAATTCCTGCTTCATTTTGAATTTTCCCTCAAAAGGGACTCATTTGCCACCCTTAATGAATGGGTCCCACCAGAGGGGACTCATTCACCTAAGGTGATGAATGGGTCCCACTACTATCGTTTGAAGGTGGGTTGTCTAGGTATGATGTTATTAAATGATGTTTGTTAGTTTTTATGTGATTTCACATATGAAACAAGCCTCTAGATCAAAATTAATAGGTCTAAGGGGCCTATAAATGCTTGTTTAAAGGGGAAATGATGTGAAGGGACTCAAAAGTGGGTCTAATTATGCATGAAATTTTCTCTTTCCTTAAGAAGGTCCAATTTTCTACAACACATTTATCCCCCACTTTATCGTCCATATGAATCTATGTGTATATGTAAGCTAAAGGACTCTAAATGATGCACCTTACTACATAAAAGGATACACACTTAGAAGACGTGAGAAGAAAGCCCCAATGTAGTTATTTGCAAACCACAACATTAGGAGCTGCATCCTACAACAAAAATTTGTTAATTTTCCAAAAGTCCTTTAATCTAACTCTTGGGAATCCAATTTGATGGTAGATGTATGCCCCCCTTCATCCTACTTGCCTTACATAGGTGGAATGAAGGCAGCAATCTAGCCACATTGAAGAAGAAATACCATACCATAGAATTAACAGGTACTATGCCACATAACAATAGAAAAATGATGATGTCAGGTGCAGAATCATGATTCCAATGCATCAAAAAACATCGAAAATGGATTACCCTACCTTCTGTTATGTTAATTGGTAGAATGGCGATAGCATAAGTTATTTAAAAAAGATTATAACTTTAGTTTAGTATGTGAAAGAAGTGAAAAGTAATTAAAAGGAATGGATGAAAGTAATTTGTCACTTCTATTCATTTTACCTTTTTTGTAGCTTGAGAGTGACGAGTAGGAGAAGAAGATGTCGAGCAGACGAGATTACACACATTTGTGGTTGGATGATCTTCGTTAGCAGGTGGCACATGACAAGTGTTATCATGAGGTGTGTCAATTCTGCAACTTTAGCCATGCGATTTTATGATAAGATAATTATTTTTATGCATGGATATGTTGATTTAGGGTTATTGGAAAAAAGTTCACAAAGTGCCCACTTTTTTTGCAGTGTCCCATTTGTTCGTAAAGTGTCTTGTTTCTTCCAAAAGTGTTTTGTTTCTTTGTGAAGTGTCCTATTTCTCTGCGAAGTGTCCAAAAAGGGTTCTAAAGTGTCTAGGTCCATTAGAAAAGCACACTAGATTAACTTTAGCACACTTGCACGATGAATGATATGAAAATTGAAGATTTTAGATGAAATTTAGAGCATTTTGTGATGATTTTGATAAGTTCCCACCCAGTTGTGGTAGTGACTATGGGGAAGATAGCTATCCTTTTTTAGAGATCACTCACCAGTGCTATTAGTAGTAGAGACAAAGAATTTGCAGTTAGTGGGTATCTATTGGGCATACATGATGCCACCTATGAGATATAATGACACCATGCTGATGGATTTGTGTGAGCATTGTGACCTAGATACCTATACCTTTCATCTTCCCACTGGGAAAATGATGATCACAGTCGAGGACACACATCACATTCTACGACTTACCTTTTGGAGAGCAGGAGTGTATTTCTAAGTGGATTGATCATTCCATGAGAAGAAGAGAGATATGTAGTACTGACTAGGCGGACTGATACATGATGAGAGGGTTAGAGCATGAATCAAGCTTCCTATGCTACTATATTGATGAGATCCTATGGTGAGACATATTATTATGCACACAATGCCACTAGTACTCAATCCAAATAGATGAGTGAAACACTTGGATGGGGGACTGGTACAACTGGTACGAGGTATGTATGATCAGTGAATAGTTTATGCATGGGGTCACTGCACTCTGGCACATTTGTACTATGATCTAGAGATATTTTTATATCAAGAGATCAATAGTATGGTCCATTGTATGCTACTACAAGTGTGGTGCCTTGAGCATATCACATGTACCATGCCTATTGAATATCCATGTACTAAAGCAGTAGAGTACCCATGATAATTTGGCTACCCTTGCGACAGCTATGGTAGTATGGGGATTTACACTTTTGGAGGGTGAGATGCAACTAGTTGGAGGAGGATAAGATCTTATAGAGACCTTATCTATTGACTCTTCAGTGGCCAGATTGCATTGGATAGTTACAAAGGATGTAGATAGATAGATATCTAGCAGGGAGGCATGACTACATAGTATGATTGTTCTATTACGGGTAACTCATGCGATAGTTTGGACAGGGTCCTACACCACCGAGGGAATTCCCCTTCATCAGATGATCAGTGTAGAGTTCCTAGAGGATAGGGGATACTTTTTGACTGACTATAGATCATGTTTGTGAGAGTGATTTTGATGATTCAGATCATGACTAGCCACCAGCATCCAACCCTGATGATGTCAATAGCATAGATGAGCATGAGGAGTGGTGGGAATATGCATCACTGACTCCTTTGTTCCCTATGGATTTTCCTCTAGGTGATGTAGAGGAAATAGAAGAGGATGGTGATGAGCCAGAAGAGAGAGAAAAGGAGGTACGGTATAGGCTAACATATATTTTTAGGGATCTGATCGATGAGTAGTACTAGTTTGAGGTTGATCCTGACTATGAGGATGAGGATGGAGAAGAGGATGATGATGAGGAGGAGGACTATGAGGATGATTTTTATTATGAGGAGCCACCCCTAAGTGAGGGTGATGAGGTAGCTATTGAGAATCATTGAGTATGGAGAGTCCTCACATACTTACAAGACTAAATCACAAGTAGTAGCTATCATAGACATCAGCACGCAGAGTCAAAGAGAGGCTAGCACATCCTACATGCCCCCCAGAGATGAGGAGGTTGACATTCCTCATGCATCTAGAGACATAGGTGATGAAATTGGATTTTATGCATGTCCTTTAATGATTTATGGGTTATTTATTTGTATATATATCATGATGATATGTTACTGATTGTATACATGATCTATCTTGTAGGAGCGATGAGATACTTGTGAGAGTTATATCATTAAGTAGCCACATAGATAGTACTAGCATCCCTCAGGAAGGATGAGATAGATCCTAACGACGTACCCCCAATGACCATGGAGGAGGAGCCAGTCACTTAGACCATTCATGAGGATGTGAGCAGCATACAAGAGTGTGAGAAGGAAACTCTGTCTAGCTGAGAGTGCACTACAGTCAGTGCAAACCTTAGCAAAGGTAGAGAGACTTCATGCAGAGCTAGTTCAGACACAAGCAGAGGGGGATTAGATGGCAGAGGAGCAACTAGTTTCTATTGTTCAAGCATAGGGTCTGGAGTATGTACTGAGACTCGACAAGTCATAGTCATGGTCACACATGACCATCTCCTGACATCCAGGGACTGGATCATGAGTGACAGATCCTAAGGGGTCTAGTTCTCACAGACCATTATGATATGCTTCTAAGATGTATATAAATTATATATATATATATAGAGAGAGAGACATGCACCTTTGTTATTATGATGAGGTATCTTTTGTAGTATATGAATTTTAAATGCTATGTGATTAATTAAATGACTTGTGGTAAAAAGTTTTTAATTAATGGCTTCATGATTTAATTAAATTGATGTAATATAATATAAAGGATATTATAGTTTTATCATAGATACAACATTGGTTATGAGAAAAATGATATGTTAAATTAAATACACTAAGAAGGTTTTAACTTAACATAATACTAAATAGGAAAAATAGTATGAAACCTAAAGTAATTATAGAATGAGAATAATCACCTTAGTTTTCTAGACAAACACAAAGTTAGTTGTCAAGAACATAGCAATTTGAAAGTTATTTAGAATATAATCAAACAATTTTAATCAACACTACTATAGCAATCATACTATTCAAAGGAGATTAGAGATAATACCAACGCAAATGCATGGTATTAATGGGTTCCCTAAGGAGTGTTTCATAATTATGCTTTAAGAGATAAGCATCAAACCCATAATTGGTATCAACTATATAAGGTCCCAACCAACTAGGGCTAAACTTATCTTTTTCTTCATTATTGGCACTACCATTTCATTGATTTTAGATAGGGACAAAATCTCCTTTAGAGAATGATCTAGGGATACCATGAATGCTATATTTTTATTGCAATTGTTTGATGTGAGCTTGCAAATTTTTGAGAATGTTAATACGCTACTCATCAAGCATCTCAAGTTGATGTAATCGTTGAGCCTTATAAGTGTCATTATCGAAAAGATCTCATAGAGCAACTCACAAAGTAGGAATTTGTAACTCCAAGGGTATAATTGCGTCAGTACCATAAACAAGGCTATAAGGGGTATTTCTAGTGGATGTTCAAACATAGGTTCTATAAGCCCAAAGAGCATAAGAGAGTTGTGTATGCTAGTCTTTATTATTATTACTAATACTTTTCTTAAGGATTTGTTCAAGAACTTTATTAGTATTTTCAGCTTGTCCATTGGATTGCGGATAGTATGGTGTGGAAAAACAATGTTGAATGTTGAAGAGTTGGAGAAAGTGTTATACTTCATTATTCTTAAAGGGTGTTCCATTGTCTAAAACAATTATGGAAGGAATTCCAAAGTGAGCAATTATGTGTTCCAAGATGAAACGAAAAATTATGTCAGTAGTTGTTGAATGAAGGGGGATAGCTTCAACCCATTTTGTGAAATAATCGGTTACGGTTATGATAAACATATGTCCAACAAAAGAAGGAGGTGAATTTTTTCCAATAAAATTGAATCCCCATACTAAGAATGGTGAAATATGAACATTGGCACAAAGCTAAGAAACATGAGTGTGAATCAAATTTCTATGTTGTTGGCATTTGTGACATCATTTAACATATGTGAAGCAATCCTTCTCCATATGTCTCCAATAACAAACCATACAAACAAGTTTTTTCACTAACGAATGACCTCCAAAATGACCTCCACAAGCACCAACATGAGCCTGTTCGAGCACTACGAGGATTTTAGAGTTTTTAAGACAATGTAGTAGGAGACCATTGAAATATATTCTATACAACGTGTCTACAAGAATCACATATTTAGTTGTGATTTTACATAAGCGCTTTAGAGTATTCGTTGTTGTAGGTTTGGGAATGGTACCATCATTTAAGTAGTTGTATATTGTATCATACCATTCACACGAAGGTGCTTGAGATATCACCAAAATATCTTCTAACGAAGTATCAATTGAAGGTTTCATGATGGGATGATTAATGAATGTGAAATCGATAGACAGATCATGTGGGGATATGAGAGAAGCTACACTTACCATTGCATCGGCATGTTGGTTTTCTTTACATGGGATGTTATCAACAGTGAAAAAATAATTTTTTTCTAAGAGCTTCACTATAAGATCCTTGTATTTTAATAATTTGTCATGTTTAGTTTGATATGTACCATTAATTTATTTGATGACTAATTGTGAATCACCAAAGATCTTAATATGTTTAGCGTGAAGAGATAAAGCAACTTGCAAGCCTGCAATCAATGCCTCATACTTAGTTGTATTATTTTTTGCATAGGAAATTTAACCAATAGGAGAAGGGAATAGGTTGACCGTCAGGTGGAATTAGTACCACTCTAACACTAGAACTGGTTCAAAACTTACACCCATCAAATAATAACTCCCATTTTTTAATATCAACGGTTAAGACATGATCATCAGGAAAGGAATCAGTAGTAGGTAAAGTAAAGGGAGAAGTAGCATCAGCCAAGTGATCAGTTAAGGCTTGACCTTTAATTGCTTTCTGTGAAAAAAAATTAAGATCAAACTCAGTTAACAACATTACCCACTTAGCGAGGCATCCAGAGAGATTAGTTTTGTTGAAAAGGTATTTAAGAGGATCAAATTTCATGACAACTTGCACTTCAACATTTATAAAATGATGTTGCAACTTACTATTAGTGAATACAAGATCCAAACATTATTTTTCAATTGGTGAATATCATGTCTCATAATCAATTAAGGTGTGGCTAATGTAATAAACAATGTGCTCTTTACTAGAATCATTGTGTTGAGCCAACAGTGTTGCAAGAGCATGAGCAGATGTAATGATGTACAAGAGAAATGGTCTATGTGGCACAACCAGTTGTAAAAAAGTTGGAGTGGCTAAATATTCCCTTAGACCAGAAAAGGCCTGTTTACAATCCTCATCCCAA
>VDFB02271358.1:422085855-422179163 GCA_007258455.2 Sequoia sempervirens | reverse complement strand
GCTTGAGAGTGCATTACAGTCAGTGCAAACCTTAGCAGAGGTAGAGAGACTTTGTGTAGAGCTAGCTCAAACACAAGCAGAGAGGGATCAAATGGTAGAGGAGTGGCTAGTTGCTATTGGTTGAGCACAAGGTTTGGAGTATGTACTAAGACTCGACAGGTCGCGGTCACGGTCACACACAACCATCTCTAGATGTCTAGGGACTGGATCATGAGCACCAAGTCCTGAGGGGTCTACTTCTCATAGATCATTAAGATATGCTTCTAAGATGTATATAAAATATATAGATATATAGATATAGAGACATGGACCTTTTTTATTATGAGGGCCAAAAAGTGGCAATATGATGGGTATGTGGCTGACGACTATTTTTTTAACTCAAAATTGATAAAATGAAGAGGGTTTTTAGAGGAGATTCTCAGTTTTCCACTGACATAAATTATGCTTTACTATGAATTTAATAAGTAATTATTATTCATTTTCTATTCAAATTACGACTAAAGTCCTGATTGATAGGCTGATTGAAAAACATCTATAGCTTTCAAACGGTATCATATTTTTTGAATCCAAAAATGCATCACATTCTATGCTTCACATACTATAGGATTAAAAGAAAAATTTCATTTCATGAAGTTTTGACCAAGTTAAGGTGGTCGACATATGAGCTTTTATATTTTTTCAAAATTAGTAATAAAAAAATTCATAATTAATTATTTATTTGGAAAAAAAATTACAAAAAAATACATGCATCACATTAGGGCATAAGTCCCATAATTTATATATAAAATATTATTAAAAATATCATCATTTTATTGTGGCTGTGGGTGGTCGCATTGCATTAACTAAACTCTATTTTTCCAAATTTAAGTACCACAACAAACTTCAAATTCTTTCACCAAATAGATTTTTTTAAATCACACCTAGTAGTTTAGGAAACTAAACTAACCTCAGACTCCATTCTTACACATTTTGAAATAATATAGATAACTTATTCAAATTTTTACGTCAAGTTGCCTAACTCTAATTTTTTTGAATTTTTTGCCACTTAAGGGCCTATTTTTTCCATGATGATCCTGCAGATACCCATGACGAGGTATCTTTTGTTTTATATGAATGTTAAATGCTATGTGATTAATTAAATGACTTGTGGTAAAAAATATTTAATTAATGGCTTCATGATTTAATAGAATTGATGTGATATAATGTAAAATATGTTGTAGTTTTATCATAGATAGAACATTGGTTATGAGAAAAATGATATGTTAAATTAAATACACTAAGAAGGTTTTAACTTAACATAACAGGAAATAGGAAAAAATTTATGAAACCTAAAGTAATTATAGAATTAGAATAATCACCTTAGTGTTCCAGAGAAACACAAAGTTACTTGTCAAGAACAGAGCAATGTGAAAGTTATTTAGAATAGAATCAAACAACTTTAATCAACACTGCTATAGCAATCATACTATTCAAAGGAGATTAGAGATAATACCAACACAATTGTGTCTTATTAATGGGTTCCCTAAGGAGTGTTCCATCAATCTTCTTCAAGAGAAAGCATCAAACCCATAATTGGTATCAACTATATAAGGTCCCCACCAATTAGGGATAAACTTATCTTTTTCTTCATTATCGACACTAACATTTCATTGATTTTCAATAAGGACAAAATCTCCTTTAGAGAATGATCTAGGAATAACATGAATGTTATTTTTTTGCTGCAATTGTTTGATGTGAGATTTTAAATGTTTGAGAGTGTTAATACGCTGCTCATCAAGCATCTTAGGTTGATGTAATCATTGAGCTTAATAAGTTTCATCATCAAAAATATCTCGGAGAGTAACTCATAGAGTAGGAACTTCTAACTCCAAGGCCATAATCGGATTAGTACCACAAACAAGGCTATAAGGGGTATTTGTAGTGGATGATCAAACATTGGTTCTATAATCCCAAAGGGCATAAGAGAGTTGTGTATGCCAATCTTTATGATTATTACTAATAGGTTTCTTAAGGATTTGTTTAAGAATTTGATTATTATTTTTAGCTTGTCCATTGGATTGTAGATAGTACGGTGTGGGAAAACGATGTTGAATGTTGAAGAGTTGGAGAAAGTGTTGAACTTTGTTATTCTTGAAAGGCGTTCCATTTTCTGAAACAATTGTAGAAGGAAGTCCAAAGCAAGCAATTATGTAGTCCAAGAAGAAATGACAAATTATGTCAGTAGTTGTTGAACGAAGGGGGATAGCTTCAACCCATTTTGTGAAATAATTGGTTGTGGTTATGATAAATGTATGTCTATTAGAAGGAGGTGAAATTTTTTGAATAAGATCTAACCTCCATATTGAGAACAACCAAATAGGAACATTGGCATGGAGCTCAATAGCAGGAGCATGAATCAAATTTCTATGTTGTTGGCATTTGTGACATCATTTAACATAGGTGAAGCAATCCTTCTCCATGTGTACCCAATAATAACCCATACGAATAAGGTTTTTCACTAACAAACGACCTCCAAAATGACCTCCATAGGCACCATTGTGAGCTATTCCAATGCTACAGGGATTTCAGAGTCTTTAAGACAATGTAGTAGGAGACCATTGAAATATCTTCTATACAACACGTATGCAAGAATCACATATTTAGTTGCGAGTTTAGATAAGTTCTTTCACATATTCATTGTTGTAGGTTCAAGAATGGTACCATCCTTTAAGTAGTTGTATATTGTATCATATGATTCACACGAAGGTGCTTGAGTTACCGATAAAATATCTTCTAAAAGAGTATCAATGGAAGGTTTCATGATGGGATGAATAATGAATGTGAAATTGGTAGAAAGATCATGTGGGGATATGAGAGAAGCTGCACTTGACATTGCATCTTCATGTTAGTTGTCTTTGTGTGGGATGTTATCAATGGTGAACAAATAAAATTTTTCTAATAGATTCACTATAAGATCCTTGTATTATAATAATTTGTCATGTTTAGTTTGATATGTACCATTAATTTGTTTCATGACTAATTGTGAATCACAAAAGATCTTAATATTTTTAGTATGAAGAGATAAAGCAGCTTGCATGCCTGTAATCAATGCCTCATACTCAACTGTATTATTTGTGAATAGGAAATTTAAACGATAGTATAAGGGAATAGGTTGACCGTCAGGTGGAATTAATACCACTCGAGCATTGAAACCTATTCGACACTTAGAGCCATCAAAGAATATCTCCCATGATTTAATATCAATGGTTAAGACATGATCATTAGGAAAGGAATCAATAGTAGGTAAAGCGAAGGGAGAAGGAGCATCAACCAAGTGATCGGTTAGGCTTGACCTTTGATTGCTTTTTGTGAAACAAATTTAAGATCAAACTCACTTAACAACATTACCTACTTAGCGAGGCATCCTGAGAGATTAGTTTTTTTGAAAAGGTAGTTAATATGATCAACTTTCATGACAACTTGTACTTCAGAATTTAGTAAATAATGCCGCAACTTACTAGGAGTGAATACAAGAGAAAAACATTATTTTTCAATTGTTGAATATCGTTTCTCATAATCAATTAAGGTGAATAAAATGTAAGAAACAAGGTGCTCTTTACCAGTATCATCATGTTGAGACAACACTGTTGCAAGAGCATGGGAAGATGTGACATTGTACAAGAGAAATGGTCTATGTGGCACAGTCAGTTGTAAAAAAGGTGGAGTGGCTAAATATTCCTTTAGACCAATGAAAGCCTGTATACAATCCTCATCCCAATTAAAAGGAACACCCTTTTTTAGGAGATGCATGAAAGGTAATGTGTGTTCAGCTAAAGATACGATAAAGTGAAGAATAGCTCGAATATGACCTTGTAACATGTGAAGAACATTTACATTGTCTTGTCAAGTTAAGGATTTAGTGAGGATATCGTCGACATAGTCTTCCAAGATTTTGTGAATGTAATCATGAAATATTAATGTCATCGCACGTTGATAAGTAATATTGAGACTATGTTTTTGGACAACAGTAGTGACATCATTTAGAATGGTTCCAAGAAATATTTTTATGTGTTTTAAACTGGTTTGAAGAATGGTGTTGTAACTTGGAGAAGTTAAAAGCAATTCCCAAAGAGAGATTTTGGTAGGAGTGTTTTTTAATTATTGAACAAGACCATACTCTTTGGTAGGTGGGTTATAATGAGGAGCACTAGGTGGATTAGGTAAAGGTAATGATTATGGAATTGGCTGGGGTGGTTGTGGGTTATTTCATGTGTTATATGTATGAGCAATAGTGTCATCACTAGATTGTTGTGATACATTAGTGTTGGGTGGGTATAAAGTGTGGCAGGGTCAATTAGAGGGATGAATCAGATGTGAGGGTGAGTAGAGGATAAGATTAGGTTGAATGACGTTAACATCCTTGGTGGAAGAGGTGTCACAAAAAAATATAGTGGACGAGTTGGGTGAGATGAGTCTTGAAGAGACTCATCTAGCAAATGAAATTTATCACTACGAAAAGGTTGATCATCAACTGGTGTAGGATGTTCATTACAGGTTTGAATATTTGTTAGCGCAAGTGAATTACCACAAACCTTAGTGGATGACTTATGTGATATGAATTCTTGGAGGGCTTCATCTAACAAATCAAATCCATCACAAGAAAAAAGTTTGAGGGAGGGTTTATCTTTAAAGCTTTTATGTTTCTCATTACAAGCATTAGAGGTTGAAGTGAGTGAGAGGACACCCTTAAGGGTTTCATCTAACATATCAGCATCGTCACTACTAAGTGGCTTGGATGATATATTGTTTCAAATTTGAATCAATGTGTTTAATGAAATAATTTGAGGTATTGTTTGATTGGTTATGAAGATTTGCTAAAGTTTCCTCAATGTCAGCTGATCTAAAAGAAATATGAAATATAACAGGAAATGCAATTTGTAAAAGTGTAAAACTATCCATAAATGCCATGAAAATAAATTAACTTTACACTAAGAAATAGAAACAACTGAACTGAAACAAAAATGAAATGATAGCAAATAGAAAGAGACAAATGCACGAAATTAAAGTCTAGAAATTATAATAAAAAACTCTAAAGGGACCGATTCACCCTAGGTGGAAAATGAGTCCTAGGAGATGACTTTTTTAATGTTTTTCTATAGAATTTGAACTTTGTACAGTGCAAATATAGAATCTAGAAGTAGAGATGTGGAATAATTGAATGGAATGTAATGATGTAAAGTAAAGAATGTTTTCACTAATGCAATGTATCTAAGAACCCTAAAACAATGCAATAGCATGAAATAATAAAGACCTAAGATGAAATTAGGAATCTAACTCAGAAGGTTATAATGTACAAAATTCAGGTTCACCAAATGAAGCTTAGATTTTTGTGACCTGAATGCTACTCTTACACTCTTAGGGTTTTCTACCTAAAAGGAGACAGATTGGGTCCAAAAATGCTCATGTAACACTGAAAATGGGATGTGTGTGATGTGATATGATATAAATGAACTTAAATAAATGCAATTGACTAATCTAAATAACTAAAAATGAATGCAAAACTAAGATTTAGGCTTTGTTTGGAAGCATAGTGTGATATGCAGAAAGATATAAATAGTGAAAAAAATGCAATATTTAACTAAATAGAAGGCTATTTCGTAGAATGTGTGCATCTAGGAAGTTGTAGAGGACTAAATAAAAAATTGAAAAACTGATGAAATCTAGTCTTATGCTGACTAGGACTCATTCGCCACCTTGGGCGAATCAGTCCTAGATTAGGACTTTTCTGCATAGAACCTATTTTCTGACAGCTGGGGATCTGAAATAGAATCTAACTCAAATCTACATCTTTAGGTGGGACTCAATTTCCAAGCATGTAAAATCAGTCCACTTTCTGATTTTTGCAAATTCAAAACTTAGATCTATACCTTTACACCTACACAACAAATTCTGATGGAAACCTGATTCTGAATCTCAAAAAATCCCTCCAAAATAACTTAGAAGAGTTGAACTAGAGGGTGGTTTTCCTCAGTCAAACCCCTAGGTGGGTAATTAAACCTTGAATGGAGAAAAATCTGCATAAACCCTAGTCTTAGATGTTTTAAAGACTAGGAAAGGCTGAAACATAAGAAGGGCCCTATTCTATTGTTCTAGAACAAGAAATGCATGATGGATTGAAATGATGCAAGATCCCTACTATAGAAACCTTACAACACATGAAACATGTATATAAAATGACATGAAAATGCTAAATAAATACAATGCAAACCTTATTCTAAAGATAGAGTAAAAATGGAAGATGGAATCAATAGGAAACCAAGTCCTTAGGCATGATTTGGTGGCTAGTTGCACCTCTTCACCCTAGACTTCTTCATGATTCACTATAGGAATCCATCATCAAACCTTTGCAATGTTGGATCTTGACAAGATTAGTGAGCTTAAAGACATACAAAAACCCTAGTTTGTTGTCCTAAAATTTCAACTTTTGATCATGAAACTTGTTGAATGATTTGCTTTTGAAATTGCTCTTGACGAATGATAATGTGATGATAAAAGACGATAAAAAAAATTGTGTAGAATGACTTAAAATGTGTATTTATAGGAAACAACACCTTATTTTCTCATTAATTAGACCTAAGAGGCTGACATTCACTGAAAATAAGAGTTAAATTGATTGAATTCCCGCTTGATTTTAAATTTTCCCTCAAAGGGGACTCATTCGCCACCCTTGGCGAATGGATCCCACTAGAGGGGACTCATTCACCCAAGGTGGTGAATGGGTCCCACTACTGTCATCTGAAGGTGGGTTGTCAGGGTATGATGTTATTAAATGTTGTTTGTCAGATTTTATGTGATTTCACATGAGAAACGGGCCTCTAGATAAAAATTAATAGCTCTAAGGAGCCTATAAATGTTGTTTTAAAGGGGAAATGATGTCAGTGGACTCAAAATTGGGTCTAATTATGCATGAAATTTTCTCTTTTCTCAAGAGCGTCCAATTTTCTATGGAATAGGTGGCAATATATTTACCAAGATAAAAGTTCATTATTATTTACCATTGAAATTGAATGATCTTGTTTGTGGAGATACTTTCAAACCAGTTAATTTTTATCAATCAGGGAATTTTTCTCAAAATGGGGCTTCCTACAAGTGATGAAACTTTGAATGAAGAGCATATGCCTATCAGGCAACCTAGCCTGAATTGGCCCAAAGAATAGCAAGTTCATATCATCTCTCAATTGCACTCAATTGCATTGAAGAAGTCCAACTATGTTGAATATCGTAGAGAAGTCTTCGTTCTAGAGAAAGAAGAAGAATGTGTTGAACTGCATAACCTTTTTTTGGAAATGTTTCTGGGAGTGAAAATTTCACCCACACCTTGGGCAGTTTAATTTCTCTTGTTTTGCATGCATGGAATCTTTTTTTAATTAGTGGCGGTAACCGAAAATTTTGGTGTAACAAATTATTTCTATTTCAAGACCCATTTCTTGATACCAGTCACTTTCAAAGACCGTTATGAACAGTTACATTCAGGTATATTTTGGGCTTTAAAAAGTTATTAAGGGGTTTTTTCAGCTATTCAAAAAATGGAGGGGAGCAAATTAATTTTCTTTTGAACTATAAATTTTATGCGTGTGTAATCTTTGTACTCTTGCACTCTTAGGGTTTTTCACCTAAAAGGAGAGAGATAGACCCCTAAAATTGAGGTGGTTCACTCAAACTAAGGAACATAAAAATAATGAAATATGTAATGTTTGAAAACACAATGTGATATGCAAAAATGAACTAAAAACATACACAAATGCAAACAAAATTCAATGAGACTTAACAAAGTGCACCTATAAGTTGAATTTTGATCCTAGAAGGTTTTGGAAACTATCAAAATCATTGTTTATCACGAGTGGGACTCATTCGCCACAGATGGTGAATCAGTACTTTTATTTGTAAAAAGACCTAAAATTGCTTTCCAACTGTCAGGAACTAAATTCTGAAAAAATCAACTTTTCTAGCCTACAGGTGGGACTCATTCGCTACAAATGGCGAATCAGTCCTTCTCTAAAAATCTACAAATTCAAGAATCAATTTTGTGGGCCCAAATTTGCACTTGTCTTGTTGTTGAGTTGACGGAGTCAAATCTACAGAAAATAGACTATAGGTTGTCTCCAAGCTTGAATTAGGGTTGTGATGACTTGATTGACTTTTAATACTTCTTGACCACTTTTCAACACCTATTTCTTTTCCAAATTGGCCTACAAGACCTACAAACACACATGTTAAGGGTTAGAGTATAAGGATTTTCCTTGGTCAAATTCCACTTTGGTAATTAAACCCTTGATAAAGAAATGAAATGAAATGAATAAGGAAATGATGAATAACAACATGCAAATGCCCTAACTCACCAAAACCTTATTGTTGAAGTTTGAAGATATGTCAATGGCTACTCCAAGATGCTTGATGTTTGCTTGATTGAATGATGCTTTGATACTTAAGTGGATGAATGAGATTGAATACAAGGATGAATGCTTGAATGAATTAGGTGTAAAATGAATAGAAAAATACTAACTTATACACACTTATGCCCTAATTACCCAAAGATATATCATCACAGGCCAACATAAGGTCTTAATGAATAAAAACCCAAAAGAAATTTTGAATTATTTTGAATTTGGAGCAAAGAGGTACACATTCGCCACCCATGGTGAATGGGTCCCACTCTAGGATTGTAAGTGGGTGTCAAGAATTAAGTTGCATTTAATGTTGTTTGTTAGGTTTACATTCAAAAATACACTTAATTAAGGCCTATAAGTGCATAAAGGGGCCAAATAAAGCATAAGGAAGGTGTAAATAGTGATAAAAAGCCTAGAAAAACGTAAATCTTGTTACAAGACTTTACAACACTTTATAATAGGACTTGATAAGGGATAAAAAGGTGATTTTTAGATGAATTATAATAAGATTCTAGAAAAGTGTAGAAGTGTGTTATAACACTTCACAACACCTTCACAAGACATCATAATTTGAATATTTAGTACCTAATGTGAATGCATAAGTTACATTGCAACATTAAATCAAAGCAAGATAAATCAAACATCATAGGAAAAAGATATAAATAACCATGAAAAAATTCAATGATCCATTTTTCTATGGTACATCTTTCAACACAATTTTATTGTACAGGGATGTCGAGGCTTTGAACACACATTTTGGCATTAAGGAAATAAAGGAGATATTTCTGAATCTGTGTATTTATTAATTTTTTCTTTTGATTACAAATGAAGTTTGAGTCTTTGTAATTATTCTTCAATGTTCTATTTGTTATATTAGACTGTGTGTGTGTTAAATTTGAGGCTTTGAATTCAGATTAACTCATCTATTGAGGGAGGGTATGTTGTTCATTCTTTTCCTGGGTTTTATCCATGGGTGTGGGAGAGGTGAACTTTGTGTCATTTTTTTGCATTCACTTAATTCTGAATATAATCTTTCACATCTATTTCATGGCTATGGGTAGATGGTAGTGTGCCTTTTCTACTTTCTAGTTAAAAGCATACCTTGTATTTCTATTCATTGCATAAATTTATAAGGTAGTTGTGCCTTGTAAAATAAGCAGACAACACTTGCAATTATCATTGCAAGTGACTCAACTGTTGGTCAGTTTGTCATTTTTGTGGGATAGGGAGTATGAATTGAAGTGACAAATTTGTTAACCAACAACATCCTCATCTAATGATGGAAACTTCATGGAGGGAACCACATTATGCCCTGGAGTGCCTTTTTAAATTCATAATATTTAAAGTTATAATTTAAATTAATTGATAATTATAAAAACAATGATGTAATTAATTATTTAAACTATAATAGCCTTAGTTAATAATTATTTAATGAAAAATTAAATTAATTATTAATTAGTACTAGGATTATAATATAATTGATTTAAACATTTATTATTATTTTATAATTATTTTAGGGGTTGGGGCCCTAACTCGGTTGGCTAAATATTTCCTGTTGTAGGAGGTTGGTCATGAGGTCTAGTCTCCCCCACCACCATGGTACTGGAGGGCGTGTCACGCTAGCGCTGCTAGTCACGTTAAAAAGTTTATAATTATAATTATAATTAAAAAAAAGTTATAATTATTTTAAATTGTAAAATAATATTTCATAAATTAAAATTTTATTTAATAAATGTTTTAAGTGTGAACCCAAACTATTATATGATAGAATAATCTATATAATTTTAATTTCAATTAAAAAATTTAATCTTACTTCAATTAATTTTCTATAGTCTAATTATTTATAATTCCATTCTAATTTAATTAAAAATTATATAATTATAATGATAACTTTGATATATATAATGAATAATAAATTCAACTATTCAATAATTAAAATTTTAATAATAATTAACATATATAAATATTAATAATATAAATTTAAATTGTAAAGAACATATAAAACCAAATTAATTTTAATTTTAACTTTAAACTTATATATTGTGAGATTATAAAATAACTTATTCAATTTTTATGGATTACAATAAATTTCATATTTTGAATAATTTTAATTTTGAAAATTTAAATAAAATATATAAATTTTTTTTCAAATAATAATTAAATGATTTATATACAATAAAAATAATTTAATACTATTCTTAAAATATATAATATTTTAAATGTAAATTATTTAAAATTATATAATTATATAACATAATATAAAAAATTGAAACAAAATGAGAAGTGAGAAAATACTATCTCGAAAACATCTTGAAAAAATATTTGCTAAGTGCTTTAGTCAATGAGATTGAGGAAATTTTTTTGAAAGTTTCAAAAGTTAAAAATCTTCATTTTACTTTAGGAAAAATTTAAATATTATGTATAGTCTAATAAAGTTTTTTTTTTTTTTGTTTTTTTGGCCCATATGACAATTGGCGCCACATAATTTAGGCCGAAGTTGGCTAGATCAGGCATATGGGCCTTTCCACTAGAGCCACGAATGAATTTGATGTCTTCCGCCATCTTTGAGCTCAGGGGCAGAGCAATTAATTCACAATAAATGTTGAGTGAGAAAGAAATGACCAGAAAGATCAAAGATCAGCTCGGTAAGAAATTTGAGGCATTTGTACAAAATTTTCGTCAGCATATTTGAAGCAAGAAAGTGATGGTGGGAAGTTTCCTCGGTGTGCAAATTTATCGAGAATAATGGAGGTCATTGGTACTATTAGTCGTGCGGAGATCGGGAGCTGAGCAAAGGAATCGAACGAGATTCATTTGAGACGACAGTTTAATTTATTATTGTTGGCTTATACATTAATGAGCATTGGAGGCCTAATGGTCTATATAACGTAAGTTAGGGAATTGAAACACAAACTTGAAGATGGATACGCTGATCAAATTGCAGAGCTCGAAACAGGAAGGAGCCTTTCTCAGCTTCATTTGGGACCAGAGGATGACGAAAAT
Organism: Sequoia sempervirens; assembly: GCA_007258455.2. Lineage (NCBI taxonomy): Eukaryota > Viridiplantae > Streptophyta > Pinopsida > Cupressales > Cupressaceae > Sequoia > Sequoia sempervirens. The sequence continues at coordinate 422,167,734 of VDFB02271358.1, read as the reverse complement.
TTGTTTGAACAAGGACATTCTTTGTCTGGAGCCTATGAGAATGGTGTTAGGGAGGAAATATTGTTTCTCACGAAATAGAACCAGAGTGAACTCAAACATTTCATCCTGCTTTCTAGCTTCCCTACTGGATTTAAACCTGTCAAAGGTTCGCTATTTGGTTCTCCTGCGAGCAGTGTACAAGGCCTCTATCCTGTTAGAAGACATTGACACCGTGGCCCTTTCCCTGCCAGGAGTGGGAATTCCATTTCTAGATGACATTGAAAGAATGTTTCGACTGGAAGTGGAGGTTGACTGGCACCCGTTCATACTAGGCTTAAGTGTTGAAGAGCTTCAATGACATAAGCATTGGGCGTTGTTGGGATCTTCGTTTCTTGGTCACAGATTGGGTTTGGATGAAGTTACAAGAATCGACTGGTGCCTTGAATTTGCAGAGATTGTGGGATCAGATGAATTCTATGAGGAAGATAACTATGGTTTGACGGTGGTTTTTTGGACTATTTTTTTATAAGTTTTTGCAAATAGTGCCTCGTGTAGGGAATGTAATGCCTCTGATAGAGGGAGAGCGAATTTTTGTTTGATGTATCAATGCATGTATCTGAAAATGCCTCAGGCTTTGGCATCGCCACCTCGAGGAGCAAAATTGATGTAATTTTTTTTCATAATATTAATATAAAGCATGCAACCTTGGTGCATATTACAAATAAAAAAAAGGTTTTTTTTTTCTGTAATTTGCATCTTTTCTCAATACAATAGGCAGATCAAGTGCAATAAAATATAAATCTTATTACTTAATAAAAAAATATGTATATATAATTCGTGCTTCCATTCAGAATTGTTAATTAGGGGAGAGGACCTAGAGCATGTTTCAATAGTTGTGATAGTAGTTGTTTATATAATGTCCAATATTTTTTATTAATATTGGACAGATAGTTGTGACTTTAAAGTCATTAGTGTTGATGATGACTACCCATAATTAAACAAAATGTATTGCTTTGATCTAAAAAGCAAACAATCATGTGATTGCACATCAGCGCTCAATAAAACATGCTATGAATGCACAAGTATTGGTCTCACTTTTTTTTGGGCCTTTTTGGACACCTTGACAAAAAGCTTGCTGATGTGGCATCATATTTGATGATGTGGCCCTGAATCCTTAGTTATAAGTAGGGGACTTGCCAAGTAAGCTGCTGTAAAAAATTGGGAGTGATTTGAAATTTTCACATAAGATAATTAGAAGCACAAAATTAGGGTGCACAACTACTGGATCCTCTCCCCTATATAAACACCTTATTCCTGAACTGTAAAAATTCAAAGATTAAAGGAAGTTACCAAAACAAATGCCATTGGTTGTCATCCAACGTTGTTTGAGTTGTAATAGGTTATTCATATACTTTCGTTTCAGGAAACCAGACCAAACAAAACATAATTAAACGCATAATAATAAAAGGGATCAGATAATGGAACAGTAAACGGTACATCAAATTAAACAGTTAGTAAGGAATACTTGCAGCTGGGTACTGAAGCCCAAAAGGATCATGCCCCTTCATCTCCCTTTCTCTACTAATTTAATTTTATCTTTTTTCTTTAAGAGCTATCAACCCCTCTACTTCCAAGGTGACCTCAGGAGTACATATTGTTGTTTGGAAATATCTGGGGATTTTCTTTTGCTAGGCTAGGGAAGTTCACTTCTCTGCTTCTTATATCAATGGATTCGATTAATGAACTTCCCCAAGATATCATAGAACAGATCATCATGAGGACACCGTACCCGTTTCATAGCAGTCTTAAACTGAAATGCAATGCTTGGAAGGACATGGTGGAAGACTCCAGCTTCTACCATTGTAGAAATGTGTTTGGGCTATCTGAAAAGTACATATGTTTGCTTCATCGAGCTGGTATAACAATGTATGACCCTTTACGGGGCTCTTGGCACAGGCTTCCTCCTATGCCCACTGGCGTTAAACGTACATACTGTCAACACTTGCTTTATTGGAGAAGAAAACTTCTCTTGATTGGTTTGACAGATTATAGCAGAGAACCTGTACGTGTACTAGACTATGATTTTTGCTCTACTCGTTGGAAAATAGGCAAGGAAATACCAAGAATCCATTTAACTCGACATTTCGCATGTTCTGTAGGTGCTGAAGGAAGTGTTTATGTTGCAGGATATACACTTAATATGCTAAGAGCAGCTGTTTACAACATAGACGAAGACAAATGGGAGCTTCTTCCTTGGATACCACAACCACATGGATTACCTTTAGGTATTATAATTGAAGGAATGTTTTCTGTCGTTGATTTACTGAGAGGTGGGGCGCAAAGATTCGATCCCAGCACGAGGATATGGACTACAGCTGATAATATACCGGCGATTCAATTTCACATGAAAGTTTTATATGCATCTGGAAAACTGTTGATTTTTAAACCTGAAGGGATAATTGAAGGGATAATTGAATATGATTTGGAGAGCGGGGAGTCGAGAGTATTGGAGCATTTTTCGAAACCTTTCTTTACGTTTTGTGCTGCAGTGTGGTACGATCGAATTTTCTGTGTTGGAGAAACTTTCCTCCGTGGCCAGGGATATTTGCAGAGATTTTATATGTTAAAACCTGGTGTAACGACTTCTGAAAGGTCAACTGTTATTGAAACGCCAGCAGAGTTTCAAATGAAAGTAAGGAGTGTGACTACTATTGAAATTTGATTGGAATTCTTGAAATCTGATTTTAAAACTTTACAAAATGAAGAAATTTTGTGGGAATTCTTCAAATCTGATTTTAAATCTTTAGAAAATGACGAAATTATTTTTGAAAGTTTGAAATTTTATTTATTTCTGTATTTAATTTTTACGCGGAGTGGTGTAACCTTATAATGGCAGCATGGCCCCTATAAAAGACCAGCAGAAATAACGGTGTTAGCAAAAAAGAATTGATTTGTATTCCCTCCACGTGGCTGAGGACCGTCGGCCACTTCCGCCAGAGCTTGTCCCCCTCTCGCACCACACCACTATCGGGGACCTGAAAAGGCAAGACGAGGAAGGAAGGAAGTGGAAGAGTTTGTAATCGTGAACAACAAACTGTTAATTGGAAGACAAGACGAAGAGGCTCAAAGATAACACAAAGATTACAAATGATCTTTGTCGTAACGGCCCGTAGTGGAATGGGCATAAATTTAGCAATCGTGAGAATAGCCTACCATGCTCTCTTACACACTCTAATGTTTCATTCACGGGCTCTATGGATTCAATTGATAGCCCTCTAAATGTGGATATTCTGAATGAGTTCTCATTTCAATTCTTTATTACTCAGAGTTGGTTTTATTTTTGTGATTGAATGAATCTGTGTGTGTAATGTCCCCATTTTGGCCATACGCTCTTCATTTGGATTTAGCCTATTTCCGGAAATCCGTAGGCTAAACTGAGGTGGAAAATTAGGGTTTCCTCTTTCAGATACTGCTCAGTTGGCGTTCAGAGGTTGTTGTGCAAACTTACTATTTATAGCAGTTTGCTATTTTTAGCAAGTCTATCTTTTGGCAGTATATGTCCAGCAGCAGTTCATTGTTCAGTTTGACTTTTTGTTGTTTTGATGCGAACTTACTATTTATAGCAGTTGGCTATTTTTAGTAAAGTCTAATGTTGGCAGTGGCATCATCAGTAGTTCAACTCAAGTCATCTTGCTATCCATCGGTTTCAGTATTAGCATTGGTTTTAGTTATTTCCATGGACTGAGATTTTATACTTAGTCAATTTCATGTTTCTCAGTTGTACCCCAACACCTACGAATGATCACTTCATGTTGTTTTTAAAAGGGGGTCATTAAGGGGTCAATGGTGCATTTAATGAATTATTAAATATTTTATTGTTGCAAAGTGAAGTTGGATGCCTAAAAGAGGTTGATTAATATTTTATTATTTCAAAAAGTGAAATGCTTAAAGTGGCATCCCTTTTGGAAGTTGAAGTGATTCAACTTCTTGGAATTTGAAGAGTCTCTTGTTGCTTCATTTGCCAATTGAAACTTATATATTGTTGCTATTTGAAGAGCTGATTATCTTTGGAAATATTGTACAAAGTTATGCTGCTGGTTTGAAATCCAAAATCCGGCTAAGGGAAAGCTTAGCAATTTGTCTACATTCTTCGGGTCTGAAACTATGGTTCCCTAGATGGTGGATTGAGAGTGTGCTTCATTCAGAAGTGCATATTGAGCTTCATTGTTGGAGAATTTGAAGTGTTTTTCAATTTTTGAGCTTGCTAGTTCATTCATGGCTGAAGGTGATTTTCATTAACAACTATTTGTACGATTTTAATATGCTTTTGGGTATTGAAGATATGGATTCCTAGCATATGGGTTTCCCTTCCCATAGAAGATCAAAATTTATTTCAAAGTATTTATTTTTATTCTTGCAAAATCGCCCTTGCTAAGGGCTATACCATGTTGGGAGCATTGAGAATTGTGCAAGTAAATTAATGGTTGTTTTTTAAAGTTGTTTCATCATCATGACATGGGCGCCTATCCTCCAGAGGTTCATTGCAATTGATTTCACTCAATTTGGAGGTAAATTGATAAAGTTATGTGCATTTCATTGATGTACAGTTTGCTGGTCTAATTTTCTGTATTCTCTATTTCTGATCAGACTTGTTAGTTTTTGATATAATGCTAGTTTGAGCTCCATTTCTATATCATTATTGTATTTTAAGAGTTAGAGAAAGTGTTACTCTAACCATTGATTAATTTGGAAGCATATCTTTCTTATTTCCAGCTGTTTAATTCATTGTAAAGCTGATTAGTAGTACTAACAGCTATTTATTTTATTTGCTGCAATTAGTTTAAATTTCATACTCCCATGATTGAGTGGTTGAGTTTAAATAATCATCTTTCTTAATTGTAAGTTTCCCCCCAATAAATAAGTGGTTGTGTGGACTGTATTCCCCCCACGTTAATAAGTGGAAGTGAGGATTTAAATGGCTAGCTTGCCGCCTTTAATAATATAATAATCTCACCCACTGAATAAGTGGAGTATCCCCACTTCTTGTGGATGTCTGCATCAGTAGATAAATTGTAATTTTAGTTCAGTTTACTCCTAATGATCCTCTGACCATATGCTATCACCTCGCCCACATTGGGATCTTGGTGAACATTCTTGGTTAGAGTTACTTCCATGCTAATTTGCTTTTCGAGCTAACGCTAATCAATGACTTATTGCTGGTTTGTGTATTGTATTTTGAGATAAAATTAAGGTGGAATATTTCAGTGTGCAAGGGATTTGAAGGGAGACATTGGATTTTAGAATTGTGAAGCATGCAAAATCTCACATATTTTGTGTCTCAACAGCAGAAAAATGGAGCCGCCCTTATGCATTGATGGATCTCCATAATTTCAAGTGAGGGGACTTTCCATTTTGGCACAGGCAGGGAGGATGTTGGTAAAGGTTGTGGAACTTGGCTTTACACCCACCAATTGCATTTGCTTAAAAGTTTCTAGAGCCTTTTTTCCAAACCCATTTTGTGCATATCCCGCAATCATGGTATTGCATGAAACCACATTTCTTTGAGGCATTTTATCAAATAGTACACGTACCTCGTCAATACTTTCAAATTTTCCCACATGTCTATCAAGACAGTTGCAACTACATCTTCTGAAAAAATTCTTCTACCCTTTATGCCTTGATGGATGTCTGTGCTCTATTCTAAAGCTCCCATTTTGGAACAGGTAGAGAGGATGGTGGCAAAGGTTGTGGAATTTGGCTTTACAGCTGCCAATTGCATTTGCTTGAAAGTTTCTAGGGCTTTTCAACAAATCTATTCTATGCATATCCTGCAACCATAGCAGTCCATGATCTAACACATCTTTTTGAGGCATTCTTTCAAACAATTGACAGGCTTTGTCTATGCTTCCAAATTTTGCATACACGTCTCCCAAAGCATTTCCAATTATAATCTCTAACAAAAATCCCTTTCCATCATGCGTTGATGGATACCCATACCCTGTTCCACAACTCCCATTTTGGCACAAGCCGAGACTACGCTGACAAATGTGAACAAATTGGGTTGAATTGATAATATAATTATATAATAATAACTTTATTTATCCAAAGATATTTTAATAATATAATAATATTTATAATAAATTTTGAATTGATATAGTTAACTAATATAGTTTAATTTTATTGTCTTGATAAATTTTAAAGATACTTATTAAGGATACTTAAGAAAACATTTTCAAACGGTTTTGTAATCTTTAAAAAGTCAACAAATAAAACAATAGTATAGACAATATTTGAGGAGTTTTATTCAACATAGGTTCAATAAAAAAATAAAAAATAACTAAAGGACACATAAAGAGGCATTAAACTTCATGCAACATCAAGAATTTCATAAATTAATCTAATAAGGGAAAGGATCCAGTAATTTACCATCTTCCAATAGTTATGATAGAATTTTTTGATTTAATTTCCAATATTTTTAATAATACAACACTAATAATTGCGACTTTTAAAGTTGCTAGTGTGCATCATGAGTATTCATAATTGAATGGAATGTATTCCTCGTATCTAAAAAGCAACAAATCATGTGATGTCGTATTAGTAGACTTAGGGTTAGGTTAGGGTTTAATTAGGGTAAGGTTTAGGATTAGGGTTCAATTAGGGTAAGGGTTAGTGTTAAGGTTAAGGTTCAATTTGAGTCACAATTCAATTAGGGTTTAGGGTTAGAGTTATGGTATAATTAGGGTTAGGTTTTAATTAAGGTCTAATTATGGTTAGGGTATAACTACAATTAGGGTTTAATTAGAGTTGGGGTTAGGATTAGAGTTCAATTAGGGTTAGATTTAGAGTTAGGGTTAGGGTTCAATTAGGGTTAGGATTAATGTTAGGGATAAGACACTTGGGTTAGGGTTCAATTAGGATTAGGATTTTATTAGTGATAGGATACTTGGGTTAGGGTTTAATGAAGGTTAGAATTAGGGCTCAATCAAGGTTATACGATAAATATTTGGTTAGGAACCTTCTAGGATAAAGCTTGGGGTTACTGTTAGATTACAGTTAGGGATTAATTAATATTAAGGTTAAGATTAGTGTTAGTGTTAAATTAGGGTTAGGCTACAATTAGGCTTATGATTGAATTAGGATTTAAGTAGGGTTAGGGTTCAATTAGGGTTTATATATGCTTTTGGTTTAATTTGGGCTAGGGTCAAATTAGGGTTCAATTAGTTTTATAGTTAAGATTATTATTGTGGTTAGGGTTAGTGTTAATATTAAATTAGTGTTAAGTTTTAATTAGGGTTACACTTCAATTATGGTTAGGGATAAAGTTCACTTAGAGTTTAATTAGTGTTCCATTAGGGTTTGGGTTACAATTAGGGTTTGATTAGGGTCAGGGTTAGTGTTATGGTTAAAGTTTGTATTAGTGATAGGTTAGGATTAAGATTAGGGTCAAACTAGGGTTGGGGTTAGGTTTATTAGGATCATGGTTAATATTAAGTTAGAGTAAAGGTTCAACTATAGTTAGGTTTTAAGTAAGGTTAGGCTTAGGGTTCATTATGTAGTATAGTTAGAAGTAGGGTTTCCATTGTAATTAGGGTTCATGTTAGAATTAGAATTATGGTTAGGGTTAGAATTGCAATTAGGGTTATACTCAGGGCTATGATTAGAATTAGGATAACATTTAGGGTTAGGTTTAAGGTTAATATTACGGTTCAATTATGATTAGGGTTCAATTATAGTTAGGGTTCAATTAGGGGTAGGGTTCAATTAGGGTTTTATGATAAATCTTGGGGTTAGCATCAGGGTGAAGGTTGGGGTTAGGGTTAGGGTTCTAAAATAAAGCTTGGGATCAATTTCAAAGTTAGGGTTAGGGTTAGGGTTCAATTAGGGTTTTAGTTCAATTAGATTCTAATTTCAATAGGGTTAGGGTTTTAAGATAAATATTTATTTGGGTTAGGGTTGAGGTTAAGGTTTGTATTCAAATAGGGTTAGACTTATATTTCTATTAGGGTTAGGGTTACAAATTATAAGTTAAGGTCAGGGTTTGAGTTGGATTTAGGGTTAGGGTTTAATTGGTGTTCAATTATGGCTAGGGTTCTAGAGTAAATTTTGAGGTTAGGGTTAGGATTGGGGTTAGAATTCAATTAGGATTAGGTTTAGGGTTATAGTTTTGGTAAGAGTTAACATTCAATCAAGATTTAATTAGGGTTTGTGTTAGAGATAGAAATAAAATTAGGATTAGTGTTAGTGTTAGTGTTAGTGTTAGGGTTAGGATTAGGGTTATGATTAGGACTACTGTTAGGGTTAGAGATAGTGCAAGAATTAGGGTTAGGTTAGGGTTAAAGATAGAATTAGGATTAGGGTTACGATTAGAGATAGTGTAAGGATTAAGGTTAGGCTTAGAGATAGGGTTAGGACTAAGGTTAGGGTCTATGTTAGAGATAGCATTAGGATTAGGGTTAGGATTAGAGATAGTGAAAGGATTAAGATTAGGATTAGGGTTAGGGTTAGAGATAGAATTAGGATTAGGATTGAGGTTTCTGTGAGGGGAGTTCTAATATCTTTCAAAGTTAGGGTTAAAGATAGAATTAGGATTAGGGTTAGGATTAGAGATAGTGAAAGGATTAATATTAGGATTAGGGTTACAATTAGAGATAGAATTAGGATTAGGATTGAGATTTTTGTGAGGGGAGAAATGTCTTTGAAAGTTAGGGTTAGAATTCAATTAGAGTTAGGATTATGGTACAGTTAGGGTTAGGGTTCAAATACACTTAAGATAGTTTAATTAGGGTTAAGGTTAGGGTTAGGGTTGTGATGGAGCCAACATTAAATTAAGTAGGGTTAGGGTTAGGATTGAGATTAGGGTTATGGTTATTGATATAATTAGGATTAGGGTTGGGTTAGCATTAGGATTAAGATTAGGGTTAGGATTAGGGTTGGGTTAGCATTAGGATTAAGATTAGGGTTAGGATTAGAGATAGGGTTAAGATAAGGGTTAGGGTTAAGGATAGAATTAGGATCAGGGTTAGGGTTAGAGATAGGGTAACATTAGGGTTAAGATTAGAGATAAAATTAGGATTAGGGTTGGGTTAGGGTTAGAGATCTAGGGTTAGGATTAGGGTTAGGGTTTGTGTTAGGGATAGAAATAAAATTAGGATTAGTGTTAGGGTTTGCATTATGATTAGGGTTAGAGTTGAGGTTTTTGTTATGATTAGGTTTAGGGTTAGGGTTTTGGTTAGAGATAGAGTGAAGATTAGTGTTAGGATTAGTTGGGGTTAGGTTAGAGATAGGGATAGGATTATGATTAGGGTTAGGGTTAGAGATAGAATTAGGATTAGGATTGAGTTTTGTGTGAGGGGAGAAATGTCTTTAAAAGTTAAGGTTAGATTTCAATTAGAGTTAGGGTTATGGCACAATTAGGGTTAGGGTTCAAATAGATTTAAGATAATTTAATTAGGGTTATGGTTATGATGGAGCCAACATTAAATTAATTAGGGTTAGGGTTAGGATTGGGATTAGGGTTATGGTTAGAGATAAAATTAGGATTAAGGTTGGGTTAGCATTAGGATTAGGGTTAGGGTTAGGGTTAGAGATAGGGTCAAGATTAGGGTTAGCATTACGATTAGGGATAGAATCAGGATTAGGGTTAGGGTTTGAGTAAGGATTAGGGCTAGGGTTATAGATAGGTTCAAGATTAGGGTTAAGATTAGAGGTAGAATTAGGATTAGGGTTAGGCTTAAGGTTAGAGATAGGTTTAGGATTAAGGTTAGGGTTAGAGATAGTGTAAGAATTAGGGTTACGGTTATGGTTAAAGATAGAATTGGGATTAGGGTTAGGATTAGAGAGAGTGTAAGGATTAGGGTTTGGGTTAAAGATAAAATTAGAATTAGGGTTACAATCAAGGTTAGAAATAGAATTAGGATTAGTGTTGCCATTAGTGTTAGGGTTAGGGTTAGGGTTAGAGATATAATTAGGAATAGGATTTGGGTTAGGGTTTATGTTAGGATTATGATTATTATTAGGGTTAGGGTTAGGGCTAGAGATAGGGTTAGGATTAGGGTTAGTGTTAGGGTTAGAGATAGAGTTAGGATTAGGGTTAGAAATAGAATTAGGATTAGGGTTAGGCATAAAGATAAAATTAGGATTAGGGTTAGGGTTATGGAACAATTAGGGTTAGGGTTCAAATAGATTTAAGATGGTTCAATTAGGGTTAAGTTTAGGGTTAGGGTTATGATGAAGCCAACACTAAATTAATTAGGGTTAGGGTTAGGATTAGGATTAGGGTTATGGTTAGAGATATAATTAGGATTAGGGTTGGGTTAGCATAATGATTAGGGTTAGGGTTATAAATAGGGTCAAGATGAAAGGTTTAGGGGTAGCATTAGGATTAGGGTTAGGGTTAGAGATAGGTTCAAGATTAGGGTTAATATTAGAGATAGAATTAGCATTAGGGTTAGGGTTAGGGTTAGAGATAGGGTTAGAGTTTGTGTTAGAGATAGAAATAAATTTAGGATTAGTGTTAGGGTTTATGTTAGGATTAGGGTTATGGTAAGAGATAGTGTAACAATTAGGGTTAGTGTTATGGTTAAAGATAGAATTAGGATTAGGGTTACAATTTAGGTTAGAAAGAAAATTAGGATTAAGGTTAGTGTTAGGGTTAGAGATAGAATTAAGATTAGGTAACCCTTTTTATATATGCTAACCCCAACCCTAACCCTAATCCTAATCTTAAACATAATCCTAAACCTAACCCTATTCATAATGATAATGAAACATAGATTTTAGGACACAATAGACACTCTTGCACTTCTAAGGTTTTTCACTAAAAAGGAGAGAGATTACATCCTAAAATGCTTGGTGTTTCATTCAATTAGGACATGTGTGATGTAATGTTGTGCAAATGAACTAATCTAAGTGCAATTGATTGATTAGGATGATCTAGAATGAGTGCAAAAGTGAGGTTTATGTCATGTTTGAAAACATAGTGTGATATGCAAAAACTATGAAATATGGAGAAATTGGAAGAAATATGCAGAACAGAAAGTATAGGGTCAAATCTGAGTGCACCTGGATGATCTATGAGCTTTCTGGAATGTCTTGAATGCTGATGAACATTTTTGATTTTTCGCAGTGGGACTTATTCACCAAGGGTGATGAATTAGTCCTCCAACTGGTGAAAAAGTCTCGAAAGCTAATTTCTGATAGCCAAGAACTAATTTATGAAAAAATGCATACTTTCAAGTTTTATGTGGGACTCATTCTCCAAGGGTGGTGAATCAGTCCTCCCCAAGATTTTTGAAAAGTCAAAGGTCAACACTGCTACTCCAGATTTGGTAATGACTGAATATCAGGTTGTCGGGGTCAATTCTGTAGAAAATGGGTTGAAAGTCACTCAAATTGCTTGAATATATGATGAATTGATTTGAAGAGCCTAGTTGACTTGGAATCCACTTTTCAACACCTTTGAACCTATTAAATCTGCAAAACAAAGGTTGTAAAGACACATGCAAAGGAGAAAAATGTTGAAGGATTAGTGAATAGGGGTTTTCCTTGGTCAAACCTCACTTTAGTAATTAAACCCAATTGAAATGAATGACATGCAAAGGAAATGATAAATGAATAACATAAAATTATTGCAAACTTACCAAACCCTTGAGTATGCAAATCTGAAGTAATGTCAATGGTTGCTCCAAAGTGCTTGAAAGTTCTTTGAATTGAAGATGCAAAATGCTTGAGTGCTTGAAGATTGCTTGAATGTGTTGGGAGATTGTAGGAGAAAGATAGATAGATTAGGAGATGTAAATTGAGGTGAAAAATTCCTATTTATACAAATCTTATGCCTTAGTATCCATTCATACCTCATCATAGGCTAACATGAAGTGAATTTTTAGAAAAATGCCAAAAGAAATTTGAAATATTTTGAATTTGGGGCCAAGGGGGACTCATTTGCCACCCTTGGTGAATGAGTCCCACCTAGGACCCACAAGTTCCAAGTGTCAAAAATTAAGTCATGTTTAATGTTGTTTGTTGGGATAAGACCCAAAAATACACTTAATATAAGCATATGAGGGCATAAAAAGAAAAAATAAAGCATGAGAAGGGTGTAAATAGGGAAATATGCCTAGAAAAGTGTGAAATCCTATTACAAGACTTTACAACATTTCATAATAGGACTTGTTAGTGAGCGAAAAGGTGGTTTTTAGGTGAATTGCATTAAATAGAGTCTAGAAGAATGTAGAAATATCTTACGACACTTCACAACACCTTCACAAGACATCGTTATTTGAGTTTTAGCACCAAAATAAGCATGTTAAAGCTAAGATACATCATAAAATTAAAGCAACATAGCTCCAACACTATGAAACAAGGCCTAAAAGAGTATGGAAATGGGAAAGGTCCATTTTTCTACGATACAGATAACACTAATCCTCATTGTAATGCTACCCCTAACCTTAATTGGGATGATAACCCTTACCCAAATTCTAATTCTAAGTCTGATCATAATCATAAGTCTAAACCCTAACCCTCACCATAATCATGATAGTAAACCAAATCCCAACCCTAATGATAATCTTAACCTTAATCCTAACCTTGACCCTAACTCTAACTTATCCTAAAACCCACAATTCATAAAACTCAAACAAGGAGAAATCTAGAGCAACTACATTTCTCCCATACCTTAGCCAGATACATAGAAAACCACATTTCACAATTGGTGAACATAACTCGCATTATACAATGATCCAGAAATGTAAAATTTAGATATAGCAGCTTCCAACAACCATGAACAATACCTCAAATACTCACTAGCATAGCAACACATTATAGAGTAAAACTCAGAGCAAACACTGAATACCTGCAACCTTTCTTTATTACAATTTTCTCAATATCCTTGATGTATATACAACCAATAACCAACATACATGACATCAATGACAACAATGACCAGTTGACAACTAGTTATCTAGTTGAAATCAATGACAACACCTTCATACTTGCAACAATCTCTCCTTTTTCATTGATGGAAACACATGATGTGAAAAACCATCATAGGCAACCCAACAATTTTGAACACACATTCTCATGATTTTACTTTCTTCCCCTTAGTAGATACTCTTCTTTGGCTAACCTTTTTTCACATGATACGCTTCTCCCCCTTTGACATCAATGGAAAAGGAAAAATAATTTAGCATTTTTCTCTCCTTTGACATTAAGAACATTACCAGTACTGAATATTTCCAAAAAAATTTCCAATGACAACACAAGATACTACCTACTCCCCTTGAGAGGTAGCCACCAATCATCAGTCTAGAAGAAAGATAGATCCATAGATCCACCAAATTGATGCATCTACATATGCATCTAGTTCAAGAAAGGAGGGGAAATGACCACTAACTTCTCCCAAAGATACTCGAAAGTATCTTTTGGAAGAGCCTTCATAAATATGTTAGAAATATGATCCTTCTTAGGTACATACTCAAGCTTTACTTCATTCTCAAAAATATTCTCTCTCAATGAGTGATAAATGATAGATATATGCTTTGTTCTTGAGTGCATCAGTAGATTCTTTTAAATTTTAATTGCACTTGTATTATCATAGAAGATAGAAATGGGATCATCATACACTACTCCGATATCTTTCAATATCTATTTCTTCCACTAAAAATTTGTATAGAAAGAAGCTGCAACAATATACTCAGCTTTTGTAGTGGATAAGGAAACTGAATCTTTTTTTACTCAACCATGACACCAATATGCAACCAAGAAATAATGCACCACCACTTGTACTTTTTCTATCATCAACACAACCTACCCAATCTACATCTGTGTAGGCACTAAATGTAAAATCAATAAACCTAGGATACCATAAGTCATAATCCATAGTGCCATTTAAATATCTGAATATCCTCTTAACAACAGCAAAATGTGTGTCTTTATGATCTTGAAATCTAGCCACAAGGTAAATTTCAAGCATAATATTTAGCCTAGTAGTAGTTAAATACAACAGTCCTCCAATTATAGATCTATACTTTCTATTATCAGCCATATGTAAATCATGATCTTTACTCAATTTGTAACTAGTCACCATAGGAGTGCATATCGGTTTGGAGCCATCCATTCCAAAATTCTCCAACATCTCTTTGAAATATTTTGACTATGAAGCAAAAATTCATTTTTCTATTTGATTGATTTATAGCTCAAGAAAGAAATTCATCTCACCAAACATAGACATCTCAAAATCTTGTTCCATATCTTTAGAAAACATCTTGCACATTGTTTCATTTCCTCCAAAGATAATGCCATCAACATATACAAGTACAATAAAGATCTTGTCATTTTCAATTTTAAAATACAAATTACTATCTATCGTACCTTTATTGAAACCTTGTTGAATGAAATATAGGTCTAGCCTTGCATACCAAGCTCTAGGAGTTTGCTTTAACCTATATAAATCCTTGTTTGATCTACAGACCATTTCGGCCTGATCTGACAACTAAAATCCTTCTGGTTGTTCCATGCACACTTCTTCTTCTAATTCACCATTCAAAAATGTAGACTTTACATCCATCTAATAAACCTTGAAATATTTATGAACAACAAATGCTAAAACAATTCGGATAGCTTCCATCCTTGCCACTAGGGAAAAGGTTTCTTGAAAATATATACCTTCTACTTGTGAGTAACCCTTACACACAAGTCTTTCTTTATTTCTAACTACTTCTCCATTCTCATTCAACTTATTTTTGAATACCCATTTTGATATAATAATGTTTTTATCATTTAGTCTAGTAACCAATTCCCAAGTTTGATTCTTCTCAATCTGCATAATTCTTCTTCCATAGCTTTCATCCAATGATCAACTTTACATGCTTCACATACTATTTTACGTTGAACTTTAGAAAGTAAACACATATTTATTTCACTAGTAGCAATAACTCTACTTCTTTTCAATATTACTTTCCTCTTGTCTCCAATGATCTTATTTTTTGAAAAATTCTTTTGCAAATATTTAAGTGTCTTTGGCAACACCATTGAAGCTTCTTTTTCTTCACTCTAGATAATTTTCCCATTCTTCTATAAATTCTCCAACCTTTATGTATTTAGGTTCATCTAATACATATACATCAACTTCAATTCAATTCATTAATGCTTCATCCACCTTGACAATTGTTCTCTCTACAATCTTTCTTAGCCTTTTATTGAAACATCTGTAAGCTTTTCCTCTAGTAGAGTATCCAAGGAAGATAACTTCATAGCATATAGCATTAAATTTCCTTAGATTTTCTTCATCCCTTCTGATATAACATTTACTTCCAAATACCTTAAAATGTTTGACAGTAGGAATTCTTCCACACCATAGCTCATAGGGGTTCTTAGTATTGTTAGATTTTTCTTGAATTTGATTAAACACATAAATACCAGTATGAATGGCTTCTCTCTAGTAAACTTCCAATAGACCTACTTCTATAATCATTGATCTAGTAGCTTCTTGAATTATTATGTTCTTACTTTCAACAACTCCATTCTGTTGAGGAGTTCTAGGAGGAGATAATTATCTCTTTATTCCATGCACTTCATAAAAAAATGTTAAACTCATGGGAGGTGAATTCACCACCTTTCTCAAACCTCAAACATTTTAAATTCTCAAATTTTCTTCACTCTCAACCATAGCCTTAAATTCCTTAACTCTATCTAATGCATTAGATTTTTCTCTAAGAAAAGTAACCCATGCATATCTAGAGAAATCATCAATCAAAAGCATAAAATACCTATCACCTCAAGTAGAATTATTACTCTTAAAGGACCTCAAAGATCTGTATGAATAAAAAATTGTAGTCTAGTAGTAGATTGCTCCTTTGATCTAAAGCAGTTTCTCGCTTGCTTTCTAATCTGACAATTCTTGCACACAACATTAACGAGATTTGTAATCCTTGGTGAATCTCTTACAACTAGCAGTGCACTGATCCTCGCCATATAATTGACTTTCATATGAAAAATTCTTTGGTACCATAACCAATTGTCATTAATATGAGACATAAAGAATTGTCCATCAATACCCTTAAGTTGATAAATATTTCCTTCAGACTTCTTAGCAGTATTGATCACTATTATGGATCCTTCCTGGATTCACATATTTCATCCTCAAATGTAAGATTATATCCTTTATATCTTTCCAACACTCAAGAGATTATGCCTTAAACCATTAACATAGTAGACATCATCAATATTATGCTTGCCATGAAAAATTATTGAACCTATTCAACAAATCTTATTACCAGTATCATCTCCAAACATGCTAAGCCTCCATTATATTTTTCAAGTTTAACAAACTTACTCTTATCATTGGTCATGTGATGTGAACAACCACTATCAATAACCCAATAGTTCTTTTCCTATTTAGCATGAAGAGTAGAAATTATATAGTATCTTCAACTTTTCTCTAGAGCACTTTCTTTCACCTATCTTTCAATATTAGTAGAAGTAGATTCATCTTTTATAGCCAAGAAAAATCAATCATTATCATCAAAATCTCCATAATCAGATTCTTCATTAGAAATACTAGGATCTTCATTCACATAATATGTTCTCTTAATCATCTTCCTTTTGCTTTCTTTTCTCAATCTATGTTTATTCTTCTTAGCTCTTTCTAGACATCTCAAGGCATAATGACCTATTCCTCCACAACTAAAGTATTTAAAGGGTAACTTACCTTCATACTTACCAGATCCCTTTTTCATCCTTCTCACAAAGTTAGCTTCCACTTCATCGAGTTTCTCTTCTTTTAGATCTTTAAATTTTGCATCTTTGAAAGTAATTTCAATCTTTGATCCATTTCTCAATGTAGGCTTTCTCATTTCAAATGATGTTAGAGTACCAAGTAACTGATCTTTAGTATAAGTCTTGTAGTCTACATATTCCTTAATAGAAAATACCTTTTCATTGTATGTATTAGAAGAGTTTAAAGAATCTTCTTTACAACCCTAGATTCATCTACCATAGCACCAAGTCCTGACATTCAACCTACTAGCTCATTCACTCTTTGTACATAGGATTTAATATTATCATCTTCAAACATATGTAGGATCTTGAACTATGCCTCCAAATTCTATAACTTTGCTTCTTTAAACTTTTCATCTCCTTCATGAATCTTTTCCAATGCATCACAAACTTCTTTAGAAGTCTTTAGATTTTGAATTTTAATTAATTCGAAATGTGAAATACTATTCTTCATAATGAACTTTGTCTTATTTTTTGCTTCATGCGCCTTGATTTCATCAATTGTACTCAAACCATTAGTAGTAGGAATGTATACAATCTTATAAGCCATCTCAATATTATATCCACAATACTCTAGATATCCTTCCCTCTTTATTTTTCGGAGGGCATAATTAGTCCCATCAAACAAAGGACACTCAATAGTGATCTTGCTCGCCATCTCAGACCGTTTGAAAGCTATAGATATTTTTCATTTAGCCTATTAATTAGGACTTTAGTTGTAATTTGAATAGAAAATGAATAATAATTATTTATTAAATTCAAATTAAAGCATAATTTATATTGGTGGAAAGCTGAGAATCTCCTTTAAAAACCCTTTCGTTTCATCATTTTTGGGTAAAAAAAAAGTCGTCGGCCACATACCCTACACATACCTATCATATCGCCACTTTTTGGCCTATCATGATCCTACACATACCTGTATCCTATTACTCTTCTTCTTTGCATTTTAATTTTTTTTTGAAGAAACACTAGAACATTGTGTCAAATTGTTTGGTATTCGAAAAACTATGTATTTGGTCCCTAGTCTAATATGCAATAGGAATATCCCTTCTCCAAATTATGTTATTCAAACCAAGAATTTCCATCATGAAATAGAACATAAGACAAATAATAAAAGTTCCATACCAAAACATTCATCATCTTCTCCACCTTTTCTTCTATCTTCTTCTTGATTATCTTGTTGGTGATCTCATCATACATGCCAAACCTCTCAACAATGGGATCTATAGGTTTACTGAGAAAAATGTCAACATATGCAATCTAGTCAGGTCCAAATACCTCATAAGGACACTTTGTTATCCATGAAGTTATTGGTTCAACTATCTCCATATAAAAAATGTCTTTGTCCACCATAAAGGTGATATCATGCTTGTATCTCTTGATAATTTGTGAGGGTATGGGTATGTGTAGGATCATCATGGAAAAAATAGGCCCTTAAGTGGCAAAAAAATTAGAAAAATTAGAGCTAGGCAACTTGACATAAAAATTTAAATAAGTTATCTATATTATTTCAAAAATATGTAAGAATAGAATCTATAGTAAATTGAATTTAGTTTCTAAACTACTAGGTTTATTTTAAACAAAAGAAATATATTTGGTGAAAATTTGAAATTTCAATGTAGTAGTACTTAGATTTTAGGGAAAAAATAAGAAGTAGGTGTCTGTCTTTAACCACCCTAAATATAATAAAATGATAATATTTTTGTATATTTTATATATAAGTAGAGGACTCATGTCCCAATGCGATGCATATTTTTTTGTATTTTTTTTCCAGGTAAATAATTAATTATGATTTTTTTATTACAAATTTTAAAAAATATAAAAACCCGTATGTCTGACCACCTTAACTTGGTCAAAACTTCATGAAATTCAATTGTTTTTTTTAATCCCATAGTATGTAAAACATAGAATGTGATACCATTTGAAATCTATAGATGTTTTTCATTGAGCCTATCAATTAGGACTTTAGTTGTAATTTGAATAGAAAATGAATAATAATTATTTATTAAATTCAAATTAAAACATAATTTATATTGGTGGAAAGTTGAGAATCTCCTTTAAAAACCCTTTTCATTTCATCATTTTTGGGTAAAAAAGAAGTCGTCAGTCACATACCCTACACATACCTGTCATATCGCCACTTTTTGGCCTATCATGATCCTACACATACCTATATCCTATTACTCTTCTTCATTGCATTTTAATTTTTTTTGAAGAAACACTAAAACATTGTGTCAAATTGTTTGGTATTCAAAAAACTATGCATTTGGTCCCTAGTCTAATATGCAATAGGAATATTCCTTCTCCAAATTATGTTATTCAAACCAAGAATTTCCATCATGAAATATAACATAAGACAAATAATAAAAGTTCTAAACTACTATGTTTTTTTTTTTAAAATCTATTTGTTGAAAATTTGAAATTTTAATGTAGTAGTACTTAAATTTCAGGGAAAAACTAAGAAGTAGGTGTCTGTCTGACCACCCTAACCACAATAAAATGATAATACTTTTTTATCATATTTTAGATATAAGTAGATGACTCATGTCTCAATGTGATGCACATTTTTTTGTGATTTTTTTCCATGTAAATAATTAATTATGATTTTTTCATTACAAATTTTAAAAAATATAAAATATTGTATGTCTAAGCACCTTAACTTGGTCAAAACTTCATGAAATTCATTTTTTTTTAATCCTATAGTATGCAAAGCATAGAATGTGACACATGTTTTAGATTAAAAAAATGTGATATTGTTTGAAAGCTATAGATTTTTTTCAATTAGCCTATCAATTAGGACTTTAGTCATAATTCAAATAGAAAATGAATAATAATTATTTATTAAATTCAAAGTAAAGAAAAATTTATATTGGCGGAAAGCTGAGAATCTCCTTTAAAAACCCTTTTCATTTCATCAATTTTGAGTAAAAAAAAAGTTGTCAGCCACATAGGCCATCATATCACTTACATATCACCACTTTTTGGCCCATCATGATCCTACACATACCCAAAGGTTTATTTTCATTCCCCAAGTCACCTGATCCTTGCAGCCTATGATATTCCAATGTAGTCTCTTAAGAGAACTAAGAGAAAATAACTAGCAAACTATGATGAAGTAGTTTTTAAAGCTCATGGTACCTATAATTTTTTATCTAGAGTTACATGTGGATATGATATCCATACCCATTAAACTCTAAATTCTAATAAACTCCATAGCATTTGACCATTCTAATAATAAATTGATTCTTACAAAAAACTCATTTAAGAGCAATGCAAGTGTGAAAACAAACATAGATTATGTTATATGAACAAGTGAAATTGAGTTCATGAAAAAAACTAGGGAGGAAGGTGAATTCTATTGAAGGAATCCATTCATTCCCCAAGTTACCTAATCCTTACAAGCTACTCTATTTTGGTGTAGTCTCTTAAGAGTTGTAAGAGAAAAAAACTACCAAATGATGGTGGAGTACTTATAGGAGCTTGTGGCAATTAGGAATGTTTTGTATATACCTAAATGTGTATATGGGGTCCCTCCATATTAACCGATCTCTAAATTCTAATAAAATTTTCTCTATTTTACCATGCTAACAATGAACTCGTTGTTGCAAAAAGTGTCATTTGAGAGCAATATTAATGTGCAAACATGTATATTTGTCATTCTCTATTTTGTGGGGACAAACAAACTACATGAACATGTATGGGTGGGAAGTTTAATACTTCCAAAGAGGAATTTTATTTTGCAAGTCACATAATTGTTGCAAGTTATGCTATTATGGTACAATCTATATTATGCCCATACCCCTATAGTGTGTATAGTGTTATGAGTAGTCAACTTGTGGCCACCTTAAATAATTAAGTCATATTATCATTATTATATTATTTTTTAGTTATTTAGGTCAACCTCAACCTTGTATAGGGTTATCTAGGTTGGCCTAGGTTATATCCTAGGAATAAGTATGGTATATATAGGAGGTATAAGTAGGTTATTATCATCATGTTAAGTATTGTGTTCTTATTGAAGACTATTGGAGGTATCCCCCTCGAAGTGGATTAAGAGGTTTCCCCTTTGAAGTGACATATTGTTATCAAGTATTTGAAGCATATTTCAAATTATATAATTATTGTGCAATTTGTTTCATAATAAGTGGTATCAAAGCGTGATCTTGGCACTATGATGACAAAGCATTTTTTTTAATTTTGGAGGTCATTTTGTGAAACACATATCTTCCAAATTTTAGTAATTTTTTTCTCTAGTTTTTAAAGGGTTTTTTAAGAACACATTCCAGTAGATACAATCTAGATTAAAGAGGAATTTCAATAGAATGGAGTGATTTATTGTAGAATTAGGGTTTTTACCCAATTTATTTTGAAAGCACATATCTTCCAAATCCTGTTGAATTTGTTATTAATTTTTTGTGGGTTTTTTAAGTAATAAGAAAGAAGCCTAATATAATAATTTTAGATTAATTGAAGCATAATTGATTGATTTATTGAAGAATTAGGGTTTCCAACAAATTCATTCTCAAGGCTGCAAAAAGTCTTTTTTTTTGGAGATTATTTTGGGAAAGTGCAACCTATGCCTTAGTAAGTTATAAAAAATAAAGTATTCTAACATTATTGGTGTGATTTATTGAAAAATAATCTTTCTAGAACTTCTTCACAACAAAAATAGCCAAAAAAATGAAAGAGAAAGAGAATGAACAAGAGTACTTAGAACAAGAACAAGAGAGAGCAAGAGAATGAGAAAGAGAAAGAGCGTGAGCAAGAACAAGAACAAGAGAAAGATAAATACAAGAGTAGGAATAAGAATATGAAGAATAATAAGAAATGGAAGTAAAAAATGAGATGAAGAAGAAGAAAAAGAAAAGTTTAGCATTGAAGATAATGCTTTTGTAAAGAGGAGTGCAATGTAATGCCTCTATCCCTCTAGTGTGTATAGTGTTATGAGTAGTCATATGTGGCTAACTTAACTATTAATTAAGTCATATTATTAGTATTATATTGTTATTTAGTTATTTAGGTCAACCAAAGGCTTATATGTTGAACACACTAAAATGTTGAGAGTGGGGTTGAATCAACATATACTAAAACTTTAAAAAAAATCCATGTAGATTAAACATTGAATCACATTAAATAAAAAGAAGAGAAGAAATAAAAACATGCACCACAAAAGAAGATTGATATTTTTACATGGAAAAACTAATGAGGGAAAAAACATGGTGAGAGTTAACTCACAATATATGAAGCTCACTACTTTAAAAAATTACAATGTTTAGCGCTCACTGGTTAAAGACTTGCAAGCTAAGGCACACAACCTTAGGGAAAGATACAAGGACCTGTTAAAGAGGCTCACTACCTGATAGTAGGATACATGAAAATTACAATGAGAACATGAATATGAACTCTAATAAAAGAAGCATCTAACATATGTTGATGTTGCAAGCCCTTTTTCTCATAATTACTCCATCATACTAGCTTTGTACACTTCATATTCAACTTACTGTGCAATCTCTCTTCACAATAAATTCGCAAATTATTGTTTTCTTCTATAAATATCCTCTATAACAACTCAAAAGCCTAGTTAGATCAACTCCATGATGACCTTTAGATGAAACCTATGATACTATATAGGTTAGCTCTAAACATATACATTATGAAGTAAAATAAGTTTTGGATCATAGCATATGACATAACCATACCAAAAATCATAAAAAAACATCCTTAAAGTCAAAATTAACTAATAAGGATCAACCTCAAATGAAGGAAAACAAATTGTCATCATAAACAACATCAACACTACCAAAACTGCCAACTGTTCATCTTTACACCATTAAGGAAGAACTAAACACATCATTTGGACCAAGATATGGACAATGTAGGTAATAAAAAACATTCTTAAAACCTATTCCTCAAGAATTTAATCACCATATGTTTGTGTAAATGAAGAAACCTACTGAATACATTCCAAATTGACTGTGACACATCAACATGTAAGATATTGCATTGCAATTCAACAAAAAATATGAAACACATATGGATGAACCCATATACCTCTTTGACTATATCCTAAGTCCACATAACCATATCTATTACTTCAATGTCCAATGCAAAGCAATCTAGAGAACATCTAAGGCACTTAACTTTGTTATTCAATAATCCAAAGAGCTATTACTTATAAATTTTGTTGTAGAAATTTTTATGACATGAAACTCTAGGAATAACCTCTTTGTTGACTTAAAAACATAACTTTAGAACCACACAACCAGAACATGAAATGTGGAGGAATGTATATAAATATAAAGATACCCATACATAGGAAGATAACTTCTCTCAACCATACAAGTATGAAAAAACACCAATCTATCAAGCATCATACTTCTATCATCTTATGTATCTAGTAGGCCTTCTAGACTCACTTGTTCCAAATAGGATAATCCCAAAATCATCTCTCTCAAAATTAAACTATCTCTAAACATTTCTTATCCTCTTCAACTTCTATACAAAAACTCTATACAAACATGACCTCAAGTCAACATCAATAACAACACATATATCCAACAATCTCCCCCTTTTTCATTGATAGCAACACATTTATTTATAAGTCTTCAATCCCCCTTTGACATCAAGGGAAAAGGGAATAATAGTATTCTACACATCACAACCAAAAACTATGCAAGAAATCCACCTAACTATATGAAATTTATTAACGCTCCCCCTGAGACAAAGATGCCCCAAAATTGATGTTATATGTCTTAAATGAAAATAGAAAGATACCGCAATCATCTAAAAAGATATACAACTTGAAAAAAAATATTATCTACACTTTTGTAACTCCATTAGATGGTATAATGTTCTTGTAATACCTTAAAATGTGTTATAGTTGCAACCCAATTTTTTCTAAAGTAAGAATATGATTTTGACATTCAAACTACATGCATAAATCCTTAGCCTCATCCACACTACTTAGATTCTTCATCTTTTGATCAACATTTTCTTCTTCAGCAAGAAACCTAGATAATGAAGCAAGTTTTAGGTTGATTGCTTCCCTTAGCTGACCTTGAACTATTTCCTTATTTTTTCTCTTTGATCTTGAAGCAATGAAAACTGCACATGAATATTTTATATTTGAGTTCTAGTTGATCCATCCTTATCATTTGATTGATCATATATTTTTTCCATTTATGTGATTTGCGATTCAATGGAGTCAATATGATCTTTGATGTTCTTGGTAGAATTTGGCCATTTCAAACAAAATTGATATAAGGCAGTAACTTCATCTTCACATTCCTTAAACATCTTCATATTCTCTTGCAACTTGTTGTGTACATTCACACACCAATTAGATTCATCAACCATTCATTTATCATTAAATCTTCCTCAAGGCCTCCTATTCTGCTATTTGGTCCATGTGACGGGAATGATCTTTGAAAGAATCCAATAAAATTTTCAAATTTCATTTTGGAAGAATGGAAGAAGCAGTGGTTACCTCAAGTAAACCCTCCTAAATACTCTTCACTACATCATCAATTAATCCACACCTCTTCACATGTTCCTATAGAACCTCCTTCCTTGCAAAAGCATGCAGAATATCACCAAGTTGTAAATTATGAATGGGATAAATATTTGACAAGTCAAATTTTCCCTCATGGGTAGGAATTTATAATAGTTGGGGTATCACCATAGGTTTAAATGAATCTAAAAATTTAGAAGATATTTAAAATAATCTAATGACGAAGAACTTAGACCAATATCCATAGAAGCATCTTGCTTCTCAATTATTTTCACTACAACATCTTAAACTTTCAAAAGATTATCTTCTTTCTTCTACTTATTATTATCCTTCTCCTCTTCCTCTTATCTTCTCCTTTTTCCATCTCCATACTAGAGATACTTCTTACATTTTATGCACATCAAAGTTACCTTTTCCTTCTTACAGTTTGGATTGTCCTTGTACTTCTTGCTAACTAGATATAATTTTCTTATTTTTATTTTCTAGAGGAGGCATATTTTTAGTTTCTTGTTCATTTGGAGGCACATGTGCATTTATTTCAACATTAGTATCATGTATTTCTAGAGGCTAATGTGTACCCACTTCACTTTTTATTTCATCAATGATTGTATTTGTGGCATCTTTAGCTTCACTTTGAATCTTCCTTTTATTGTATTCACCCATGCTCATCAAAAGATCTATTCTTATTTTGGTGTGAAGCTCCTTGGCTTTTCTTTGGAAAATATTTTATGTTTCTTCTTGGGAGACAAAGATCCCATCCTTGTCAAATGTTTCTTGTTTTTGTTCTTCATTATCCTTGATTTATTCTTCTCTTCTCTACCCCAAAGCCTCAACAAGGCTATATGGAGCTTTGTTTTAACAATGTCATTGAAATAAATGTTCTCCTTCAACATTTATTCAATGACATCCTTCTCAATAGTTTTCTTGTCTTTCAAAGGAATGTTCTGATGCAGTTCCATTGTATCATTCAACAATCCATAATTAAAAATTCCATTAAGAATGGCATCAAAATTAATAAGATCCTAAGTTACTAGAGGTTTTTTCTCAACGCCCTCTTTTTTATCTTCTTTCTTTTTTTTTTCTACAAGGAGATTTATTCTTCTTATCCTTGTCTTGTTCTATTCTCTCTTCTCCTCAAAATGAAGGAATTCACTTATTCTTCATCATCCTCTTCATCCTCATCCACATTCAAAACATTAATCTTTTCCCTTTTTTTCCTTCTTCTTAGATCTTGGCTTCTCCCTTTATATAGTCTCAATTTCAGTAGTAGTCCTTGAGTAGGTCAAAGGCTTAGGAGAAGTAATAGTTGTAGAGACAAACATACTTGAACTTCCAAGAGCATGAGTTGTGGTAGAAGTAGTTTGGTATTTTTCAATAGGGCCCTTAGGAGTTCCAAACACTTTTTCCAACTCTAACATCATCTTCCCCACATTCATCATCTTCTCCACCTTTTCTTCTACCTTCTTGATTATCTTGTTGTTGATCTCATCATACATTCCAAACCTCTCAGCAATGGGATCTATAGGTTTACTGAGCAAAATTTCAACATATCCAATCTAGTCAGGTCCAAATACCTCATCAGGAAACTTTGTCATCCATGAAGTTATTGGTTCAACTATCTCCATGTAAAAAATGTCTTTGTCCACCATAAAGGTGATATCATTCTTGTATCTCTTGATAATTTGTGAGGGTATGGGTATGTGCAAGATCATCATGGAAAAAATAGGCCCTTAAGTGGCAAAAAATTTAGAAAAATCAGAGTTAGGAAACTTGACATAAAAATTTAAATAAGTTATCTATATTATTTCAAAAATATGTAAGAATAGAATTTGTACAAATTGAATTGAGTTTCTAAACTACTAGGTTTATTTTAAACAAAAGAAATATATTTGCTGAAAATTTGAAATTTCAATGTAGTAGTACTTAAATTTTAGGGAAAAAATAAGAAGTAGGTGTTTGTCTAACCACCCTAAATATAATAAAATGATAATATTTTTGTATATTTTATATATAAGTAGAGGACTCATGTCCTGATGTGATGCATATTTTTTTTGTATTTTTTTCCAAGTAAATAATTAATTATGAATTTTTATTACAAATTTTTAAAATATAAAAATTTGTATGTTTGACCACCTTAACTTGGTCAAAACTTCATGAAATTCAAATTTTTTTTTAATCCTATAGTATGTAAAACATAGAATGTGACACATGTTTTAGATTCAAAAAATGTGATACCGCTTGAAAGCTATAGATGTTTTTCATTTAGCCTATCAATTAGGACTTTAGTTGTAATTTGAATAGAAAATGACTAATAATTATTTATTAAATTCAAATTAAAGGATAATTTATATTGGTGGAAAGCTAAGAATCTCCTTTAAAAACCCTTTTCATTTCATCATTTTTGGGTAAAAAAGTCGTCACCACATACCCTACACATACCTGTCATATCGCCACTTTTTGGCCTATCATGATCCTACACATACATGTATCCTATTGCTCTTCTTCATTGCATTTTAAATTTTTTTGAAGAAACACAAGAAAATTGTGTCAATTTTTTTGGTATTCAAGCATTTGGTCCCTGGTCTAATATGCAATAGGAATATCCCTTCTCCAAATTATGTTATTCAAACCAAGAATTTCCATCATGAAATAGAACATAAGACAAATAATAAAATTTCCATACCAGAAATTATAGTGTGAATCCTTGGATATTTGTAAATTTTCCAACAACTATTACTACAAGAGCTCACAAAGATCATAATCCTTTCCTTCCTTCACCATATGATGAGAAATGTAGATGGTGGTAGTGGTAGCAAACCATTCCTTTTTTCTATAATAAACCTTATATGTAATGCCCATCGTGGCATACTGAACCCCTAGGTTAGAGATGTCATCCATATTAGGATTAATTTGTCAAATTGTGCACATCTAAGCTTCATAATCTCTTCATTCTTCATGGTCTTCAATTTTGATATAGGTCCAATGGAGCACAATCCAGTCACAACCTTGATAGCTTCCTTTGTGACTAGGTGGGGTTGATCAAGCTAAAAGGTATCTTCATGAATATGGATCAAGGTGATTTTGACCCATTCATTTTCATAGAAAAACTTGGGGAAACCCTTCAACACATCTAATTATTTTTCCTCCACATTTGCATGCTCTAGCTTGAGTAGAAAATCATCACCAAAGAGTTGATTGCTTCAAAACTCTTCCAACTCTAGATAATTATACTCATTTAGCTATGAGTGAATATAGACATGAACATCTTTAGAATGTGATAAAATTCTCCATCATTGTTGGGCATACTAGATATGTATGGATGTTTCTTGAAACTTAGCCTTGGCTTCTCAACAAGATCAATAACTATTGGTGTAGGCATGATAACAATTTCTAAAAGTAGGGTTTTCAAGAAAATATGAGAAATACCTTTGAAAATTGTAATTATAGTTTTCATGAAACTTCATTAAAACCCTTTTCCACTTCCTTAGCTCTTGCACACACTTGATATCATTTTAATGAGATCACATTTTATCAAGTAGAGACTAAATACACTTCATACCTACCCTATTTTCTTTGTATTAAATGTATTTTTGTTTCTGACACAAGTAGATTTTCATCATTCTATGATATCATAGAGATCCATGATCACTCAACAATCTCCTATAGAGAGTGTATTTGCTCCAAAACCTTGAGAAAATCCAATAATATCACTAGCCAAACATATCCAATTCACCATTAACTATTATGCTAAAAACTTTAGCATCTTATACATTACTGGGGTTTGAAAATATTTGCAATTTCAACTCCCCCAAAGCCAATACTTTCTTTTAGTTATTGGAGGATCAATCTGTAGCAATCAGAGGTATATATACTCATTCTTTACTTTCAACACTTCCTTCTTTTGTCATACCTTGTTCATTTCCTTCTTTTGTTGATTAATTTTAATATTCTTTTGAGTAGAAGTTCTTACATTCTTTCCCTTCAAGAACCTTCCAATGTGTCTTGGTTTATTGTGATTGTAGTAGGTAATTCTAGATTGCAGATCATAGTTACTTCTTTTCACATTAGATTTATAGTCAAAAACCCTTTGACCAAATTTTTTGCATGTGTAGTAGTAACCATGGAAGGATTGAGAAGTCATAACATTATTCTTATTCATAAAACTATTCCTCATCATTTTAGTTCTTCATTCGTTAGATTTATGTCCAAATTTTTTGTAGGAATGACACTAACCATGAAATGATTGAGATCTCATAACATTGTACCTTTGAGGTCTAAATTAATTCTAACTCATCTTGCTTCAACATTCAATAGCTTTAGCCCCAAATTATTGCAAAACAAATAATGACCTTGAAATTATTGATTGAACCTAGTAGGAG
Organism: Sequoia sempervirens; assembly: GCA_007258455.2. Classification (NCBI taxonomy): domain Eukaryota; kingdom Viridiplantae; phylum Streptophyta; class Pinopsida; order Cupressales; family Cupressaceae; genus Sequoia; species Sequoia sempervirens. Next base: position 422,139,093 of record VDFB02271358.1, on the reverse strand, counting down.
TATGTTGTCTTACAGGTGGAGGACCTTTGAATCTTCTTTATTTCCAAACAGGAATTAATCCACCTTCTTTCTTTCTATCTTGATCTATTCTTGCATCTTCGAAGGGATTCCTTTTGGAATTTTCAGTGCAAGCTTTCACGGTCTCCTTTGTTTTATAATTTCCTTCTACTTTGAAGTTAGCATATAAGTTTGCAAATGCACTAGTTATAAGACTTCCCTTTTTCAAAACCAAGACAAGATTTTTATTTTGATGGCTTTTGAGAGTTAATCAACTCATCAATAATTTCAAAACCTCTTGTTAGTTTTAAACCCTTCTCAATTTTTTCTTTTGATTTTTCCAGTTCTTTTCTTAGAGTGACAATCTCTTCCTCAAGTTTTGAACATTCAACTGCTTTATACTTGAGTTTGGTATTCAAAAAATCTTCAATCATCTTGCATTATTCAACCTTAAATTTCAAATAGGATATCACAACTTCTACCTCCTTGAATCTAATCTCACATCCATTACCTTCTTCTATTTGAGCTTTCAGTTTTCCAATTTATTATTTTAATTTTCTAGCTTGTGCCTTCAATTTGACAATTGTCTCTTTTGATTTTTCAAGCATGCAATCATATTTCATATTTAGTGTTCTTTCTTCATCTAGACCTTCAAGAAGAGACTATAGTTCTCCTTCAAAATCCACTTCACAATCATATGGATTGATGTCCTAACCTTTAAGTTCCATTGACTCTAGATCTGATTATATAGAAAACATATCATTGATCATTGCTTCATATCCCATGTGTTCAAGAGCATGATCTACCTTTGTTGTTAGGCTTCTCAAAGGCACTTGGCTCTAATACCAATTGTTAAAATAACTGAAATGATGAGAGGGGGGTGAGTTAGCATACACTAAAACTTAAACAATTCCATTTGTAGATTGAACATTAATCACATTAACTGAAAGAAGAAAATAAATGAAAAAATGCACCACACAAGGACACCAATATTTTTGTGTGGAAAACCTAATGAGGGAAAAACCATAATGAGAGTTTACTCATAATATATGAAGCTCATTTCTTACAAAAATTACAATGTTTTTTAAGGCTCACTTCCTAAAGACTTCTGAGGTAAGGTGCATAACCTTAGGGAAAGATACAAGGATTTGTTGAAGAGGCTCACTTCCTAGTAACAGGATACATGAAAATTAAAATGAGAACATGAACATGAACTGCTATAAAAGAAGCATCTAACATATGTTGATGTTGCATTTTCTTGTTTGCACAATTCCTCCATCATATTGACTTCACACACTTCATATTAATTGTATTGCACAATATCTCTTCACAATCATTTCACAAATGATTTTTTCTTCTATAAATACCCTTCACAACAACTTGAAACCCCCAAATTAGGTCATCTCCAAGATGACCTTTAGATGAAACATATAGTATTACATCGGTTGACTCTAAACATATATATTGTGAAGTAAAATAAGTTGTGGATCACAACACACAACATAACATGACTAGAAAGCATCACAACACATCCTTCAAGGAAAAAATAACTAATCAGGATCAACCACAAATGAATGGAAACTAGACTATTGGCCCAAACAACATTAACGCCACCAAAATTTCCAATTATTCATCTTTACATCACCAGGGAGAAACCAAAAACCTCATGTAGACCAAGAGGTGAACAATATAGGTAATAAATTTTTTTTTACAACATTCTCCTAAAGAATCTATCACCATATGTTGGCATAAATGAAGAAACCTATTGAGTATACAAGAATGGAGCATTCTGGACTAATTGTAACACATCAGCACTTAAGATATTGCACTATAGTTAACCAAAACATCTGAAAAAAAATGGATGTGTTGGCTATTTTTATAGAACCAAAACCTATTCTTACCACAAACCTATGAACTTTCCAAGAACAATTATTAGTAAGGGCAAGGATTGACCAACACATAAGTAAAGGATTTTAGGTCTTCACTTCTTCACTTTAGGCTTTGTGAAACCTACGAGGGCAATCGTAAACAATGTTCTTGTAGATACTGGTGTGTATTTAGTATCAAACACAAAATAAATAGATGATTCTCCTTAAATGTTTTAAAGGAACCATACCCTAAAGATTTGGATAATTTTCATGGTAATGGCTAACTTAGACAAGAAAAGATATAATTCATGTTTAACATTCCAACACACAAACATAATTCCATAAATTATTTGATTATACTTTGTGATCAATAGTCAAGTTGTTCACCACAATTGGAGCATGAATACCTTGTCAGACCAATGCTATATTCTAGGAAACAGATTCAAACCATAAACTTATATGACTAGATAAAAATCCTATATTTAGAAAAAAAATTGGCAGCCTTGAAAATACTGCATTGCAATAGCCCCACTAGCCTTTTCCATAATTAACTTCTTACTAGCATCCTTACACAAGACTTATACCAAATCCACTGTTACTTTCAAGCATTTACATACATTCATTGAATGGATAAGCAAGAATAAAACAACACATCTATTGGAATCCAATAGAGACAAATAAGATAACCATTGATTATATTATTCATAGTTTGTATAACTTGTACACAAGAGAGAAATTTACAAAAATTTAGTACTATTTTGTTGTTTATATTGTTGTCAAAACCATATATATATAGACTAACCTTTTCCTATAACATATTACTAGAAAAATTAGCATTTATCATCATTTTATGTATAACCATGTCCAGAATAGACTACCTACTAACCTCCTGTGTAACTAACCTTGAAATCCCTTTTATAAGATAAGGGAACAACAAGCACCAGGCTGAATTACACTTACATTTTACATTTCACTTTCATTCCAAGATGAATTTCAATAGAAAGTGAGAATATTCCCCAATCAGTTGCAAATTAATCATTTGTAAGGCAAGAGAGAATAAAAGTAGAACTCAAAAACTCATTAACCAAAGCAACCCCACCATTCTTCAAAAAGTGTCATTGTCATAGCAGCAAAAACATGTAAATTCATTCCCACCTCGAGAAACGTCATCATCATAACCAAAGGCATAAATAAACAAAGACCCATATCATAACACATCAACCAAAGAAAGAAAATTATCACAAAGGACCCAAAATTCCAAGCATCCACTAGAAAAGGAAATGAGATGCTACTTTGCCTTGTCACCAACAAAATAGATGTTCCCACTCAATGTCCTCATTGTCAACAAAGTAGCCATCACTACCTCATCTTTAGAATCAACCCAATCCTTCATAGCCATGAGATATTGATGGTACCCAAACTCAATTTCATCTCCACTATCAGAGGAATTATCAGAGACTTGAATGGGAGAATGATGAAATCCCATGTAAGCTCGATGATACCTATACCTTCTAGTAGCTTCCCTCGTAGGCCTTTCAACTTTCTTCTCCTTTCCTTTCACCAATTCCTTAGAGACAATTCTACCTCTTAAGTGATAAGCACGTTTGAGAACACCCCGTGTTGTATTTTTGGTAGCTCTTGCTTTCTTCTTTGGTGTCATAGGTATTTCTGGAATATCCTGTTCACATCAGGGAGAATTTTCTTGAGATTCAAAAGGATTAAGCCTCTTGGACCTACGGACTGAGCTAATGTTCATACTCACTGTTCCCATTTCCTTACTTAGTCACTTACCAAATTTTCTTAGAGAAAAGATACCACCCTACTCATAAATAAAAAAACTCAAAATCATGCCTACTTCTAGACTCTTAATTCTTCTAGTTCGATGGTGAGAATAATCAAGAAAGTGATATTTATTAAATAGAGCAACTAGTGTGTGTTTGTATTAATTCTCCAAGAAAGCTTGTGTGAAAGCACTAGCAATCAATTACTTGATTTTGAATCTAAATCATCGATCATACTTTGAAGGAAATCAATGGTTAGATAATCTAGATTATTAATGATGAAGAAATTAAATGAATGCATTTGATATTTGTCCCTAATCAAGAAACTCGAGTGAGATAAGCATTCACTTAACTTCATATTAACAATACGCTTAATTCCTTAACCAAACCTATCGTCACATTTACCCACTTGCTTGTAGGAATTAATTCACTTGTAATTCATCATAGCAAGATAGTGGGGAGTGATCATGATTTATTTTTAGAATATCAGCCCGTATATTTCCTTACTTCAATTTCACCTTCCCATGTGTACTAGCTTATGAAAAATTTGATGGCAATAAAAATGTTTACCAATTTCACATGCATGCTCAAGAATAAGTTTTTATTTAGCATTATTTTTATCTTGGAATGGTTTCGCTCAATATCTCCATCTATGTCTACCTTTACCAAAAATTTCTAAGTTCTTAGAAGTAGTCTATGTGGCACTTGCTCGAATGCCTATTGGAAAATATGGCATATAGGAGGAACACTTATGGGATGGCGAGGAGTGGTCAAGGCTTGCCCACATCACCTATTGTCAACCGTCGATTTCATTTCTTACAAAGAAAATCATCATCTTCAAAGCTAATCAGGTCCCACAATAATGACAAATGTTTCTCCTTTGGCTAGCTCATATGACTATCCTTCCTCACTACTATAGACGGGTAGGCATACGAGGAATGACTCTGATGAGAACATGTGTTGTGATGTCCATTGTTGATCTTCTTTAGGACTACGTCCATTGGCCCTACATAGACAATGGTCCCACTATCTAGCAATACTACTTGGCCATTGCTCGCTAGCTCGTGTCTTTAAAATAACATGAAATAAATCAAGATGGGCGTATGGGGAATGGTAGATATGTGGCCACATCTTCAATTTTATAGCCTTTGATCTTCTTTGAAAAGCACTATCCTTATTTACCAAGGAGACCATAACCACCAGCATACAAGACACCTAGTTGAAGCCCACAAGCCCATGTGAATAAAATAAGAAGAAATAATCTAGGCAAGGAAAATCTAGGTGGGGCGTACCGAGAATGACTAGGATTAATTCCCCAAAATCAAACAGCCAACATGAAGTCCCAATTTTGCACATACCGCAAAATTCAATCATAAAAAAGGAGGCCATCACTAGGAAAATGAGAACTTGGCCCATAGAGGAAAAAGGTCAAGTTTTTAAGTTATTAAAATCAAGCCTTCGATCAGAGGAAAATTTAATATTGGAAAGGATCAAGGTGATCAAAAAACCTAAGATCAGGGGGGCGGTAAAAAATAATAACCTCAATGGCATAAGTGACAACTTAAGTGACCAGGTATTAGGAAAATAGGTCAGTCTAATAAATAAAATGACCAAGGGTTTTATAGAGCTTTGCAGGCCACTTTTGGAGGGTTTTAGTTTATAAGACCCTAACATAGTGATGAGGATGTGACCTGAAATCAGAAACGAGGTCCCAAGCCAAACTTTGCACAATTTTTAGGGTGGAACCAAGAAATATTTTGAGGGGTTCCATCAATGGCTCCTATTGGGAACACATGTCTCCTGCAGGCATGGTGAGATCCTAGAATCATGGGAGAGAAGACTAGGTGTCTTACCCATTGGGAAATAGAGTCTTTTTGAATTTTCAAACAACAGTTAATGGCCCTAGGCCACCAAGAAAAAAGGAAAACCCATGTTTACCTCTATCAAACACCAATTTGTTAAAAGATTTGATTTCTATCAGTCCATACTTGCCTCTGTAATACCACAACAAATTGAGTGACTACACTTCTATAAACATGACTGGTAAGTTGCCTTTGAATTTAACTCTATTGTCATATGGAAACCATATGACATAGGTTGCATCATTTCCATTCATTTCATTTTTATTCAAATCAGGGTACTCACAAGAAACATCTAGTTCCAATGCATAAATACTTTTTTCCATCTCAAGTTCACACACTATGTCAAATTCATTCTTTATTTCATTATGCAATCCCATATGGAATGTTTCAAAAAATTCAAATAGTTCATAATTTGACCCTCATCAAAAATTTTCACATTGATTATTCATAACATGTTCAATATTACTCACCATAATGTCAATCTAAGTATCTAAATCACTTTTAATTTCATTACTTTTATTATTAACAGGATCAGAAAAAACACTTTCATGTGCATTAGTAGCTTCATGTGCACTATCAGTTAATAGACAATTTGGCCTATGTGCCAAAGATTCACTATCATTTGAAATTTGTTCATTATCACTTCAACAAGCATCTTTGTTTTTCATCACATAAATGCTTTCCTCATTGGATGAAAACATGTCCATAATCATACTATCAAGATAAGGAACATCAGCAAAGAAATCCATTTCACAGTTATTTCCTTTAGATCCATCATTGTTTGCACTGTCTAGTTGCTCTACACATGGACCAAAAGGTTTTGCAATATCAACACATTTTGAAAAATCATCAAATTGTTTATCAATGGGTAATAGTATTGATTCAATATCTATGTTCTTATCATGATGTATACTCTGATCATTTAACAATGAAACCCTTTTTTTGTCCATGAGTACTTCATTATCCTCTTTAAGCATAGCTGGTATCTTCATATATCTACTTTATATAAACAATAACAAGCATGTTTATTAGCATCTTCATCACTTTTAACACTGTGTTCAGAATCAACATACTAAACACACACATTCTTATCATCAAAGTGACCATCATTTGTTGAATCGATATTCTCTAGTGATAGCAAACTAGATCTACATTCTAAGTATTCATCATGTGAAGTTTGTTCATCTACTTGTGAACAAGTAACTTCATCATTATTGACATCACTGCATCCTTCATGCAAAGATAACACCTCTAGCTCATCCTCATAGGAACTTTCATAGCTTTCAAAAGAATAATCAGGTTCACTTTCATCATAATTTTCATTACAAGAAAACTCATCACTATATAAACTGTACTCAGATTCTTTAAAGTGAATGTTTAAACTCTTATCTTAAATATCTTGATCACTGATTTGTGATGAGAAATCAGCAACACTTACAAACTTGTATCTTAAACTTCATTATTGGTATACAGATCTTGTGCATGGTCACATTTAGCTCCTTCTAAACTATTTATTTAATCAATTTCCTAATCAAAACTATGAGGTTTCTCTTCTTTTGGCAAGGTACTCAGCCCTAGCTCAAAGATTTCACAAAATAAATCAATGCTTGTTGAATCCTCAGATCTGAATTTTTTGGGGATTTCCAAAAAGACATACAAAAATATTGAGAGCAAATCATAGGATGATTCTTCCTCATGCCTCTTCATTTTAGATAATTCTTGAACAAAAAATATTTGATTAAATTTTCTCAAATTTTGTTGATGTTCAACTTGGATTTCACTATGATTTGTCTGTTGTAGTGGTGGAAAAATTGGAATAGCAGAAGTATTATCCCCTTGGTAATCATTTATATTGTTTAATTTATGAATTCCATTTGCATGAGGTGTGCTAGGAAAACCAACACTTGGAGCCATGTATCCTTTCATCATTGAATATTTTAGATTGTTCTCAATATCCATAGCAGCTTGATATGCCTGATGTAATGTTGTAGGCTCTTTATCTCTTAGCAAATAACCCATTTCTTTATCAAATGTATCAAAAGATACAACTAGACATATTGCATCATTCAGTCGCATGCTTTCAGGATGCTACTTAATGTTTTTGAAAATCTAAGATTGAAAGCTAGGACTAACTCATCTTCTTCTCTCAAAATGTTATTAAGTTTTTTCCTTACAAAAAGAGGATTAATCCTTTCTCCAAACTGTTCTATGAATACTACCTTAAATTTATTGCATGGAGAAATAGAACATACTAGAAAGTATGAAAACCAATCTATATAATATATTTTTAGAGTTTGAACAAAAAACTTCATAACAACATCTTCTTGGCTTATCTCATAATCTCCCATCAAATTAGAAAATTCTTGGAGATGGTGAGATGTTGATTCTTCTTTTTTTGCTTTGAACTTTGGAAAATGTTCCCTGACTTCATTATGAATAGGGTTTGGGAAACCCTGCACACCATTAAAATTCAATGGTCCATACCTTTCCACATAGAAACCCTTTTGATGACACGACAGGGGTTGCACACTCTTCATGTTTATATTTTTCACCCCATGAGGATGTATGAATGAATGATATATCTCCTTACAGCCATGTACCAACTTCTAACATCAACTCTTCAGTTGATCATCACCCTATTTATTTCTTTTATCATGACCTTAAAATATTTCAATGCATAACTCAAATACTCCTATATCTAAGATCTTTCTAATGGGAAGATTTTCAAAATAGGCATGCTTCTCATTTTAGATATTAAAAATTCCAGTTCAAAAGTATGCAAAGCGATCTCCGCTATTCCCTTTTATAGTTCTCTAACTCACTTTTAATTGGGAACATAGCATTTCTTTTATATCTCTTAAAAATGGCATCCCTACAAATATATTTTCTTCTTTATAAATCAAAATAGGGGAAAATACCTAGCTATATTAGCAAGTATCACACTTTATCAGGTTCTTTGCATCTAGATTCACCACCTCCTTTGTGGAGGACCAAACTTTCCACTAGTACAAAGTTCTTTGGAGTCACCACTCACTCTTAGTGAGAATCATTAATTCAGAAATTGGCAGACTCTATCAAGGAAAAATGATCTACTACTAATACTTCCTCCAATAAGTCCTAAGTAAAGTCACCATTTCTATTGGTTATTTTTTTACAACCAAATTTATTCTTACCAAAGACCTATGAACTTTCCAATAAAAAATATCAATAAGGGAAAGGATTGTCCAACACATAAGTAAAGGCTTTTAGGTCTTCACTTCTTCACTTTAGGCTCTATGAAACCTAGGAGGGTAATCCTAAACAATGTGTTTGTAGATACTGGTTTGTATTTAGTATCAAACACAAAATAAACAAATGATTCTCCTTAAATGTATTAAAGGAACCATACCATGAAGATATGGCTAATTTTTATGGTAATGGCTAACTTAAACAAGAGAATATATAATTCATTTAACATTCCCACACACTTGGAAAAAATTCCATAAGTGATTTGATTATATTTTTTTTTATCAATAGTCGAGTTGTTCACCACAATTGGAGCATGAATACCTTTCCATACCAATGCTATATTCAAGGAAATGGAGTCAAACCATAAACCTATTAGACTAGATAACAATCTTGTATTTAGAAAAAAATACCCACAGCCTTGAAAATACTGCATTGCAATACCCCCACCAGTCTTTTCCATAATTAACTTCTCACTAGCATCCTTACACAAAATTTATACCAAACCCATTGTTACTTTCAAGCATTTGCATACATTCATTAAATGGTTAAGCAAGAATAAAACAACACATCTATTGGAATCCAACAGAGACAGATAAGATAACCATTGATTATATTATTCATAGTTTGTATAACTTGTACACAGGGGAGAAATGTATAGAAATTCAATACTATTTTTCTATCTATATTGTTATCAAAACCATATATATATTAGCTAACATTTTCCTAGAATATATTACTAGAAAACTTAGTATTTATCATCCTTATATGTATAACCCTATTCAAAATAGACTACCTACTAACCACCTTTGTAACCAGGCTTGAAATCCCTTTTATAATCTATAAGGGATCAAAAAGCATTGGGTTGAATTACACTTACATTTTACATTTCACTTTCATTCCAAGATGAATTTCAATAGAAAGTAAGAATATTCCCTAATCAATTGCAACATAATCATTTGTAAGTCAAGGGAGAACAAAAGAAGAACTCAAAAAATTGTTAACTAGAGCAGCCCCACCATTCTTCAAAAAGTGTTGTCGTAGCACCAAAAACATGTAAATTCATTCCCAACCAAAGAAATGTCAACATTAGGACCAAAGGCATAAATAAATGAAGACCCATATCATAACACATCAACCAAAGAGAGTAAATTATCACAAAGGACCCAAAATTCCAAGCATCCACTAGAAAAAGAAATAGGATGCTACTTTGCGTTATCACTAGAAAAGTAGGTGTGCCCACTCAGTGCCCTTATTGTTAGAAGAGTAGCCATCACTAACGCATTTTCAGAATCAACGCAATCCTTCATAGCCATGAGATATTGATGATAACCAGAGTTAGTTTCATCTCCACTTTCAAAGGAATTATCTAAGACTTCAATAGGAGAATGATGATGTCCCATGTAAGCATCGTGATACCTATTCCTTTGGGAAGCTTCCCTCTCAGGGCTTTCAACTTTCTTCTCCTTTCCTTTGACCAATTCCTCAAAGACAATTCAGCCTCTCAAGTGATAAGCACATTTGAGAACACCCCGTGTTATATTTTTGGAAACTCTTGCTTTCTTCTTTGGTGTCATAGGTATTTTTGGCATATCATGTCCACCTTGGGGATAATTGTCCTAAGATTCAAGAGGATTAAGCCTCTTGGACTTGTGGACTGGGCTGATATTCACACTCACTTTTCCTATTTCCTTAATTAGCCACTTACCAAGTTTTCTCAGAGCAAAGATACCACCCTACTCAGAAATAACAAATTTGAAATCACGCCTACTTTTAGACTCCTAATTCTACCAATTAGATGGTGAGAATAATAAATCAAGTGATATTTATTAAATAGAGCAACTGGTGTGTGTCTGCATTAATTCTCCAAGAAAGCTTGTGTGAAAGCACTGGCAATCAATTACCTGATTTTGAATATAAACCGTTGATCATACTTTGAAGAAAATAAATGGTTAGATAATCCAAATTATTAATGATGAAAATATTAAATGCATGCATTTGAGACTTGTCCCTAATCAAGAAACTTGAATGAGATAAGCATTCACTTAACTTGCATACTAACCATACACTTAATTCCTTAACCAAACCTGTCATGTCACATTTACCCACTTGATCGTAGGAATTAATTCACTTATACATCATCATAGCAAGATAGTGGGGAATTATCATGATTTATCTTAAAAATAATGGCCTGTACTTTGTCTTACTTCAATTTCACCTTCCCACGTGTACTAGATTTTGACAGATTTGATGGCCATAAAAATGTTTACCAATTTCACATGCATGCTCAAGAATCAATTCTGATTTGGCTTCATTTTTATCTTGGAACGGTCTTGGCCAATATCTCTAGCTATACCTACCTTTACATAAATCTTTCTAAGTTCTTAAAAGTAATCCATGTGGCACTTGCTTGAATACTTATTGGAAAATCTAGCATATAGGAGGACACTTACGGGATGGCGAGGAGTGGTCAAGTTTTCCCACATGACCTCCCATCAATCATTGGTTTCATTTCTTACAAAGAAAATCATCATCTTCAAAGCTTAACGAGTTCCACAATAATGATAGATGTCACTCCACCCACTAGCCAGTGTGAATATATTTTCTTTTTGTTGTAGATGGATGGGCATATAGTGAATGGCTCTTATGAGAACAAGTGTCATGACATCCATCATTGTTCTTCCTTCATACTATGTCCATTGCCCCTTGTAGACACTAGTCCCACCATTTGGTAGTGCTTTGTGGCCATCACCTGCTAGCTCATTTCTTTAAAATAACATGAAATAAATCAAGATGGGTAGGGAGTGGTAGAGATGTGGCCACGTCTTCAATCCTATAGTCGTTGATATTCTTTGAAAGGCACCAACCATCTTTACCAAGGAGACTAAGCCCACCAGCATACCAAACACATGGTCAAATCCCACCAGCCCATGTGAATAAAATAAGAAGTAACAATCTAGTGCGGGCATATAAGGAATGGTTGGGATTAATTCTCCATGATCGGATGGCTAGCATGAAGTTCCATTTCTACACGTACCATAAAATTTAATCATAAAAGGGGGCCATTTCTTGGTGAATGGGACATTAACCCATAAGAACAAAGGGTACAGATTTAAAATAATAAAATCAAGCCTCAACCATAGGAAATTTTGATTCTTAAAAGGACCTAGTAGACCAATGAACCTAAACACAAGGGCCTAGTGAATACACAGTTTTAATGGCATAAGTGGTGCAACTTAAATGACTCAGCATTGAAAAATAGGTTAGTGCAACAATAAAATGACCAAGGGTTTAATTGAGATTTTCAAGCCAATTCTGGGAGGTTTTATGAATATACAACCATAACACAGTAATGAGGATATGACCTAAAATCATAAACGAAGGCCCAAGCTAGACCTTGCACAATTTTAGGGTGGAACCAATAAATTTTTTGAGGGGTTCCATCAGGATGAACCCATACACCTCTCTAAACATATCCCTAAGTTTTCACAACCATATCTATCACTCTGGAGGAATGTAGAGAAATCTAGAGAACATCTAAAACACTTAAATTTGTTATCCAACAATCTAGAGAAATGCTACTCCTAAATTTTTCTATATAAATGTTTATGACATGAAAATATAGGAATAACCTCTTTTCTAACTAAAAATCTTAAATTAAGAACCACACAACTAGATCATGCAATGAGGAGGAATTCATACCAATATATGGATACCCAAACATAGGAAGAAAACTTCTCTTAACCATACAGGTATGAAAAAAACCTCAATCTGTCAAGCATCATTATTTTGTCATTGTATACATCTGGTAGGACTTCCAAATTGACTTGTTCTAAATAGGCTGATCTCAAAACCATCTCTCTCTAATCAAAACATCTCTAAACATTTCTCAACCTCTTCAAATTCTACACAAAAACTCTATACTAACATGACCTCAATTTGATATCAATGACACCACATATTTCCAATAGTAGATAGTTGGCCTAAGGCTTAAGTAGAGTTATCTAGGTCAACCTAGGTAATATCCTAGGCATAAATATGATATATGTAGGAGGTATAGGTAGGTTATTATCATCATGTTCAGTATTGTGTTCTAATTGAAGACTATTGGAGTTATCACCCTCGAAGTGGATTAGGAAATTTTTGCCTCAAAGTGACATATTATTATGAAGTAATTGAAGAATATTTCATATTATATTATTATTATGCAAGTTTATTTGTAATAAGTGGTATCATCACATCATCTTGGCACTATGATGACAATGCATTTTTAAAAATTTTGGAGGTCATTTTGTAAAACACATATCTTTCAAATTTTCGTGAATTTTTCTTTGATTTTTAAAGGCTTTTTGAAGACCTTATTCAAGAATATACAATCCATATTTAAAAGGAATATGAGTAGAATGGAGTGATTTATTATAGAATTAGGGTTTTCACCTAATTTATTTGGAAAGCACATATCTTCCAAATCCTATTTAATTTGTTCTTAATTTTTAGTGGGTTTTTGAAGCAATAAGAGGGAAGTCTAATATGACTGATGACATAGTATAGATTAACTACACTTGATCCATACCAATTCGAGGCATATTTAATCCACTATATGTTAGTCCCAATAAGATCATTCAATGCAAACTAAACTAAGAATCTATTAAAACTAACATATTAAAATACAAAAGCTTCAAAACACCTAATCTAATCTATTGAAACTTATCCTATTGGGGGAGTGGTGTCCCATTTATGTGGAATGGTGACCCTTTCATAATCTTCTGGATAAATGAGCTTGTTTCAATTGATTCTATTGAAGAGGATCGATGAAACCATTGATAGATGTGTGATGAAACATGATTTAAATGTTAAATTAATATGATGAATGCTAATATGATCAATATGGGTGTATGCAAATCTACTCTAAATGTATGGAAGATTCAAAAGATTAAAACCCTAATTACAAAATATGCTAAATGTATGCACCTAAGTTACCATTAAATCCATTAATGGAAGCTAAGATAATTAATACAAGTAATTAAGCTAAGATGATACTAAATAAGTGCTAAATATGAATGTGAGTGGAAGTGATTTTAACAGCATAAGTTTCATATTAAAAGATGGATCCATTTGTCTCCAAATAGTGACCTATTTATAGGAGAGTAAATGACAAATGAAGGGTTAATATTAAAAAGGTTGATCAATGGTCAAGAATGGAGGAGAGATGAAACATGGATCATGGATTCTTATCAATGAATGAGAATCAATGATCACATGGATCAAGGAAAGAATCAAGGTTTCATATTCTTCTAAACAAACACATTCAAAACTTGCACGAGAAGTCTTGTAAGTTAACTTGCACGTGAAATCTTGTAAGTTTGTTATAAGGAAGAATATTCTTTTTTTCAAATGAGTGGAGAAAGATAATATTCTTTAGAATATTCTCATGGGTGAGGGAAAATAGATATTTAGCAAATTAAAGCAAAGTTTTAATGTGCAAAAGGGGAAGGAATATTCCATGGGAATATTCCCTTTTGGAGGAATGTGTGAAGGAGGAATATTCTCTTGCAAGTGGGGTGATTAGATTTATTTGTAATTTGATAATTAAATAAAGTTTCAATTATGCAAATTAGGGGAATTTAGACAATATTTGATAGGTTGTCATTAGGTCCTATCACTTTAGTTGAAAAATGCATCAAATGTATCAACCAAGTATTGTTCAAAGGTTGTATGCAATAGGAAACTTCTCAACTAACTCTCTTAGGTTTTCTAAATATTTTGGAATAGTTGTAAATGAAACTTAACTAAAGGCTATTAAAATAGAAAGCATGGAAATTGTCTAAACTAGAAAGCAGGAAATGGGTATGTGCAGGATCATGATGGGCCAAAAAGTGGCAATATGATCTGTATTTGTAGGGTATGTGGCTGATGACATTTTTTTCCCCCAAAATTGATGAAATGAAAAGGGTTTTTAAAGGAGATTCTTAGCTTTCCACCAATATAAATTATGCTTTACTTTGAATTTAATAAATAATTATTATTCATTTTCTATTTGAATTATGACTAAAGTCTTAATTGATAGGTTGATTGAAAAACATCTATAACTTTCAAACGATGTCACATTTGTGGAATCCAAAATATGCATCACATTCTATGCTTCACATACTATAGGATTAAAAAAAGAAAAATTGAATTTCATGAAGTTTTGACCAAGTTAAGGTGGTCAGACATAAGAGTTTTTATATTTTTTTAAAGTTGTAATAAAAAAATAATAATTAATTATTTACTTGGAAAAAAAATACAAAAAAATTTGCACCACATCCGGACATAAGTCCTCTACTTATGTCTAAAAATCTTATAAAAAAATATTATCATTTTATTGTGGTTAGGTGGTCAGCAGACACCTACTTCTTATTTTTTCCCTAAAATTTAAGTATTAATACATTGAAATTTCAAATTTTCACCAAATAGAATTTAAAAAATAAAAAATAAACCTGGTAGTTTAGAAACTACATTCAATTTTCTAGAGATTCTATTCTTACATATTTTTGAAATAATATAGATAAATTATTCAAATTTTTATGTCAAGTTGCCTAACTCTAATTTTTTTGAATTTTTTGCCACTTAAGGGCCTATTTTTTCTATGATGATCCTGCACATACCCAAATTCTTAAGCTAGAAAGTGTGAAGACAACTAAACTAAAAAACTTAGAAATGATTATACTAGGAAGCATAAATGATTAAGCTAGAAAGCATGTAAAGTACTTGAAAATGAAATGCTTGTAATGAAACTATAGCAATGATTAACTAACATCTAATTGTCAATGAACAAAAAAATTAATAGACTACAACTAATGACTATAGTGGATGCTCTGGAACTTCACTTAATAGAGCTCAAGACTATAAATTCAAACTACAACCTACATGACTATCTTAACAGAGCTCAACATACATAAACAAAATTCACTCACACTTATCATGTACAAAATTAAAAATAATAATTTAAAAAAAATACCTTATCTTTCTATTCTATAGTCCCTCGAGTGGCCAGCTCTCAGGTGCTACTACATGTAACCCAAATCACACAAAACTCTATATCCTTGAAATTAATTCATCCTAGTTAACTCCATTGCACAACACTAATAACTCCCAATGAGATAGGAAAAGCTTATTTTATTCATATCAAAAGTATAGTTAACTAAAATTCATAGTTCAAGAACATATTGCAATGGCATAACAATATCTAATATCATTATCTCTAGTAGCTAAATATTTATACAAAATCTTGTAACAAAATACTATAATTCAGATGGTGAAAATCACCACTAAAAAAGTCTTCAACAAGTTTTAACTAACTAATAGACTTAGGTCCATAATTCAGAGCATTAAAAATACTCAAAGTGAGTCATAAAGTCTTTGAATAGAAATAATAGAAAACATTTGAAAGACTCAGTCAACCATGCACTTCCACAAATTTTGGTGCCTAGAGTTTCAGGGCTTGTGTTCAACTACTTTGAAATCTACTTCAAATACTCTTGGTTGAGCATGACTGACCAATCGTGCATATTAACTTGTTCAATACTAAAAACTATACCATCATGTTAGCATTGGTCAGCTTATTTCAATCAATTTGAGGAAATAAAGATTACACACTTTTTCAAAAAAGGTAAGTAATTAGTAATCCTAAAATTAAATAATTGGCAAGGTGGAAATGACTTAGGAGAAACAAGGAAAGGTAATTGGCTTAGTATTCTCATGAGGTTATTTTTACATCACTTCTCCCCATCTTAAGCTTGAGTAGGTCCTCCTACTCTTTTTTGTGGCCCATATCCTACATTTCCACTATTTTTGCTAAATCCTTCATATTTAGTGTTGAGGTCATAAAGATCATTTTCTTTTGTATCCAAATCCTCAGGGTTCATCAGGAAACCTTCATTTAGTTTAACCCTTGCTTCCCATTCCTAAAATTCTTTAGAGTTCTATACAAAAGTAGTATGCACTGCATGGGGTGGTCCAAGAAGTAATGGAGGTCTATATGTCATTCCAATCCAATCAGTTCTAAGTTCCTAGAGCATTCCTACCAAGGCTTCTACTCTTCTATAGGACCACTGAATGTTTATAGGTGAAATCACCTCTCTTCTTTTTAGGTGTATGGTAAGAGGAGTGTACCTCTCCTCACAAGCATGCCAAGCTCTTCTGATCAACTCTAGGCCCTGGTCTCTCAAATGATCAAAACACAACTGGAGGTTATTATCATATTTATTCTTCATAGTTTATTTAATCTTAATACTTTTGAACTGTGCTTTAAAAGTAGAAGGCTTCTTGTGAGGACATTTCATTTGGAGACCAATAATCTTCTTTAATTGTGTGTATTCCCTTGTCTTATCTTTCTAGTGGATTTGATTTCACATTGTAGATAGAAATGCTCTTAACTAAACTTCACCAACAAAGAAATTAACATTAAAATCTATATATTTCTCCAAAATCAAATTGTGAACAAAAAATTCACACAACATATCTTGTTGATCAAGAGTTGATTCTACAAATCTTTTCACAAATTACTTGTCATTAGGATCATGTGGCTGATTATTGGAAATTCCTAACAATTTCTATCTCAAGAATTGTTCAATTAAAAACATGGAGTATAATCTAGATGGCTTCTTGCAAGCTAATAGAAACTCACCAATTTGGGAGGCATCTTGCTTATCTTGGTAAACCCTATCAAATGATTATTTTAACAATACTAACTCCTTTTTCAACCTTGCATTTTCTATGGTTGCTTGATTTATAAAGTAACACCTCTCCATCTATGTCCTTAGAAATGGAGGTATGTGAACTTGGAACCATTCCCTTATGGTTGGTTTATTTTGCACCTCTTTAGACTCCATTGTAGGCTTAACATTAACTTCCTGCAAATCCTATTCTAGTTCAACAGTTCTATTGATGGAAGCTCAAAGCTCACATTTTTGTTTATCTTTTTCTTCCTCAAAAGTTGTAAACATTTGCATAAAATTATTCGTTAAACTTTTAATTGTCTATCTTTTTCAGATAAATCATTTACATACTTTTTTCTTTGTTCATTCCATTGCTATATTTGAAACTGTAAGTGTTCAATAGTTTTGTCTTTCTACTCAATTTTCATTTTAAAATTCACAATTTCTTGATTTCCT
This sequence comes from Sequoia sempervirens, assembly GCA_007258455.2. Lineage (NCBI taxonomy): Eukaryota > Viridiplantae > Streptophyta > Pinopsida > Cupressales > Cupressaceae > Sequoia > Sequoia sempervirens. The sequence goes on along the minus strand of VDFB02271358.1, from coordinate 422,121,205 downwards.
TTCTCTAAAATTATAGTGTACACTTCTATTTCTTCCTTCTGTTGACTAATTTTTTCATCATTTCCTTGCAACTGACATTTTAAATGAGAAATTTCTACTCTCAACCTTTCTAGTTTCATTTCTCTTTGATCAAATTCCTCAATCCCTGTATCAATAGAAAAAGGAAAATTGGGAGTCTCCACATCATCACTAGTTATATTTTCCTCAGTACTAATTACATTTTCCTCACTAGGAACATTAAGTGAACCTTGCTCAATAAATATTTCAATTAGGGGAGATAATTCTCTCATAGGATCATCCTCAACATCCTCATAATATGGTAATTGTTCTCTCTCTCTTCTTCTTGCTCTGACTGTGATGGTATATCTGCCTTTTCAATCTCAGGGGACTGATCAGCTTGTTTTTCCCTTTCTTCTGGGGTTTCTTTAGGAGGCGGATTTTTAGTTTCTAGTAAGTGTGCTTCAGTTTTACATCATCTCTTTTTAAAAGCACTCAATGTGTAATAACCTATAGTCTCACTAGTTTTAGCAGATATCCTTTTACTCCTTAAGGGAGGAGTTATTTGTAGTGTCACTTTAGTTTTATTTTTCCTCTTGTGAGGAGGCTCTGCTTCATCTCCTAAATTTATAATTTCAACATTCTCTACTAGACCCGGGGTTTCTAAAGTATGAGGTAAAGTTTTTCAGTGATTTTCCATCAGGATCTATTGTGGCATGTAGAGGTTTAGTGGTTCCTAGAGGTTCAGGGGATTTTTCTTCTAAATGTTGAGTCACCTAACCAAATGATTCTCCCTTTTCGAGGTATCTTTCCGAATCTGGATTCTCAATTTTTTGCAAAAAATTTTCCCATTTCTTTTTGGTGTCTTCCATATCAATTGAATAAGGCCATGGTGTTTGAGCAACTATGGCCATGTGCCAATTTTGTATTTTTCAATCATACTAGTGACAAAGTCACAAAGGAATTAAGACAAGTTGACCCTAAGGGCAGGGTTTTTGGCACCATGCCACAAATGGGTAAGCAAGTGAAAGGGTGGGCCTACTACCGCTGCTACTTTTCCTTCACAAGTAAAATATTTGATAATCTAGGCTATAGCTAGGTGCTAGGGATATGGAATGGATATTCTCTGGAAACCTTTATTTTTTCCTTTAGTACTCGCAGTTACCATAGGTTGAGGTTCTCCCTCTCTATGAAATAATTATATCATCCTTTGATAAGTGATATTGGTAGTTTCTGATAAATTAATGCCTCTATTTTCAAAACTAGAAAGATGGGAAATAATTTTAGAAATTACCCAAAATCTCTTGTCATGCACCACTAACTGACCATCTACAAAGTTCTCCACAATTTTTTTTACTAATTGCTCGATATGCCCTTCAAATTTCTTTATAAATTCTAGCCATCCAACTTTTTTGAACAAGCTTACAATACTTCCCGATGCCAACAATCTTTCCACTAAAGATGGCTCAAATTTCTTTTTAGCTCGTCCCATTCTAGACTCTTCTCTGCTCAATTCTAATGAAATGTTGTGGTGCTCAAGAAATTTGTTTAAACAAACTAAACTACAGGATATAAATTTGATACAACCGATGCAAGAGGCAATAATTGTCTTATTTGAGCTTCATTGTATTCTCATGATGAGTTTGCATGGGAAAGAGTGGAAATATTGTCATAGCTCAAGAAATCGGTTCATGGCACAGTTTACTAAATTCAGAAGGGGAGTGGTTTGTGCCAATTAATTCAACTTTATTCAAAAATAATTACCTACTTAAAGAATAATCATATACATGTACCTTACGTCTTGTCATCAAGTTGAACATTAGTTATCTTTTACTGACGTAATGACATAATTGCATGATTTGGTGAAGGTAGAGGAAAATTTATTATGACGTGGATGGGATAGCTAATTAATGGTGGAAATCATTAATCTGAAAAGTAGTCATAATAATAATTATTTATTATGAAAGGAGATGTTAATGGAGGGAAAAATGATAATGTGGGTGTGGATTCCAAGGTGATTGAAAAATTTAATTAATGGGCATATGAATGATACTAGAAAAATTAAAGCATTTGAAAAGAAAAAGAATATACAAAAGTCTAGAGCATCGCTGGAAGATGTGACCAGTATGAAGAGTAAAAATTCCTAGAGCATGTTGAAAGATACACCAGTAGTGAAAAAGTGTGTGGAAAATTTTTGGAGCATCAGTGAGAGATGTCATCAAAATGCAGCAAAAAAAATTCTAGAGCATCATTGAAAGATGCACCCAAAGCAGCAACCAAATTTTTTTGGAGAATCATCAAAAGACACAGCTAGAGCAGCAACTAAAAAATTTTGGAGCATCGTCAAAAGATGTAGCTAGAGTAGTGCAACCAAAATTTTCTAGGGCATCATCGAAAGATGCAACCAGAAGGAAGAATCTGGAACTTCTGGAGCATTGCTAAAAGATGCCACTGGGAAGAAGAATCAACAAGATTCTGGAGCATCGCTAAAAGATGCATCTAGAATGTAGCAAGAAAATTTTTGGAGCATTGTTGAAAGATGCCACAGAAAGAAGTAGAATGAAGGACTTTGGACTTAGACTTTTTAGAGCATCAGTGTTAGATGAAGCAAACCATAGGGATAAAATTGGGAATAACACCAGTCAAGCATGCAAGTTCCAGAGCATTGCAACAAATAGGTCAACAAGTTTCAGAGCATCGTAGCAAGATGCATCGAATTTTTTTTGATTAAAATGAAGTCCTACAAAATGGAAACAAAATTTAGCCAAGTCTAAAAGATGAAATACTGAAAATAAATTCCTTAAAGTAACTATAGACACATGCACATGCTTCATTTTTTTAACTAAGGGTTTATTGTCAATCAGAGCATTCCATTGGCTCTACTATTGCAAAATAAATGCAATGCACTTCTCCTTACATTTCTACAATTTTTGTAAATTCCTCCCTATTAACTAGCTTATGGTAAATTTGTAACTGATGTCCATTGACCAATAAGGTTCGAGTATCACCATCAATGGGATTGAGTTGCACTAATCTATTTTGAAATACCTCAAAATTTTCATATGGACTAAGCCAATGAGTTCTAAGTTTCCCCTGATGATCTTTATATCTAGAATCAAACAACAATGCCTAATCCCCATTATGGAATTTTCTCTCCTTTATATGCTTGTCATGCCAAACTTTGTGTTGTTGCACCGACTTAGTTTGATAGACAACATCCAAATGGATTTCATCCAACTCACTAAGCTATACGACTCTCTCAACCTAGGCTCACTTGAGATCTAGACCTAACTCCATTGTTGTTCTTAGGGTTTGGATTTCAAATTCTAGATGGGTAGAAGTTGTTTTTTCTGCAAAGACTAACTCATATGGACTAATACCATTGGTGGATTTCCAATTTGTATTGTAATCCCAAATAGCTTCAGGTAGTTTCCTAACCTAGTCTTTCCTTCTTGATGAAACTATTTTTGTTAAAATGTTTTCTAGCTCCATGTTAGTAACTTCTACTTGACCATTTGCTTGTGGATGATACAGTGACAACATCTTATGGATTACCTAGAAATTATCACTAAAGGATAAAAGAACCTTAGACATAAACTAAGGTCCCTAATCTATGAAAATTGTCCTAGGGGCTCCAAATATGTAGAAAATGTTATTATACAGGAAATCAGCTACCTATTCTTCTCTAGCAACTTTTAAAGCTTGAACTTCTACCCACTTAGTCAGATAGTTGGTACAAACCAAGATATACTCTTTACCTTGAGAAGAAGGGTCCATAGGACCGATAAAATTCAAACCCCATTTTTCAAATGGTTAAGGAACTAGAGGTGGTAGAGGCATTTCATTGGATGTAGTAGGTCTTCCTACTCTTTGGAACTCATCACAGCGGTGGACATATTTCTTTATATCTTTATGCATTGAGGGCCAGTAATATCCTACACCTAAAATCTTATGGGACATCCTCTTCATAAAATAATGGCCTCCAAAAGGGTCATCATGGAAAGCTCCAAGGATGCTATAGGTTTCATCTACCCTAACACAACATTGTAACACCATAATAGGACCACATTGAAATAATATCCCATTAATCCACTTGAATGGAGTGCTTTCTCAAATGAGGTGTTTCCTTTGTTTTGATGTGAAATCAGGTGGTAATTATAAGATAGATAAGTAGTTGAAAATATTAGAAAACCAAGGGGTCTTAATGAAGATGGCGAGTAGATTTTCATCTAGGAATTCATCCTACACTAGATCATAATCACCATCATCTTGTTTGATTTGAGATTGGAAATCTGCAACTATGTTGAATTTCCCAAGTTTATCAATAATGGTTGTACATTGAATTCCTATAGAAGCAGTAACCTCTAATTATCCTCCCATTACTACCAGTTTTTTCATCAAGTAATTAATGGTGGAATGATCTGTATACATAGTGACTTTATACCCTATAATGTAGTGTCAAAACTTCTTAATTGCATATACTACAACTAGAAATTCCTTCTCTATGGTAGTGTAATTTTGTTCAATGGAAGTCAAGTTTTTACTTATGAAATAGATGGCATATTTACTCCCATTCTCATTCTCTTATCCTAAAATTGTTCCAATAGCATCATTAGAAGCATCAACATAAATATGGAATGGAAGGTTCCAATTAGGTCCATGTAGGACAACATCAAAGATGATTTCTCCTTAATAACTTGAAATGAGGATTAAAACTCAGATGTCTTGATGAACTCTACATTCTTCCAAAGGAGAGAAAACATAGGGGTTGAAATCTTGCTAAACTTTTCTATGAATCTGTGATAGTATCCAGCATGCCCTAAGAAGCTTCTAACATTAGTTTGGGTCTTTTGGGTCACAAGTTGTATCACTTTGATTTCCTTAGAATCAACCTTTATCCCGTTAGCCGAAATGTGGTGTACCAACACTATTCCTTGTTCTACCATTATCAAACATTTTTCACAGCTTAGGGATAAATGATGGTCCTCACACCACTTCAATACTTTGTCTACACATTGAAGGTATTCATCAAAAGTTGTTCCATAAATAATGAATTCATCCATCTAAACTTTGACACAATCATTTACTAGTTCAACAAATATTGCCAGGATAGCTCTCTAGAAGGTTGTAGGGGTGTTACATAGCCCAAAAGGGGGAACTCGATATGCAAATGTTCCCCAAGGGCATGTAAAAAAAAATTAATCCTATTCTTCAACTCCTACCTCTATCTAGTTCTATCCACTAAATCCATCCAAGAACAAGAAATACTTTCTCCCAGCCACATTATCCAAGACCTAGTCTACAAATAATCGAGTAATCTCTATGGGTTGCTTTGTTAACCTCCCCACAATCAACTCACACTCTTCACTTCCCATTTTTCTTTGGAACCACAACTAGGGGTGAAACACATTTGCTATTAGAAATGGGGTAGATAAATCCCATTTGCAAGATTTTCTCAATTTTGGTTTTAACAACTTCTTTCAAGGTAGGATTAAGTCTCTATTGTGGTTGGTGAACATATTGAGCATCTTCTATATAGATATGATGAGTGCAAATGCTTGGGTGTATACCCCTCATGCTTATATAGTCCCAAGAAAAAGCTTTAGATCTATTCACAAAGATATCAAACAACTTATGCTCTTTTGATTATGCCAGCCAACTATTAATATTCAAATTTTTCATTGGCAAGAACATGATGGTTTTGACACCTAGATGGTTGGAGGTGATAGTATACATTGTTCTTGCCAAAGTGTTTAGAGGATAGTTGTGTGGTATGGTTATGCTGATTCTAGCAATATCTTCAAATAAATTATCCTTTTTGGAATGATATTAGCTAGGGGACAAGGTAATCCCATAAATTTAGTCCTATCGAATTCAACATGATCCACATTGATTGGTTGTCCTATAATTTTGTCTATGTCCAACATCTCTTCATCAATTGAATCCATGGTAAGATTTCCATATTATTTTCCAATTCATCCTTCATCTCTTCACCATGTTGTTTGATGACTACCATATCAAGTGAAGCTAGATTTTCCTATCCATTGGGACCTTCTAGTTCGTCAACCCATACTTTATTATGTTCAGCTAGCTTGGCAGGATGATACAAGAATAGATGCTTGCTATTAGGACCATGTGAAATGGTCATTCCTCCCTCTCTACAGTCAATATTAGCTGCAATAGTGGCCAACCATGGTCTTCCAAAAATTATTGGATAACTATTTTTTCATGTGAGGAACTGAATTATTTCAAAGACTACTGGATATTCCCAACCATCAACCTTAACAAGAATTTTTTCTCTGACACCCTTGGGAATGGTTGTAGATTGATTTTCCATTTGCAACACTGTAGTTGTGGGACATAAATTAGTGAGTCCCAATTTTTCCATCACATCAATAGTCATTACATTGATGGTTTCTCCCATGTCCACAAGGGCATTAGGTATTGCTACCTCAATAATTGTTAGTATTATAAGTTGGCTTCCCTGGTCATCATATTTTGGAGTTGTGCTCTTTCCATCCAAAAATTCAGCTATGTAACCATTTATGTGAAAAATATTTATCCATTTTGGTTTTCTTCCTGAGGTTTTAATACACAATTGCTTGATCAGTTGGTTCAATTCAGGAATTTGTTTAATGGCCTGCAACAAAGGGACCTCAATTTGGAGTTGTTTGATCTCTTATATTAGCACAGTTCCAGTAGACAAGGAAATTTACGTAGTATTCTTCAAGGTAGTTGGCTTCAAACACTCTAGAAAAGGCACTTGAGTTTTCTCAGCCGAAGTAGAGTCCTTTAAAGAATTAGTTAGAGACTAATCACCCTCCTCTTGAGGTGTTATGGAAGTTCCACCTGGAGTTGGCGTAAAAGTCTCAGCTTGGGTGCTAACTATATGTTTCTCTAAAGATGTGGAAGATTTTTTAGCTATCTCAACAAAGTCTTTAATAGGCTCATCCAAGATTTCAACTCTGGTTGACTACTGAAGTGTTTCTTTTTACCTTAACTGTAGGTTCCCACAATGAATGGCATTCAATCTAGTCACATTTTCCTATTTCATATAATACATTGGGGTATTTTGACGGTTGTTATTTGAATTAGGAATAGGTTGTGTTGGAATTTATAGTTGGTTAACCTATTCATTTTTTTGTGGAATCTAAGGGCTTGGTAAAATATTTTTTTTATTAGGCATCCTTCGTAGACTAGAGTAATATTTATTTTTAGATTGGTTCCATTGAGGAGCAATATTTTGAGGGTACCATTGTTGTTGAGTCTAGATTTTCCATTGAAGATTTCCCCAAGACTGTTTTACTCATTCACATTGTCCCTAGGGGTAAGCTCCCCAATTCAGTGGTACTGGTGGAGGAGCTCAAGGCCAAGGTGTTGCCCATTGATTTCTATTCTAGTTGTTTTGGGGCCTCTAAGAAAGATTTGAGTTTTGGCCATATGCGAAATTTCCCCCAGGTCTTTGATTCACAAGATTAATCTCTTCTTCAACCTGAGGTATCCTTTTCTTAGAATTCTTGATTGTAGTAAGGAGCTCATATTTATCAGTAGCATTATTCTTCTCACAAACTTGGAAAACATCAACCTTATCCAAGGGGCGCTCTCTCAATAGATGTTTATTATGACGCCTAGGACAATAGATGGATAAAGTTTTAGGATTATGTTTTTTGGCTTGTATTCCATCTAGTGTGGTCTTAAGTTGAACAAGAATGTCAGTCTTGAGGATGGCTATCTCCTCACATAGTTGCCCTATTTCATTGAAGCCTTTGAAAATAGTGGACTTACGAATACCTCTTTGAGTAGGAGAGAAGTTCTAACATAATTCAGTAATATCATCAATTCCAAGTTGGGAGACATACCCTTTTCCCATTAAATCAAGGATTCTCCTAGAATCATCATCAAGGCCCTTAAGAAATATGGTTTTCAAAATTTCCAGATTGATGGCCTCTCCTCCACATTGTTTAGATAAGAAGATAAACCTATCTAGGTAATCTTCTAGGCTTTCATCCTCATTTTTCATAAGTTTGAACAACTCCTCCTTTCTATCACTGAATTTACAATACCTCTAGTATTTTTTAAATACTCATCTCATCCCAAAGGTTATTGACCTTGAAGCTAATCACATAAACCAGTGCATTGCAGTGTCTTTCAAGGTGGAGGGGAAAAAGCTTCAGCTTTTAGTTATTTTTCTTGTAGTAATAAGTTTGACGCAGGAACTTAAACTCAAATAGGAACTAGTTAGGATCTTCAATGGATAGACCTCTAAAAGTTAGCAAAAAGGCTGGTGAAATATTTTTCATAGGGGTATCGTCAATTGCATTGATAAGGATAGGATAAGTAAATTTTTGCGTTCCTCCAACTGAGTTAGTGCCATTCCTTCAATCATCCATAACGTTGAAAGGGATGTGTTCCTCTTCAATAGTTGGTTCTTCGTCAAAGGCTTGTTCTAATTGCTAAGGCTCTCAAGAATGCAATGGGATACTTTCCTCTATAAAGGTTTGTTCTAATGGGTGAATTTATAAGTATACTAGAAGGTCTCAAGATGATTCTGACTAATCAATTATTTGGTAAATTCTTCAATTAAGACTTCCTCATTCCTACTTGTGGTTGGAACATCTCTTGGGGGATTTTTTGTACGTATCTTCCATGGGGACCTTGTTTCCTAACCATGCAAAAAATGAAGCAAGTGGCAATTATTTTTGTTCATAAAAGAGGTATTCAAGCAATCTCCTATTAACACTAGAAAAGGAAGGGTCCTCGATAGCAGCACCAAAAAGTGATAGGCTATCGTTAGGTTTTATCTCTTTAGTTGAAAAATGCATCAAATGTATCAACCGAGTAGTGTTCAAAGGTTGTATGCAATAGGAAAATTAGATCGACTAACTCTCTTAGGTTTTCTAAATGTTTTGGAATAGCTGCAAATGAAACTTAACTAAAATGCTATTAAACTAGAAAGCGTGGAAATTTTCTAAACTAGAAAGTAGGAAATTCTTAAGCTAGAAAGCATGAAGATGACTAAACTAGAAAGCTAAAAAATGATTATACTAGGAAGCATAAATGATTCATCTAGAAAGCATGTACAAATTACTTGAAAAGGAAATTCTTGTAATGAAACTATAATAGTGATTAACTAACATCTAACTGGCAATGAACAAAAAACTTAATAGACTACAACTAATGACTAGAGTGGATGCTCCACAACTTCACTTAACAGAATTGAAGAATATAAATTCAAACTACAACTTGCAGGACTATCTTAACAGAGATCAACATACATAAACAAAATTCACTCACACTTATCATGTACAAAATAAAAACAATATAATTTAAAATTAAATACTCATCTTTCTATTCTACAGTCCCTTGAGTGACCAACTCTTGGGTGCTACTACAATTAACCCAAATCACACAAAACTCTATATCCTCAAAATTAATCCATCCTAGTTAAATCCATTGCACAACACTAATAACTCAAAATGAGATAGGTAAAGCTTCCTTATTCATATCAAAATTATATCTCAAAAACATATTTTAGGAACATATTCATAACGATATCTAATATCATTATCTCTAGTGGCTACATATTTATACAAAAGCTTGTAACAAAATCCTATAATTCAAATGGTGAAGATCACCACTAAAACTTCTTCAACATATTTTAACTAACTAACAAACTTAGGTCCATAATATAGAGCATTAAAAAGACTTGGAGTGAGTCATAAAGTCTTTGAACAAAAATAATAGAAAACATTTGAAAGACTTAGTCCACCATGCACGTCCACAAATTATAGTTTCTAGACTTCTGGCGCTTTTCTTCAACTACTTTGAAGTCCACTTCAAATCCTCTTGGCTAACATGATTGACCGATTGTGCATATTAACATGTTCAATACTAAAAACTATACCATCATGTTAGTGTTGGCCAACTTATTTCAATCAATTTCAAAAAATAAAGATTACACACTTTTTCACAAAAAGTAAGTAATTCCTAATCCTAAAGATAAATAATTCATAGGGTGGAAATGACTTAGGAGTTCAACAAGGGTAATTTCCTTAGTATTCTCATGAGGTTATTTTTACCTCATCAATATTCATTAAATAAAATGATTTAATAAAAAGGGGGAGATATGAGGACATTTGATTAAATAACATAGTATTATTTAATTAAATAGTTCTTGAGGACTTTAGGAATTAAATTAAACAAATTGATGTATTTAATTTAATAAGACAAAATTTTAGCATGAAAGAGGATGAATTAACCTAATTAGATTAATTAGATCAATAGATGAAAATGGGACAATTAATTAAATAGTTAGGATAATTTAATCAATTTAAGCAAAAAGAGGATGGGTTTCAAGATGAAATGATGTTAGTTAGCCAATTTAATCCATTGAGACATTTTTAGACTGTGTCTACATTTTTCCTCTCTTTGAAGCAAAGTACTCATTGCATTGGTTCAAAGATTGATGATGATTTTGATGTTGATGATGATGCAGAAATGGATATCAACAATATCTTTGAGATATTGATAGCCAAGCTAATGTTAATTGATCTAATTGATTGATTGATAACATTGTTGAGGATTCACAACAATGCAAGGATTATGTTGAATAACACAAGGGTTGATAGGGAACATATTCCAATGATAGTTGATTTGATAGATTGATCAAGTTTTGCTAGCAAGGAAAGGAACAAAGTTCGTTAGATAATTTGATACTGATCAATATAAAGATGGCTGGCTGTCCCTTCGAGAGATCAATCAAAAAAATGAAATGTGTTCCGATCAAGCTCACAATAGGTGAAAATCAAACTTATGCCTCAGATGCTTGAGATTTTGGATTGATTTTGAATCAAAGAGTTGTAACTTTTTCAAATTTTTGAGCTGAAGATGATATAGATGCCTCACTATGCCCCAGTGGATGAAGGAATGTTGGTAAAGAGGATGAGAAATGATTCAAAAAAAGCTCAGATGTTTTTGTAGATAGATTTCAGGATGTATAGATAGTCACTGGCTATGGGTAGCCTCATGTATATTTCGATGTAGATCACATAGATTTGATGCTTGGATAGAATTGTTAGTAAACATAGAAGAAATATGATGATTTGAACATTAATTTTGAAGATTGATTTAGAATTCAAACAAGTCCATCATGCATCAAGACTTTATTAGATATGGTGATGAGAGATGATGATGATGATGATGAATCTCTCATATCCTAGGATTGGAATTTTTTGTCATTCCTTATTTTTTCTATAACACATAGACACGATGCATCCTGATATTGAAAACCAAGATGGCGTTGTATCTAGTGTAATGGATTTTGACTATGCAAATAGATAGGATAGATCTTGTTCACACCTTGACATACGAAAACCTCATTGAAATGTAGTTTAGAAGCTTAGAATATCACAGACCAAAGCATACACAATAGTCAACAATCTGCACTCCAAACAACTTCCCTACACACAACTAAGCAAGTATGCACCAAGATTATTTTACAAGAATACCCACAAGCACAACAAACAAAAGATAATGATTGATGCCCCATTCCTTTCTCTCTAAATAATTTTGATAGACATCATCAAGAGGTCCTCAAAATGGGTCAATAAGATAAATCATAAGAAAAGACATATAGTAAGTGTTATCTATAGCTAAGGTGATTTCTGATATTGATGTCCATTGCAAGAAGGATACATCCTAGGATATGTTTATTAGATGTTTTTATTTAGGATCGGGTGTGTGATAAGCCATTGATATAAACTTCACTAACACATTTATCTATGATCTAGACTTTAGATTTTGACACTTAGGTTCTCACTTTACGACTTGCGACACTTGTTTTTCTATTTTTTTGCCAAAGGTTGAAGTGATGATCAATTTATTATGGGTGAAGGTTTATTGTAGGTGAAAGCGAAATGGGATGGATGGTTTTGGATTTTTTGGAATATTTCAATGTTTTTGGTATTTTACAATGCTTTGAGGCTATTTTTGATCTTTTTAAGAGTTTATGTGAATTTTTATGGTTTTCAGTTATTTGAGGTTGTTTAGGGTTTTCTAATTTTTGTAGATGTTTAGGGTTTTTCTAATTTTCAAATGTTTAATAATTTTCTAGGCTTTTAAATGTTTAAGGATTTTATGATATTTGAATGTTTAGGGGTTTTTTGAGATTTGACCAAGAACCTAACCTAAAAGACCTATCCCAAGGGCCTTAGGGGTTGATCAAGTATTATCCTTGCCTATGTTATACATACAAAAGCCTCGTAGGTCGACTAACTTGACTTATTTGAAGATAAAGATGAATAGTTGATGAATTGCTAGTTTATTATGACAGACTCCTAAAGACTAACCTAGGGTATCTTGGGGGCACATCAATGATAGAATTGCCTATGTTCAAGCTCAGAGGCTCATAGTTTGACATGGTACTATTTTTGAATTTTTTATGTTTGACATTTTTAGGGATTTTGATATTTTGGATGTTTTGGGGTTTTTTTCTAATTTTGTAAGTTTTTTGGGATTTTGATAAGGTTTTATGAATATTTTTGGGATTTTCGATAATATTTTGAACTAAACAATACCTAGATCATGATTTCAATGTCATGTTGTGAGATTAAAGACAAGGATCAAGAGTTATTCAAAAACAAGAGTGCAATAACCTACCCCCAGTGTCTAGCAATTCTTCATAATGTAGTGGATAACCAATGTAGGTAATGTATATGCGAAGAGTTTTATAGAGTTTTAACATGCTAGATATCAGATATGGGACTTCATGAGATAAAATGGTAAAGATCCTATCAAAAAAATTCATGAGTAGAGTTGAAGTATACGTTGAATCTTTGTCAAGATCAAGATAAAATGGGATATTTGGATAAATTTGGATTGGATGGATAAGGGAACATTCAATTTATGATGACAATGATGTGATGTTTATGTTTGAGAAGGATTATATTGATGCTCAATTCTACTCACGATGCCTATTTTCCAATTTTTCATCATAGTAGGTCTTCCCAAAGCACCACCATAGTGGTTTTCACTAGAGGACAATTTTAAGTTTTACTATTTTCTTGATTTTTCATATTTTTTATATTTTTTGGATTTTTAGATGTTTTACCCTTATGTTGAATCATCTATTGGAATTTATGTAGAGGGATTTGTAATAACATTCCAATGATATCCTAATTGAAGAAGTTGCTTTTCTATGATACAAACACTTGAATGCAACCTTGAAGAACTTTGGTTTTCCTTGTTGGTACTAGAATTAACCTTGTCTATGTGTGCATATCATGATAAAGTGACTTCAGAATCCTTATGATGAAGGGTAGCTTCCAACACATGGTCAATGAGAGAATTGGATATTGTGAATGGAGTGGACGGGGTCATGCATGAATGATATGAGATGGATTGGTCGATAGTTTGGAACCTTTGATTCTCCAAACTTGGGAAGATGAGCAATGATGGGTAGAGATGGAGGTTTTCATGGAATTAGGACCAACCACTAAACATACTTTGTTCCTTGCTTGAGAATCTTGCTTTTGTATTTGAGGATGCTTTTGATTGATACATTTCCATTTTCTATTTTTCTCCATGGTTTATTTGACTAATTGAGTTTTAGAGGGATGATTTTCTTTATTTTTCTTTGTTATCCATTTGTACTTGGTGTGTCCTTTTTTCTTTACTACTTCATTTTCTTTGATGATCTTTTCCTTGATTTGATAGAAATTCTTCTTTTTATTTTGGTCCCAATTTGTGTATGAGATGATCGGTGAATGCCAACTGATGTTACAACTAGTTGTAGCATTGACAGTGTTTTCATCATAAGGATTCTTTGTGCCAAACATATTGATTTTTTTTGTAGATGATATTTCCCCAGACATTGTGAAGGTATTATTAATACCTAATCCTTTGCCCTGATAATGTATCCTCTAATCCATAGCCATTGAATATGACTTTTCATGAACACATGATATTGCTATGGGTTCCTGTTGTTCAGGAATTTGAACTGGTTGCTCTGATTCCATGACATCATTATCTATTGATGCTACTTCAAAAGAGGTTGGTGTTGATTCAAAAGATGTCAATGATGCACAATCTTGTTCAAGAATATGAACTATTTGTTCTGATTCTATGACATCATTATTTGTTCATGTTGCTTCAAAAGAGGTTGGTACTGATTCAAAAGATGTTGATGATGCATGTAATCATTGTAAGAATCAAGAATTTTGGCTACTACTTACTCTTGTGTGGGAATATCAAGAATGAGACTCTTGTTTTGGATGAAGAACGTCAATGTGTCAATCACAGAAAAAAATCTTAGGAGTGATATCGGGGATATCTTTGGAGTTTAAAATGGTTTGGAAGATGTCCCTCAACTCTTTGTGAAACTCTAGGGATAGGGGTTCTTGATCTTGACATGATTTAGAGTAACTTTTGTTATCCTCAAGAGCCTCCTCTTGACATGATCATCAGTAAAATACTCTTTGTAGCAGTTGGTAGGTTTGGGTGCAACAAAGGATATTTCTAGCTCATTTGAAACATCTTCAACATACTCAATCATTGAGTCATATGTGGGATAGATATCACAATCTGATATCCACTTGATGTCATTACACTATGAAATATTGCTAAACACTATTGATAGGTTTGAACTTTGTTTTAAAATAGTATCTTGTTGTGTATCTAATTCCTCATGTTGTGATAAATAAATATGTCCCACCGTGGTATCATGTGTATGGTTTACATTTTTTGAGGTTGATGCCTTTCTTGAATCTTTTTCTTTTATATGATTAGGCATAGGGTTTACATAAAATTTTAGATTTCCATTCCCAGATTCTTTATCAACATCAATGTCTCCTCATTTAATAATATCTTCTATTAAATGTTTGAGTCTAAAACAATTTTGTGTTTTATGACCTTTGTTTCGGTGAAATTCACAAAAATGATTGTCTCTATAGCTACAAGGACTTGTGGCTCTTGATAGTTTGAGAAATATGGGAGTGTGATAAGATTAGATTGTATCAACTGCTTCAACACATCCTCCATAGGTTCCCTAGGTTAAAGGAGTGAATTGTTGTTTAGGAGCACTATTTGTTCTTTGTTGTCCATGTTAAGTGTTTGTAGCATTGACCATTGTTTGATTTTTTGACAGTTACGTGTATGGTTGTTGTGTTTTTGCTTGCCTAGGATTAGTTAAGACCACCTTCGCATCAACAACACCATCACTGGTAACATTCTTTTTCTTGGCTCAAAAGTGGGATTTATCGTTAGAACTAGTGGATGGGTAGTTGTCTCTATATACTTGTGTGTTTCCCTGTGAGTTTAGAGCTCACTCAATGTTGAGGGCCCTAGGGAAAATTTCATCATAATTGGTGATACATTGAATTTTTAAGTGGAAGGATAGATTTGGATCAACAATTTCTATGATAATTCCCACTTGTTGTTTGTTAGGAATGGTCCACTTGCTCTTACTAGCTTTTTTCCTCCATCATTGTAGGAAATTAGTGAAGGATTCTCCTTTGTTCTACTTGACTGTGTATAACTCTTCTATGCTCCCATCCATGTCAAGATTGAAGAATAAGTAATCTATGAATTTATCAATGATTTCTTGGAAGGTTTTGATACCTGGAGGTAACTATGAAAACCAATCCATGGAAGAACCTATATAAACTTCGTGGGAAGAGGTGCATCAAGTAGGAATCATTATAGGCCACCTCCATGGACATGGCATTGAGTTCCTTGATGTGATCCATAGGATTTCCTCTCCCTTTGTATTTATAAAATTTGGGGACCTAAAAATGGAGAGGAAAAGGTACCATTGCAATGTTTTGATTGAATGGATATGGACATAGGTTTTGTTGTGTATGGAGCTTCTTCATCTTAAATCCCATTTGGAGATCCTACATTTCTTGTGATAACACCTTAAGTTGTGATGCTAGATCATCTTGTGGGTTTGGTGGAGGAACATATGTTGTGTATTGTGGGATGGCATATGGGTTGTACGTGTTATTTTGATATGATGGTGTGTATGGAGGTGTGGTATATTGTGAAGGTGATTGTGGTGGAAGCATATATGTTAATAACATGTTCGTATTGGTGATGTTCTATTGAGGGTTATAGTAGAAACCTTCTTGTTGTTGTTGTTTTTGGGCATACTATTGAGCTAGTAAGGCTTGTTTTTGTTGTTGGGCCTTGAGGGCTACTTGTTGGGCTTGTTGTTGTTGATGTGTTGATAAGGTTGTTTGATGTGCTTGTTCTTGTTGGTGGGCCACTAGGGCTTGATGTTGGGCTTCTTGTTGTTGTTGTGCTACTAAGACTACTTTATGTGCTTGCTGTTGTTGGGCCACTAGGGCTTGATGTTGGGCTTGTTTTTATTGTTGTGTTGCTAAGGCTACTTCTTGTTGTTGTTGTTTTTGTTGTGTTCCTAAGGTTGCTTGTTGGGCTTGATGTTTTCATTGTGCTACTAAGGCTACTTGTTTCTTTTGTTGTTGTAGTGCAGCTAGGGATGCTTGTTGAGCTTGTTGTTGTTGGATGACTTGTTGACAAGCCTATTGTGCTTGTTGCAAAGCTAAGGCACGTGCTTGTAGTATAGGATTGTTTGATTGTTGGGACATCTGCAATGGGTTTTGGGTGTTTATAATTCGCATGGGTTGTGGCTTGTTGATGAGACATTGGGGGTTCCCTTGGTTCAACATTCCTTGTAGGATAGTGGATTGAGGTGGAGGAAGGTAAGATTGAGGTCCCATTTAATTTTGCATGATGTGAGGGACCAAGTGGAAAGATGATGTTGGTGCCATTTGGTATTGTGATGGTAATGGCACATTAGGAGCTTGAGTCCATTGATTGAAAGGGTTCTCTTGACTAATGTTTTTGGGATTTCCTTGTGTTTGGGATGTGGCCAAGGTATTACCTTGGTTGACGGGGTTTGTGACCAAGGGGTTGTTTTGATTTGAGTCGATGATAGATGGGTTTGATGTAGATGGTGGATTGACTTGAGTAGCTTGGGTACAGCCACTTGTTTTTATGTGTCCATGGGGTTTTTGGAACCACTTGTCAAGAGTTGACTATGCATGAGAGTGCCAACTTTTCTGTGTTTTCCTACTTGAGGCACTCGGCTCACATTACCTTTTGTAACATTAGGCATACTTGGGGTATTTGTGGTGATGGATGAAGATGGTTGCGCTCGAAATTTCAATCTTGTTGTGGTGTCATGGAATGTAAGTGTTTTTCCAAATTTTGGTGTCCAACTTGTGTTTGGGGAAGGTTGGCAGTTAATGGAATTGTCATGTTGTAAATTCCCATAGTTGTGTTTGTTCCTAGACACAAATTGAGACCAAGGTTGGTTCCTATTCTAGTTTCAAGAATAGATGTTAAGGGTTGAATTGGAACAAGGGATGGAGTTGGTTGAATCATAGATTGGTTAACCATAGTATCAAATTTTGTGCAAGAAAATTTGAATGATTTTGTTCATACTCAAGGAGTTCATCTTTAGTAAGCTAAATTGTGTTTTTTGTGACATTTTCTACCTCATATGGTCCTACCAGATCTTGGATTTTTTGTACATGGGTAGAATGACTTCTTGGATCAAATTCTTGAGGTTAGTATCATTGATGGTAGATAAGACTTTTATTTTCTCCATGATTATCTTGTGTTATGATCTTGTTGTTACCATAAATTGTGGGTCACCTATGCAAGAGTTGTATTGAGATTCTTAATGTTTAAACTCTCTAGTTGACTCAAATATAGGTTTAAAAGGGATGCTCTAAGTATTTTTCAAGAAATTATGGTAATGGAAAATGAAAAGTTGAATGATGTGGGAAGTGATATTTTTAAAATTTTGGGACAACAATTTTGACTTAAGAGTTTGATGTCTAATGTTTGGATAAAGATATTTATGAACTTAAAAATCTTTAGGGTAGACTCGTGACCTTCAAGATAGACTAGTTCAAAGATAACTAAATTAATTAAGTGCATGGAAAATAATTTATTTCACATACAAAGTAGCTAAGTTAGGGGTTGGTTTGATAGATTTTTAAGTAAAAAAGTTTTGGTGTATTCAAAATTTATGCAAAGTTTGATGAAGTGAAGGATGAGTTTTGATGAAGGGGTGGATGAAATGTTTGACCCAATGTTGTCCCAAATTGAACCTTTGTTTAGATAAGACCAAGGTAGTGAGAAGGATGCTTTACCCTAAAGTGATCAAACCCTAAGGACTCAATAGAACTCAAATGATTTTAGAAATAGGACCCAATGATTTTGACAATAGAATTTAATGCTTTTGGATGATGGAACGCAATGATTTGGACAATAAAATTTGTACTCAATGTTTGGCAATGTTTTCCTTGTCTTAAATGTGAATCTTCTCAAACTATTGATTATGTCAATTTTTTCTCATTCAATTAGATCAAATTTTGGTTGAATGATAGCCGAAGTAAGGTTTGGTTGTTGAACCGAAGCAATCAAATGCCAAATGGTCAATGCAGGGTTCAATTTTTTAATTTATTTTTCTTAAATGAATTTATTTTTACCACAAACACTTTTTCTTGATTAAGTTCAAGCTAAATTCCTGTCAAAAACATCACAAATTTCACAAGGTCCATTTTGTGAAAATCATGAGGTTGAAGCCATGGTTTCCTGTGTTGACTTTGGAAGTATGGATTGAGATGTAAGCCAAGATATTTAAAAGTCTCTAAGAATAGAATTCTTAGGACAAGCATTAACATCAAATATTTTTCAAAGAGTATCCATCCTTAAAACTAAAGGGTTTGAAATTTAATGAATGATGATGCTTGTTTGCAATGTTTTGGAACCAAGGAAAGTATTAAACTGACTCACAAGAATTTTATACCTAGGTTCAATGGCCATACTTGTTTATTCCCCACTTGGACTTCTCCAAACAATAAGACAATGCAAACAATTAGAGATTTGGCAACACTGGCTCCCCTCCACAACACACACTTCTCAGGACCACCAAATCTCAAATTCCTAAAGATCCAAAGATCTAAAGGATTTTTTAATTTCTACAATGAATAGTAAAATGTGGGGAAACTTCAAAACCACCATTCCTACACTAGTAAGCATTAAGGTTTTTTTCTCATTGATAAAATTTGACTCAAAATCCAACAAAAGTTCATTGGAATTTTGACGCCATTTCATTGGTATTTTTTCGTCGATTTTCCGACGAAATTTGAAACGTCAAAATTCCAACCCAACCGACGATGCTAGGTCAGAATTTTGAAATTTCAAATGTCGTAAAAAAATTAATGAAAAAATATCGACAAAATGGCTTCGAAATTCCCACGAACTTTTGTCAGATTTTGAGTCAAAATGTATCAGTGTCTCTACAAAAATTGATTCTTAGTAAGGACTTTCATTCAAGGTGGCCATACATGTAACATGATTAGTTCAAGATTATTTCAATCAAGAGGCCTCACAGTCCCTTCCTAAGAAAGGATTTGGACGTGTCATGTAGATACTAGGGGTGGGACTCGTCGGTATGACACATCCGCACTTGTTGTTCATAACTTTCCTCACAAACACATTTTTCATATACCAATTTGAAAGAGCTTGGCTTTAGCTCATTACCATTTGGGTCATTCCCACCTTTTGAAGTTGAGTGGTAGGCCTTGTAAAGGTATAAAAAAGAAAGGAAGTACATTGTTTTTTATCTCCCAAATCGTAGGAAGTGCAAGAAGAGAGCATACCTAATGTCTTTTCCTCACATTTGCATGGGGTTCATTTGAAATACAAATTGAAATATGTGGATGGTTATACAAATTTTCAAAGAATTTTTTTTGATTCTCAAGATCATCGAGTGGTGCAAGAGAAGAGCATACACATTCAATGACGAAAATGAAAACCACAAGAAATGGAAAACACTTGTTAATTTTAACCCGCAAAGCAAAGGTAAGTTCATTTTAAGCACCAAAGTGAGTGTGGGAGTTGTATTTTTCAATTTTAATCCAATAAGCAAAATAATGTGAGGGTTCAATTTTAACCAATTTGAGTGTTCATTATAAAACCTAATTGAAAGCTAGTGTGGTCCTAAAGTGTGAAATAAAAAGCATCATAAATGGGCTATAATTGCCCCATAAGTGTAGAAACACTTGTTACAATTTATTCAAATGGTAATATACTTCTTCACTTCAAACTTTATTGCTCCAACATACAAAACTAGTTAGTCTAAAAAGCAAAAATGAGAAGTCGATGAAAATTTAGTGATCAAATAAAATAAAAAATTTGAAGCACATGTCAAAATTTAAAGCAAATGTGAAGATTTGGTTCAATTTTATCCAACTTTGATAGTTAATTCATTTCATCCTTTCACTAAGTGTTGAGAAACATTTTTAGAAAATTAGATTATAACAACTTGAGATGACAACTTTCTCAAATCTTGATCAATTTTAAAATTGTAAAGTGTTCTAGAAAGCTAAACATGATATCTTCAAAACCTAGCAACCTTTTTGCAAGATTAATAATATAGAATTTATTAAAAATGAAAGAAAACCATGCATTTAAGAGATTAAACCCAATTAAAAAAAAAAAAACATGGCAAAATTAATGATGGATGATTATAACAACAACTTGAGATAATGACAAATTCCTCAAATCCTGATCAATTTTGAAATTGTAAAATGTTTTGAAAATATAAACATGAGATCTTCAAAACCCAACAACCTTTCTACAAGATTAATCATATAGATTTTATTAAAAATGAAAGAAAATCATGAATTTAAGAGATTAAACTCAAAATTTTAAAAAACACAGTAGAATAAAAAATTGATATTATATTCAATTCTTGATGAAATTGAGTGCCATAAAAGCCTATGAAAAGGTAAGACCAAGATCTAAAAAGCTACGAAAAGGTAAGACCAAGATCTATAAAACATGATTTAAATGCTAAGATGATCAATATGGGTGTATGAAAATCTACTCTAAATGTATGCAAGCTTCAAAAGATTAAAACCCTAATTATAGAATATGCTAAATGTATGCACCTAGGTTACCATGGAATCCATTAATGGAAGCTAAGCTAATTAATGCAAGTAATTAAGCTAAGAAGATAAAAAATAAGTGCTAAATTTGAGTGTGAGTGCAAGTGATTTTGACAGTATAAGTTCGATGTTAAAAGATGGATCCATTTGTCTCAAAATAGTGACCTATAATTTATAGGAGAGCAAATGAGAAATGAAAGGCGAAGATTAAAAAGGTTAATCAATGGTCAATAATGGAGAAGAGATGAAACATGGATCATGGATTCTCAACAATGGATGAGAATCAATGATCATATGGATCAAGGAAAGAATCAAGGGTTCATATTCATCCAAAAAAAACAAACATTCAAAACTTACACAAGAAGTATTGTAAGTTAACTTGCACATTAAGTCTTGTAAGTTTGTTTCTGATTAGAGGTAAAAAAATGGGTTTGAAGGGGCCCATAACCCTTTACATTAGAAAGAAGTTGATATAAAAGATGGCAACATTAAGCAAAAAAATAGCCCAACATCAACAACCCATCAACAAAAAACTAGCCAAAAATGAGGAACATCCTACAACACTACATTCTTTTCAGAAATCTATCACCTCCACATCGCAGTCTATAGCTTTTTGTGCATCTTCAAAAACATCAAAACTATCCTTCCCAGAAGCCCCACCCTAAGCTTTAGTTTTGTTCCTAGTCCTAGCTCCAGGACCATCCATTTTTACCTTAGAAATCAAAACAATACATTTCTCACAACCCTTCCTAACAGCAACATCCTCCCCCATCTACTTACCAATATCAACAACCTCAACATCATGGGCACCATCTTTTCACTTCTTAGCCCTAACCATAGGAGAATTAATAGTAGTAGACTCATATTTACTAGCAATTTTATGGCCCTCCCCTCCTCTCATCACAAAATCCTAAATTTTCCCCATTTGATCCTCAAGAATGAGGATTCTTCCTTCCATATTCTGCTTCATTTTGAGGGTTTCCTCTGCAACAATGTCTACCACAATATTTAAGGATTCAAACAACTCATCAATCTAGTTCTAAATAGAGGACCCACCCCTCAGCCTTTTTAACCATTCCCCTGACTCCAAAATTCATTTTATTGAGTTTGTGGAAAAACCATTTAAAAAGCTTAAATAGAACAATGGACCCTTCATGCGCAGTTCCAAGCACATTAGACAAATCATCTCTATCAATCCTAAGAACCCCTTTTCCTAGGGAATCCTCCTCCTTAGAGGAACTAATCCTATTGTTATTAGCAGGGAACTTCTTACCTTTTTCCACAACACTTAGAGACTTAAGCTTGCAGATGGAGCTCACAATTTCCTCTACCACTACCTTTCTCTTCTTAATCCTCTCCAAGTCTACATCCTATGTCTCCAACGCAGCAACATCATCCCCATCCTTATCTTTCACCTACAAAATTGGTTTGACACTTAGGGATTCATCAAAAAAGAGGCCACCTACAATTGTAAGAGGATGGCCCTAGTCCAAAATTTGGCGGGTGATCTCACAATATTGGTTTACAATTTTTGGCCAAACTGGACACTGAAATAATTTTTTCTAACTAAATCTTCACTTTTTGGAACCTATAGTAGCTAAACCGTGAGAAATTTGAAGATGATGCAAACTAGTGATTTGTGAAATTTTGTCTGTGGATTCTAAATATATTTTTTTCAAAAATTTTGGAATCAAATTGCACTTCTTTTTCCATCTCCTTTGAAAACTAGTTTTTTTTAGTAAATAACATTTTTAAGGAGTGATGCTCACCGTGTAATGCATAAATCTTTTTCCATGAAGGATAATTTTTTTTTTTTTAATTTAGATTTGTAACTATGATATCTAGTGCTTCTAATTGTTTTCATAGTGTTTTATTAATTTTTTTTCCTTAATCAAGTTTTGAAGTTAAACCAATTACAATTCAAACATAAGCAGACTATATAATGCATAACTTTTTTGTATGTATCAAAATTCAATTTTTCTTTTGTTGGATCAAGGACTTCAATATCTAGTGCACTCATTTTATTTTTTTTATAATTTTCTATTTTTCCACATGTACAAAACAAAGAGCATTATTTTTGGTGAAAAAACATTCACAAGAAATAAAAAAATAAATATAATAATCAAATTAATTTAATTAAAATTATACTTTTTTTGGTAGCTTATAATAAGGACTATATACTTACAAAAAATAAATTAAATGAATTCATTTGATCCCCAAAAGGTAAATCAAAAGTGGTTTTTTATTAGCATTTTGATAGGTGTAAAGGAGACTCTGTTATAGGTATGGTTTAAAACTAGTGGGGTTCTATCCAAGGTGGTTTGGTCAAACCATCTTCAATTGGATTCCTTTAAATGAAAATTTTCAAGGATTAAATCATTATATTTTCAAAAATATGTGATTTCAGCAAAAATCAAGATCTTCCAAAAAGTGTAAACCACTATTGTGGTAGCACCCTGGCTCGCAGACTACAAAACCATTTTCTTCCCTCTCACTTCCCCCAAATCCTTCTTCTTGGCAGCCGAGGGTAGTGAGGATGCCTCCCTATATAGGTCATTCTTCACCTTCGGACCCCTTCTCGGCACAATAGCAACAACTTCTTCAGTACAAGTTAAATAACCTCCACTAGTACCAACTTCCCATTTTTTCTTCTTTCCTATGGATGGGAAATGTGGACCCCCTTCCAGAGAGGCGAGAGAGTCAAAAATGAATTCCACATCCTCATTCAACTCATCCTCTTTCTCCAAAATCAATTTCCTTCTCTTGACCTTTTTGCTGACTAGTTCATCTTCGGAGGTCATATCATACTCTTTAGTAGGTTTGGGTTGTTTACCCTTCAGGGTGACCATAGGTTTGGGAACTTCAAAAGTATTCACATAATTAGAGATAAGGAGAATCAATCCAACATGTAAAACAATATTTTTTGGGTTCTTGTGATCCTTGATACCAGAATCAAGAGACATAAGAAGATAAAATGGGAAAGAAACCCTCCTCTTATATCGAAAGTGGTTAAGCAAAATGAAATGATATGCATTCACCATCAAAAAAAATCCTTCCAAGGTACTATAGTACATTAATTCCTTCGCTACATCCCCCCATAAAGCCTTTAGGTAACTTCGTTGATATCCACCACTCTTAGCAATCTTCAAATCTTTCTCTTCATTATCTTTAAAAAAAATTCATTGCAGTCCAAGCCTCCTTTTTGTCCCTAAAGACTTTCATTCCATCCATAGCCAGGCCAGTAATACTAGCAATGAATTCTTCATTAACCTCAAACTCAATCCCATAAAGCTTAAGCACTCTGTCATTCTATCGTTTCACAAAAAGGTCAATAACTTGGGGATCATTTCCATGAAGTTTCTCCAAATAGGGTGTTAACCCTCCCTTCACTAGTACCTGCCAGAACTCCTTCCTTTCCCTCATAGCATCACAAGATTCGAGTTCGACACAATTTCTATCACCACCCATCTTACCACAATCCAGCTTGTAGACACCAAACACAAAACAGAGAAGGCTCTAGAAAACAATGCCAAAACTACCCAGAATTCATGTGAGGCCAAAGTCAGGACAAGAGATAATAAAGACCAAATTTTTTCTTTTCCTACGGCACCCTACTCCCATACAAATCACTTTATTCAAATCTTGCACACCATATTTACTTATAAAAATCTTCCACGTGATGAAAAGCATGCACGTTGCCAACTATAATGAGACTTTAATCCAATTAAAATCAGCACTCATTATTCATAGTTGCAATAGCCTCTATGGGAAGAGGGTTGTTCATACCCCACTTCCTAAAATATTTGACACCAATGTTAGTTTTAATACCCACTAGCCCATTACCTTCTCTTAGGATATGTGAAATATACAACTCATCAAATGAATTCAAAATACCTATTGAATCCCTTATCAAGGACTCAATAGTCCAAGAGGGAGGAGTGCATTTTTTCAAATTGTTTATGATATTCAAAGAATCCCCCTCCAACCATACTTTTCTATATCCTTTAGTTTGAGCCAATTTGAGACCATGATAGGCTCCAGCCACTTCCACATAGTGGTTTGTCTGGGTTCCCAAAGGGAGCACCACAGTAGAAACGAGCCTACCACTTGAGTTTCTAATCACTCCCACACAACTAGTAGGTCTTGAATTTCCTTTAGTAGCCCCATCAAAGTTAATCTTCACTCAACCTTTCGAAGGAGCTTTCCAAACAACATCTTCTCGAGAAGTTTTTCCCTTAGTAACCGGGAGGGAAATATCACAAGACATCTTCCACTTTTGAGAAATAGAGATATCACAGAAGCTTAGATTTATTTTCGAACCATTGTGAAAAGTTATCCTAGCCTAAAATTTTTATGTAATGGAAGCACAAATTTTGTAAGCCACAGAGTTAGTAGGAAGGGATGAATTCCTGAAGATTTTGTTGTTTCATTCAAGCCAGACTCCCCAAGCAATATGAGGAAGAGAGAGAGACCATAAAAATTGAAGAGCAGGATTAGATGAAGATCCAATCCATTGAGACCACAACTTGTTAATATAACCATGGAAAACCCAACTTAAGTTCCATAGAGATAGTACATGGGCCCAAATCATTCTAATAAAATTACACCCAATTGGCAAATGACAAGCATTTTCAGCCTCTTCTTCACATAGAAAACCCCTCTTAGGCATCACAAAACCTCTTTTGACCAATTTGTCAGTTGTTAATATTTTATTCTAGTAAAAGAGCCAAAAGGAAATATTAACCTTAGGAATTAATTTATAGGACCACATAGAAGCCCAAAATGGGGTTGGGCCAACAAAGGAGTTATCAGAATGAAAAGTTGAAGCCACAAAGTAGATACCATTAGAAGAAGGCTTCCAAACAAACTTATCAAGAGAAGGGGAGGGAATATGTGCCAGAGATATAGCCTTATACACAATCCAAAACAAGGTCAAACTCATACAGCTTCTTCCAACAACCTCCTTCAATATTGTTATAAGGAAGAATATTCCTTTTTTTCAAATGAGTGAAGAAAGAGAATATTCTTTGGAATATTCTCATGGGTGAGGGAAAATAGATATTTAGCAATTTAAAAGAAATTTTTAATGTGCAAAAGAGGATGGAATATTCCATGGGAATATTCCCTTTATGGAGTAATGTGCAAAGGAGGAATATTCTCTTGCAAGTGAGGGGATTAGATTTATTAGTAATTTTATAATTGAATAAAGTTTCAATTATGAAAATTAGGGGAATTTAGAAAATATTCATTAAATAAAATGATTTAATGAAAAGGGGAAGATGAGAGGACATTTAATTAAATGACTTTGGGTTATTTAATTGAATAAGAAGACTTTAGGGATTAAATTAAATAACTTGATGTATTTAATTTAATAAGATGAAATGTTAGCATGAAAGAGGACAAATTAACCCGATTAAATTAATTAGATCAATAGATTAAAATGAGACAATTAATTAAATAGCTAAGCTAATTTAATCAATTTAAGCAAAAACATGATGGGTTTCAAGATGAAATGACGTTAGTTAGCCAATGTGATCCATGAGACATTTTTAGGTGTCTACAACTGCTATAAAATTTTTAGAGTAATTCAATCATAATTAATTGATTTACTTAAAAAATGGGTTTTCCAACAAATTCACTCTCAAGGTTGCAAAAGAGTTAATTTTTCGAAGATTGTTCTAGGAAAGAGAAACCTACACCTTGGTAAGTTACAATTTTTTTAAAAGTATTTTACTTAGTGTGATTTATTGAAACATTATCTTTCTAAAACTTCTTCATGGAAAAAAGTAGCCAAAAAAAAGAAAGAGAAGGAGAAAGAACAAGAACAAGAGAAAGTAAAAGAGAAAGAGAGAGAAAAAGTAAGATCAAGAACAAGAAAAAGAAAAATAATAAGAACAAGAACAAGACAAGAGTAGGAACAACAAAAATAAGAACAAGTAGTATAGTAGAAGAAGCAAAAGTAAAAAATGAGATGATGAAGAAGAAAAAGAAAGAAAGTTAGCATTGAGGACAATGCTTTTGTAAAGAGGAGGGAAATGTTATGCCCCTACCCCTATAGTGTGTATAGTGTTATGAGTAGTCATCTTGTTGATACCTTAACTCTTAATTAAGTCATATTATTATTATTATTATTATTATTATTATTATTATTATTATTATTATTATTATTATTATTATTATATTATTTAGTTATTTAGGTCAGCCTAGGTCTTATATAAGATTATCTAGGTCAACCTATGGTTTATATAGGTTCTCTAGGTCGACCTAGGTGATATCCTAGGCATAAGTATGTTATATATAGGAGGTATTTGTAGGTTATTATATATAGGACATATAGGTAGGTTATTATCATCATGTCGAGTATTGTGCTCTAGTTCAAGACTATTGGAGGTATCCCCCTTGAAGTGGATTAGCTTGAAGTGGTATATTATTATCAAGTTGTTGAAGCTATTTCATATTATATTATTATTATATAAGTTGTTTCATAACAATCTTTTAAGATCCCTAAACGTTTTTTTTCAAATTATGACCAAGTAATCCTCAAAGCTCATGATAGCTATGAATGATTCTTCTAGACCTTCAAGTGGATATGGGGTCCCTCTATAGTAACCTATTGTATTTATTTTCAACACAACAACATTTGACCATTTTATCAATGGATGAATTCTTGAAAAAAAATCATTTGATAAGTGCATTTGTGAAAATATGTATATTTTCAATTCCATTCATGGTGGGGCTGAGCCAAATATGCCAACACATTAGGATGGGTGGATAAATTTTACTAGAGGAATCTATTCATTCTTTGAGTCTTCTAATCCCTGTAATCTATATGTTATTTTCATGTAGTCTCTTAATATCCCTAAAAGTAAAAAACTACCAAACTATGAGGGAGTAGCTCTCTAAACTCATGGCATATATAAATGCTTCATCCAATGCAAAGTTTCCTATGGCCAAGAGTTTCTAAGCTATAGTAAACCCCAGAAAACTTCCAACCATGGAGAAGGGCATGATAAAACCTAGAAATCATTGAACTAATATGTAGCAAAGGATTCCAAAACCTATTAGGAATCTTTCTTCATGAATTGCACATGAAATCATAACCCAAGAGGTTGATCCATACCTATAAAGTATGGAGGAATATTTTATGATCTATAAATTTTCATTATAATAATGGTGAACTAGTTTTTTGATATGTAGCACATGGAAGAAATACATGAAATCTATAGGATAAATGTGTAGTGTTGTAAAATTGTACCCCCTTACAATTTCACACTTGCACATTTATCTTGTTTCATTTATGATGCATAGATGCATTTATGAAAAGATTCTTATGAGTCAAAATTTCATGATTCCAACTCTATAAGAGATAATGACAAAATGCTAGAAATTTGCCATCTCATTTCTTGTAAATTTGTGAGTTGGATGCTTGCACAACATGGGGGTGTTTGCATGATGCATTAGCATCCCTAAACTTTATGAGTTTAAATGAAGGAATCTCATGAAATTTCCCCATGACACATGTCATGATGGTAGACTATCTAGTGTAATGGCTTTGCTTTCCTAGGAAACTTCACAAAACTCTCTTTCACCTTCATTCTCATTCATTCTCATTCATTCTTACTATTTTTCTCTCCAATTTTCCTTTTCACTCTCTCCTCTTCTACATCTCTTTTTTATGAAGAAAGCTCTATCAAATTCATGTCTCATCAATAACCAAGGCTCTCTTGCAAGCATTCAAAGTTCATCTATCAAGCTAAGAGGGAGTCAAACTATTGGTAACGCTCTCTTGGTGCATTATCTTATCTTGTCAATTTGGTAACACTCTCTTGGTGCATTATCTTGTCTTATCATATTTTAATAGGTGATTAGGTTTCCTTTTTAAGTCTATTTTAGATAATGGCTTGATAAGCCTGTATTGTGTTATTATACTATATATTTTTTATCTGAGGACTATGGACATGCTAGGAACTTATCATAGCCTTTATATGCTTTATTTAGTTTTATGGGTGGATAATAATATGGTTTGGTTAAAACTCTACTGGCTATTGGATAAGTGTTCAAATTTTGATTCTATAGGTGTTGTTTGATGTGTTTTTTATTGGTTCTGGTGAGGAGATGTGTTGTTATTTCTAATCTTGCTTTCTCCTCAATTTTGTTGTTGTTTTTTGGGTGTTGTTTCCCTGGACTATTTTGCTATTTCTATATGGGATTAGGACCCTTTCCCTGCTTAATCAATGAAAATAATACATGCCTTGTCTATTAAATTATTTGTGATATGGGATCTCCTCCATAGTGGGGTTTGTCTTTATCACATGTCTCATCTATTTTATTATATATCTCATCTATTTCCTATCTATATAGCAATCCATGGAGGTGGAAACACTAAAATGGGGGTTTGACTGAGGCAATCTCTAAAAAAACCACAACACTTTTCCTTGTCTCGATTGTGTGTAGGTTTCTAGATACAAAGAGTTGGGTGTTTGTTGGTTTCTAGTTTTCAACTCTTGATTTAACAGGGATGACAATGTGGGGCACATACATCAGCATGACATGTTAGCATCCATTGGCCACAAATCTGTCCTCCTAAGAGAATATTATGTGATTTTTCCTCTTTTTGTTCTTGCAATCATTTTTTTGTAATATGTTATTAGTTTTTTGTTAATTCATAGCTTTATCTTCTCAACCTAGCATTAGATCCTTTCATTACATTTTTGCAATCTCTTTCATCTTGAACCCTATCATATGAGAGTATGTGCCTCAAATATGAGGTAAATAAATTAAGATATGGAGCTATGATGAGAGAGGGAACAAGGATAAAGTTATGTAATGAGCTAGTAAATAGGAATTATTGGGACTAGGGCATATAGGGGAACATGGATCTTGGATCTAGGTTCCAAGATCTTGGTTTCACTTAGAAGATTGGACCTGGAGAGAAATGGAGGAAGCACATGGAGAAAGGTGGAAGTTAGGGGTTCTAGAGCAATACATAACCCCTTGACCTAGCTAGATTTCAAAGGTCTGGGCCCCTCAAACTATGACAGATGTTCAAAAAAATCAATGTTAACCCTAAGACCTAGCTAGATGCTATCACTTTCATCTAGGGGAAGGGACGAGCTCACGAGCCTTTTCCTGTTGAGTGGATGGAGAGGCAAGTGATGTTTTCTTTCAAACCCATTAACTTGACCTACTCTCTATACTTTTTGGAGCTCCACCTAATAAAATAAAAGATATATATCAATATAATATAAAATTGAATTATAGAATGAAATATAAGGGAATAATCACTTATCACCATCTCATAATTTCTTTGAAGCAATATTTTCCTCTTTTCATCTTTTGAAGGAGAAGTACACAAAATGGAGTTGTCACCCCTATGAAAAGCATAAAAAAACAAATTAAAGTACTTGGATGAATACATTTCAAACTCGCACTAATAGATGTGGGATAAGAGAGAAAATATAATATGAAATTTACAAATATGGCTTATATCTCTATCAAAGGAATCAAATATAAAACTACTATGACAATACCTTTCTTTGTGCTATAATGTTTGGAAGGAGTATGAATTGATATCATCAACCAAAATAAAACAATCTTGTTTTATCAAAATATACCTAACATTATTTTATAAACACAATGATTAAAAATAGTCAAGCTTACCTTCATGAAAGATGTATGATAAATCTAACTAATACATCCTGATACCAAAGGTCTAACATCCACCTATTAAATATTTAATGTGATTTTAAAGATTACCATTCATATAAGGTAAAAATATTACATGAACTATATTCAGTATCTTTTTTACTAATCACATGCAATGAACTCAACACGGTCATGTAATTAGGAGCTAAACAACCAATAGATGTAGGGTGAACACACTAACTCTAAAAGTTTATTACAATCAATTTACTATTTTAGTTAATCTTACATTTCAAAATGATATATAGTAAATTAAATTTAACCCTAATCAAATTTATCTATATATAAATATCAAATGCTACATCCAACATGTCATATGTGGACACCAATTCATACAATAAATATGTACCTTACTATTGGCCATGTGCATCCTAAGCATCCTCAAACCCATAATCACAAAGATACCCATAATTTCAAAAAATGTGAGATGAACATTGAGTCCTAGAAGCCTCACCTTGATCATTCTGTGTTTAATGCCTAGAATTATGGTGCAAAACATTAGAGTGCATGACCATTATGTCTTCTCTCCTAGTTAGTAAGGTGGTTGAAATGGGGACACTTCACTCTAAATGACTCGTTAAGGCTATAATCCCATGGAGGGAGGTTCCCAAAAATAATAGGTGCTATTAATATTTTTAGGATTATTTTAAAATTGATGGTTGATGTAGAGTAGGGTAGAGGTTTTCCATTTAATCTCACTTGAAAAAACTTTGCAAACTAGAAACCCTAACTTGGTCCTTTTCTCACAAAACCTTCAAATTTCCTTATAATTTGGAGCAGTGATTTTTCTTCACAACTTTTAGGAAAGACCTCAAACCAAAACTTGGTTTAGCATTCATAATACCCTTTATTCCACTTTTCAACACATCCAATTTGCAGATATAGTTGTTTTGTAACAACGCTCTCTACTTTAGACTATTGCACAACAACTAGGCCTAATTAGGCCTGTTTTCCAAAGCAACTATGTGAAATGCTAACTCCAAACCACAAAAATTCAATCCAAGACTCTTCTAACATAACATGGGGTCTGAATATGTCACTTTTATCAATTGAAATCATCTCCCAACCTTCTATCTACAAAACCTTATCTCTACCCATCTTCCTAAGCCTAATACATAAATATATTAGCCTAGGGCTTGATTAAAAATTTCCCTACCTCCATCCCATGCATTTTAAAACCCTACCAATGAATAAAAACATAACTATTTCCATTCCACTAATTTCCAAAAAATTTCACTAGTGGAATGGATCAATATTTCATTTTTTCAATCAAACCCTCTTAATCTAGGGTTTTTTGATTGTTTACACCAAATTAGCTCTAACTCCCTTCAAACTTTATGAAATCAGATCAATAAAACCCAAAACATATTTAATTCATCCCAACATTAGGTCCAATGAACTTTAGATCATTTAAACACAATACGGAGCCATACAATCTCCTATAGCAACAAGAAATCAACTAAAAATGCAAAAGAATAGAGTTTATTGTTATTCCTTGATCTCCAAAACACACCAGAGAGTTGGATCAACCACACAAGGAAATATTTAAACCTTTTACAGCCACAAAACAATGGTTCCAAACATCTTTTCAAATGAATGATCGTTCAACTTCCAAACACATCCAAAAATGCAAAGTTGTTGATGCAAAATTTGCAACATTTACAAAACTTAACATCTTTTAACGCAACCAACCTCACATGGCTAAAATCATGACCCATGGTTTAAATAAACCTTATTACAAACCATAACATGATTGAAACACAAAAACCCAACATTGGACCTCATTTACATGATGTAGACTAGGTGCCCCTGTACCATACACCCGAGGAGAACAAAATCTCAAGTTCCACTTGAGATTAGATCTTGCACTATGGTACCATTTTTATTGATGTCTTCCTTTTTCATCCAAGTGGAATCCTCCAATGGAAGGCCTTTCCACTTCACTAGGTACTCATTGTACACCTTGTGCCTTGTTCTTGTAGCTTCCTTTGTGTCCAAAATGTATTCAAGCTTCAATGGTTGACTTGGTGGTAAGTCCTTGACCGAATATTCATTTGAAACTCCTGATGTACGTGCATCTTCACCTTCAATCATAGATCCTTTAAAAGGATATAGGTTAGAAACATTAAAAATTCGAGAGATAGCCACTCCAGGAGGGAGTTCTATCTCATAGGAATTTGCTCCAAATTTGTGGACCACCCTACATGGCCTAATTTTTTTCATCTACGGATTTGAATACTTCCCCTTTGGTAGCATTTACTTTCTCAAATGAGCCAATACCAAGTCCCACACTTTGAACTGAACCTCTCATCTTTTCAAGTCTACATGTTGCTTGTATTTATCCACACTTTTTTGAAGGTTCTCTCTAAATTTTTGATGTATATCCTTCACGGCCGCTATAAACTATTCTCTTTCAACACTCCTCTCCATACCACTCAAATATCTAAGCTGAAACACTCCCCTTGGATGTAATCCATATACAATCTCAAATGGTCTTTTCCCATTGTTGTGAGTGTTCCTTTTTCAAGCATATGAGAAGATTCCTAAGGCTCCTATTGAAAACTTTAGTCTGCTCATGTTTTTTTGGATGATAGGCAAAGCTAAAGGTCATGTTTGTTCCCAACTTCTTCCAAAGGGTTCTCCAAAAGTGACCCACAAACTTATTGTCCTTATCAGAAATAATTGTCAATCATAATCCATGGATCCTAACCACCTCCTTGAAGAAAACCCCACAATGTAAGAGGCATCATTTGTGCTTTTACATGAAATAAAATGTGCCATTTTGCTAAACCAGTCTACAACAACAAACACACTATCAAATCCCCTTTAATTTTTGGGAAACCCCAACACAAAATCCATGTTGATGAATTCCCATGGCCTATTGGGATTGGAAATGGTTGATAAAGACCTGCATTTGTACTACAACCCTTTGCTTTTTGGAAAACAACACACTTTTCAACAAATTTTCTAATATCACTTTACATCTTTGGCCAATAGCAATACCTTCTTACCTACTCCAAGGTTTTCTCCACACCAAAATGACCCCTTAAGTTGCCACAATTCTTCTCTTTAATTAGATTAGTCCTCATAAAGCATTTGGGTATACATAACTAAGCACCCTTAAACAATAACCCTTCTTCAATCAAGAAATCAAAATTGTCTTCATGAAAAGTACCATTAAACTGATTACAAGAAGCAAAGATATCTTTGAAGTCATCATCTCTTCATACATACCTTTCAAAGAATCAATACCTACACTTTGGAGTTGAATTTCTTGAACCAACATTTTTCTTTTTGTCAAAGCATATGCCACCTTGTTTAATTGTCCCTTTTTGTGTTTTATGGTAAAAGTGGAGATTTTTAGGTACTCCACCCACTTCACATGTTTGTGGTTGAGTTTTTCTTGGCTGTTGAGGAACTGCAAAGCATGATTGTCAATAAAAACAATAAAGTCTTTAGGAAGGAGATAGTGTCTCCACTTTTTCAATGATTAGACCATGGCATACAATTTCAAGTCATAAGAAGAATACTTCTTCCTTTCCTCATTTATCTTCTCATTGAAAAATGCAAAAAGCCTACCCTCTTGAC
The DNA here is from genome assembly GCA_007258455.2 of Sequoia sempervirens. Lineage (NCBI taxonomy): Eukaryota > Viridiplantae > Streptophyta > Pinopsida > Cupressales > Cupressaceae > Sequoia > Sequoia sempervirens. The sequence goes on along the minus strand of VDFB02271358.1, from coordinate 422,086,934 downwards.
TCAATACTACTCCAATTGCATACCCACTTGCATCACATTCAATTTTGAACACCTTGTTATAATCAGGAAATGTTAAGATAGGTTGTTGTGCTACCCTTTGTTTTAGATATTGAAAGCTCTTTTTTTCCTCATTAGACCATACAAACCTTTTCCTTTTATCCCCTTTGATTGTATCAATGATTGGAGAGAAAATATGACTAAAATTCTTCATAATTTGTTTGTAAAAGCTAGCTAGGCCGTAGAAACTTCTTACCTCACTAACTAATGTAGGAGTAGGAAAATTGAGAATTGCTTCCACCTTGCTGGGATCCATCTTCAAAGTTCCTTTTGAAATCACAAAACCAAGATAGACCAACTCCTCCTTCATGAATTCACACTTTTGCAATTTGTTCATCAACTTTTTTCCATTCAACCTCTTCAAAACCATGTCTAGATGTTGCAACACGTTCCTCTTTAGTCTTACTAAACACAAGAATATCATCCAAGTAGACAACTACAAACTTACCTATGAAGGGTTCCATAACCTCATTCATTAGTCTCATAAAAGTTCTTGGTGCATTTGAAAGCCCAAATGGCATGACAAGCCATTCATATAACCCCCCATTAGTTTTAAAGGCAATTTTCCACTCATCCCCCTCTCTAATCCTAATTTGGTGGTTGCCACTTTTGAGGTCAATCTTTGAAAAATAGAAAGCCCCTCCTAAACAATCCATCAAATCCTCCATTATTGGTATGGGGAACCTATACCTTATGGTGATCTTGTTAATTTCCCTAGAACTAGTGCACATTCTCCAATCGCCACCTTTCTTTGGTGCCAATATGGTAGGAACAACACATGGGCTAAGACTCTCCTTTATTAGGCCTTTGTCAAGTAGCTTCTAAATTTGTTTCCTAATCTCTTCATTTTGTTGAGGATTCATCTTATATGCAACTTTAATGGGTAGGTTTTCCCCTGGTATAAAATCTATATGGTGGCTCACATCTCTTATTGGTGGCAAAGAACTAGGGAGCTCATCTACAACAATGTTTTGGTACTTGTTCAACAAGGCTTGGACCTCTTTAGGCACATTTTCCACCTT
>VDFB02271358.1:421914371-422085755 GCA_007258455.2 Sequoia sempervirens | reverse complement strand
CGTAATTGTCAAAGATTTAATAAAGAATTAATAATGGATTTTTTGCTGGAACTCCCTGAACAAATATTTCGAGACATCTTATTAAGAGTGCCTTACAAATATCAATCAAAGACTAAGCAATTGTTGAAACCCGCCAAAGAAATGATGGAATGCTTCACGTTTTATCAAGATCGAATAAAGTTTAGGCTGGGGCGGAAATATATATGTTTGCTGCAGTCTGCTGGGATATCTATATACGACCCAACCGATCAATCATGTGAAACGCTCCCTCCTATTCCCGCCGGATTTGAAATCTTATCGGCTTCTCAGATTGTTTGTGTTAAGCATAAGCTTGTTTTACTGGGATTGAAACATTATGGCATTTCGACAACAAAGATTTTGATCTATGATCTATTATCTCGTACATGGAAGCAAGCTGCTGAAAATCCTACTGCCAGATCTGTATTCGACTTTGCATGTTGTGCTTCATCTGAAGGATCAATTTACATTGCAGGAGGACTTGGCAAAATTTTTGATGGTGGTGGGTCCCGTGAAGCAGCAGTTTATAAAGTAGATGAAGACAAGTGGGAGCTTCTTCCTGAGATGCACCATGATATTGGCTTCTGTAGGGGTGTTTTTATTGAAGGAATGTTCTATGTCATTGGTATTCTGAGTAATAGATTTCAAAGATTTGACCCCAACACAGGAGTATGGACAACAGTAGTAAACATGTCAATGCCCAATTCATGGGACGTCCAGGTTCTATATGCATTTGGACAACTATATTCCTTTGGAGCGAATGGAGTAGAGCAATATGATTGGGAAGGAAAGGCGTGGAGAAATGTGGAGGCCTACCCTGTAGATCTTAACTACTGTGTTCGTGCCACAGTGTGGTGTGATCGAATTTTCTTGGTCGGATATAATAAGATTTTCTTCGCTGTAGGCTCTCCAGCTTTTTATATGTATAAACCTGGAGAAGCTTTCTTTAGCAGTTGGATTTCTGTTGACAAACCGAAAGTCTTTCCGGGTACGGAAATCGTATGTGTTGACACAATAGAAATTTAATATCTTTGCCCGCTTCATTACAATATCATCTAAAACATATGATTGTTCGATATAGACGTCAGACACCTGTTCCTCCGAATCTCGCCATTGGCGTTCTGCTATGTCGTTTAAAACATATTCTCAGACATATCAATTTAGAAATTATTTTATTTTATTTATATGTCAAAATTATATTTTTAAATTGATTTTATTTATATTTTAATTTTAATTTTTAAATTGATTTTATATATATTTTTATTTTAATTTTACTTTAGCAAAACCATAATTTATATATATACATTTGATATCTTATGAAATTATTTTTTATTAATATATTTTATAAATTCTTGTTATCGTGTAAAAAATAAGTCTTGGTGAATGCTAATCAACTTCTCTCTTGAAAAACAACCAAAAAAATCTGATAAATGTTTTGCTCTGATATCATATAATAAAAACGATAAACCCTGTATATAAATAAAAATAAAAAGCAGTCCCCTTGCGTACCTACAAATACGGTTTTAACCACAACATCAGATAAAACTCCTTGCCTTGTACGCTAAACGATAAGAAAAATGATTAGGGCCCCTGTCTAATGGTGCAGGCCGTAAAATGATGGATGTGGCACACCTTAAGATCTGTTTTCTATATTAGGTTCAGCAATGGCCTCGACCCAAAAGAAAATTGTTGTAACTTGTGCTTAACAAATTGAAAATATAAAATACAAAACTAAAAAAAGCACTAGCTGGTTGGCATAAATTGGTCTTTTTCTCTTCCTCTATTGCTCCTGTTTTGGCCATACCTTTTCTCATGAATGTCCACTTTCACTAAATATTTTTGTTGGACATCCTTTGGTGGCATCTCTCTTCTTTTTTTATATCCATTGTTTTATTTTTAAAATATATATCAAGGTTATGTTAATATTTTTTTAATAAAAAATATCAAAATAGGATGAAACATACATAAATTAATTTATAAAAAATAGTGACATCTATCAAAGTCCTTTTTAAATGAAAATTCAAGATGTTTAGTTTATGTTTCTAAATATTTGACCCTTTCAGCTATGGCTTTAATTTATTTGCTGAATATTTAAAAAAAAAAATTAAAAAAAATATAAAAATTGTGTTTTCACAAAATTTAGACAGTCATTGTGGATAGATTTATTTTCTTTGAAGGGAGAGAAAATATAACTTGTATAGGAGGCCATGTGGTCACTTGAAGACAATTTTTTTTTTCTTTCCTCATATGTCTCATATCCATCAAAACAATGTTGAAACCTAGAAAGAAAAGTTAAAGCCTTTTGAATCACATCAAGAGAAAAGTTCAATTATTTTAAAACATGTGTCTTTTTGTATAAATGTTACAAGGATCACAAGAATATCACTTTTGTAAATGATAAGGCAGTCAAAAAATCATTGACATTAACAAGAACCCAAAACTATTGTAGCTCAACATGGAAGATTCACTAGTATTTTGTGACCTTGCAAGAATTGAGGGCATAATTATAATTTCTTGCTCTATCCAAAATATTTCTCAAGAAACTTGAATGTTTCATATTCAGGTTGTATGAATGAAAAATTACAGGTGTTTGATGTTTTGTATTTACACACTTTATCTTCAATTTTCTCTTTGATATCTTTATAATTTTCTATGTGATTTTATTGTAGTGATGCATCTTCATTGTGTTCTTCAAGAAATGTGAGATTCAAACTAGGCCAAATACAAGTCTAAATGGGTTTCTTGATGATTCGTTCTTGTAGTCTTTATCTTCAAATGGTGTTTAAATTTTTGTTTTCACCAAATTTTCTATTGAATCTTCGTCATCAATTTCCAAGATGATCATTTTAATCTTTATAGAAGAAACTAGCATTAGTGAGAAATCATTTTTCCTTCCTCTATGTTCCTCATGTCAATGAAGGATGGTTGGGTGGTTGTAATTCAAGTAGAACTAGTCACTACATTTTCTAGATGAATGCCAATATTTCCCTACAAGAAAGAAGAAGTATTATCTCCTTGATCTTCATGAGAGATATCAAAATCATAATTGCTATGATTGACATGTAAATGATACATTTCAATTAGTTTTGACTTTATTTTTTAGGGAATCAAATCATCCTTAGTGAAATATTATTCGCTAGGATTGTGAGATTCAGATAATCATATTAATTGGGCATTAAATCTATCCTTTTGCATTGATATTAAGATACATATAAGACTAATACTCAACATAATGACATTTATTTTTCATGAAAGATCTCTTTATTAACTCATTTAAAATATTTGACGTAAATTTCTTAACTTATTTTTATTCAATAATCTAGATAAGATTAAATCATTTGCTATTTCAATAATCTCAATTTATGTAATTTCAAGATTGTATACCTTATTTTTTGTCAATATGAATTTTAATTTTAGGTGTAATGTGGTGATGAAGATATGCAATTTTCTTTTTCATTTGTCTAGTCCATTAAGGATTATTCTGTAAAGATCAGTTGGACCATTTGACAAACTCCCTTATATATTCATGTTTTTGTTCTAGAGTTATTGAAATTGAGATAAATGTCCACATGTAATATTAATGATTAAAATATTGTAATTAAATTTACCTTCAAGTTATTATAGTTCTTAATGCATGCATTTTTTAAATTTTGAAACCATTCTATATTCAATCCAATATAGATTTCAACAAATAACCATAGAAACACATCTTTAGTCACTCCAAGAATTTCACAATTAAATGTGACTATCAACATCATACCTATTCTTTCTAGTGAATTTTATAAAACTTCTTTATGATCTACTAGGTAATGTTGTGTATTGATAGAAGGATAATAGGCATAAGAGGATTCTTGATGGCTAAGATGAAATGTACACCATGGTGTAAGTTTAAAAATAATGACAATGAGTATCACACTTTTGTAAAATCACCAAACTCCATTCTATGAGAGGTATCCTTATATTTATGAAAAATAAAATGCACTATAAATTTGAGTTTCAATATAGTCACCAAAAATATATTGCTATCTACATTTGTTTCTATAGCTATTTCCTTGAAAAGTGACCTTGACTCATTTACTTGACACTCAAATTTATACTGATAGTTGGAAAGATTACTATTGGGTTAATGATCTTTATTTCTATTTACAGGGTAGATCTATTAAATATGATTATTATTTTTGTTTCATGGTATTTAAATGAAAAATATTTAAAGAAAAAGAGAAAAACTAAAGAAAATGGATTTATAGAAAAATTAGTTTTAAACACATTAATACCCTTATTGAGGATTTTTCTCAAGTATAAATAGATATTTTCCACCTTCCTAGAGTTCCCAACCACCATCACTTTCCTCTGCACTACCAATTAATGCATTCAAATCATCTAAACCTTTAGCCTTTTTCCCATTGTATAGAATTGATAATGGTAATATTTCTTTGTCTATAGTAGGAGGCATGGCTATATTTATAAAAAAAATTACAAGTTTTCAAAACATAACTATTCGAAAAAGGTGATAATTTTGGTAATTTAAGAAGTTGATAAACTTAAGAACTTACCAAAGACTAAGGAAATTTTTTTTTTTTGGGATTTGGAAAATTCTACTCACTTCCTAGCTTTCCCTTAACATAAATTTTTTAGGTTTCGAAGAGTTTTGAGAATTTCCTAGCTTAATTTTTTTCCTTATCCAACATTTTGATAATCTCATTTTTGAAATTTTAATGCTTTGGTGAACTTGTGAACCATTGAAATATTTTAAGAAGTTATAAATTTTCAAACTTTAAATGTCACAAAAAAACATGGAAGACACAATTTTTCTAGGGATGTTGAGAGGTTTGAGAACATTTTCACCTCCCAATAAAATTTCTAGAATAGTTTTCTCCGTAAAAATAAGAAAGGAATTACATCATTTTAAAAATTTAAAACATAGATTTTTGGGTGCCTAAGGGCTTCTCTTGCATTTCTAGGGTTTTTCACCTAAAAGGAGAGAGATAGGGCAAAAAATGCTTATGATTCACTCAAATTAGGATGTATGCATTCTTGTTTAAATTAAATAAAGTTAACTAAATTTAATTGACTAATCTAAATGACTAAAAATGAATGCAAAAGTGAAATTAAAGCTATATTTGAAAACACATTGTGATATGCAAACAATAAAGAAAATGAAGAAAATATGTAGAATAGAAAGGGATAAGTCAAATCAGAGTGCACGTGAGCAAAGTGTGATGATTTTGGAATGTCGTGGATGGTGGATAAAATACTAATTTTTCACAATGGGACTCATTCACCCAGGGTGGTGAATTAGTCCTCCTCCAGATGAAAAAGTGTCGAAAGCTAGTTTCTAACTGTCGGGATCCAAAATTTGACAAAATTCAGATTTTCAGTCCTAAGGTGGGACTCATTCAAAATTGGTGGTGAATCAGTCCTCTCCCAAATTTATGAAAAATTAAGAGACAACATTACAACACCAAATCTAGAAATGTCTGCTTGTTGGGTTGCCGAGGTTAGTTCTGTAGAAAATGTATAGAAAACCTTCTTCAAGTTAAAAATATAGTTAAGTTGACTTGAAAATCAATATTCAACACTTGAAAGCTTGTCAAACCTACATACAAAAGGTTGCAAAGAAACATTCAATAGGGGAAAAATGATTGAGGGTTAGTGAATAGGGGTTTTCCTTGGTCAAACCCCACTTTTGGTAATCAAACCCTTGAAAAGATAATGAAATGCAAGAGAAAGATAAAGTAATAACATGCAAATGCTATACACTTACCAAAATCTTGATGATGCAAATCTGAAGTAATGCCAATGGCTACTCCAAAGTACTTGAATAGTGCTTGAATTAATGTTGCAAGATCTTGAATGCTTGAGTGTGATGTTAGATTGAATGCTTGAATGAATGAATGAGGTTGAAATGGGGTGAAAATCACTTATTTGTATAATTCTTGTGCCTTAGTATGCATTCATACCTCATCACAGGTTGAAATCAAGTGATTTTGAATAAAATATTGAAAGTAAATTTAAAATATTTTGAATTTGGGGCCAACGGGGACTCATTCACCACCCATGGTGAATGGGTCCCACCTAGGACCTAAAAACATGTGCCAGGAAAAATATTGTATTTAATGTTATTTTTTGGGATAATATTTGAAAATACACTTAATTATGTCATATGAGGGCATAAAGGGACCAAATAAAGCATGAGAAAGGTGTAAATAGTGAAAATATGCCTAGAAAAGAATGAAAACTTGTTACAAGACTTTACAACAGTTCAAAATGGGACTTGTTTAGTGATGAAAAGGTGATTTTTAGGTGACTTGGAATGAATAGTCTAGAAGAATATAGAAATGTCTTACAACATTTCATAACACCTTCACAAGACATTGTTGTTTGAATTTTATTACCTAAATAAGCATGTTCAAGCCATGTTACAACATAAAATCAAAGCAACATAGTTCCAACACAATGAAACAAGTCCAAAATGGCCATGAAAATTACAAGGGGTCATTTTTATAAGACACATTTAGCCCCCACTTTAGTGAGAGGGTGAACCTGCTTCAAACTCACACTAAAGTAGCCATGAACATCTAAGGGAGAGTTATAATGAACTTATGTTAGTAAGATGGAATAACAATCATCAAGAGGGATGATCAAGTCCCCAAGATGAAGATTCAATGGAAAAATAAGAATAAGAACAAAGGAACACACTAGTGTTGAAATGAATTGAATGAAGCTTCAAATTTTTATTCAACTAACTTTGTGGAAAGAGATCTAGGCTGATTGTTTGAAAAAGAGAATGTGTACTCACTCTAGGGTGAAAGAAAACATGATGTTTCACTGGGTGAGAAGGTTCAAATGTACTCACTCTAGGGACATGGAACTTTTGGCTGTATGTGAGGTGAGAAATCCCAACTGTACTCACTTTGGGGCCATAGAACTAGTTGTCCGCAAGGTGAGAAAACCCAAAAGGATAAGATACATATGCTAGTTGGTATGAATTCACAAACACAAAGCTGGCTATGGGGAAAATTCATGCCACTAGGTGGGCTTCCTGCTCAACCATGTCAAATTTACATCACCTAATAACTTTAACAAGGTGCCACAAGGAAAAATGCTCATGAACAAAAAGGAAAGTACCATAGTCATGCAAGTTACGTTATGCAAGGTGGAAAAAATAAATGTAAAATGTAAAAATGTAAAATATAAGAGGTGTTCAAAGGATTCTTGTACATTTCATACAAGGCCAATCACTTTGGGAACATTGTGCCTAATGTCTCCAAAAGAGGACCAATCAAGGAATAGTATATTCACAACTTAGGGGATGCAGTGTGTCATATCAAGCCACCAAGAGGAATGTAATATGCTAAGATAGATCACAATTATGAAGGACATCACACCCAATATCATCTACAAAGTAATGAACGTATCACATAAATGACAAGGCTACACTAGGAACCAAGAATGCAAATGAATTATGGTAATGTATGCCCAAATAAAATTTCAATAAAACATAAATGGTGTAATGTAAAATAAATGTTGTTAAAAATAGTGAAATTTTTTATGTTATGTTATTCATATGGATATCCTATAAAAAAAATGTAAAAATCTTAAATTTACTATTACAATTAACAAGAAGTTTCTAAATTATATAGAAAATAAATCTTGTTAAAATATTCAAAAATTTAAAAAACAATTATATTCTATTTCGAAAAGATTTTGTATTAATATATATTTTTATAATAAATATTATAAATCACATATATTAATATAAAGCAATGATAACTATTAGTAAAAATGTTAAAATCATAAATTATTATTAAAAATATTTTTAAAAATTAGAAAGAACTATATTTAATCTTGAAAAATTATATTTTGAACATATATTAAATTAATAAATATATTACAAAGAATTATTCCAATTCTAAACTAATTTATATTTTTATCATAAACTATATATATATATATATATGCTACAATAAATTTTTATGGTTTAATAATAATTTGAAGTGTCATATTTATGGTTATATAAAAATATAGCAAGTCAAATATTATAATCTAATAAATTTTTAGGTTGTAATATACGGTTCAAAATGCAAAAAATGGTCAGATAGACCATCAAATTCTAGGTTTGCCCCACACTTTAAAGTAATTGCTACACATCATTCTATGAGTAATTACTTTAAAGTAGCAAAGGGAAGAAAATGCAAGGGGAAAAAAGACATGAGAGCCAACCTATGAAGCCCTATGCCAAGTCATATGTTTCAAAGTTAGGCTGCGTCATATCAATGAAAAGGAAAAAAAAAGAAAGGAAGTTTCCCCCTAGCAAAGATCACACCAAACAAATAAGGTATCTATGGATTTGGAGTCAGTATGTTCATTGCTATAATGTTTTTATGAAAGAGCTCGAAACTATCATCATTCCACAAAACACATAGAATCGGAAGAATGACACAAAGAGAGGAAAAACAAAAGAAAAAGAAAGTCTATTTTGGGTCAACATGGAAGAGACATTGCAGTCTTGATGCCTTGCATCATCCCTAAAAGGTAAATACAAGCGGAAATAAAATGAAAAGGAAAAAGAAAAGTGAAAAAACTTTTGGGTCAACATGAAGGAGACATTTCACTCTCGATGCCTTGCATCATCCCCAAAAGGAAAAAAAAAAGAAAAGACTAAGTAAAAAGGAAAAGAAAAGGTTTGGGTTAACATGGAAGAGACATAGGGAATCTCAATGCTTTGTGTCATCCCCAAAAGGAAAACAAAAAACAAAAAGTGAAAACAACAAGGACAATTCGGGTCACATGGAAGAGACATAGGGTGTCTCTATGCTTTGCGTCATCCCCAAAAGGAGAACAAAAAATGAAAAGAAAAAATGACAATGCATGACAAAGAGAAGAATAGATATATGAATAGAATCAGTGGACTAAGAGAGGAAACATAAAACACGCGATATGGGGGAACATGATACACATGAAAAGAAACCAAAAAGAAAAAGAGGAAAATAAAAAAGGCTATCTAGGTGAATGCAAGTCAACCATATAACAAGTCATCCACCTCCCAATAATGTTCAATGTAATGCAAGGGTGATTGACTATCCAGAGGAATAATTGCAATCATTGAATTAGGAGACATACCATGTTCTTCATTTAGTGGAGATGATTTATCTTTTAAGCTCATGGTAGATGAAAATAAAGAGATAAGATCATTGTGTACTTCTTCATCAATTTTGGAAATCTTCGCATCATCCTCATCATCAAGATTAATGATCATGGGAGGACGAATGGTGATTTCTATGGATGGATGGAGTAAAAGTTGGGGTTGTTGGATTTGTTTATTTTGTTGTGAAATTTGCATTGGACTATCATGTGGTGGGTCAGGGGAAGGAGGGTGGTCATCTATTACTTTTTTCAAGGGTGGAAATTGATTTTCTTTATTTTTGTCTATGCAAGATAGACGAGCAAGGAGATGATGCGACACCTACATTCCCTAGCACTGCGGTTCTGTTGATTTAGTTTTGGAGTTGTTGAGGTGTAAGAGTAGATTGAGTCATCATAGGTTCTTCTACTTTGGAAGAAGGAAAAAGAAAATAAACTGAAGAAGGATTAGTCACTTTCTACTTTGGTTTATATACTTGTTTAATTCAAGGAGGTTGAGAAAGGTTTGTTTCATGTTCCCTTGGTTGTTTAAATAATGGCTAGGAAGTGTCAAGGGGTGGTTGTTCAAGAGGTTTGATGGTTTTTTCAATGTCAAAATTAGGTTGATGCATGGTTTCATCTATGATAGGATGTGTGGAAGTGGATGAGGATGCATTATGAAGAGATAATTTTGCTATCTTTTTGGCTTTAAACTTTTGATAAGCTAGGAAAATGAAGTCCTTGCAAGGGGTGATGGGCTCCATGGGTTCAGGCCAAAAGACTTCTAATGAGAAGTTACCTTTGGAAGATAAAGGATTAAATCCACTATGATGTATGGTGAATATCACATTGTCATGTGGAAACTTCAAAAACTTATGAACAACTGAGGACTGCTTTCATTGAGCAAAGCCAAGGGTGGCCTGGTTGCAAACAAAATTGGTCAGATTGTGGAATAATTGAAATTGTTAAATCTGAAGTCTTAGGTCCTATCTATAAAGGGAATACAATCGATCTGATCGTACAACATGAAAATACAATATGTGTTTTAATCAATGTAGTGGGTTTATTTTAATCATCTTGATATAGTTCATATAATACTAAAAACTCCTCTATGATCATGTTCTCACTACAAGTGGGATCTATTAATATCCCATTAGTGGGTTTATCATAGATTCTACCATCTATGTAGAGAGGACCATTAGGAAGCTTTTGTAGTATTTATTTAGAGTAAAAATTAATATCAAGATATTTAGTGTTTAAGCACTTATGAGGGATAACATCTATCATAGCCACAAGGTTATCCATAGGACTAACTTGGGTAATAGTAGGAGTTGTATCATGTTGTTCACTATTTGTATCAATAGTCATTACATTAGTATTTGAAGGTTCACTAGCCTTGACAAAGGAAGTGGTGTGTTTAGGCAGAGGTTTGGTGAAAATTTGTAAATTCTAGTTAGGGGGTGCAATGGACTTATTTCCTTGATCATTAACACCCAAAGTAGACAAATGGCCTAAATTAATGAGGTCTTGAACTGAATGTTTTAGACACTTGCAGTGTTTAGTGTCATGTCCATTTTGGCGATGAAAATGGCAATAAGCATTTTGTTTGAAGGTAGGTGGTAAGGGCTAGTTTGGATCAAGTGGTCTAATAGGTGGCAAAGTGAGCATGCATTATTGAATTAATTTTTTCTTTGTGTTGTGGAGGGTATCGGGCAGGGGTCTAAATTGTCTCTTTAGATCTCCATATGTATAAGGCATTGTTGCTTTAACAGTTGCCACTTGATTTGGAACGGGTGGGGTTGGTGGGTGTGATTTTGGTTGAGGAGGCTGATTAAATTGTAAAAAGAATTTATTTGTTTTGTGGAAGTTTTGTGTGTTGTTTTGATTTTGATTGTTGTGTTCTTTTTTTTTGAGCTCGGTTAGAAGTGGATTTTGAATCATGACTTGAAACTGAATTTTGATAGTCACATGAGGTTGTACATAAATGTACGAATGAAGGGAATTTCATGATGGTTAATTTATCCTGAAGGTTGGTGTGCAAGTTTTCAATAAACATCTTTTGCAGATGTGCATCTAGAAACTTGACATCAATTTGAGCATACAAGGATTGGTAGTGTGAGATTAAATTTGTTACTTTTTCATTCATGTTTTGTCTACATCTCATGATCTCAGCCATTGTCTTTTTAGGTGTCTTGTGAACTTGGAAGTGATTGATGAAAGAATTAAACAATTCACTGAATGAATGTATGGAATGATTAGGCAAGTTGGAAAACCATTCTAAGGTAGTGTCTTTTAAGGTCCTTAAAAAAATTTTAGCTAAAATTTTATTATCAAGGTTTGTATAAGCATTAACATGATTAATAGGGTCTCATTTTTCTCTGCATTTCTCAAACTAGGGCATTTCTATCCCTTGTGGCATCGGGGTACGCAATATTTCTAAGGATAAGCAGCTGTTGCGGACATGATATGTGGTTGGAGCAGTTTGACCTTGACTAATGGTGGAAAGTTAGTGTTGCATGGATGAAATAATGTTATAGAGTTGGGTAAGAACGAGATCGAGGTAGGTGAGTTGAGGTGGAAGGGAAAATGGTGATGGAATGTAAGTGATATTAGGGGAAGTGAAGGGAATGCTAAGGGGTGTGAAGGTGGTGGAATGGACTTGCGATGCCATAAGGGAAGTACGAATGCTAGGTTGAATCGGTAGAGAAGAAGTTGCATAGTTAACCTAATGCATAGCTGTGTGGACTTGTGGATTGGTATAAGTTGGTATGGATGAAATGGTGTAAGGGGGAGGAACTTGAGGTCCTCCTTGGCTTACAAGAATGCTTGTGGATTAAGTATTATAAGAAACATGTTTATTGTAAATCTCAACAATTATCTTCATCACTTGAAAGCCATCATCACTTTCAATCAAATGATGAAGATTATCAATGGTAGGTATAGAAGTAGTGGAAATTGTTTCAAGTGACAAGTCTTGTTATAAATGTGCAAAGTCCACATGAATATTAATGACTTTTTCTTACGAGCAGGAATTGTTTTGGTTGTCAACATTCATTGGTTAGAATAGTGAAGGCATGGAAGTGGTATTGTCATTGCCTAATGCACCATTTTCCATACTAGGAGTAGGAGCTCATGAGATCCCAAGGTCCACAATGAAAGTGCTATCGTGGGATACCATGAGTCTAGAACTTATTCTCACTAAAGTATTATCAATGGGGCACCAAACACTCATACAAGTACCACAAAGGATGGGTGAATGCAAATGCAAGCTAATATAAGAGCTCTAAAATGAAAATGTAGAAGAATGCCATAAATGTTGTCTAAAACGTGCAAAGGGACTGATTTGCCCTAGGTGGCGAATGAGTCCTAGTATGATTTTTTATAGTGATTTTCAGAAATTATAAGATGATTTAAATTCTCTATAGTATGCAATCATAGATGCAGAGTACAAATTTTTACTTTTTTCAATGAGATGTAATGCAAAAAAGAAATCTAAATGAAATTTTCACTAATGCAAGATAAAAAGTCCTAGAATGCAATAAGAAAACCATATCTTAATTGAATGTTAATGAAAAGGTGAACTAAGATGAAATATGTAAATAAAATTAGAAAGAAATAGTGTTCAAGAGTCAGGTTCACCAAAATGAAACATAGATTTTTAGGTCACTAAAGGATTCTCTTCCACTTCTATGGGTTTTCACCTAAAAGGAGAGAGAGTACAAAAAATGTTTATGATTCACTCAAATCAAGATGTATGGAATATTGTTTAAACTAAATTAAGTTAACTAAATGAAATTGACTAATCTAAATGATTGAAAATGAATGCAAATGTGGAATTAAAGCTTTGTTTGAAAACACATTCTGATATGCAAACAATGAAGAAAATAAAGAAAATATGCAAAACAAAAAGAGATGAGTCAAATCAGAGTGTACCTGGGAAAAGTGCGATGATTCTAGAATGTTGTGGATGCTGGCTATAATCACTAATTTTTCATAGTGGGACTCATTCAAACAGGGTGGCGAATTAGTCCTCTTCCTGGTGAAAAAGTGTCAGAAGCTAGTTTCTGATTGTCAGGATTCAAAATTTGACAAAATTTAGATTTTCAGTCTTTAGATGGGACTCATTTGCAATAAGTGGTGAATGTTTCCTCTCCAAATTTTCTAAAAAATTAGGAGACAACTCTACAACACCAGATCTAGAAATGTCTTCCTGTTGGGTTTCCAAAGTCAGATCTACAAAAAATAGATAAAAAACCTTCTCGAAGTTTAAAATACATTTAATTTGACTTGAAACACCTAGTTGACTTGAAAATCAATCTTCAACTCCCAAAATCTTGTCAAATATTCATAAAAAAATTTGTAAACAAACATGCAATAAGAGAAAAATGATTGAGGGTTAGCGAATAGGGGTTTTCCTTGGTCAAACCCCACTTTTGGTAATCAAACCCTTAAAAAGATAATGAAATGCAAGAGAAAGATAATGTAATAACATGCAAATTCTATCCACTTACCAAACCCTTGTTGATGCAAATATGAATTAATGTCAATGGCTGCTCTAAAGAGCTTGAATTGATGTTGCAAGATGCTTGAATCCCTGGGTGTGATGTGAGATTGAATGCTTGAATGAATGAATGGGGTTGAAGAGAGGTGAAAATCACATATTTATGCAATTCTTGGACCTTAGTATCCATTCATACCTCATGAGAGGCCAACATCAACTGATTTTGAATAAAATACCAAAAGAAAATTTAAAATATTTTGAATTTGGGGCCAAGGGGGACTCATTCACCACCCATGGCGAATGGGTCCCACCTAGGACCTAAAAACATGTGTAAGGAAAAATGTTGTATTTAATGTTATTTCTTGGGATAATATTAAAAAATACACTTAATTAAGTCATATGAGGGCATAAAGGGACCAAATAAAGCATGAGAAAGGTGTAAATAGTGAAAATATGCCTAGAAAAGTGTGAAATCTTGTTACAAGACTTTACAACACTTCAAAATAAGACTTATTTAGTGATGAAAAGGTGATTTTCAGGTGATTTGTAATGAATAGAGTCTATAAGAATGTAGAAATGTATTACAACTCTTCACGACACTTTTAAAAGACATTGTTCTTTGAATTTCAGTACCTAAATAAGCATGTTCAAGCCATGAAAATAACAAGGGACCATTTTCCTATGGCACAAATTTTTTATAGAGTTTTCAAAACATGATCTTGGATTTAAGAAATCATATTTTCACAAAATATTATGAATGAAAAATATGGTAACTAGATGAAAAATATAATTATCTATTTAACATGAATGAAACTGATATTCTAAGGCTAGAAGAGAAAAAAATATGGGGCAACTATTGCATTATTAATTATGCTACTTCCTAGTTTAAGCTAGGATTTGAACATAATATTTTAATATGGATGGCTTCTTTATAAGCATGAATAGCTACTATATAATTTACGTCAATAGTAAAGAAAGTGAGTCTATCCTATTGCTTTTTCATCAAACTAATGGTACCACTAAAAATAGAAAAAATATGTACATGAGTAGATTTTGTAATAATAATATCTTTATGCCAATCACAATTCATATGTATAGGAATAGTAAGTTATTTCTTTCTTCTTATCATACTAACATGTTAGAATATTAAATAATTTAGTTTATTATGAAAATATATAAAAATGCTTTCTATTTAAATGCAAAGTGAACCAAAGGAAATAGGGTGTGGACCTTGTAGGAGATGAAACTATGGGACCTATACCATGCTTTAGTTTATTAGAAACCTAGATTCCCCAACCAAGTGGCTTGATTGAGGAAGGGACTAGGGGGGTTCCTATTTAAATTGGAGGGGGGTTCACCATTAAATGAAGCCTCAAAGGATAAATGCAAACACCTATGCACAAAACCCTAAAAACTTGAAAGTATGAAATTAGATTAATAAACATAATGTAGCAAGAAAGTACCTAGTAGAGTGGAGAGGAAAAACAAGGTCTTAAAATACTTTAAACTATTAGTTTAGATTACACCAGGACTGATACACCAAGTATGAAAATTTAGTACCACTGTAGGGTTTTTAGGGTAGGATATGGGATTCTGTGAGAGTTGATCAATATTTGCTGAATGGTGATAAAAAATTATAATGGAAAAAGTATGATAGGCTGGGAATATGAGTCCTATTATGGGATTTTTTTAGGATCTTTTCCAATATTTTGAACTTAAATTTGACACTATTGAATGTTGTTGAAATACTATATCAAGGACTAAATCATTAGGTTGGGTGAATGAGTCTCATTCACATAAATATGCAAAACAAACATCACAAGAGAGAGAGAGAGATAGAGAGAGAGAGAGAGAGAATGTTATTTTGTTAGTGGATGGGGATTTTCCTTAGTTAGACCCCATTTGAGTGATTAAACTTTAAAGTGAATTGAAATAACTATTAGAGTTATAACACATTAGCTAATAATTAATTAATCTTTAATTGATTATTAGTCTAATTTATTATAATGCAATTAAGCTAAACTTAGGAGTTTTTTATGATTTTATTACTTGAGCTAATACTACATCATTTTTTCTCATCTCATATGATGTTGGCACTTGTCATGATCCAACCCCTTTCTCATTTAGGGTTTTGTTCTTAAAAGCACTTAACCCTCATTGTAATTATCTAGAGCTTTCATATCTTCTTGAAAGTATCTTGCTTCTATAGCTTTTTCTTCTTGAGGAATATTGCATATATTGTTTGCAAATCTCTTGTGTGGAAGGTGTATTTGTTTGTTATTTGATCCAATGGCTCATGGTTTTATGCTTATTTCACAATTCTAACTTGGTATCAAAGTGTGGATTCATTGAACCCCTTATTCATTTATAATATCTTTCTTTCTTCAACAAGGGTTGCAGGCTTTATATCCGAATCCCCTTTACTTTTTTTACAAATTTTAGAGGTGGGAGAATTTTTGGATCATTTTGGCATGAAAAGAAGCTCACCATTAGATTTGGATGTGTCAAGATTTAAGTCAAATTTGGCTTTTTGTTTCACCTAATTTTGACTTTTGATGCTAGATCTATGAAAGTTTGAAATGGTTGCTTTGTTTCTAGATCCGGAGGGTAGCTTGTAATTTTGGTGCATTTTGAGCCAAAATGAAGGTTTCCATTGTGCTCAAAAGGCCCAAAAACCTTAACATCACATGTCAAATCACCAAAATCCATGTTAGGAGCTTTTGAGGCAATTTTTTTGTATAGGGGCTCATATAGCACCTATACAGATCCTTGTGCATTTTTTTCAAAAAATATTTTTCAGGGCGAATTTTTTGGTCAATGCGATCTTTTAAAATTTTCTATTTTCATTTAAAAATTAAAAAAAAAATATTACAAATTCAAAAAGTGTAGGGTTTATTTTAAAACAGGGTAGATTTTTTTAAAAAGGGGGCACATTAAATACAGGTACCCACAGGTACCTGCATGGTAGGCTTGCAGGCCCCTTGTACTTGCTACCTAGGGGTTTCACTGCAAACTAGTGGCCACTTTCTTAGCTGGCATCAAACACTTTTGACCATTTTTAGCTTTCTTTGCCATACCCCTTTTGTAGCAAAAACTTTTTCCTATCCACCGCATGACTTTTTGGTAACTACACCCATTTTTCTGATGATGACGTGATCAACTTGGTAGAGCATCATTTTAGAATATTTTGTCAAAATTTGGAATATTTTATTGACCATTTTCTGCAAAAAGATTAGATTTTTTTTTGTTAAGGAAGAAAATTCCCTAGAATATTTTGCTAATGTCTCCATGACATCATGTTGATGTCAGCATTATGAATGTTGGTAGGGCCCCTTTGAGCCCTTCTTTGGCCACTTGGGAGTGTTTTTTTTCCTTTTTCCATAGTTGGGGCATATGATATCCTTTTTTGGTAAACGAGACATCATCATAAATCTAATTTCATCAAATTTCTAGTGGTGTGGGTCTCATTGCTTTATTTTGTTGCTAGTGCATTCTATGGCCTCTTGAAATTAGAGGTATTATTTTCAGTCCTAATCTTGTAACTTTTGATTAGTTTCTCCTTTTTTCATGATTACAGTGGCGTTGAAATAGTCTTTCAAAACTCTTCAATTCCATCCATGCAATTTTCCTACATCTCTTTATGTATAGTTTATTCATTTTTTTGTGTTTTCATACTCTGGTGAATTACTTGGACATTTTAGCTCCTAGAAAAATTTTGTTTACATGGGATGACTTGCTTTTGGTTTTTTTATATGTATTTCCTATATTTTATCCTATTTGGGCATTGTAGACATCTTTTTCGTGCACATTCTTATTTGTAGATGCACTGAGGTAATGTTCCATTCCGATGTATATCTTTTGAGGGATTTTGTACATCTTGTAGTGCCTATTGTATTCATACTTTGATATAAAGTTCCATGGGGGTTGATGTTTTACCTTTTTTTTCCATCACAGCTTTTTCAAGTGCTTGTCCCTTCCACAATAGTAGTGAATCCTAGTGATTCATACCTGATGCGTGTGTGCCACATTTTTCACACCCTTTTATTTGCAAGTTATTTCTCCTACATGCACTTCTTTGTTTCACATAGTTTCAGTGTACCTATCATAGCTCTCCTTATTTTAGCATTATGGAGGGGTTTCTATTGTTGGTGCTAATGCTTCTTTGGTTTCATGTTGGGGTGAGCTATATATATAGTATTTGTTCATATATACATTCAAATGTAGCATACATTAGTGACTAGTTACATGCATTTCGATGAGACGGATCACTTACCATATGGAAACTCTTTCATTCCTATTTCTAGAGGTTCTTCACTCAACATTCTATCAATCATATTTTGATATCAATCTACAACTTTGTGTTTCTTGATGTTCTACATATTCCTATTTTCCAAGACATTGTCTTATTTGGAGGATTCTTTAGTCCTTCACTTGGCTTTCATCTCTTTTAGGAGTGGAGATTTTCCCATGAGGTTTTGCCTATTTCTCCACATTATAGAGATCTTTGATTTGTACATGGGTACCTTACATGGCCTTTTTTTCCAAGATCCATCATGCATTCATTTTAGGGTTTTTAGCTACTCCCTAAGTTTATCTTAAGGGGGGTTGTTAGAGTTATCATGCCAAAGCTAATAATTAATTAATCTTTAGTTGATTATTAGTCTAATTTATTATCACGCACTTAAGATAAACTTATGAGTGCTTTATGCTTTTCTTACTTGAGCTAATATTAGATCATTCTATCTCATCTCATGTGATGTTGACACTTTTCATGATCTAATCCCTTTCTCATATAGGGTTTTTCTTTTATAAGAATTCAACCGTCACTATAATTGTTTGGAGCTTTCATATCTTATTGAAAGTGTAGCACGCCTCCATTTTCCTCTTTTGATCGAATAGTGTTCTTCTATGTATGCTTTATTTTTGTTAGAACTTTGACTATGGTACTTGGTTCTATTTGATCGCAACTGTTAAGCGATGCATATGTGATATTTTGATGTGATGGAATTTTACTCTGATGTTATCATTATGGCATCTTTTGAATTAGCGTAGCAGATATTTAATTAAAGATTTCTTATTCTTTTTATTATATTATTGATGTTAGACTTGTTAGTTAGAAAGTCTGTATTGGTGAAGGGGATGGGATTGTATCACTCGCTTGCGAGTGCCGTACTATTATGAGATTTTCTCTTCACGGTGTGTTTTATTATATCCTATATATGCATGTTTGATATACTCTTTATTCGCAGGTTGACAGGTATATGACATCAACTCCACCTAACTTCACAGGTTTGAGCGTGTACATTGACCAACGGTAATTGATTGGGAGATAGTAGCTAGGTTTTCCATGCCAAGTCATCACCTTAGTCATAGTGTGTTGTCAGGTTGTAGTCGGGTTTAGTTGTTTTAATGTTGTCCCTTTCACCCTGGTTATTTATTTAATTTCATATTATAAACGTTATTAAAAGGCGAGTGTAGTTAAAATGATGATTAAATATATCTGGTTGATATGTTGAAATGTTAGTTATTTATTAATTAATTTAATTTAATTAAGAAAATAATCTAATCTTGGATTAGATTTAGTTTATTAATTAATTAAGTTAATGGTGGTAAATTGAATTAAGTTAGTTGTTTTGGCATTATTGGATATTTAGATTTAAATTGAAAAAAAATGAAAATATGTTTTAAATTGCACTTTTTGAAAATTAATAGATAAAAGAATTTCTTTACAAAATTTTGAATTCTTTTTGTAAAAATAAATTTTTAAATGCCTGAAATTCCATTTGCAAAGCAATTTTGTTTTAAAAAAATTTAAAAAGGAAAATATCTCCAAATTTGCAATAAATTTGGTGGATGGGATATTTTTAGGGGTTTGACTAAATTTGGGGAAACTCTATTAGAGAAAATACAATTACATATAATTTTTAATTTTCAATTTTGTGGAGAAAGGATTTGTTGTGGCTTTGTTTTGGATTTGAAGAAGTTTGGATTTCTTGGGTGAGCTGGAAAATTTGGAAGCACCATCAGAATCTTTCAAGCTTTTGAGAAAAAACTAGGTTTGTTTCTATGATTTTTTTTTTCATTTTGAAATGTTTTGCAAATTTTATTATGTTGTTGGAAAAGTTTTAAATTCTATTTGATTTGCAAGGAAAACCCATGTAAAATCTCATTTCAAAACTTGCAAAAATTCTATTGAAATCATGGAATAAGAAAACAAAGAAAGAATCAAACCATAGAAAATAGAAAAATGAACAAAAAGAATCTCTGTTATGAACTAGAAATTAAGAAATTGTGCTTGCAAATTAGTTTGTTGTGTATTTTCTTTGGAGGAAAAGTTTGCACAACTTGACTGTAAAACAATGGAATTTGTATACATATACATACATACATACATACATACATATATATATATATATAGACTTGGTATATATATATATATATATTTGAAAAAAATATATGCTGAGAAATTTTTTTCTTCAAAAAAATTTACCCAGATTTTATTTTTTTTCTGTTGAAGAAAAAAACCCGGAAAATAGAGTTTTTTCCCTCTGTTCTTTTGTTTTTTCTGGGTATTGTGTTTTTTTTTAAAAATATGTATAAAAAGAAAGAAAGAAAAAAATATTATTAAGTTTTAAAGGGGGGGTGGAGGGCTTGCCTCCATAGTCACCCCCCATGGGAGGCACTGTGGAGGCAGCACCACTGCCTCCAAGGGCAACAACACTGCCTACACAGCGCACCCCCATATGGGGGACGCTGCATGGTAGCCTGGCCTCTCCCTTTTGGGAGGGGCCCGTGACGCTTATAATGGTTGTTTTTATTTTTATTTTTATTTTAAATTGTTAAATATTATATATATATATTATATTAATATTTAAATAAGTTTTTTTATAATTATTTATATGAATATATAATTTATATATATATTATGTATATATAATATGCGTATGTGTATATATATATAATGTATATATATATATAATGTATTTTTAAATAATTTAATCAGTTGAGTTTAAATGGATATATTTAAATAATAACTATATTATTAAATATATATATAAATTTGTATATACTCTAAGTATATATATATATATTTAATATATATGTGTATTTGAATACAATTTATTTTAAGATGATTATTTAATAGTTGTAGTTGAAATAAAAATTGGGTTTTTTTAATCAAATGATTTTATTTAACAAGTTGATTTTGATTATGTTGTATGATTGAGAAACAAAGAGTTAAATCATTGGTTTTAAATTTCTCAACGTTGTGAATTAAATATTATTTATTTTTGGATAAATGCAAGTAATGTTGATTGAGTTGATTGGATTGAGGAAATCCTAACATTAGTTTATTTAATTGCCTGAAATGCTTCCTAGTGATGTTCTTGTTTATTCTCGGTGTTGGAGCAATTGTGTCAATTGTTATGTAAGTCTTCTAGATGGGGATTCATTTATTTGTATGGGTTGTCATTATGAGAGTCAACCTTTGGATTGCCATGGGTAGTGTGTCTAAACATATCGAGTATTATACCTGGTTATCAGGAACGAGATGTGTGGACTTTATGTCTTGTATAGGGAGTCATTCTCCTTAGGTCGTACTTGTGTACCCTTGGGTGTGGAGTTATTCCACTTGTTGTCTTAGAGGAGTGGCTTGCAATGAGGGCTAACACACAAAGTGGTGTCAGGGAAACTCTTTGCAAGTTAGTTAATTCAATGATAACATAATAAATTTTTAGAGGTTTAGGTTGCATCAAACACTTAACAAGATTAATTTTTCCTCGCTCATGGACACAAGGGGTTGTATAGACTTGGGATGAGATGAGAAGGCTTGGAATGGTAAGATCGTTATCTTGTCCCTACAAGAGATAACTGATTCTGCATTGGTTTGCATGAGGGGTCGGGAGTCGTTAGAGCTTATCAAGATATCCCAAGATGGGGGTCGGTACCTAGGAAGACTTACTAGGATATCCCATGTGACATTGTGATGACACATATCTTAAGTCAACAGTATGTTTGTATAAGTGATGCAATTGATTATTCAACTCTGGAAGCATTGTAACATTTGTGTTATGTGATGTTGTACTTGTATTTAATTCAGTTCAGTTTTGTGTAGCCTATGTCTAGAGGCAGATGGTCTTTCCTAGGAATCCTTGTTACTATCTCCTAGGATAGGGAGTGAGCCTTCGGGTACCACATGGCTGGGTGGAACATGCACCTTAATCTTTTGGGTTGTTTTCTTGTTCATGTGGATGAGGTTTCTAGTTGGAGAGCTCATGGGATCCAGTACTTTCATACTTTATTCTTTTTAGTTATTATTGTAATTTATTACCCCTCTTGTAATGAGGTGGAAGATCTATTTTTTTCCCTTGTTTATTGGATTTACCTCATTCAAGGAATGGGTATTGTAATCATATTGTAAATTATATTATTGGAAACATGTGATATCTCTTATGCGTTTGATGTAAATTTATCATGTATGGAATGGATGTGTATTTAATTTGTTAAGTAATTAGATGTTATGGTATTAATTCATTTTTCTTATTTGGGTTTAAGTAAACCCAGTCTCGTAACCTTAGGGGTTGTTGGAAATGGGTAGTGAACTTGCATGTTATTTGTTCTTAAAAAAAAATTATTGCATTTGAGTAGTTAATTGGAACCTCCCCTAGGGTTGCATGGGAGGACATTACACATGGTATCAGAGCCTGGGTTTAAACACTGGGTACTCTGGGATTATGATGAACCCATTAAGCTTTTAGTTGCATAGGTTTTATGTTGTGTACCTTTCCTAATACCTTGATGTGTTTTTATAGGATTATGCCTCCCAGATGTAGAAAAGGTAGAGGGCATGCACGTGGCAGTGTAGGCGGTCATGGTGAGAGTTAGAATGACTCTCCTCTTGTTGTTCCTATTATACCAGATCATGAAGAGCATCAGGCATCTTAGAATGTTTCAGGGGGTATAGCTCAGCAGCAGGATCCACCAGGGATTGAGGCTACATGTAGAGCTCTTGAGGAGGCATTAGCACTCCTTGGTCAGAGGTAGGCCGTGGTACAGGGTAACCCTCCTAAGAGGGAAGTTCCACCTCAGCCAGAGATGCACATGAGAGATTTTCTTAGGGAACATCCACCATTGTATGATGGAGCCGACACCAAGCTAGAGGCTGAGACATGGCTCATAGACCTAGATAGGTGTTTTGTGATGCATCCGTGTGGTAGTAATACCAAAGCACGATGCGCTATCATACACTTGCAGGAATTTGCATCCACTTGGTGGAGGTTAGAGGAGCATAAGCTCCATATAGACATCAGCTCTGTATCTTGCGAGATCTTCTTAGAGTAGTTCAGAGCTCATTTCTTATGTTAGCACTTGTGTTAGCATCGAGGCAATGAGTTTCACACCTTACATTAGTTAGCCCTATTAGTTGAGTAGTATGAGCGATACTTTTACGAGCTCAAGCAATATGCAGGGGTAGGAGATGATGAGAGTATGTTGGTCCACCATTTTTTCAAGGGATGAAATGCTCATCTTAGTAGAGGAGTGAGGGTTTTCAAACTGAAGACCATGGAGGTAGCAGTGGAGAAGGCATGTCTGGTAGAGGAGAATTTGGCTTTGGCCCTAGGAGGCCATATGGGTGCGCACATAGGCAACAGTTCAGCACCGAGATCTAGTGCTAGAGGAGGTCAGTCTCAGGGAGGTGCACCTTCCAGAGCTCAGCAGGGACCGTCACAAAGTGGGTAGCAGCAACAGGTATCACATGGGAAACGTAAAGGTTTCAAGTAAAGACAGGGGGACATAAACTGGAGGCACATTAAGCGCTTCAGCTATGATCAACCACCTCAGAGTTCCCAGTCCACCTTCAGGGGTAGTTCACAGTAGTCTAGCACACCATCTAGAGGCAAGGGCTATGGCAGAGGTACTAAGTGCTTCACATGCAGCCAGGAGGGCCATATAGCTAGAATGTGTCCCAATAGAGACACATCTGGGTCTTCTCAGGGACCAGTGGCATCTGAGCCTACAGTTGGAGATGCTGGTCGAGGGTATCAAGTTTTTGCAACAGTTGATAACTGCCAGGTAGAGCATCAGGGTACCATTGTTGAGTCATATGGTATGTTATCAGGTAACCCAATTACCATTTTGTTTGATTCTGGAGCGTCAGAATCCTTCATTTCTTCTTCCGTCATGACACAATGTAGACTGGGTATAGTAAGGAAAGTTAATAGGTGGAAGGTTGAGTTAGCCTCAGGTGTGAAGGTTGCATCCCGTGCCCTTGTACCAGATTGTAGATTGGAGGTTGGACCTCTTCATACTACATTGGACCTTCGAGTTATTCCTTTGGGTTCTTATGACATTGTCATAGGGATGGATTGGTTAGAGGCACATAGTGCAGTCATAGATTGTTAGCATAAGTCGATTCGATGCATTGAGGCATCTAGAAAAGTAGTAGAGTTAGTGGGAGTTCAGAGGCTGATTTCCTTGAGGATCATCTCAGCTATGTAGCTGAGAAGGTGTGTGCATCAAGGTTGCCAGTTATTTGTTGTTACAATGGATGATTTGGATCTAGGAGGTGGAGAGGAGAAAGTCTCTCTTGATAGTCAACCCATTCTTCAGGATTATTTCAATGTATTTCCATATGATATTCTAGGGATGCCACCTCAGAGGGATATAGACTTCAAAATAGACCTTATACCTAGATCGAAACCCATTTCACGAGCTCCTAATTGTATTACCACCCAGGAACTGAAAGAGATGTGTTTGCAGCTTGAGGAGTTGTTAGAGAAAGGTTTTATTCACCCAAGTGTTTCTCCATGGGGAGCACCAGTTATCTTCATGAAGAAGAAGGATGGTTCACTTCGGTTATGTATTGATTACCAACAGTTGAACAAAGTGACCATCAGGAACCGATATCTACTTCCTAGGATTGATGATCTATTCGACTAGATCAAGTGTGCCACAATCTTTTCAAAGATTGATCTTAAGTCAAGATACAATTAGCTTGGTATCTTCGAATTATCGAACATCCATAAGACAACGTTTCATATGTGGTACGGTCACTATGAGTTCATAGTAGTACCATTTGGGTTGACGAATTCCCCCTTAGTGTTCATCAGTCTGATGAACGGGGTAGTTTGTACATACCTAGATAGATTTTTCCTTGTGTTCCTTGATGACATCTTGATATACTCTAGGATAGTGGAAGAGCATGAGGAACATTTATGGCAGGTATTCCAATGCTTACGGGATAATCAGCTTTATGCTAACCTGTCGAAGTGTGAATTCTTCAAGACTAATGTCCAATAGCTTGGTCATGTGATTTCAGAAGGAGGTATTGTAGTGGATCCTACAAAGATCCAAGCGATCTCAGATTGGCCTGTGCCCATGAATGTGGTAGAGATACATAGCTTTATGGGGCTAGTGGGTTATTACAGGCTTTTTTGTGTAGGGTTTTTCAAGGATAGGCTATCCTATCACCTCCCTTCAGAGGAAAGGGAAGAGGTTTGAGTGGTCAGTGAAGTGTGAGGCAACATTTTAGGATCTTAAGCGAAAGCTGACCAGTGCACCGATACTTGCAATACTAGATCCGACTAGGGATTTTGTAGTTTGTACAGATGCGTCCTTGGAGGGATTAGGTGTAGTGTGTATGCAGGAGGGTCATGTCATTACATACGAGTCACGAAAGCTCAAGGATCATGAGCTGAGCTATCCCACACATGATCTTTAGTTAGCGACAATTGTTCATGCATTGACGAGGTGGAGGCATTTCCTTCTTGGCCATAGGTTTGATTTGCACAGTGATCATAGAAGTCTTCAGTATATTTTTACGTAGCCCAACCTTAATGCTAGGCAAAGGAATTGGATGGAGTTTTTCTACGAATATGACTTCAAGGTGAAGTATATCCAGGGAAAAGAGAATGTCATAGCGGATGCACTCAGTAGGAGGAGACATGAGATATCTGAGTTGACTCTTGTAGTAGATTTCCGAAGTCAGATTCTTTCTGCCCTTCTAGTAGATAGTTGGTATGAGGAGGTTAGGATAGAGATTGAGGTAGGTAGACCCCTTGAGGGTAGGTATTCAAGATATTCTCTGGGTTTAGATGAGATATTGAGGCACATGGGATGTATATACGTTCCTTCATCAGGTGATCTTTGCACCTTGGTCATGATTGAAGCACATCGTGCACCTTATTTAGCCCATCCTGTGGTGAAGAAGATGTATGCAGATCTGTGTCAGTTTTATTTCTAGCTAGGGATGAAACATGATATTGCAGATTATGTGTCATGATGTATTGAGTGTCAGCGGGTGAAGGCTGAACACCAACATCCAACAGGGCTTTTGCAACCGCATATAGTACCAGAGTGGAAGTGGGATATTATCTCATTGGATTTCATTATTGGTTTACCCAACTCTTTGAGACGACATAATGCAATCTCATGGTGGCAGTTGATAGGTTGACGAAGGTGGCACACTTCTCACTTATTCGCTCTTCTTATACTGTATCGTCCATAGCTAGAGTGTTCATGGAGGACATAGTGAGGTTACATGGCATTCCACATCAAATTATTTTTGATAGGGATCCAATGTTCACCTCAGCTCTCTGAACTTCATTTAGCATGCGATGGGGACATAGTTGAACTTTAGTTTAGCTTAGCACCCAGAGACAG
Organism: Sequoia sempervirens; assembly: GCA_007258455.2. Classification (NCBI taxonomy): domain Eukaryota; kingdom Viridiplantae; phylum Streptophyta; class Pinopsida; order Cupressales; family Cupressaceae; genus Sequoia; species Sequoia sempervirens. Next base: position 422,059,453 of record VDFB02271358.1, on the reverse strand, counting down.
ATGGACAGACTAAGAGGGTCAATCAGATCCTTGAGGACATGTTACGTATGTATGTAATGGATCAGAAGACACAATGGGAAGATTATCTCTATTTCGTATAGTTTGCATATAATATTGGTTTTTAGAGTTCTATCGGCATGCATCCATTCTAGGCATTTTATGGGCGACCATGTCGCACTCCTTTGAGTTGGGATTGACTTGAGGTCATAGTGACTTTGGGTCTTGAGATGTTGTAGGATATGGAGCAACAAGTGGATAGGATTAGAGAGCACTTGGTGGCAGCACATGATAGGCAGAAGAAGTATGTGGATGCGCATAGAGTGGATCATCAATTTTCTATGGGCGATAGAGTCTTCTTATGGGTGCGTCAGTGAAAGAGTCCCATCTATTATGGGAAGGGCTCTAAGTTGGCACCTTGCTTTGTGGGACCCTTCAAGATATTCGAGAATATTGGTCCAGTTGCTTACCATCTTGTTTTACTGCCCAGTCTCTCACATATTCACGATGTTTTTCATGTTTCAGTTCTTCGACCATACCATCCAAACATTTCTCATGTACTTGATTCAAATGCATTACAGGTAGAGGATGGGTAGCTAGCTTTGGAGCCAGTGGCCGTAATGGAGTGAAGAACACTCGCTCTTTGAGGGTGAGATATTGATCAGGTTAGGTTCCAATGGGATCCTAGGGAAGAGACATCATCCACTTGGGAGGATGTAGCTAGGATGAGGGAGCTCTATCCCTATTTGTTTGCAGGCGTCCAGGAGTAAGCCTGACCCTAGGGGGGAGGATGTAGCACCCCTCCATTTTTCTCTTTTGATCGAACATTGTTCTTCTATGTATTCTTTATTTGTGTTAGCACTTTGACTATGGTACTAGGTTCTATTTGATCACAACTGTTAAGAAATGCGTATGTGATATTTTGATGTGATGGAATTTTAATCTGATGTGATCATTATGACATGTTTTGAATTAGTGTAGCAGATATTTAACTAAAGATTCCTTATGTTTTTTATTATATTATTGATGTTAGACTTATCAGTTAGAAAGTCTGTATTGGTGAAAGGGACGGGATTGTATCAGTTGCTTGCAAATGCCCTATGATTCCAAGATTTCCTCTTCACGGTGTGTTTTATTATATCATATATATGCATGTTCGATATACTCTTTGTTTTCAAGTTGATAGGTACATGACATTGACTCCATCTGACTTCACAGGTTTGAGTGTGTCCATTGACCAATGGTAATTGATTGGGAGATAGTAGCTAGGTTTTCCATGCCAAGTCATCACCCTAGTCATAGTGTGTCATTGGGTTGTATTCGGGTTTAGTTGTTTTAATGTTTTCCCTTTCATCTTGGTTATTTATTTAATTTCATATTATAAAGGTTATTAAATGGTGGGTGTAGTTAAAATGATGATTAAATATATCTCGTTACAATGTTGAAATGTTAGTTATTTATTGATTAATTTAATTTAATTAATAAAATAATCTAGCTTGGATTAGATTTAGTTTATTGATTAACTAAGTTAATGGTGATAAATTGAATTAAGTTAGTTTTTTTGGCATTATTGGATATTTAGATTTAAATTAAAAAAATGAAAATATGTTTTAAATTGCATTTTTTGAAAATTAATAGGTAAAATAATTTCTTTACAAAATTTTGAATTATTTTGTAATTTTTTTTTAAATGCATGAAATTCCATTTGGAAAGTAATTTTGTTTTAAAGTTTTTAAAAAATGAAAATATCTCCAAATTTGCAATAAATTTGGTGGATGGGATATTTTTAGGGGTTTGACTAAAATTGGGGAAACTCTATGAGAGCAAATACAATTTCATATAATTTTTAATTTTCAATTTTGTGGAGAAAGGATTTGCTGTGGCTTTGTTTTGGATTTGAAGAATAAGTTTGGATTTCTTAAGTGAGCTGGAAAACAAAATAAGATTTGGAAGCACCATTGGAATCTTTCAAGCTTTGGAGAAAAAACTAGGTTTGTTTCTATGATTTTTGTTTTCATTTTGAAATGTTTTGCAAATTTTGTTATGATGTTGGAAAAGTTTTAAATTCTGTTTGATTTGCAAGGAAAACCCATGTCAAATCTCATTTCAAAACTTGCAAAAATTCTATTGAAATCATGGAAAAAGAAAACAAAGAAAGAATCAAACCATAGAAAATAGAAAAATGAACAAAAAGAATTTTTTTATTATGAACTAGAAATTAAGAAGTTGTGCTTGCAAATTAGTTTGCTGTGTATTTTGTTTGGAGGAAAAATTTGCACAACTTGACTCTAAAACAATGGAATTTGTATATATATACATTGGTATATATATATATGTTATATATATATTTGTATAAAATATATGCTGGGAATTTTTCTTTTTCAAAGAAAATTTATGAAGATTTTATTTTTTTTCTGTTGAAGAAAAAAAACCTAGAAAATAGAGTTTTTTGCCCTCTGTTCTTTTGTTTTTTCTGGGTTTTGTGTTTATTAAATATTATATATATATTATATATATATAATATTTTATATAATATATATATATATATATATTTAATATTTAAATAATTTTTTTTATAATTATTTATATGAATATATAATTTATATATATATATATTACGTATATATAATATGCATATATGTATATATATATAATGTATATATATACTATGTATTTTTAAATAATTTAATCAGTTGAGTTTAAATGGATATATTTAAATAATTACTATATATTTAAATATATATAAAAATTTCTAGATACTCTAAGTATATATTTTTATATATATATTTAATATATATGTGTTTTTGAATACAATTTATTTCAAGGTGATTATTTCATTATTGTAGTTGAAATAAAAATTGTTTTTTTTTAATCAAATGATTTTATTTAAAAAGTTGATTTTGATTATCTTGTATGATTGAGAAACACAGAGTTAAATCATTGGTTTTAAATTTAGACTCGACATTGTGAATTAAATCTTATTTATTTTTGGATAAATGCAAGTAATGTTGATTGAGTTGATTGGATTTAGGAAATCCTAACATTAGTTTATTTAATTGCCTGAAATGCTTTCTAGTGATGTTCTTGTTTATTCTCGATCTTCGGGTAATTGTGACAATTGTTATGTAAGTCTTCTAGATGGGATTTCATTTATTTTTATGGGTTGTCATTATGATAGTCAACCTTTGGATTGCCTTGTGTAGTGCATCTAAACATATCCAGTATTATACTCGGTTATCAAGAATGGGATGTGTGGACATTATGTCTTGTATAGGGAGTCATTCTCCTTAGGTTACACTTGTGTACCCTTGGGTGTGGAGTTATTCCATGTGTTGTCTTAGAGGAGTGGCTTGCAATGAGGACTGACACACAAAGCGGTGTCAGAGAAAATCTTTGCAAGTTAGTTAATTCAATGATAACATAATAAACATTTAGAGGCTTAGGTTGCATCAGACACTTAACAAGATTAATTTTTCCTCACTCATGGACACAAAGGCTTGTATAGACTTCAGATGAGATGAGAAGGCTTGTAATGGAAAGATCATTATCTCATCCCTATGAGAGATAACTGATTCCACATTGATTTGCATGAGGGGTCAGGAGTCATTAGAGGTTACTAGGATATCCCAAGATGGGGGCCAGGACCTAGGAAGACTTACTAGGATATCCCATGTGACATTTGTATTAGTGATGCAATTGATTATTTAACTCTGGAAGCATTGTAACCTTTGTGTTATTTGATGTTGTACTTGTATTTAATTCAGTTTAGTTTTGTGTAGCCTTTGTCTAGAGGTAGATGGTCTTTCCTAGGAATCCTTGTTACTATCTCCTAGCATGAGGGGTGAGCCTTCGGGTATCGCATGGCTGGGTGGAACATGCAACTTAATCTGTTGGGTCATCTTCTTGTTCGTGTGGATGAGGTTTCCAATTGGAGAGCTCATGGGATCCAGTACTTTCATACTTTAGTCCTTTTAGTTATTATTGTAATTTATTACCCCTCTTGTAACGAGGTGGAAGATGTAATTTGTTCCCTTGTTTATTAGATTTACCTCATTTGGGGAATGAGTGTTATAATGATATTGTAAACTATATTATTGGAAACATGTGATATCTCTTATTCCTTTGATGTAAATTTATCATGTATGGAATGGATGTTTATTTAATTTGTTAAGTAATTAGATGTTATGGTTTTAATTCATGTTTCTTGTTTGGGTTTTTAGTAAACTCAGTCTCGTAACCTTAGGGGTTGTTGGCAATGGGTAGTGAACTTGCATGTTATTTGTTCTTTAAAAAAATAAAAATTATTGTGTTTGAGTAGTTAATTGCAACTTCCCCTAGGGTTGTGTGGTGGGGCATTACATAAAGTATCTTGCTTCTATAGATTTTTCTTGTTTAGGAATATTGCATATATTGTTTCCAAATCTCTTACATGGAAGGTATATTTGTTTTTTGTTTGATCCTATGGCTCATGGTTTTGTGCTTGTTTCACAATTATAACTATAACATGAAGGAATGATGGATGAACTAGTGAATGTAACAACTCACCAAACCTTGTTGAATCCTTGGAGCGTAGATCTACAATTTGCATGAATTGGACTCAATGGATGTAGATCTTGATCATGAAACTTAATATAGCTTTGAATGCTTGAACTTGGATCAATAGTGCTACATCAACATGTTAGCTCACAAACACACATGATATATGGAGACCTTCACATGATGCTTGAATCTTGAATGAATTCTCCAAAATGCTTGATAATCAGCTCATGAATGCTCTTGAATACTCTCTTGATCATAATCCTTTCTCTTACAATTAAGGACTTGAAAGCTCTAGGTATTGGAATAATGATTCTAGCTATTAGGTGCTTACTCTTGGATAGTTTTCTTGGTGAAATAATGACTTGAAACTTTAGTTATATAGGAATTCCATCTAATTTTCCATTTATTATATGCCAAATGCTAACATTCAAAACCCTAAAAAGGCTCAAATAGGACTCATACACCCAAGAAGGCATATGGGTCCCACCTAGGGGGACTAATATGCCTAAGGTCACATATGAGCCCCATCCTATATTTTTGGGGTGGGAGTATGTCGAAGGATTGGAATATCAAGTGAATTTATGGAATTTTTCAAGATTTCAATTGAAATAAGCCTTGGGATACATAATAAAGGGTATTAAGGGCCTATTAGTGATGATTTGGAGGTCATGAATGTAAATGGTCCCAAAAATTAGTGTCCAGATGTAATTGAATACATTTTACAACACTCTACATTGATTAGTAGAATAACCATGAAGTCTATGATATGCATAAAATGAATTCTTGTAGTAAAATTTGTTTCATGTTCTTGGAGCAAGAGATATCAAACAATATTGGAGGAGTCTTGACAAGATACTATCTTGATTAATAGTAGAATATTTCCCTTTATTTTGTGACAAATATATCTCTTACTTTGTACGAGGTGCCATTCTTATACAAGACTCTTTAGATTGTGAGATTTTGTGCTCTCCTTTACAAGTGGATGTAAAATATAATAAATTCAAAGATTCATTAGTGTTTTGTGTGATCAAATTGATATTAAGAAAGGATTTATTTTATTCTTTTGTTTCTTTCAAAGGACAATAACCAAGACCACTACTAGTTTTTTGTGTGTTAGGTTGTATGGGTACACGAATACCTTGTTCTCTAGCACCAGATCCTTTTCCACTATAACCATGCTTTTTCATAAGTTCATAACCTTTTCCATAAATATTTTTCATTTCTTTGGATTTCGTGGTTGCTCATAATCAACTTCATCAAAGTTTTTGTGTAATTTTCTTCTCTTTCTAAAGTGGTTGAGGTGGATTATTTTGTAGGTTCATTTGAATTTTGTGTTAACATTACCATTGGTTCTTTTCCCTTGTCAGATTCTTCTATTATGATCTTGTGTTTTCTCACAAATGTAGGTGTGAAATATAAGGAACTCCAATCATCTTCTAATAACTTTGTAACTTCTTCATTATCCTTTTCTTTTTCTTTATCTTGCATGGGTTCCACATGTATGGTTGGTGTCAATGTTTTTAAAGGATTTTATTTTCCTCTCTCAATGTTTGAATAATTTTCTTGTTTAGGGAAAATTTTTATTGTATATAATTTGTTGTTGTAGACATACTTCAATATACAATGAAGAGTTGAAGGAACCCCATTCAATGCATGAATCCATGGTCTTCCTAAAATAATATTATATGAAAGATCATAAGGCATAACATGGACCAGGTTTTGTAATGTGGCCTTTCCAACTATAATAGGAAAAGTGATCACACCACACAATTTTTTTCCTACATTATCAAATCCTTGAATCACTAAGGAATCAGGTTCAATGCTTGATTTGTCCATGCCAAGCTTATCTAAAAGGGTTACACTAGACACATTAAGGGTTGATCCATTGTCAACAAGGGTTCACTTTATCCCTATCCTATTGAAAATAGCTATTGCCATGGAAGCTTCCTTTTCTTTTGCAATTAGATAGCGAAGGTAACTTATTTGAATTGAAAGCAATTTCTATGTTGACTAGAGTTATAGCTTGAAATTGGTCTGTTACTTCATTTTATTGTACATTACTATGGATAGGAACTTGTTGTAAGGCACTTTGAATCATATTATGATAATGAGGGGAGACTTGAATAAGGTCCCATAATGATATCTTAGCAAGAGTGCTCTCATGTTGTTCAACAATATCATACTCCTTGCCATTATGTAAAGGAAGATGAGGGGTGTTAGGAAAGATAGGATGAGGTAATTGGAGGGATGTTTGAGTTTCTTGTCTTGGTTGTAATTTTTTTTCTAGTGTTAAATGTATGAGCAACGGTGGAATAATTCAAGTGTTGCAACATACTATTATTAGGTTGTTCGAGAATGAGAATAGGTTTGTTTTGAGTTTTTGGTTTGTTTTAGGGTGGTTAAATGATATGTTTAGCTTTAGGAGGTGCAATATATAAAGGATATGATCTAGGATGTCTAAGAATTAGGGGACTTGAGGGAGTTCTAATGTTCATAACATCACCAAACTTATGCATTCATGATCTTTTAATTAAGAGGAGTCAAATGTAACTTTATTATCTTCATCTAAGGAAGCCACATCACTATTGTTTGCAAGACATGTTTCCATGTTATCATTTTCTTCCATCATGATATCTTCCCTAGTAGGAGTGTTTTTAGGAGAGCCACAAACTAGATGGTCATCACATTCCATGGAATTTTTGGTAAAGTATCTTCATCACAAATAAAGGAGGAATCAAGGGAAGAACAACTATGAGTTTCAAGCTTACTAATGATTGGATCCATTTATTCCAATAGACCTTTCCAAATGTTAGTGACATTAGGAAAGAGAGAAATAATGGTATTTCAATAATTGGATCTCTTAATCCCAACATAGCCTCTTCACAAATGGAATTTTCATGATCATTAATGATTGTATCCTCTGTCACTAAAGTATTCTCACAAGTAGGGGAGGTGTTGGGAGATGAATGTATACTCAGTGAAAGAGTGACAATAATCTCATATTCTTGTGTCATAATATTTTCTCGAGGAGGAGAAGGAAAAATAATACTTTCATGATTTTGAATGATTACATCTTCCTTCACCAATATACCTTTGTCACTAATAGGAGAGGTATCAGGAGAAGAACAACTATGATCTTCATGATTATATATTCTTTTATCTTCTTCTATCACATCATTTCCACAAATAGGAGAGATAAGAGGGGGTTTTGAATCAAGGAAAGTGTCAAAAGTTTGACTCTTGCACTAAAAGACTCATAACTATGAAATATTTTGGAGGAATCACTAACATGCTTGTTGATGAACTTTTTCTAGGAATACTTGGAAAAAGATATATTAACATTATAAAGGAATCTATTCAACTTATGTAATTATTCAAAATGTAAAAAAAATTTAACAATTTTTATTGTTTTCACTATTAAAATGATATTTGAAATAATTTTAAAATGACTACATTAAAAATGGATTTTTTTGACCTAGATGCATAAAATAGAATTTCCTAAAACTATCTAGACTAACACTATAGGTTACCAACAAGCCTAGGCAGTATCTAAAATCGCTAGAAAGATAGGGATTTTTTTATTTATTGGCCTCGAAGGACTCATTCACCCAGATGGGTGTGTGAGTCCTACATAAAGTTTTTGGAAGGTTCAAATAGTGAAAAAAAGAGAGTGCAAAATAAACAGAAATATTGAAAAAAGACTTGTACATGACTAAATTGCTCAGGTGGGTGAATGAGTTCCAATTAGGGTTTCTAAACCTGATTCAACAAATTCTGTGGATTATAATGTGTCTAGGTTGTATGCTCAATTTACTATTTTCAATGATAGATTTCAAGTGAAATTGAATGATGTAAAATGCAAAAATGCACCCTATATGCACTTTTCACTAATGTAATGTTTAGAAGCCATAAATATAGTTCAACTAATTAAAATAGAATGAAAAATTAATGAAAGCTAGGTCTAGGACTAAAATGTTCCCCAAATCATAAATTCAAGGGTCCAAAGGTTGGGTTAACCAAAATGAACCAAAGGAAATAGGGCTTCCGCCTTCTGGGAGATGGAACTTAGGACATATTTCGCACTTTAGTTCCTTAGAAACCTAGATTCCTCAAACAAGTTACTTCATTGAGGAAGGAAACTAGGGGTCCTATTGAAATTGGATGAAGGTTCACCATTAAATGAAGCTTCAAAGGAGAAATGAAAATGCATATGTAGAAAATCCTAGAAACTTGAAAGCATGAAACTAGATTAATAAAAAGAATGAAACAAAAAAGTACCCAGAAAAGTGGAGAGGCCAAAATAAGCCTTGAAAACCCTTTAAATTATTGTTTTAGATTGCATTAGGACTGATACGCCAAGTTCGGCAATTTATTCCCTCTCTAGGGATTTTAGGGCATGATCTAGGATTCTTTGAGAGTTTATTAGGGTCTTCTAAACAATGATTAGAAATTTTAATGACACGAATATGCTAGGATGGGAATATGAGTTCTACTATGGGTTATTTAGGATCCTTCTAAATCTTTCAAACCAATATTTGACACTATTGAATGTTGTCAAAAGGCTATATCAAGGACTAAATCACTAAGTTTTGCGAATGGGTCATGTTCACATAAATCTACAAAAAACACATCACAAGTGAGAGAGAGTGAGTGAGAGAGTGAAAAGATTTTTGTTAGTTGATGGGGGTCACCTAAATTAGAATAGGATTTTTGAGTAATTAAACATAAAAATGAATTGAAATAACATGATGGAATGATGGATAAACTATTGAATGTAACAACTCACCAGACCTTATTGAATCCTAGGAGTGTAGATTTGTAGCTTGTATGAATTAGATTCAATGGGTGTAGGTCTTGATCATGAAAATTAATATGGATTTGAATGCTTAAACATGGATCACCAGTGCTACATCAACATGTTAGCTCAAAAACATACATGATTCATGAATCTTGAATGGATATTCAAAAATGCTCGATAATCATCTCTTGAATGCTCTTGAATGTGTGGACATGGAAAAAGTAGTTCCATTCTAATTTTTCTTCTTGTTTAGGCCCCCTTTGTGATTTTGGATTGATTTTTCTTTGATTTAATGTTGTAATGTGGTCAACACATTCACATTAGGTCTTAGACCCTTGCGAATCACTAATAACTTTATGATGCCTTGTAAAAGTGTTGTAATGTGCTATAACAAACTTCCACACTTTTCCAGGCTTGTCATCATTAATTTGACCCTTTCTTATGTTTAAATGGCTGCTTTATACACTTGCAAGCCCTACTTAAATGAGTTTTAGAGAATAATCCCATTAAAAAACATTAAATACACTCGAATTCTCAATACCCATTAAAATTGTCGTTGTGGGACCAAGTCGCCACTTGGGGCGACTTAGTCCCACTTGGCACAAAAATCAAAATTATTTCAAAATTCTGGCGGGATATTATTTTCTAGACCTTGAGGTTGGCCTATGATGTGGTATTTTTGAAATTTTTTTTATAATCATGTATAAATAAAGGGTTTTCCTCTCATTTTCACCCCCATTCATCCATACATTCATTCACTCACTAATTCATTCTCTTAATCATTCTCAAGCATTCTAGGCATTATCAAATTTTCATTCATTGGAGATTTTACTTTCATATCTTCATATTTCTATTACAAGGGTTTGTTTCAGAGTTGTAGAATTGCATGTAACTGTTCATTCATCATTCTCTTTTTATTTCATTTCATTATCAAGGTTTTGATTACCAAATCAGGGTTTGACCATGGAAAGCCCCTATTCTCTAACCCTTAACCCTTTTACTCCTCCTTGCATGTGTGTTTGCAAGTCTTGTATGTATATTTTCCAAAGACCAAGGTGTTAAAAGGTGTAAAAAATTCATAAAAATGATTCAAAGTCAACAAAACCCTAAAAGATTCTTTGAGATCATCTACAGACTAAATTTTATAGATTCAGATTTAGATACCTATTAGAAGCAAAAGTGTAGATTGAGAGCTACATATTGCATCTTCAAAAATTTTGAAATCTGAAGGTGGACTAAGTTGCCATCTATGGTGAACTAGTCCCACTTCCATGCCTAAAAAGTGTTTTTTGTAGTTTTGGATACCCTTTTGGTTGAAACCTACTATGGTAGAATTTCCTCGAAACAAGACTAAGTTGTCCAACTTGGAATAAGTGTCCCAATTGGATTCAATAGTGAATTTTGTAGGATTCTAGAGCCTCTTTACATCACATTCTAGTTTCCAGGTGCACCTCTCTAGTCTTATTCATTTCTATTATAGTTTACTTTCATTTTTAGGTCATTTTGCATACCATAATGTGTTTTCAAACATTTAACATTTTATTAGTTTTGCATTAATAATCAATATCTTTTATCTATTTATTGCATTTAGGACATTAAATTTAGGCATATTTCATTATTATGTTCATTAGTATTGAGTGGGGACATTAAATTTTTTGGCATAACTCTCTCATTTTAGGTGAAAAACCCTAGAAATGCTAGAGAGGCTTTTGGTTCCAAAATATTTGTCCATGGAATGCTCTGTTGATCATAAGCCTTGCTCTTGCAATTGAACACTTGAAATAATGACTCTACCTCTTAGGTTTTTCCTCTTGGATCTTTAATTCTTAATGAAATAATGACTTGAAACCTTAGTTATATAGAAATTCCATCTAATATACTATTTATTAGATCCTAAATTTTTACATTCATAAAATTTGAATTAAAAACCTTGATTTCCTACTCAAAACCCTAAAAAAGCACCCAAATGGTACTTATATTCCCAAGGAGGCATATGGGTCCCACCTATCGAGACTAATATGCCCAATGTGGCATATGAGTGCCACCCTATATTTTTGGGTTGGGAGAGTGTTAAGGGGTTAAAATATTAAATGCATTTATTTAATTTGTTAGGATTTCAGTTCAAATAAGCCTTGGGATGTGTAATAAAGTGTATTAATCACCTATTAATAATGATTTGAAGGTCATGAATGCAAGAGGGTGAAAAACTTAGGGTGATACTGTAAATAAATACATTTTACAACACTAAATTAAGGAAAAATTAGGTCCATTTTAACTAGGATGGCCCAAACATGTGATAAAATGTAAAGGGATATATTTTTTCTCACTACAAAAAGTATCAATCTCAAATTTGAAATAAATATACTTAGAACTCCTACACTATGGGTAATGTTCAGTCTAAAGAAGACCATAACAGAAAATATTATGGACTAAACTCTAATAGGGTAGCCTACTCATTTATTTCACCTATAAATGAGAAGTAGGATGTTATACAATGTATAGTGTTGTTTTAAAACAAAATGAAACACATAATGCTTTAGAATCCTTTGTATTGAATGTCTCTAAAATTCAATTTACATATTTAATCTAAGTGAGAGATTTATGGTTTCTCAATACAATTGCAGCTCCATTCAAAAAAACATCAAGAGAGAGAAAAGTAGAGACAAATAAATGAATATCACTAGAGGGTATAATTATTCGAGGTCAGAACTACTCATAAACATAGATGAATAAGTATAGTATAATATACATACATGTATATGTACATATACATACATACACACACACACACACACACACACACACACACACACACACACACACACACACACATATATATTGTCATCACTAACAAATATATTAAAATTGGAAGTACACATGAAGACAATGAAAATATAAAAATTGACTCAACATTGAAGAGGCCTAAATGCCTCAATGCTTTGCATCATTCCTTACATGAAAGGAAATATTTATGACATATAGAAGAAGTATATGGTATAGTTTCTCTCATATATCCAATTGCATACAAGGGTATAAAGGGTCCTCCAGGTTAGGGAAAAAAGATAAGTAGACAAACATGAGAGCACAAACACAAACAAAGCTAATATAAAGATGTACAAGAATCCACAGCTCTATTCCAGCTCCACCAATAGGTTGTACTAATCCTAATCTATATCATTATATGGAGATGGAAAATGAGCTTGTAGTGGGGGATAGCTAGGGTGGTGTGATAGGACTTTCCTATAGAAAGAGCCAAGGTGAAAGGTCGCTTGAGGTCATCATCAAAAATATCCTATGAGACTTGTAATGTAGGAAATGCATACCCTTGCATTTTCACACTTGTTTGGGCCTACCTTGATTTTTTAATCCTTATTTATGTCTTATTTGGCCCTATTTTTCATCCACAAGACTAATAAACTATATCATTTTCTGGATATTCCTAACAAACATCAATGGATGAATGATAATTTAATGATTTTGGCTTTCTGTCCCTAATTTTTGGGTGAAGACTAAGACACCACCTCAGGTGTTTTTGTCCCCCAAAGGTCCTGGGATCCTAATTTCAAGTGTGCCTTAAAGTGGTCCCCTTTTGATGTCTATACCCTAAGTTTCATGTGTGAGGACTAAGATTCCACCTAGGGAATCTTAGTCACCCTTGAGTTATTTTTGAGATTTAATTTCAAATTCCCATAGGATTTATCCTCCTTTAATTAAGGAATTCATATGTTGGCTTGTTGTGGTGTAATTTTAGGATATTAAGCATGGATAAGTATAAATACAAGGTTCCTTTCTATCATTTTTATATGTCTAACCAATTCAAGCAATCTAAGCATCCAAGCATTTAAGTATTGCAACATTCAAGAGCAATTCATCAAGAATTTGGAGCCATCATCAAGATTGAAGCATCATATGAAGGATATTTTTGCATCATGTGTGTTTTTGAGGTAACAGTTGTGATGTAGGGTTTTGATTCAAGTAAGCATTCGAGCATTTCAAGATCTACATTCAAGCCAAACATTTCACACAAGTATGAATATTTCACGATAAGGGTTTGGTGGGTTGTAACATTGCATGTTTTTAATTCATCATTTACCATCATTATTCTATTTCATTTCAAGGTTTAATTACCAACAATGGGTATCAACAAGCAAAACCCCCACCCACTAACAATCAACAAGTTTTTCCTCTCTTGTATGTTTTTTATTGCAAATTTAGGTTGAAGAATTGAAGATCATTTGAAGTGCAAAATTTCAAATTTTTGAAGTTGCATTACAAAGTTGTCATCTTCATGGAAACTCACTTATAGGCTAGATTTGGAAGTTTCAAAACTTGAGATCAGAGAAGAAGGAAGTGCAAACATCAAGCCATTGGATCACTTTTAGAGATTCCAAAAATTCAAATCAGGACTAAGATAGTAGCAAAGGTGTCTTAGTCCTCCAAGTAGAATTTCGTAGAGAATCTTTCAAATCCTTTTACAGTATTTGAAGATTCCACATTTCCTCCACAAAATAGGACCAAGACTAATAAGATTGTAAGGCCATCTTAGTTCTCCATAGCACATTTTGACAGCTTCTTTACATTTTAGGAATCCTTGTCACATTTCCAGATTTCCCAGGTACACACATCATAACTTCTTGTTGCATTATTTCATCATTTGCATCCTTTATTTAGCTTGCATTAATAGGTTTTGTAAGTTGAATGTTAAGGTGTCATTTCCAATCTTTCGCTTGGAGGTGAACCCCTAAAATATTAAAGAACCCCCTCCTTGGTCCTCCTTTTTTAGAATTGACTCATCCTTTGAGATTGATAGTCAATCCGATTAGGGTTCCTAGGACATTATTGAATTTCCTAAAGAGAATAGTGGTGTTAAAGCATTCACACATTTTCTATCTTGTTCATTTTGGTGAGCCCGAATTTTTAGAGCATTCATTTTCTTATTTGGAGTCTATTCAAGCCCTAGATCTAGGTTGCATTCATTCCTACATTGCTTCTTTCATTAGAGTAAAACCACAAAGCTATGCCACACTTTCAGCCAACTTATCAACATGATGGAATTAAAGTATTTCTAACTAAAAAACAATTTTGGTCAAACATATGATCTACTAAGATTCATTCTAGTTAAGTTAGATACCTACAAAAAAAAATCAACTAAATTGTTGGCTAAAAATATACGGAGCACCACTTTGAGTCCAATTTACCAGAAAAATAAAATTATTTTTAAAAAATGAAGTTTCAATAAATCCTAGTGATGTAAATAACATTTAAAAAAAAATATAAAAAATACCCTTTTGTATATCCATAAGTGTGGTTTCAAAAAATATATTTATTTTAATAGTTTAATTATTTTTTATGTTTTATTTTAATTTTTTACTAAAGGTAGGTTATCAGCACAAAATATTAGGTTGATTACTATTCCAAGGAAAACATACTAAAACTTATTAAAAAAATTGAAAAAAATATGATTCACTATGAAAGATAATCTATTTGAAGATGGTATTCTTCTTTTCATTTTAGATAAATATTTAATATGAAATTTGATGTCTAATGAAAATAGTTGTTTTTGATTCACAAAAAATTTAAAATTTATTTTAAAATATATATCAAAATTGAAAAAAAAATCCATGCACTAAAATTTCAAGTTATAAATACACAAAAAAAATTTGAAAGAAAAAAAAATTACTATAAAAAGTTTGACGTCCCATGCAACTTCATTTTTTCAGCATTTTATGAGTAACTAAATTATAGTGTTAATTTAATAAAAACTAGTTTAAAATAATTTTTTCATTTTTTTTAAATACAAACATAAAATATACTAAAAATGTATATTTTACTAGTTGACATCATTTTAAAATTCAAAACATATATGCCACTTTTTAGTGATTCAAGTTTAAAAGTTGGATCAAGATTGGTCGTTTCCTTTATAACGTGTGACATAACTTTGTGCTTTTACCCATTAGTGAAAGTACGTGTAGGGTTTCTCATATTTAGTGAAGGTGCATCTAGGGTTTCTCATATTTGCATTAGTGGAAGTGCATAGATGTTTCATTTTTGCTTTCTTGCATCATCTTATCTCATTGAAAAACTAAAAAGTGCATTTTCAATCATCCTAATTGTATTTAGGAGCATTGTTAGTGCATTTAAAATTGAAAATAGTGCATTCACGTTTGTATTTAATTTCTTGCCATTAGTTACTTTTTCTTGCATTCATTTGAACATTTTCCTATTTCTAAACATTAGATCCCTAAATAGACAACGTGTGAACACTATTAACAACTCAAAACTTGGTATTTTTTAGATAAAAACCTCTTCTAGGACTAAAATGCCCTTCCTCATATCATAGTTCCTCTATGGATTTTTGGCTCAGAACCTTCTCTCTATTGTTTTCTATCTATTCCAATCCCTAGAACCTCAAAATTTCACTAGTGGGACCAAGATGCCCTTATTGACATCTTAGTCCTTGTTGAATTTGACTTTTAGGTTTCAAGGTTTAAAATTGGTTTTCTATGCTTTTGTTGGCTTCTTCTAGTTTTCTATTACGGTTTCCAGAATTTCTACTATTTACATTTCTTTCATTTCAAGTGTATTTATTCAAACTTGCATCATGGATATGTGCTTTGAAAAGTTGTGGGTGTCCTTGAAATATTTGGTAGATGACTTAAGCTAGGCCTTTTATAATGATCCTAATGAGATTGAACTTACTCATGCTTACAATGCTCCTAATGCATGTGCTCCTCATGATGTTGACATCATTGGAGAAGATGATGACATGATGAATATGTTCCTAAACAATTGTCTTAACAACCTTGAAGCTAATGTATATTTTTACCCATTAATGAAACAACCAAATCCCCCTACAATATCACCTCTTTAGATATCTAGTTACTTCCCAAAATTGAAACAAAAGTTGAATCTAAGTCCCTTCACAAGGTGAACCTAGCTTCTATAAACAAGAAAATACTCAGTCATTTTATGATAACTAAGTAACAAACACTCCAATCAATCCTGAAGAAACATAAGGAAAAGCATTCACAATCTTGAGTAAACAAGGATGTGATACAAGTGAACATGGAATTCATCAAATCCTCTAACAAATATCAACTAATGAAAAAAGAAAAGGGTTAGGATATCAAGATCCTCCTTGTGAAATATGACCTCCTAGAAAATACCTAAGGCTTCATAGTGATGGTACATTAACCTTAGATTTTCCTCCCAATATGAATGTCATCCTTCCTAAAGAGAAACCCACATCTCCTAAGGATAAGGATATTAAAGATAAAATCATCTCAGGACCTTCTACCCTAATCTCATCTAGAGAAGTTGGTGAATCTAGAAAGTGTAAAAGGCCTTACAAATTATAAAAGTTACAACCCCTTCATCTGCCACCTAAAAGTGAAATAAAATTACAAATCCTTCTCAACCAAGGACTTATACTATTTCCACCAATGAAAGATAGGTTGAATACTATATCCTAAAGATGTAAAAGTTCCACATTGCCGATACCACATAACTCTTGGACATAGTACTAATGAATTTCATGCATTCCATATTATATTGAGTAAATATCACTTCGACGAAGAAAATTGTCATCTAGCAATCAAATAACATCTCATTTTCCCTTCTTGTCATGTAATAGTTGTAGAATACTTTATTCTCACTATTACATTATATTTCCTATCACGTACCTTGACTTATTCTTGTCTTGCACTCAGTGGGTCAAGAAGTAGATAGCCCTATCCTAGTAATGCATTTTTCATTGTCCTTTAGGCCTATTGTCTACCTTCTACTTATACAAATTGAGATTGGGAAGTGGATGACCTACTTTAGGTTCACTCACCTATACCTTACTAGTCTTTTGCATTATTTCATTTTTATTTTCTTTTGTGTGATTTCATGTGTGTATTGTTCAATCCCCCATGATGTTCTATTCGATGTTTCCTCTTTATGTTCATTCCTCTATTTTTACCTTAATTCTTCTTTATGTCCTAAGATTTTATCTTTTCATTATTGTCTTATGTTCTCCTTTTGGGGATGATGCAAGCCATTGAGACACCCTATGTATCTTCCATGTTACCCAAAATATTTTTCATGACCTTTTCTTTTCCTTTCATTTTTGTCTTGTGTTTTCCTTTTGGGGATGATGCAAGGCATTGAGACACCCTATGTCTCTTCCATCTTGGCACAAAAGATTTTTCATGATCATTTCCTTTCCTTCTATTTTTTTTCCTTTTGTTTTCCTTTTGGGAATGATGTAAGGAATTAAGACACTCTATGTCTCTTCCATTTTGACCCAAAATTTTTCTCTTTGTGTTTCCTTTCTTTGTGTCATTCCTCTAGTTCTATGTGCATTTGGTTAATGATGACAGTTTCAAGCTCTCTAATATCATTGCAACAAAGATAGATAATAACCCCAAACCAATAGATCCCTTATGTGCTTTTTGGGGGAAACCCTCTTTTCCTTTTCATTTTGGATACTTTAAATTAATTGCTCACAGCATGGTGTTAGAAATTTATTAAAGTTGAGGTGTACATTGGCATTATTTTGGCATGATTTCATTTTTATTTTTCCCTTTCATGTTCCTTGATGTGATTTTCTTGATTCATGTGATGTTTTTTTCTCTTTGTGGTGATATTGTGAGAAATGTTCTTCAAGAGCTTGATCTATCTTAGCATATTACATTCCTCTTAGTTGTGATGTGACACACTACATTCCTTAATTTTTGAATCTTTCATCCTTTGCTTGGTCCTCTCTTGGAGACATTAGGAACAATGTCCCCTGAGATTAAGACCTCACATGAACTAAGAAAAATCTCTTTGAACAACCCTCTTTCCTATTAAATTTTATTTTTGTGCCTTATTAAATTCATGGAGGTACATCTTTGATATGGTCCCTTGGGGCTCACCTAATAAACAAATAGCTTCACTATCCCTTGTGAGTGTGTATTTTACTTTTGTCCTTATCATATTCATGGGGGTATCAATTTGATAATGACCTCCTGGGGCTCACCTAGTGAAGCACTAGCTTCACTATCCTTTGTGAGCATGTGTTTTGTTTGCATAGTGGAAAACAAATTCCACTTGTAAACCTCTCTAAAAAAAATATCCTAGACCTACTCCACAACGTTTTGGATGACCAATCAAAGCTTGATCCACAACATTTTTCTTTTTATTTTTCCTTTTTCTTTACTTATCTTTGATGGTGTATGTTTGTGATCTAGTTATGGCTTCATATATCATTTGTGTGTGTTACTTTGTGCCTATGTTGGTTTTCCATAGGATATTGATCCTAGGGGCTTGGCCACCCTCTTGATTATTTTCATCTTATCTAAACAACATTGGTACATTTGAGTCCCTCTTGATTGCATTGTTGGCTACTTTAGTGTGAGTTTGAAGCAAATCCATCCTCTCACAAAAGTGGGGGATAAATGTAGTGTAGGAAAATGCATACCCTTACATTTTCACACTTGTTTAGGATCACCTTGCTTTGTTTATCCTTATTTATGTCTTAATTGGTAGTATTTTGCATCCACAAGCCTAATAAACTATATCTTTTTTGGGTAATCCTAAGAAACATCAATGGATAAATGATAATTTAATGATTCTAGTTGTGTGTCCATGAGTTTTTGGCTAGGACTAAGATTCCACCTAGCGCATCTTTTTCCCCCAAAGGTCTTGGGACCCTGATTTCAAGTGTGCCTAAAGAGGCCCATTTTTGGAGTTTGTGCCCCAAGTTTCATGCCTCAAAACTAAGATGCCACCTAGGGCATCTTAGTCCCCCTTAAGGTATTTTTGGGATTTAATTTCAAATTCTAGTGGGATTTAGTTTCCTTTAATTAATTAATTCACATTTTGGCTTGTTGTGGGGTAATTTCAGGATATTAAGCATAGATAAGTATAAATATAGTGTCCCTTACTTTCATTTTCATATATGTCTAAGAAATCCAAGTAATCTAAGCATCCAAGCATTCAATAATTCCAAACTTCAAGAGAAATTCATTAAGAATTTGGTGCCATCTTCAAGATTCAAGCATCATATCAAAGGTATTCTTGCATCATGTGTGTTTTTTAGCTAACATTTGTGATGTAAGGTTTTGATTCAGGAAAGCATTTCAATTCAAGCTAGACATTTCACACAAGTTTGTAGATTTCACAACATGGGTTTAGTGAGTTTTAACATTGCATGTTGTTCATTCATCATTTCCCTTCATCATTCTATTTTAGTTCAAGGTTTAATTATGAACAAGGGGTTTTCCCAAGGAAAACCCCCATTCACTAACAATCAAAAAAATTTCCTCTCTTGTATGTTTGTGATTGTAGATTTAGGTTGAAGACTTGAAGATCATTTGAAGTGAAAAATTGAAAAGTTGTAAAGTTGCATTGCAAAGTTATCATCTTCATGGAACTCACCAATAAGAAAGATCCAAAAGTTTTAGAAATCAAGATTAGAGAAGAAGGAAGTGTAGACATAAAACCTTAGGATCACATTCAAAGATTTAAGAAATTCAAATAAGGAATAAGACAATAGCAAAGACATTGTAGTCCTCCAAGTGGAATTTTGTAGAGATTATTTTATATTTTGTTCTAGTATCTAGAGATTTTACATTTTTGTTGAAAAATAGCAGTAGGACTAATAAGATAGTAAGGGTATCTTAGTTCTCCATAACACATTTTGATAGCTTATTTACATTTTATGAATCCTTGTCACATTTCAAGACTTCCTAAGTACACACATCATAACTTCCTCTTGCATTATTTAATCATTTACATCCTTCATTTAGCTTGCATTATTAGGTTTTGTAAGTTAAATGTTAAAGTTTATTTTCCAACATTTTGTTTGGTGGTGAACCCCTAAAATCTCAAAGAACCCCCTCCTAGGTCTTCCCTATCCGGAATTGACTCATACTTTGGGGTTGATAGTCAATGCAATTAGGGTTCCTAAGAAATTATTGAATGACCTAAAGAGAATAGTGGTGTTAAATAATCTACCCATATTTTTTTTATTTAAGACAAAGGTCATTGATCTTGAAAAATATTGAGAAAGTCAAAATATACTCCAATGAGTGAAACATGCATTTCACTATGGTAAGTTGTGTTAGTTGAGAAGGGGGAGAACAAGAGACATAAGAGTTAGAGCCACCTTTTGAAAAAGGTGAAGTGACAAAATTAGGTAATGGAGGTTCCTTTTCTATCACTAGAATAGTGCAATATAAATTAGATCACTACAAAGGAGGTACATATGACTTCTTGCAATCCCCACTAGAGGTGGGGTTTGTTTCCAACCTCCAATTTTGAAGAGGATGTGTGGTCCTATAAATAGAATTAGGAGAAAAATAATATGGAGCCACAAAGGACAACACCTTGGTATGAGGCATGTCAATGAGCTAAATAAAAGGAGGAATATTTGGAGAGATGTGATTAGAGGGGGATCCATAGAGGGAGAGATGAACACTTGCACCATTTTGGGGTGATGTTTATCAAGGCCCCCTAACAAAGATGGGGGAAGAACAAGGGAAATGTGAATTGAGGTAGGAAAAGAAGTAGAGACTGGATGAGTGGAAATAGAAGCAACTAAGGTATAATTGGAAGGAACCTCTTTATTCTTCTATAGGGAAACATGCTCCTTTTCCAAGGCTTTATGCCAAATCTTACACTCTCACATAGGTCAATTGTGATAACTATAAGCACTAGAAGATGCATCATAAGAAGATGTTGGGGGATCCTACTCTACTAGAGTAGTAAACTCCACTATCAATATTCATGAATGGGTGGAATCCTAAGGATGATCAAATGAAGGAGACACATAAATGCAGTGTAGAAAATTATATTCATTTTATGTGATAGTATAATTTCACACTTAATTTGGTCCCATTTTAGGGACCTCACATTTATGCACTTTCATCCTTAATAAAAAAGCCCTTAAACCAACCTTTATTGTACATAACAAGGACTATTTATATCATTTTCTAACATTACAACATGCATTGAATAAATGCATTTAATTAATTAAAAACCCCAAAATACATTAATCTTGGATTTTTAAGCCATGAGCCATTCACTCTTGGGTGAATGCGTCCCCTTTAGAATCCAAATTCAAAATTTAAACACTTTTTTGATGGAATTTTGAAGTACCAAGTTCAAGTTTCAAATGCCAGCTTTCATGATTTAATAATCAAGAAATTAGAAAGGAAGCCTATAAAGCCTAGTCTTTTCACCATTTTACACTATGTTGAGAAAGCGATTGAGAAGATATTCACAAGATTGACACTTAAGAGCAAGGATAATATTTAAGCAAGTGAATTTGAAGTCTTGGAGCAACATTTCAATTGTTTTTGTAGGTCTTCAAGCTCATTTTTTCAAGATTGATCAAGTAAATTGTTCATGATTGAAGATTGATTCCTATGGATGATCATGATGAATTCTAAGTTTTGTGACATGCAACTATCATTTTTCCTCGATATAATGACTTATTTCCTAAGTGTTCCTATCCTATATCTTCATTCTACTAGTCACCTAAAGTAAGATATAATATGATTTTGGATCTATTAGGTTGTTATGACTTCTCCCTAATTAGGTCTTTCTTTCATTGTTCATGATAATTTAGGGATTTTTTTAACACACTTGAATAAGTTTTCTTTGTATTTTAGCTCTAAACAATCTCAGACACACTTAATATTAGGTTTCACATGTACATATTTAAGTTTTATATCTTTATTTTTCATCAAGGTTTAAATACCAAACTTGGGGTTTGATCGACGAAAACCCTCATACAAACAAACCAATTTTTGTTTTTTTGTTGCAAGTCTATATTAGGAAGCAGGACTTAAAAGGTACAAGTAAAAACTATAGATCAATAGATACAAACTCAAGCTTTTAAGTTTTAGAAAAGAATACATAGACCTAATTTCCCTAGGATGAATGAGTCCTAAGAGGACACTCAACAAAAGCTTTTGGTGATAGGTGCATAAAATGCTCCCCTTATCAAGTTTGTCAAAAACTAGTTGTTTATATTTTTGTTATAATTTAAATTAATGATTCAAGTTTCACATTATATAATTTGATTCAATTGGTATTTTCTTCTTATCTCTTGAAAGTGCATTTTAGATAGATTTACCCTATATTTGAATAATAAAAACAACAAGATCTCCAAATATGGTGTTGGTGGAGTCCACTTGAATTATTGATATACACAACATATGTTATATAATAAAGACCAATAAGGTAATATAACATCTAGTAAGGCCAATTTTTTTGTATCATGATTTTATTTAAGTTTAGTAGATTTCCTTTAGCATGCATATTCATGTAGATTCATATGCTCACTAAAGTTGGGGAAATTGTAATTTTTAAAATTAAACACCTTGTAATTTCACAATCATTCTTGTATCCACTTTAGTTTCCATCACCATAGTAATTGTGTAGGCCATTTTATCTCTTGCATTATCCTTTTCCACTCTTAGGATGCTCAGGACCCCTTTTTAAGTAGCTACCTTTGCATATTAGCTTTGTGTCAAACCTTTAGCTTTTCTTGTTCTTGTTATTTGTAGCATTATTTATCTAGACACTAGTGTGTCACATGAACGTCTGCATGTTGTGCTATTATCCCATGACATTTCAACATTAAAATGACTATTGCCAAGAATTTGTTTCACTTATCACCTCCTTTTTTCAGTGGTAACATCTCAAGGAACTTTGTAATAGCTTGAGAACCTTTGTTTCTTTCCCATTATCTCTTTTAAATCCCTCTATTTCATTCTATGGCTCTCTCAAATTCTTTCTCTGGGATATAGTCTCTTTTCTCTTCTCTTTCTCTCGCTCTCTTGCTTGAACAACTCTTTACATATTTCTACAACACTCTCAAACTCTCTTGGCAACACGCATTGCCACTCTCTTTCCTCTCACAACTATCTATCTCCCTCTCTCAATTGGCTTCCTAAATCCTTACCGGTGATACCACTCTTATCTTGCATCTTTGAGAATCTTGGGATTTTTGACATCTCCTTTCTATGAATTGTATTATCTCATTTATTTATCTATATCATGATACAAATTATTGTCCTTGAGCATGGTTTTCTTTTATCACTCATTGTGTTCATAATTGCTTTGTGTATTTGTACTTTGTATATATCTAGCTATTGTGGAGGTGGGAACACAAAAATAGATGCTTGATTGAGGTAAGTCTCCAAATAGCCCCAAAAATTTCCCTAAGCCTTATGTGTGCAAGTATTGAAGAAATTACTTTGTTGGAGGTTTCATTGCTTGGTTAGTTTTAAGTAATTTCTTTATCTTGGCTTTCATCTTGTCATCTATATTTAACTCAGTTTAATATACTTTATTTCAGTTCTATTATTCTTTGTTATTTTCCCATATTTTGAGAGTTCTTAGTAGTTAGAACAAAAGTATTCACTTTGTTGTTTTCTATTTTAATTTTTATTCTTAGTCCATATGAAATGCCAACGCACCTCGAGGACACCAACATGCCTCACTGATGTTTGCATTCTATGTTTTTGTCCTTTGGTCAAGAATTTGTCAGTCTACCTAGAAGATGTCTATGATCTACTCTTTCTAATTATGTAGTTCTTGCCTTTTAACACTATCACTTGAGCATTATTCCTTAAGGTAGTTTAGTTTAGTTCATTCCCTAAGATTTTTTTGAGAAGAAAGGGACTCATGAGTAGTGAACCCCCCTTATCTACATGGGTTGATGATCTTTATGTATATTTGATAGGGTAGATGCATTGTATGATTATTTTTTGGTTTGGTGGTATTTAAACAAAAACTATTAAATAGAGAAAGAGAAAAACTAAAGAAAAGTGATTTATATATACCCTAGCTGTAAACACATTAAAACCCTTATTGATTTCTTTACTCTTTGTTTATTCAACTGCGATGAAATAATTTTTCTATCCCATGTACTCTACCTACAATACTATTGGGAAATTGCACATATTTTTATTTCACATAGGGGATTTCTCTTAAACCATTTATTATTAGATATTTTTCACATTCCGAGAGTTCTCTGCAACCAACCCTTTCCTCCACACTACCAATTAATGCATTTAAATAATGTAAATCTTTAGGTTTTTTTCTCTTTGGATATAATTAATAATGAAAACATTTATTTGTCTAGAATAGGAGGAACATGGCTATATTTATAAGAAAAAATATAAGTTTTCAAACCTTAGCTATCCTCAAAATGTGATAATTTTAGTGATTTGAAAATTTACAAACATAAGAGCATAACAAAGACTAAAAAAAATTACTTTTAGGATTTGAGAAATATCTAATCACTTCTTCACTTTCCTTTAACATAATTTTTAGGGTTTCAAGGGTTTTGAGAATTTTCTAACTCAATTTTTTTCTTCTACAAGATTTGGACAATCTCTTTTTTACAATTTTGGTGTTTTGGTGAACTTGTTAGAAACCAAGATTAGATTTGCAAACTGAAAAGACCTTCCACAGAAGATAAAATAAAAAAAAGCAGAGAGGTTGCAAAAGAATGTGCAACATAATATTATTTAAGAATTCAATAATTACATGATAAAGATTTGCTTTATAAAAGAAAAGATGCATAACCCTAATCTTATCTTGAGCAACAAGATAGCTCAACAAGATAAGGATGACAACTAATTAACCTAGGAATTAAACAATTACCTAAGTAAACTTATGTAAAGTGTAATTAAATATTAATTACACCAACACCCCCCCATAAGTGCAACTTAGGGAGAAGAAAATTATTATGCAAAGATGAGTCCCGACAACAAGGCCTGGTCAGGTACTCATGTACAAATGCAAATATGAGGTAGAGAAGGAAAACCTAGTGGATCAAAACCTCCCTACAATGAGATGACTGCTATAAAAAAGCACTGGAAGAATATTGTGGAGTAACATTGGAACCACAACTTAACAAGCAAGGAAAGATACTTCTATCTACAAGAAAAAAAAATGGATTCATGATAATGTGATAGCAAACCCGATGCCATGAAACACTCAAAAACTCACAAATTGGAACAACCCTTGAATCTATGAAGCAACAGTAGATGAGATGATGACAAAATTTGGAAGCTGTGTATCTCGATGCTGATGCCAAACTGTGACTGAAACTCTTCCATGGGAAGGAGTACCATAAAGAATTTGGAACATTAACCATAAAAATATGGCCCTCAAATTGAGAAGGATCCAATGTGGATCATTAACCATAGGCTCTCAATTGAAGTGTGAACTGATGAATCCGATATGTGTCAAGCTATAGCAAAAATTTGGCCAAAAGAAATTAGGAAACCAAATAACCCATACGAGCTGCCAACAAATCAAAATGGATATGGAGATCAAAGTGCATGCACACTCTAATCAGATTATTATGCAAGAAACCCCCCTAATGGAACTTTATCTCAGTTCATTTATTACAATAACCCAATGATTGTAAAAGGAGAGAATCCTAAATGTGCATAAATAGAAAATAATATGATGTGGTACTAAAATGAATTACAAATGTTAAAGTTTCACCTTTCCAACTGCCAAAACATCCAAGTAATCTCCAAAACACCCATCGGGAAAAATGTGGAATAATGATAAAATTGGGATAGATTCAAAAAAAATTGCATGGACATCAAGATAGAGCTCCTCAATACCTTTCCAACACCTCAAAGAAGATGAAAATTAGAGATTGTGGCAAAAAGTTATGAGCTCAGAAGTCCAAAATAAACATCTAAATTCAAACACAAAAACTAGCATATAAATAGAAAAATTCTGAAAAATAACCTACACCACTAGAAAGTTCTCAGAACTAGCTTTTCGGTGATATCTTGTTTTCCCAATTTTGATACCATATGCCCAAGTTATGACAAAAAGAAAAAAATTGCTTCTTTAGGAAAAATCAGGGCTAGGAGGGGCAATGAGGGTCATACGGCTGGGTGACGTCATGTTGACGTCAGCACTTCACTGGAAAAAAATTGATAGCCATGTGGCTGTTGGGGCAAAAAAAGGCCCTCCTGCAGGAAGAAGTTTTTCGGTGCCGGGATATGCTGAAATCTGTCAGAATATTCGAAAGAGGGAATATTCCCTGTGTCGGTGGAATATTCTGATGGCAGTAGGTTGACCGAAATTCATCATGCTTCTAGTCACTTATATGACCTATGGTGGGCACTGAAGGTCCCACGAGGGCAGAGTGGGTAGCCCCGAGTCCTCCATGAGATCGGGGCGGAGAGGAAAGAGCCCATGGGGGCTGGAGGAGTTGGTGGTTGGAGCGTGGTGGAGACTGGTGGCGGTGGCGGGCTAGTGGCCGCTCGGTGGCCGCTAGGTGGCAGAAACCTTTTACATTGCAAGCATCGGCCCAAATCCTGAAAAAGTGACTTTTTTGAAAAAAAAATCATTTTTCTTGCATTGGGAAGCATGCTAGGGAGGCCGTACAGCCTCCCTGGGAAAATGTTTTTGCCTCAGAAACAACTTTCACCAAAATCGACAAAACGAAAGGTGATCTTAGAGTTTTTGGCCACTGCAAACATGATGGTGACCTCCGTTTGTGCTCAAACTACTCCAAAAATTTGGCTACCCCCAGAGGTTGCAAAAAAACTTTGAGCTTGAAACCCTCATAGATCTGGCTAATGATGCCCAAAATCTGCAAAACAAAAGCCAATCCTAACTTTTTCCAGTGCTCTGAATCCAATGGTGAAGCCCGATCTAATCCAAAATTCCTCATGAATGAACTCAAGGCATGATACCCTTGAGGAATCCCGAACAAACCGTGCAATGATTTTCTCAAAAATCAGAGAAGGGGCTACAAATCAAGGCTCTGATACCATGTTAGAAACCAAGATCAGATTTGCAAACTGAAAAGACCTTCCACATAAGATAAAATTAGAAAAATTAGAGAGGTTGCAAAAGAATGTGCAACATAATATTATTTGAGAATTCAATAATTACATGATAAAGATTTTCTTTATAAAAGAAAGATGCATAGCCCTAATCTTATCTTGAGCAACAAGATAGCTCAACAAGATAAGGATGACAACTAATTAACCTAGGAATTAATTAATTACCTAAGTAAACTTATGTAAAGTGTAATTAAATATTAATTACACCGACAAACTTGTATACCTTTGAATTTTTTTGAAAACTTATAATTTTTTCAAACTTTAAATGTCACAAAAATCTTGGAAGACATAATTTTTTAGGATGTTGAGATCTTTGAGAACATTATCATCTCCCAATTTTTTTTTGAAAATTTTGAACATTATTTTATAAATTTTTATAGAGGTTTCAAAACATGATCATGAATTTAAGAAATCATATTTTCATAAAATATTATGCATGAACAATATGGATCACTAGATAAAAATTACAGTTATTTAAACATGAATGACATAGATATTCTAATGCTAAAAATGCTAAAAATATTAACTTTATCATAAATTTTTTTAGCTACTTCCTAATTTAAGCCAAGATCTTAACATAATATTTTAATATGAATGGTTTCTTTATAAGAATGAATCACTATTATATACTCTACCTCAATATTAAATAAAGTGAATGTATCCTATTTCTTTCTCATCTAACTAATGGTACCACTAAATATAGAAATCACATGTGCACTAGTGGATTCTCCACTAACATCTTTCTCCTAATCAGAGTCCATATGCATAGGAGTATTTAATAATTTCTTCCTTATCATAATAGCGGGTTAGCATATAAAATAATTTATATTATTATGCAAATATATAAATACTCTTTTTATTTAATTTCAAAGTATGAATCTCAAATTTTATATAAATCTACATAAAACACCTACACTATGGTTAATTTTCAGTCTAATGAAGACCATAACACACAATACTATGGATACACTTTGATAGGGTAACATACTCATGTATTTAATCTCTAAATGAGAATTACGATGTTATACAACAAATATTTTTTACTCCAAAATAAAAAGAAACACATAATGCTCTAAAATCCTATGTATTCAATCTTTTTAAAATTGAATTTACATACTTAATCTAAGTGAAAGATTTGTGGTTTTTTATCCAACTTTATCTCCAATCCATAAAATGGAGAGAGATAAAAGTAGAGACGAATAAATAAATATAAAAAAGGGATTTAATTATTAAAGGTGTATATATATATTTATGAAATTTCAGCACCCCAAATGTATTAAAATGAGAAGAACTTAAAATAAAGAGGAAGTAAAAATAAAAATTGAGTCAACATGGAAGAGGCCTAAATGCATCAACACTTCGCATCATTCTTGACATGAAAGATGAAATTTAATACATATATAAGAATGATGATACAAATAGAAGAAGGGTAGAACAAAGTTTCTCTCACATATCCAAGTTCCTACAATAGTAGAAGGGGTCCTTTAGGTGAGAGCACAAAGATAAATAGACAAACATAGGAAAGTAAAAACACACATAAAAAGCTAATCTTAATAGGTAGAAGAATGTGTTTCCCTAGTATAAATTTACTAGTAAATTTTCCTACTCCCAATCTAGATCATTGTAAAGTGAGGGAAGATGGGACTATAGGTGAGATAAATAGGATGGTGTTATTCAACTCACCTAAATAAATAGTTAGGGTGGAAGGCCCCTTGAGGTCATTCTCAATGATCTCCTACGATACTAAGGTCATTGATCTATAGTGTATAAAAAGTATCCCTTTTTCTCAATTAATTTGGGAATAAATAATTAATAATAAAATAGACTTAATGGTACCTTATTTAGGGTGTTGTAAAGTGTATCTCTACACTTTCATTTTAATCTATGACCTCTTTAATTTAAATCCAAGCCTAATCAAATTTATTTTCCAAGGTATAAAAATTGACACTCTTAAATAATATTACATAACACTTAATTTTAGAAGGAATGTGTCCTAGGCTAGTGACCTAGGGCCCATTTTCAACCTAGTGAATGGGTTGTCACTAGGTTGTAGGACCCCCTTTTTGCATATCATTTCAAATTCCCGAAAGTGTGTCCTAGTTAAGTATATTAGGACCAATTCACCATAGGGTGAATGGATCCTCACTTAACCCAAGGACCCCCCCTTGGGATATGTTTTGAGTGGTATTTTAATTATTTCAAATCCAAGATCTAATGCTTGCTTGTGTTACTTGAATTTTTGGAATTAAGAGTAAGTTATGTATAACTACAAGGATATTTCACAGAGTTTGACCTACCAAATTCAAGCTATCTTAAGAGCATTCAAGTGAGCATTTTAGAAGAGCATTCATGATAATTAAAGAATGCATTCAAAGTAATATTATTAAAGTTTATTGCTACAATCAAGAATCCATTTCATCATGTCACAGTCATCCATTTTGTTGAGCTAATGTGATGATGCAACATTGATGATCGAATTCAAGCATATTCAAGGTGTTGTGATCAAGATCTACAATCTCTAAAGCCATTTCATGATAAGTCTTATATTTGAAATTAAATGATCAATTGAGGACTAGTGAGTTGTGGCATACTATTGTTCATTCATCTTTCCTTTTATGTATTGTTTCAATTCAAGGTTTAGTTACCAAAATTAGGTTTGACCAAGGAAAACCCCTATTCCCTAACAAAATAATATTTTTCTTCTCCTTTAATGTGTGATTGTAGGTTTTAGGTTAAAGATCAATTGGAGATTAAAGGTTGTGAAAGTTGCAAATTTTTCAATGTTGTCACCTTTCTTGCAAAATTAGGGAAAGTCTTTTACAAAATTAGTTTCTAACTTTTGAGAGAAAAAAAAATCTATGAGTGTAGAAATTGAAGAGAAAAACCCAAAAATTGATGTTCTAGAACCCTAGAAGGGACCCATTTTCCACTGGGAATATGACTTCTCAGTGAGGCCCAAAAAAGCACTTTTTGTTGCAACATGTACACAACATTTGACTCTCTTGAATTCTACCTTTTGATTGCTATATTGGTTAGGTTTGATTCTTGATATTCATATAGGCATTATTAAATGAGATAAGTAGTGAAAAGAGAGGTTAACCATCTTGATTACATTTTGGTTCATCCATTCTCTTTTTCTATGTTTCATTTTGGTGAACCCAACCTTGTACATTAAAATTCTAAAAATTGGATTCCATTCAAACCCTATATCTAATATTTGTATTAGTTTGCTTTGAATTGATTTTTTTTACATTTTGTCTAGGGTTGTCAATATAACATTAGTTTTCATTTCATATAGGGTTTAAATTTGAATTTTTGTATTGTTTAAATATGAAAAATCTTGTTGGTATTGGCATGGTGTGATGGTTTATAGGTGGAATTGTTGTTCTTTCCACCAAGGTTCAAACCCTGTTGGGGTGGTATTGTTGAATGGTTGTATTTCAGTTCATAGCTCTGGTCAAAAGTGTTTACCACTTGAATAAAAAAAAATGAAAAATCCTAAAATTTGCATGCATATTACATTAATTTTATATAGTTTTTGCATATTAGTGTACTTTTCATCATCCACATCCAAAAATTAGATCAAAATTGCATTTGAAAAATTATCATATAGTTCATCATTTTTCATTAGTTCTACTTGCATTTCAACGTCAAATTTAGGAAAAATCTTGAACCATGATCCATTCACCATAGGGTGAATTACCCTATTAGGGATACAAGGGAAGCAAGTTTTCAAAGTTCATATGCTATAGTTCTTTATTTAGAGTCTCTCAAAAAAGCATACCAGGACCCATTCACCACTAGAAAATGAGTCCTTGGAGGCCTATAGAAACCAAATTTTCTAAGTTTTTTGGTGGTTTTATACACTTCCTAGGCTTGCTAGTAACCTAATATATTAGTTTGGAATGTTCCAAGAATTTTGGTTTTTTATATCTATGTCAAATCATCCATTTAGTGTAGTCATTTTCAAATAATTTCAAAAATTATTTTAGTATTGAAAATAATCAAATTTGTAGGACATTTTTTCACATTTTTTAAGCATAGCATAATTTATATATCTTTCCTTTTCATGTTAGGATGTTTTATTTTCAAGAATTTAGTTTTCATATAGTATCACATGGCTTGTATGATTCTATTTTCACTACTCATGGGCATAATCTAGGAAAATAAAATAAAACTTTTGACATGTATGTTGGTCACTCTCCTAGTATCTATTGGATTTGTAATAATTTCATAACACAAGAGGATGAAATCATAGAAAATCATGCAAACCATAATTATTCTTCTCCTGATACCTCTCCTATAAGTGACAAAGGTATCTTGGTGAAAGAAGATACAATCATTGAGAATCATGAAATTCTTATTTGTACCACTCCTCCTCCCCCTTGGGAAGAAATTACAACACAATAAGATGAGATCATTGACACTAATTTACCTAGTCTCCATTCATCTCCCAACACCTCCCCTACTTGTGAAAGTTCTTTAGTGAAAGAGTATGTAATCATGGACAATCATGAAGATCACATTTGTGAAGAGGCTATGTTGGTGTTAAGAGATCCAATCATTGAAATCTATAGAATTATTTATTCATTCCAAATATCCATAACATTTAGAAAGGTCAATTAAAAAAATAATAATCTAATAATTGGTAAGCTTGAAACTCATAGTTGTACTTCTCTTGATGCCTCCCTTATTTGTGATGAAGTTACTATAAAAAATCTAACCATGGATTGTGATTAACCTCTTGTTTACTACTATCTTAAAATATCTTCTACTAGGGTATATATTATGGAACAAGAAAATGAGACCATAGAGAAAAAGGATGAAATTATGGACACACATAACAATCATATTTCGCCCTCTCCTAATATCTCTCCTAGTTGTGAGGAAGATATTTTGGTGTTAGAAGATCAAACCAATAAAATTTATGAGACTCCTATTCATATCTCTTCCCCTAGGGATAAAATTATTTAACAAGAGAATGACATCATCGATAAGCAAGAAAATATAGCCATTGATAAATCCCTTACTTGTTATGAAGTCAGTTTATAAGAACCAACCTTTTAATGTCATGAATGTCTAGTTTTTGCTCTCCTAAAAATTCCCCTACTAGGGAAGGTATCATGGTGCAATAAAATGAGAACATTGACACATGTATTTCAAATAATAGTGATGTGGCTTCATTAGATGGAGATTATGAAGTGAAATTAGTCTCCCCTTCCCTAGGAAATCATTAAAATAAGGATAAGTGTGTGTTGAGGTCATGAACATTAGGAGTTCCTTGAGTCCTCTAATTCTTAAACTTCCTAAAAATAATTTAATTATTGAACCATGTAAGCCTCAACTTACCATCTACCTACCCTCACAACAAACTCAAATTTAAAATAAAAATGTGCTTATCTTAGAAGCACCTAAAAGGAAACTTGAAAATGATAATGATTCTTAGAAATCGATTTACAATATCATTTCTCATACATATAACTCTACAGAAAACTCACAACAAAGATAACCAACCCCAAAATACTCTCCTTTACCTCAAACTTTAGAATTTAAAAACAAAGTGTATACAATCAAGGCCAAACCCAAATCTAAAAGACATTTGAATGTTGAGAAAGAAAAATAAAAGCATATTGAAGAAGTCACAAAGTTATTGGAATATTTTTGGAGATCCTCTGATTTGACACCTACATTTATGGTAGAATACAAGATCATAACAAAAGAGTATAAAAAGGGAAAACAAAAAGTAGTAATTTCAATAAAAAATTTAAAAGCATCCACTTCAACCATTTTAGAAAACGTGACAACATACATAAAAGACTTTGATGAAGTTGATTATAAACAACCATTGTATATCAAAGAAATGAAAATATTTATGGTAAATGTTATAAACTTATGAAAAAACTCGGGTATGGGTATGTGCAGGATCATCATGGAAAAAGAAGCCCTTAAGTGGCAAAAAAGAAAAAGAAAAATCAAAGTTAGGAAAATTGATGTAAAAATTTGAATAAGTTATCTATATAATTTCAAAAATATGTAAGAATAGAATTTGTAGAGAAATGAATGTAGTTTCTAAACTACTAGGTTTATTTAAAGAAAAAAATAATCTATTTGGTGAAAATTTGAAATTTCAATGCATTAGTACTTAAATTTCAGGAAAAAAATAAGTAGGTATTTGTCTGACCACCCTAACCACAATAAAGTGATAATATTGTTTTATAAGATTTTAGATATAAGTATAGGACTCATGTACGGATGTGATGCATATTTTTTGTAATTTTTTCCAAGTGAATAATTAATTATGAATTTTTTATTACAACTTTTACAAAATATAAAATTAGGTATGTCTAACCACCTTCACTGTGAATTCATGAAATTCATTTTTTTATTTTTTAATCCTATAATATGCAAAGCATAGAATGTGACACATGTTTTGGATTTAAAAAATTGATACCATTTGAAAGCTATAGATTTTTTCAATCAACCTATCAATTAGGACTTTAGTCATAATTCAAATAGAAAATGAATAATAATTATTTATTATTAAATTCAAATTAAAGCACAATTTATATTGGTGGAAAGCTAAGAATCTCCTTTAAAAACCCTTTTCATTTCATCAATTTTGGGTACAAAAAAGTTGTCATCCACATACCCTACACATACCCATCATATCGCCACTTTTTGGCCCATCATGATCCTGCACATACCCATATAGTGGAAAGATATATGGTGGTAACTCACAAGAAATGACTAATAGTCTTAGTTATTGTCCATTGAAAGTAACAAACAAGCCTTCAATCAATGTCAACACTCTTAAAAAATATTCTTCCATCAAAACATTAACTTTGGTGCATCCTAAACTAATAGATATCTCATTAGATATGCATCAAGTTGATACTTTGTTTACTCATCATAATCAATAACAACAGTTATTGCTCCTTGCCATGTATAGCTGTAGGATTATAGCATACTCACTATTGCATGTTTTACATTCATTTCATTTATGATTTCCTTTTTGTAAGGAGTGGCATATTATCATCCATTCTTAGCTCATCCTTGTCATGCACTTAGTGGGGGAAAGTAATTAGTTAGCCTTGTCCTAGTTTTGGCATGTGTTGTGGTCCCTTTGGCTACTTGTCTACCTTCCATATATACCAAACAATATTGGGATTTGAAATGACTTTCTATAGGTTGACTCACATGTGCCTTACTAGTCCTTTTCATTATTTTCATGTTTCTTTATGCAATTGCATGTGTGTAATGTGATCTCCTATGCTATTTCATTTCATGTATCCCTCTCTTTCTTTTTGTGCATTCATCTATATGTACCTACATTCTTCTATTTTTTGTAAACATTTTACCTTTTTGTCTTGTGCATTCCTCTATATGTACCTACATTATTTTTGCAAATTTTTCTTTGTTTTCATTCTCTTTGTGTCATTCTTCTAGTTCTATGAGTATTTGGGCAATGGTGATGTAACTTATAAGCTCTATGAAAATATTGTAGAAAAGATATTTTGACCCTAAATCCATAGATCCATTTTGTATTTTTGGGGGGAATCCCTCCTTCCATTTTCATGGAATAGCTCTCTATTTCAAGAACATATGAATTAGAATAGGGATTTCCAAGTAAGCTCTCATGTATTGGGATATAATATTAGCTAATTGAAATCAATTTATCATAGCAATGGTGTTAGAAACTTTTTTAAAGTGGGACCATACATAGATAATGTCTTTTGACATTTTTGCATATTTCATGGTGTGATTGTAATTTTCTTGTGATGCATTCTTTTCCTTGGTCGTTTAATTTCATTTGATGTCCTCCAAGAGTGTGATATTTCTTAGCATATGACTTTCTCTTAGTGGCTTGATGTGACATGAGGCATCCCCTAAGTTGCAATTTGTTACTCTTTATTTTTTATCTCTTGGAGATGTTAGACACGATGATCACTAAGAATATTTCCTTAAACAAATGAATTGAAATTTCTATGAATAAAAACCTTTTCCAAAAATTATTGTTTATAAGTGTTTGGTGTACCACAACTCAGTGACCTTATGAAGCATTAATGCAACCCTAATTCAGTGCCACCTAGAACAAGAAACCTTGCTTGCCTATAGAGCCTTTCCATGTGCATTAGTGCTTAGTATAATGTGGCTTGTTAAGAAGAGAAAAAAATGTTAGCGCTGCCCTATTGGAGTTATCAGAGGGGGAGATTTGGTATGGTAAGTATAGTGAGAGATGACACATGCATGAATTTATCACCAAGCCACCTTCTTGGAGAGATACTCACCTAGTACATGGCCTGAGGTTCCACTACCCCATAGTGAGTGCAAAACTAATAGTCTAGATGTGTTCCACATTTCATTGGATGGTCTATGCTTGATCTTTCTTGGTCTTTGACAACGTATGATTATGTATCTTTATCATTTCTAAATACATAATTGTCTTCAATGTCTAATTTAGTGTGAGTTTTACATGGGGTCATACTCTCACTAAAGTGGGGGAAAATGGAGTGTAGAAAAAAGTATCCCTTATTCACACTTAATTTGGGAATGAATGATTAATAATAAAATGGATTTAATGGTGCCTTATTTAGGGTGTTGTAAAGTGTATCTTTACACTTTCACACTTATCTAGGTATTTATTAATTAATTGAGATAAAATTGATGTTAACTGGCCTCTTTAATTCAAATCCAAGCCTAATTAATTACATTTTCTGAGGGATAAAACTTGAAACTCTTAACTAATATTGCTCAACACTTAATTTTACAAGGAATCTATCCTAGGATAGTGACCTAGGAACCATTTTCCACTTGGTGAATGGCTCCTCACTAGGTCTTAGGACCCTGTTTTTGCATATCTTTTCATGTTTCCTAAAGTGTTTCATAGTTCAGTATGCTAGGACCCATTCATTGTATAGAAAATGGGTACTCACTTTACCCAGGGGCCCCCACTTGGGATATGTTTTTGGGAATATTTTAATGATTTTGAATCCTAGATCTTATTTTGTATTTTTTTATTTGAATTTAAGGAATTAGGAGTAAGTTATGTATAAATACAAGGCTATTTCACATAGTTTCACCGAGAAAATTCAAGCTATCTTACGAGCATTCAAGTGAGAATTTTATAGGATAATTCAAGAGAATTCAAGAAGGAATTCAAATGCAGGTTATTAAATTTTATTACTAAATTAAAGAATCCAATTCATCATGTCATTGAAGTCATGCATGTTGTTGAGCTAATGTGATGATGTAGTGTTAAGGATCCAATTCAAGCATATTCAAGGTGTTGTTCTTAATAAAGTGTTGTGATAACCATCTATAATCATTAAGGCCATTCCATCCTAAGTTTTGGACTTTAAATCTAATGTTCAATTGAGGATTTGTGAGTTGTGGCATTATATTATTCATTCATCTTTCCTTTTATGCATTTTTTCAATTCAAGGTTTAATTACCAAACTGGGGTTTGACCAAGGTAAACGCCTATTCCTTAACAAGTCATCATTTTTCTTCTCTTTTAATGTGTGATTATAGGTTTTAGGTTGAAGATCAATTGGAGAACAAAAGTTTTCAAAGTTGCAAAGTTGTCAAAGTTGTCACCTTTCTTACAAAATCATGTAAAGTCTTCTATAGGATTTATTCCCAACTTTTGGGAGTTGAACACCTAGGATCCTGGAGTGCAGACATTGAAGAATAGAGCCCAAAAATTGTTTTTATATAACCCTAGTAGTGATCCATTCACCACTGGGAGAATGAGTCATCAATGATGCCCAAAAAAGCACTTTTGCAATACGTACATAACATTTGACCCTCTTCAAACTTTCTTTTTTAATGTTATATTGATTAGGTTTGATTTCTAATATTCATCTAGGCATAATTGAATGAAATAAATAGTGTAAATAGAGGTTAACTATCTTGATAACATTTTGGTTCATCCCTCCTCTTTTTCTATGTTTCATGATCTTGCAAATGTCAAGTAAAAAGTTAGAATATCCTCCAATGAGTGAAACATACATTTCACTGAGGTGAGTTATGGCAAATAAGAAGGGGATGAAAAAGAGACTCAAGATTCAAAGCCACCTTCCTAGATAAGTGCTGTGACAAAATCAAGTGAGGGAGGTGTCTTATCTCCCACTAGAATAAGGCAAGCTAAAGTAGAACATGATGAAGGATGCACAAAAGACTTCTTACGACCCCCATAGTGGTGGGGTTGGTTCCCAACTTCCACTTCAGTAGAGGATGTGTGATCCTCTCAATGGAAGTAGGAGAAGGAGTAGAAGAAGATAACACCTTGGTATGAGGCATGTCAACATGAGATGTGCTAAAAGGGAGTGATGAAAAATTTCACCCTTTTGGGGTGAGGCTCATCAATGTCCCTTGATAAAGTTGAGAGAAGCACTAAGGTGATGGGAATTAAGGAAAGATAAGAAGAAAAGATAGGTGGAGTGAGAACATCAACAATAGTTGTAGATGTGGAATGATCCTCTTCAACCACCTACAAGGTTACATGCTCATTTGAAAAGGCCTTATGCTAATGCTTACTCTCTCTTGCAATTTTATTGTATTATATATGAGAACCAGAAGATGCATCCTAACAAGGGGTTGGGCAGCCTCCATGATTTTTATCGGTTGAAGGGTGGACTCTTGAGGATGAGCATAATGATTAAGACACTTGTCCTTATCTTGGCTAATCCTATCTCACACCTTGCCTATATAAGCAAGGCATCATATGTACATTGTCATATTTAGTGACTTCTATTTTGGGATTCTTGTATCCTTAGTGATAAATTTATGTCTTTTCTCTCTTATTGAAGTTATTTTTTATTTTATGTGCTCCTAGGGTGTTTAGGGAGTTCACATAAACTCTTATATGGCCCACCACCCCTACGCCACCTAGACCTATTCAACTCACTACTCCAATAGTGGTGGGATGGCGATAGCATTTTTTTAAAATAATAGTTCTAGATTTGGTCACGTGGAGGACCGTGACCTAGCCCTAAGGGGGGCAAATGTTTGCTCCATTTTAGTCTTCATATATCTCAAATTAGGGCTTTTTTTTTTCATAACTTTCAAATTAGGAGGCAAAAGTTTTGAAATGAGATATCTTCTAAAAGTTGGTGTTATGGATTTTATGGTGGTATAGGTTATTTTAAGATTTTTAGCTTTTTTTGGAATTTATTGCTCATTAAAGTTAGATATTGTTTTAGGCTCCCGAACTCATAAATTTTTACCATGATCTTATTTTTTTGTGATTCTTGTGACTTTGGAAAGGTATTGAGGATATCTACATTGACATCCATGTACTTTTTTTTGTATCTAGATATTACTTAGATGTTTTGACAATTAGTAGGGTGCAATTTTTATCCCTACACTTTATTTCAGTTCCAAATCATTTCTCAATCAATTGTTGCTTCATAGATTCTAGAGTTATGTTAGTTTGTGAGTTTCCCACTATTCCTTAGCATTAGGTCTACTATTTCTTTATCATTATTTTCACTAGAGTCTTTGAGTGACTCTAAGAAATATTCTAGCAAACAAAATTATCTCCCCTTTGCTTGTTAGATTAAGGATTCAAATTTTACACTATAAATGTGCTTCCAATTCTTCTTTGGAGTAGGCTATCTCATTATGGGGGATTTTATGATCTCTCTTATCATCCTTTGTGTGGATGGAGATTGATTTCATTTAAGATGAATATAATTATTGTATTTGTCTCTTTTTGGGAGGAATTTTATCCCACTAGGTATTCTCCTATTGTATTCTTGTGAGAGATTTCATTTGCATTTGTACATGGGTACATAACATGGAATTGTTATTGGGACCCATATTTTGTATACTTGCATCTTTACATAATTTTCATAATAATAGTCTTAGTTGTTATTTCTAGATTATATTTTATCCTAGGTTTTTATGACTTAGTTTTCTCAAGTGATAGGATTACAATAATTTTCATGATATTGTCTAATCCTATCTCACACCTTTCCTATATAAGAAATGAATCATATTTATATTGTCATAATCAATGGATTCCATTTTGGAATTCTTGCATTTTTAATCATAGCATGATATTTTTGCTATTTCTCTAAAAGTTGTTTTGTTGTGTACATGATCCTAGGGTGCTTGAGGAGTTCACCATAAACTCCTACACAATGTTGGTCTTGTCCTTTTCCTCTATATTTTGTATAAATAGAGATCATGGAAGTAATAACATATTAATTATGATCATCACTAGGTAAAATTTAAGTATATAAAACTATATAAGTAACATACACAAATTTTCCTAATACACCAAAGCCTACATTGAAATATTCAGATGAGTAGATCTTGGTAGCCACCACCTACACATTATTATTTGTAAGGCCCACATACCACTTACACAAATAAACTAGATCCCTCTATCTTAGTGCTAGGCACCGTCACTTACATGATGTTGGCCCTAATACCCACATGCCACTAATGTAAATCATCTATGCCTCTATAGTAACACAAGGAATCTATTGTTTACATGTTTCTAGCCACAATCCCAAAAAGCCACTAAAAAAAATCATTTATGAATCTATAGTAACATCACAAATCCATAATTTATGCCATTAGGAAAGGGTATTCAAAAATTTATTTGGAAGGAAACTCAATGAATGCCATTAATTATCTGAATGACACACATCGCTCATGTTGGAACATGGATTAGCTAATCAAAGATACAACAATTATTATTTAAACATGTGTTGAGACCCGTATGTCTCATGTGCATGGGGAAGGAAACTCTCTTGCTGACTGCTTTGCCAATGTGGTTGCTAGTCTAAGAGAATTTTTCTCATGGGAGGAAGGATATATCATTCCTGAGAATGCTAGGAACATCTTAAGAATTGATGGTATTGGATAATTTGATACAACTTTTATGGTCTCGTAATTCACCCTATTTGTCATGCTTTGTGGGTGTTGTTTGGCTCTTTGGTTTGTATTTGGTTATTTTCTATCAAAGTTCAGTGTTGACTACTAAGGGATCCATGGGAAGAGACAAGAGTCATGTTGACCTAGACTCATGTGGTGATATTCGAAGGAGGATGAAATTGTGGCACATCCTTAGTCATGGAAATTTTACTCCATTTATGGAGAGATTACACGGGCATGACCCAAATTCATCAGCCAAATTTGTTTCCATTTGGAAGAATCAAAAACTTGTGATAAGGGACTGGAGGTGGAAGTGAATGAGGACTTTATTGCTTCTGTTATAGGTTTGCTGACTATGGGTAGGAAATTGTTTAAGGACAAAAAGGGTAATGAGGAGGCCATGACCTAATTTTTTAAGCATGGTGAAAGAAAAAAAATAGTTAAGCTGGAGAATTGGGGTTATGATAGAGAGTCCTTAAAGAAGATATGGGCTAGGGTTGTGGAGGTGATGATGTGGTACGTGATGCTGAAGGGGAGATTTAAGGCACTTCTTGGTCACCATTTCACTTTGCTTATGTTGTGCAGTTTTTCACACACACGCCCCACTGAAAGCAGGGACCCTCTTTCACTCCGATTTTGGTGTTTTGGCCCTTTCTTTTTAAGGTTTTGTCTTACCTAGGCATGTGCTTAAATTGTTTATTCTGAATGCCTAAGTTTTTCCCCTAGGTTATTCATTGAAAATCTTAAGTTCTGGATGAATTTCGGGCTTTTTCCCTGATTTGGGACTTCCCACCTTGGTCGAATTTTCTCGGATCTTGCTTGGAT
The DNA here is from genome assembly GCA_007258455.2 of Sequoia sempervirens. Taxonomy (NCBI): domain Eukaryota; kingdom Viridiplantae; phylum Streptophyta; class Pinopsida; order Cupressales; family Cupressaceae; genus Sequoia; species Sequoia sempervirens. Next base: position 422,018,539 of record VDFB02271358.1, on the reverse strand, counting down.
TCCAGTTGGATCTTGTTGCTTGAAAATTTTTGGTCTTCAAAGATTTCCGCATGAGCTGGATTTCCCCAGATTTTGCCCTATGGTTGAACTCCCAAATTCCTTCTCTGGTTGTCTTATCAATTGTATTAATGGCTTCGTAAGTGCTTTGAAGGCTAGATTTTACTCAATTTCTAAGATCTTTTGTGCCATTATGCTCACTATTTTCCATTGTCTGAGTTGAGAGCCGCATCCTTAGAGTTTTTTCTTTGAGATTTTTGCTTAGATTTGGGTGTTTGGGTTTGAATTGGTTGCATTTGGTGGTGATTTCTTGTGCATTATCACCTGTGTTCATTGTAGACCCCATTGAGCTTCATGTTTGCTGCTTCTAGGATTAGTTCCCATTTTATAATGGTATGTGTTTGATTGCTCTACTCTAAATTGAATTTTGAATGGTACGTTGGTATTGTGAGAGCTTGTGGGATTTGAATTCCTATGTATTTGTTTGTGTCGTGCTAGGGTTGTTCAGTATTGCATCCTTTGCCATCTCCTAGGTGAGTTTTGAGTTCATGTGTCCATTTTCATTTTAATGAATCTTTCCTGAGAGTAATTAGTAAACCCTAGTGATGACTTAATAGTGGAAACAACTAAGTTTGGAAATTGCCTATGCGCTAAGGGCAGATGAGTAGGATTTTGGACCTAGGGCAGTGCCATATCAGGTGATTTTGTCTTAAAATTGGCCTAGAATGCAAACAAAATTCATGAAAGGTCTATCCTCGACTTTCCCTAAGTTAAAATTTTTGAAATCCATAGTTGGTTCAGTGACTGGGTGAAATTGCGACTCTTTGTCCCTCCTTAATTTTCATCACTATGACTCTTCAGAGGCAGAGAGATATCATATCGATCACCAAAACGTTTCGTTGAAAGCCTTCCTGAGTTCATATGTCATCGCTATGACAGTATCATTTTCACGTCGATAAAGATTCCTATTTCTATTGGTGAGACAAAGAGGATTCGCTGAGACCTCACCTCATAAGAAAATGTCTCATCAACATGCTTTGTTCACCTTCGCTTTTGGCAGGATAGGTCAAATTTTCCAAGAGCTCATAGTAGGCTCCTGTAGCTTCACCGATATCCATTCGTGCTTCGCTAAGCCATTCATGCTTTGTTGAGACCTTTCAGTGAGATACCAACTCTTGTCGAGACCTCCCCCTGTCCGCGTGACTATGAGTAGTCGCCAAGACCTTCTGGCGATGCCTCTTTTCTTAGCGAACCCAGATCTTTTTTGGGGAGACTTCGTAAAGTCAGCAGGAGGTCATAGCAGGATTTGGTGGTCTTACTGATATTCATTTGCTTCACCAAGACATTCATGCTTTGGCGAGACTTCCCATCGAGCACTTTTGCTTTCATCGAGCTCTGCTCTTTTTAGTCGTTGTAACCCTTCGAAGTCGGGGAGACGTCACAATGGTCGTCCTGTGTCTCGTCGAAGCCTTTTGTGCGTTTGTATAATTTGATTGCCAGGATGTAGTAATTCTCATGCTGAAATTCTTTCTATCGGCAAGAAAAACCTCATCGCCAAGAGCTCATAATGGGCTCCTTTTGTCTTGTCAATACCTTTGTTCTGTCGCTGAGACCTCCTCCTTTTGGTGAGACCTTTTGCTGAACATATCCTTCTCTTGTGGAGTGACCTTCTGTCAGGGGGACATTCATGCTTCGCTGAGACCTTACCGCGAGCTCCCTACTCTTGTTGAGACCTTCGCTTCTAGTGAGACTCCTGATGGTTGCCAGGACTTCATAGCGAAACCTTTTTCTTGGCAATCCCAGATCTTTTGTTGGGGTGACTTCATAATGTCAGCAAGAGGTTATGCTGATGGAACTTTTCATCGACAAGACATAATGTAGTCGCTAGGACCTCTAGCTGAACTCAAATGCTTCACCAAAATTCCTCCTAAGTCCATATGTTCACTGTGACTGTATCTTTCTCACATCGAAGGTCTCTCATGTTCTATCACTAGTCGACAAGACCAAGAGAAGTCACTGAGACCTTACCCTGACTACCCGCTGGTCACATCGAGATGTTCCTCATTGACATTCGACAAGACTCTATAAGTTCACTCAGACATCATATAGATAAACTTTAGTTTGGCTAAAGTGATTACTTAAACTCTAATGGTCGGTGAGACAAGGGCGATTCACTATGACTTTATACTGAAGAAAATCTCTCATCAACATGACCATGTTTGATTTCGACGAGACGTGCCCCATTTGGCATGACTTCTTTTTGAATGAAATTAGTTTGGCCAAAATACACTCATTTGCTTCACTAAGACTCCCCCTAGTCACCAGGACATTACACCGAAACCACTAAGTCTTAGCGAGACCTATTCTAGTGACTTCCTTCGATGAGACTCCCAGAAGTTGCTGAGACTTCTTGGCAAAACAATTGACTCTTGCCGAAACTTTTGTTTTGGGAGTCTCCATTGGTTTAGGATTTTTCCTTATCCATGGATTTCCGTTGAGTCCAAATTTTTCCAAAATCTGCTGTCTCCCCAAACTGCCAAAGTCTCCTCTTGGCTCATTCTTCACGGGAATCTGTCTCTGGCGGATTTTCCTGAAAGCTGATGAAACATAAAGGAACGTGAGATAATTGGATCTGTTTACAATTCATGATGCATTTGATGATTATTTCATGTCATATTTGGATCTCCCATGTGGTTTATTGATAGAAAATGATTAGGTTTAATGGTTAAGCAGGTTTTTCCTAGTTATTCCTTTGGAATCCGATCGGTCTGGAATTTCCTGAAATTCCTCTCTAGCTCAGATTCTGCGGATGGTCTTGAAACCCAAAATTTATTGTGGTCATTTTATATGGATTTTAATAACACCTTGACCATATGAGATGCATTCTAATGGTGTTCTAATGGATTAACCTTGCTTTCCTATGGTTTTTACTATGTTTTTCATGTTGAGTGTAAGCTGAATCAAGCAAAGCAGTAGCTGGTTCCTCATTATCTGATGCAGAAAGGATTAAGTTGGACATCAAGATCAAGGTACTTGAGAGTAAGATCACTTCTATCTGGTCAGAAGTCATCGATACAAATGTTGGCCTCTAGGACTATGAGGAATTTAAAGCAAGAATGGCAGCCAAAGATCCTCCTTTGGTGACTAGAAGAATGATGGAATTAGGATTGTCACATGTAGCTAGTTTCCCGTCCACGATGCAGTGTTATGAGCTTGTCCTTGAGTGCACCAAGCACTATGATCAGGACACACAAAGGATTATTGGACCTCGAGGGAGAGTTGTTGCAAATATCAACCCGATCTCCATAGCCCAAACATTTGATATGCCAGATAGATCTCATGTGGTGGGATTCACCATTGAGGTAGCTCAAGAGTTCTATAATGACCAAACTGTGAAGTCACAGTAGTTGATCAACTCCTGGCTGGAGAAGGCCAAGTCCCACTATTCCAAGTTACCTAAGTAGCTATAAAGAGAAAAATTCAACAAGGAGTACTATGATGCCATCACCTTTCTTAGCATGGTGCTTAGATTGAAGAGTGCTGGTACATTTAAGAATTGGATGTGCCATGTGATTGTGAGGATGGAACAAGAAAAGATTAATTACCATTGGGCAGGGGTCATCAACTAAGTAATTCACAAACAATTGTCCAATGTGTTGCAAACAAAGACCTTCACAATGACCTCATATTTGGTCTATGCGCTTGCTAGATTCCATCCCTATAGAGGATTGGACACAAAGGGAATTTTTGGACATGATATCATTTATGAAGTTTTTCCTCAGTTGTATTTAGGAAGCTCAAACTACAAGAGGGAAAATGATGCATTTACCATGCATATTACCAGAATGCTTCAGGAAGCAGAGCATGTCAGAATTTCAGATCAAGCAAAGGAGCTCATCAAGAAATATGGAGTTTGGTTTATTCAATTCCCAACCTTCTCCTACATTCGAATTGATGGCTTCCAAAGGGCCCCATATAGACTTCCAAGGTATCCCACTAACCACATTATATTGTTGGAAGTAACAAGACAAATTTTTGATTTTGATGCCACTGTCAAGAAGGAAAAACATAAGACTGGATTTGGTGGAGCCTTCCCCTTGAGGATTGGCACTGGAGAGGTTTTCCCTTCCATTGGTTCTTCCCAAGCTTCAGAAGAAGAAATGAGTACTCTTGGTTTGTCCTTCCACTCCAAGAGGTCCAGATTTGATATCACAAGCGAGGCTCAAAAGAAGGCCAGTAGATAATATGGCCATAAGGTTAATTTAGATGACTACTGGGCCAATTGTGGTGATAAATATGAGGTTACAAAGAAAAAATTATCTCAGCTTTTAGTGGATGCAGTATGATTATATAATGTAAGGGAAGTGCTTGATAAATTGGAGGATGATGAGAACTTAATTCAGGATCATGCCTATGAGGTAGTAAAAGATAGGTTGATTGGTGATATAGACTGGTTAGAGGAGGAGCAAATGGAACTGAAGCAACTGATGGAGCTAGTCATCAAAGTTACCAAGATGTGGCTTAAACACACTATGTGGGAGTTGGAGAATAAAGGAGTGAAATGCACATACAACCTGATGGGAGACTTAGATTCCTATTCTACTTCTGAGGAGTACACGGGGTAGGAAGATCCTAAGGGTAAAGGTAAGTTGGACTCCTCATCCAAGATCAAGACAAAAGGTGTTCAGGAGGAAGAAGTCCAAAAGACAGAAAAATAGAGGAGGCCTAAGGCAAAAAAGAGGAAAAAGACTAAAAAGTCTGAACAGAAAGAGACTGAAAAGCAGAATCCTGAGGCTGATGATTTTGTGCCCAAAAAGAGAAGGATTACAAAATTGTCAGAGAAATCTAGCTCCAAGGAAGGGAAGGAGGAAGCTACTCCAACAGTGATAAATGTCGAAAGTTTGGGGGAGAGAGCAAAGGTATATACAAGGAGGTCTAGTACTCCTCCGAAGAGTGATGTGCCTAATGTAGATTTTCCTCTTGCCACTCTTCATGAAGGACAACAGGATGAGATCCCTCCCACTCATGAAGCTCAAAGTGAACCTAGCGAAATTGAAAAGGTTGATGAACATCTAGACACTGAAGGAGAAAAGTTTCATGAAGGTGAACTCTACCGTGTAGAGGCCGAAATTGGAAAAGAAATACAATCTCCCTCAGTTACATCTGCACAATCACCAGTCACAAATGAGGTAGTTGAATCTCCTCCAAGGGAGGAAGAAGTAGAAAAGGTCCTATCACCAAAACATAAGGGAGAGCATATTGAAAAGGAAGGAAAGATGGATGAGATCCCTGAGAAGCACAATTTGGAGGAAAATATCTTAGAGGATCAGTAGGGAGAGATGCAAACTGATTCACAATTGGAGCCCACTATTCCAGAGTGGCTAGACAATGAAATAAAGAGAAAAAAAGTTGTGGTAGAAGACACACCACCGAATTTGGATGCATTGCTAGCCAAAATTGGAAAAGATAAAGGTAAGAAGAAGGCTAAAGTGATCTCAAAGGTTGAAAGGGATGAAGCACATAACAAAATTGTTCATATCACCACCCCTGCTTTGGACAAAGATAGAAATGATGTGGTCAAAAAAGATTACAATGTTCAGACTTTCAATCTAGGACCTACATCAGTTGAGCAGGATATTGAGGACTATGAAGTCTCCAGTACAGTTATTGTGGATAGATTGAGAAGGGAAATGAAAACCAAGCAGGAGCTGAAGAGAGAAAATGAGAATCTCAAGAAGTGCTTGGAGGAATTAATGAATCCACTACAGTCCATCAATCCTTCTTCCTCTACTACAAATCCTCTACCTTAGGAGACCATAACTGAGCTAGAAATGATGAAAGCATCCACTGTTGCCACTGTGAATTGGTTGAAAGGAGTGTAGGTAAAAGGTGATGGAGCTATTAAGGAAATCCTATCGATTGGGGAGGATACTATAAGGACAATGGAATGGATGAAGCAGGTAATAGCACAAGATAAAGAATACACCAACCTCCTACTACAAAAATCCAAGAATATTATGGAGTACACTCGGGACAGGTTGGTGAGTGACGGGATCCTTCCTTCTTCTGGAGCTTCTGAACCATGGAAGTGGTTTGAGGTATTGCAAATGAGGCAGAAAGTATTGAAAAAATATTTACAAATAGAGAAGACACATTGATGACACCCTAGCTAGTGTCTACAATGGTTGCATTGCTTTTTTCAAGATAATGACGAGAAGAAGGAAGATTGCTCCCAAGTATTTGAGCCTAGAGCAGTTGAGAGAATGGTGGCAGGATGTTTATGCACCACCTAATGATGGTTTCATTTCTAAGCACAAGCTAGATGATGTAGCCACCCACCTTGTAGTTATTGATAAGTATTTTGCATATAAGGTAGATTGGGATAAGTTGGTCAAATAGTCAAGAAAAGAGATTGAGTCCATTAAGTTCTATCAACTTAGGGTTTTGCCCTTGCCACCTATGGCCAACTTGGATGTAGTGTTCTTGAAAGTACATGAAGAGCCAGATCATAACAAAGATAACAGGGAAGGGAGCTAATGATCAATAGGCTGCGACGCAATTTGTACTTCCCTATTATCTTCCCGCACATTGATCCAAACTGCGCTGTGGATCTCAGGCCGACTTGGATAGGATGTGCATTTAATGCCTATTTGACCCATTTCGAAGACTCTCTTGGTCGAGTTGTTGTGCTGATTCATTGCTACAAAACCCTTACATGGCCGACCCTGTGGGATCTTTTGACATGATGTTTAGGATTATGTGGTGGACTTCTCTAAAATATAACTCCATTGATTGGTTATTGAGGACTACAAGCCATAAGAAGAGTGTTTGAGTCAAGTTGAGAGATTTGTGTTGTAAAGAGTTTTTTCCTAATTGATTTTGGTCTTTTTGAGTTGGGGAAAGAGTTTTAACTACCTTTATTGAATTAGGTGGTATAAAATCCTAGTTAATAGATCCATTGTTGGTGATTTGGTTGGTTTTTGTAGTTTGGAAGGTGAAGATGCATTATTGTCAATATTCCTCCTAAAGGAAGCATAGTTGCAAGAAAGATGGATGAGTAGGCTAGACAAATAGAAGCCTTGAGAAGAGAAATGGTTGCATTGAAATCAAAGACTAGCGTGGATTTGGATGAGAGTGATATTGAAGAAGAGGAGACTTCTAGTGAAGAGGAAGAGATGGACCCAGATGATGTGAGAATGATGAAGCTTTTGCAAGATATGAAGAAAGATGGACATAGCAAAATGGATGTTCCTATTTATGGGGGAAACTTAGATGGAGAAGAGCTCTTGGACAAGATAGGAGCTTTGGAGAACTATTTTGATAGTGAGGAGATTGATGAAGAACAAAAGGTGAGGAAGGACAAAAACAAATTGAAAGGACATGCTTTGCTATGGTGGAATTTTGTGCAAGATGAAAGGGAGAGAAAAGAAAAGAAAAAGATCACTTCATGAGAAAGAATGAAGGAAAACTTGAAATGTAAGTTCCTTCCTTTGCGATTATAATGTTAAGTTACTTAAAGGGTTACAAAATCTTAGTAAAAAAGAACAAGATGTGCAAACATACACTGAAGAATTTTATAGGCTAAGTATAAGAACTAAGCATGACGAGGATGAGGAATAAAGAGCAGCTAGATATCTAAATGGCCTAAGGTATAAAAATCAAGATGAAATTAGTTTGTTGGCACAAAAAATAGTGGAACAATGTTTTCAAATGGAAATTACATTAGAGGAATAACTCAAGAGGAGACAAGAGAAGGAAACCACGGGAAGAAGAAATACTTCTAGGGTTAGAGGCACATCTTCAACACTAAGGCAAACCAAAGAAGACTGTGAAGATGTTGATAAGAGTAAAGAGAAAGCAACTGAATCAAGAGGAGGATGGAGAGGTGGAAGAACAAGCATTAGGAAAAGGAGAGATTTCAATAATTTTATAGGAAGATGTTACAAGTGTGGTGAATCTGGTCACCCTTTCCTCAAATGTCCAAAGAATATTAAAACCACATCAAGTGGAGAAGGGAAATCTAAAAGGAGAGACCAAATTTCTTATGAAGATGAAGTTGAAAGCTCTAGTTCCACTACTCTTCATGCTACTATAGATGTTGATGAAATGTTGATGATGAGAAAATAGAACTTGAAGAAGTCCATGGAGAAAGAGAAAATTTAGAGAAGAGCCTTGTTTAAGACTACTTGTAGATGCAAAAATAAGGTATGTAGAGTATTTGTGGATTTTGGATGTACTGACAATATGGTCTCTAGTGATATGGTGGACAAGTTGAACTTGCAAAGAGTACCTAAATAAAAACCATGTAAAGTGTCTTGGGTTAGTGAAAAAAAAACTATGTTACCAATGAATAAACAAGCTATTGTGGAGTTTCAAATTGGTCCGTATAGAGTTAATGTTGTTGTTGCCATGTTTTACTTGGGACACCCTAGAAATTTGATAGGTTTAGAGTTTATCATTCAAGGAAAAACACATATAGAATTGAGAAGGATGAGAAGACAATTGTTTTAATTCCATTGGTTGAAGAGGAAAGTGAGCAACACAAAATTATAATGATAGGGGGGAAATAATATGTGGACAATGAAGAAGGTGAGAGCATGAAGTTTGTAGCCATGTGCAAGTCTGATATTGTTAGGAAAATGAATGGGAAGGATCTACGTAATGTGCAGATAGAGAGGAAGAAGAATAATTTTGTGTGGAAAAAGAAAGTGAATGTGTCTCAGTCTAGTACAAAGCAATATGAGAGTGGAAAACCCTTAGAAAGGAAATAAATTGGTGATTGGGTATTAATTGGCATAGTCATGTGCCCTATAGTACCAAATAAAGGGATGAGCAAGGTTGTTAGGACAAATATTGATGATGTAGTGAATAAGAAGACAAGATTTTTTAAAGTTGAAAGGATAGAGGATAAGAAGAAAAAATATTGTAATCTTGGTTTGACAGTGGAAAAGGAATGTGCAAGTCTAATAGAGACCACTACATGCATTAGTTTAGACTTTTGTAAGGTAGGCATATAAAAGAATGATGAAAGGAAGCATACTGAGTAGGGAAATATGCATGAAGAGTAGAGGAAGATGATGAAAGTTGGTAAAAGCATGTGTGTAGATGTCAACGAAGAAGGGATGAAAAAGTTGGAGAACACCACATAGAGCAAAGTGCATAGTTGGAGAAAGATTCAAGGGTTGGAGATGGAAAATATGCTAAAGGCAGTGAAGAATCAAAGCAAGGTGAACTTGTTGAAGGCCAACATGAAGGTCAAAGACAAGTAAAGACTAATCGAGGAAAAATTGCAAGATAATTTCCAAGGGACTTAGAAAAGTTCCATGTTGGGGTGTATGGTGCAAGACCACCATTAAATAATTTTTTTCTATTTAAGGTACCAAGTAGGCTTTAGGATTTTGTTATGTTTTGAGTCTAATATGCTAAATAAGGTCTAAAAGACCATTTTATATATAATTGGGTTTTGTTAGTTAATAGATGTCAAATTAGGGAAAATTTGCTCAAAATGTGAAAATATTGTCATAGACAAAATTGTCAAAATGCAACTTTTATGGAATTTGAAGTGACAAAGAAGTTTAAAAAGAAGTTATGGGAATTAGGAAGGTATTTTTTTAATAGAGTATGTACAAAAGGAATTGAAAAGGCTTGAAGTTAGGTTTTTGAAGTTTGTATGGTTGAAATCCAATCAATAAACAATGTTCTTTCTGCTTATTTCTTTTTTTTTGAACTTTTCAACTATTGTATGGCCTGTATAGTTTTTGGCGTGATTTGAAATTCATTTAAAATAGAGGAGGTTTTTGCTAGCATTCATTTGGAATAGGTTTGAAGTTCTTCCATTAAGAGTTGGAGGAGTCCTTTGCAATTTACTGAATATTCCCTATTAATATAGTTTAGAGGGTTTGATTGTAAGTTAAATAATGAATTAGCCATTCCTCCTATAGTTCAGTCTTGTTTCTTGGAGGAATGGCATGCTACCTATTAGAGTAGATGTTTTATTTTTTTAGAAAGCAAGGGAGACACGATTGTGTAAAATGGAGGGATGCCTTAGGGCTAGTAACTATATTTTCATGTGAAAGGGAGGTACTTATGAATGATTTTGAACAAATAGTAAAGGAGCTACTTATGTGTTGGTATTTTGATTTTTCCTAGACAATTTAGGGTCCGTTAGATGTAATTTTGAGCTACAATAAGCCTAGGAGTTAGGATTTTGAATAAACCCTTGTCGTTTGTAAGAGAAATAGGGGTTTCATGGTGTAGCACACTAGAAGGTCTGAATCTGAATATTGGTGTGAAATTTTGTGGTTTTGAGTCACAATTTATGACTTTCCAATGAGTTTTGGTTTTTGGAAAGTGTTTAAGAGGTAGTTCATTTGGAAAATAGGGCTAATTGAGTTGCCTAAAAGTAAGAAAATTTATTGGTTCTTGATGTTGGGTCAAAGAAACCCTATGGGATATTTTGATATGATGTTTAGGATTTTTTGGTTGACCTTTATGGTGTTTGATAGGCCACTTTATGGCCTTCTCTAAAAGATAACTCCATTGATTGGTTATTGAGGACTACAAGCCATAAGAAGCGTGTTTGAGTCAAGTTGAGGGATTTGTGTTGTAAAGAGTTGTTTCCTGATTGAGTTTGATCATTTTGAGTTGGGGAAAGAGTTTTAACTACCTTTTTTACATCAATCTTAACACTTTCACTATCAAAATTCTTTCTTATCCTCTTGTTGTAGCACCAGTAATATTTGGTTCTAGTAGAATATCCAATGAAGATACCTTCATTAGATTATGCATCAAACTTTCCTAAGTTTTCTTCATGTATTATGATATATAATTTTCTTCCAAACACTCTCAAGTATTTTATAGTAGGGATCCTTCCATACCATAGCTCATAAGGAGTCTTCACACTATTTTTTCTTTCTTGAACTCTATTAAGTACATATAAATAGTAGTATTAAATGTTTCTCTCCAGTATACTTCCAATATATTTTATTCATTCATCATTGTCCTTGAACCTTCCTAAACAGTCATATTATTCCTTTCAACCACTCCATTCTTCTAATGATTCATAGGGCTAGATAAGTTCCTCTTTATTTATGATTCTCACTAAATATGTTGAACTCATTTGAGGTGAACTTTCCACCTTTGTCATGCCTAAATTTTTTTATTTTCATATCTATTTCATTCTCAATCATAATTTTCAATTTTCTTTAAAATTATCTAAATCTTTCCATTTTCATTGAGAAAATTAACCCCTGTAATTTTCTAGAGTAATCATCAATCAATATCATGAAGTACTTGTCACCTTGAAGACTTCTTACTCTTGTAGGACAAGAAAGATCTCTATACACCAATTCCAATAGTTCAATAGACCATTGTTTTTTGAATTTGAAACTTCTTCTTGCTTGCTTTCCAACTTGGCATTCCTTATAGACAACTTTGATAGGATTTGTAATCCTTGGAAGATCTCTAACAACTTGAACTATGCTTATCCTAACTAGGATATCTTTCCATCAACACCTTTGAGTTGATAAATATTTCCATCTATCCTTCTTCTAGCAATGATCATAGTTTTATATCCTTTTCTAATCTCACAACCATCATTTTGAAACATAATATTGTATCCTTTTCTAGATATTTTTCCAGCACTTAAGAGGTTATGTCTTAAACCCTTAATATAAAGAACACCATCATTGGTATGCTTACTATCAAAACTGATTGAACCTTTTCCACATATCTTAATTGATGTATGATCACCAAACCTAACTAGTCCTCCTTCATATTTTTAATTTTTAACAAAATTACTCTTCTAACTAGTCATATAATTAGAGCATCCACTATCAATGGTCCAATACTTCTCCATTCTAGCCTAAAAATAAGACACCATAGTACCTTTACTAAAGAACCTTCTTTTGGAGCATTTTCTTTCACACATCTCTCAAGGTTAGCTAAATTAATTTCATCTTTTAAATCCATGAATAATCATTCATCATCATCATCTTCAGCATAATCAGATTCATCATCGACTATACTTGCATCTTCTTTAACATAATAACTTTTCTTTAGCATATTTCCTTTGTTATCCTTATATTTTTTAGCCAAAGCTTGATTTAGATATCTTAAGGCATAATGACTTGGGTATGTGGAGGATCGTGATGGGCCAAAAAGTGGTGATATGTAAGTGATATTATGAACCATGTGGTTGATGACTTATTTTTTACCCAAAATTGATGAAACGAAAAGGGTTTTTAGAGGAGATTCTCAGCTTTCCACCAATACAAATTATTCTTTACTTTGAATTTAATAAATAATTATTATTCATTTTCTATTTGAATTATGAGTAAAGTCCTAGTTGATAGGTGATTGAAAAACATCTATTGAATGAAACATGTGCCACATTATATGTTTCACATGCTATAGGATTAAAAAAAATGAATTTCATGAAGTTTTGACCAAGTTAAGGTGGTCAAACATATGAGGTTTTATATTTTTTGAAAGTTGTAATAAAAAAATTATAATTAATTATTTACTTGGAAAAAATTACAAAAAAATATGCATCACATCGGGACATGAGTCCTCTATTTATATCTAAAATATTATAAACAAATATTATCATTTTATTGTGGTTAGGGTGGTCAGATAGACACCTACTTCTTATTTTTTCCCTAAAATTTAGATACTACTGCATTGAAATTCAAATTTTCACCAATTACATTAAAAAATAAATAAACCGAGTAGTTTAGAAACTACAGTCAATTTTCTATAGATTCTATTCTTACATATTTTTTAAATGACATAGATAACTTATTCAAATTTTTACGTCAAGTTTCCTAACTCTAATTTTTCTAAAATTTTCACCACTTAACGGCCTATTTTTTGCATGATGATCTTGCACATACCCACCTATCTTTCTACAACTCAAACATTTAAAAGGGAACTTACATTTGTACTTACCAGTACCCTTTTTCACTCTCCTTACACATTTTTCTTCCACATCATCAAGATACTCTTGATCTAATTTCATAGTCTTCTTTGATTTTTTGGCCTAAAAAGTTGTCTCAATTTTTGCATTATGTGTACCAAATTATTCATGGAACCCCTAGTTTTATCATGGTTCCATTTGTCATCCTGTAAATTCTTTTCTTGTTTCTTTCCTTTCGGGGCTTAGGGTTTTTGTTGTGACCATTATTGTAGAGTTTTATGTTCCTTGGGACCCTTCTTTAATAATCCTTAAGCTCATGTATTTTTAGTGGTTCTATTTTATTATTGAACCACTACCACCCATTTCTAGTTGTCTTTAAGCATCTTATGTCATTTGAACTAATGGAGTAACTAGTCTCTTTTGCCTAGGTCCACTATCCTTATATTTTATAGAGTTAATTGATTAACCTTATTTTGGTATTTACATCCTTTGAAAATATTATGTTCTAAGTCCTTCAGGCCTTTTATTCATTTTCCTAGATCATCCCCATCCCGAAACAACTTGCGAGTACGTGCTAGTTTGTTTTCACTTATGTCCTATCTATCACTTCCATTTATCACTCACCACAGATAGTTTTTGAAATGTAAATGTAAATTGGAAATGACTGATGAGCATTGTTCCCTTGGTTTCACACATCGTGGATGGTGTTGAGAAATATTTATTTGTATTCTAGTGATGTGCAATGTTATTTTTTCTCTGAAGGCTTCACCCATTGCTAATGGCTATTAAGTTTTGTGTATTGAATTGCAACAAGTGATGACCTCTGGGATTTTTTTTATCACTCATCATAGATGTATGTGTGATTTTCTTTCTTAAATTGATGATGAGTGATGAGTAGTATTCACTTTTTTTTGCATATAGTAGACAGGCTTTGAATATTAGGTTAATAATTAGTGATGTGCAATAACCCTTGGTACTCTTCATAATCTTTCCTATCACTCATCATAGATTTGGTCCAAAATTTGAATTCCTCTCATCAGTGATGTCTTTTGTTCCTTTGATTTCCATGCATATGCAATGTCCCAATCCTATTTTGGTTCCTTATCTCTTGTTGTTGATGTGCTCCAAAGTTTGAAGAATGAATTGGTGATATGTGATGGAGGATGAGCATGATCATGGATGGGTAGTAAATTCAATGGCTCAGATCTCATCACACAGATGTTAGTGTCACTGATTGGACTTGTGAAAAGTGAAAATTATTAGCGATGGGAGATGGATACATCATAAGGGAAAAGATGGTAGTATCCTAAGGATATCATCTAAATAAATAAAGAAATTAGTGAGCTGAAAAGGGAATAGTTGATGTAGTTTTAAAATAAAATCTTCAACAACCACATTTTGAATTTGAACAAATAAATTTTAGTTCACTTTTGTGATCTTTCTATCAAACATTAATGGTGATATGTTCCATATCCTAGCCATAAAGAAGGTAGTGAGCTTGTTTTTTTCACTTTTGGAACTACTTTAGAGAAGATGACAAAACTAGAAGCTGAGGAAGTAGTGTGGGAGGATCCTACATGCAATTACAACAACAATTGTATCAATCTATCACTCTAGTAAGAAAATTTTTGTACATCTTCTTGTCCAAAGTACTAATTTATGCTATTCTGTAAGGGTGGGTAGGGAATTTGGGAGGTAAATTTTTTATGAGTTGTTCATTTGAGTATCTTCAGATGGGGTGATCGATATTGTGTAAATTTTGGGCATAATTTTTTATGTGAGTCATGTCTTGAGTTTTTAAAACTTTATAGTTCTTCTTGATTGAGATAATTTTAAACCCTTGTCCCACTAGTTTGCAAACCTGAGTGAGCCAAAACCTAGTGAATCCAATATTAGATTAGAGAACAAGCCAAAGCAAAAGAGGGTTAAATGGCATAAAATTGAGGATTTTTCATCCATGGTTAAGCCTAAGCCACTTGTAGCATCAAACCCTATGTCACATACACTTGTGACATCTACTAGGTCATGAAGTGAGAAGAAGGAACAAGATAGGCTCATGGAAGGGACTAATGGAAAAGTAAAAGAGGGAGGGACATGAATTTGTAAGAAACCTATGAGTTAGGTTGTCATGATGACCATAATAATTGAAATTGTAGGTGAAATTGGAGAGTTGGCCCAACCCTACAGTGGATGGAAATTATTCTTGTATGCTTTCAACAGATAGTATTATAACAAGCCGACATGTTAGTTATGGGGGTTAAATCTTAGGAAGCTGGTGGTACCCAATGTATTTGTGGAGGTGGATGTGATGATGGAGTTGGATAGGAAATATAACCTTGATGAAAAAACAATGAAGAGTGAAAATGGGGAGGTAGTCCTTGAGGTGACAAGCAACAAGGTTGTTGAGATATTTGGGTTGAATCCCAACTATACTATAGAAATCAAGCACCCAAAGTTATATGGGGAATATGAGTATAAAAAAATTGCATACAAGAATAGACTGGTTGTTTTCCATAGAAAAATTAATGAAAAAATTATCCCTAAGGATATTGAGCCTTTTGAATGTAAGAAATTTTTGGATTATTTCAAAAATACCTATTATTTCCTAAATCAAGTTTTGGCTCAAAATTTTGAGGCGATGATAGCCCTAGAGCTTTTGGTGATGGAAATGGATATACAATCTGATAATTAAAACACTGGTTTTTATTATGCCTCCTATGTGGTTGAATGAATGCATCAAGATTTCATTAATCTAAAGAAAGAGATTCTCCCTCTGCATTTCCCACATTATTTTTTCTAATGCATATGCTTTTTTATGAGGGTGATTATAGTTGGAAAAGAATGTTGAAATTGAGATTAAGAGATGAGGAGAACAGTGCTTTGTTGATAAAAATGTGGACACATATTTGGAACCAAGATTGTCCCAATTCCAACTATTTCATGATTTCTAATGTCATAAGGTATGGTATCTTTGAGAGTTTGGGTGTAGCACCTATTCACAGAGTATCTCCCACAATCAAAAGTATCATGTTCCCAAAGGATATAGAGGGATCCAAAAGTATCATGTTCCCAAAGGATATAGAGGGATCCACTACTAAACACAACTGGGTAGATTGATTTCTACACTCAAAGTATACTTTTCTCAGAGCTTATGGATCTAAGGTGGCACCACATTGCTTGCCCTTGTAAGTTTCAAACTGATTAGCTTGTATCAAACTAATGTGGAAAATTGATTTTATGGATCATGAATGGTTCAGAAATCCTATGAAAGGTATTGTATTAAGTCCCTAATGTTCTTTTACTTACTTTAAGGTTATTTCCCTTGAAGGAAATGAGAGATTTTGAATTATGGTGAATAACATCAAGTTACCTATTAATGAGTTTAGGTTTTTTGAGCCTAAAGGATTTGTAACTATAAAGAGAAAGGAGAAAAAAACTATCAAGAATATCTCATCATTTGTTCTGTATAGATGATGTACTGAGAAACTTGACAAGTGATGAGGATGTTAAATCTAGAAAGAAAGAATGGACATCCATTATGGACATCGAAGAGAACATCATAAGGAGAAATGCTTTCTATTAGAGCCACTATGATCTAATTGTAGATTCTCTGGAGAGATCTTTTACAAAGTTAAGGGATTACATAATGGTGATTTCAAAATAAACATGAAAGAAGTTGTTGATATAGCACAAGCTCTCGTTGGAAAACAATTTTAGGCCATGGATGTTAAAAAGTAGCCTCCAGATGTTTAGGAAGTTAGGGAGGGAAAAATGGCAGAAAATGTGCCCGATGATGAGGAAGTGCATAAGAAATTCCCTCCCCCTAATAGTGAAGAAACTCTTGATTCGTAGATACCCCCAGATAGAATTGTTAAATGGGAATATGATGAAAAGAATGATGATGACCCTAGGATCAAGAATCATGATGAGTTCCTTGCATATGAAAATTTTGTAGAATCTCCAAAATTTAGGGAATTTATGATCCAACAAAGGAGAAAAGATACAAAAGAAAGGCTTGAAAAAGCAAGAGCTAGAGTTGAACCTTCTTAATAGGAGGATCTTGGGGAACCTAATAACATTCCTAACATCTTACAAACTATTCAGTGAGTTAATGAGATAACCAACTTTCATGGAAATCTAGGTATATAGCACCAAAGTAAGTTGAAGTTATTCAAAGAGATGGAAGAATGTGGTATGCCTCTGATATTGAACCACAAAGGTGAGTTGCAAAAATTTGACACTTGGAGGAATATTTTGGGAGGAATACTCATAGCAGCTATGATGGCATTAAATATGACTAATTACATCCTACTAAATTCAAGTCTTTTCACAATGGTGGAGATTTAGACAAAAACAAATACTTTAGAGAGGCCATAGCCTTAATTGATGCCAGATACACTCAACATATTGCACATGTGTAGGGTTTATTGGATGTGAAGTGGCCAACTAAAGAGGAGTACATCATTTGGTTATAAAATTACATTGAGTGAACCTGTATGGGGATGATTAATGCACATGGTGAATAAAAAATAGGAGAGAAACAATATATAGCCTAAAAATAGTATAGATTAGGATTTTGATAAAGTATTGAAAAATATTGTTCTCTCCCCAACATAAAATGGTTGGAACAAAGTGCTAATGTGGATAAATCAGTATTTGTTTCTTATACTTTTCATGTTTTCTAAATATTGTTGATTAGGTTGTTGTGGATGACACTTTTGAGTGCATGAAGGATATTTTGAAGCTCTTGTAAAAAAAATGATACATTTTTAAGGAGGGACAAGATCTTTACAAAAAATGAAGGTTCTTTTCCCTCATGTTTCTTCCTACCATCTAAGAGTTTGAGTGTAATTGAAAATGGAATATTTGTTACAGTGATCTAATAGTGTTGTGACATGTGTGCTTTCTAGCCTAAGGCTTGTTTTTTTTTGTTTATATAAGAAAGAATTTAGGACTAGAAGAAGGGGGTTCATTGAATATAAAATTGACATAATGAATTGTATAGGGAAAACAGAGAATATTTTGAGTTTTCTCTTAAGTTTTGATTCTATAGTCATGTATGTAATTTTGATAATAGGATAGAAATACAATACAGAATGATGCAAATGTCATGGCCATTTTTTATCCTTTGTAATGGTTATATGAGTTATGAATGAATATAATCAAGTGTTGTGTTGATTTGTCTCCATTTCTTTACAATGGAAGTATACTTTCATTCTTGCTTATTGATTCAATGAATTATTGTAATGGATTGAATGAGATTGTTGACTCATGTGAATTATGTGCTAAGGATATATTCAAGAAGTAGTGCTCAAGGATATTAGAGGGAAGTATTGTAATGCAATATTTCTTAAGCTACATGTTCCTATTGTTGAATTATTATCAAATTGCATAGTTTAAGACTAACTTCGTATTTAGGAAAAGGCACTGGTTTTAGTAGATTACTCACAATTTAGTTCTTGGGTCAATTTATGAACAAATCACTTTTTATTTACAAACCTTTCAGATGGGTGACCATTGTAGTCATGCTACGATGAGTTTTCCTTCTCTCATTCACCATATATAGTGTGCTATCTAGAAGAACTTCCATCTCTTTGATACACTATATTGTTGAGAGGATTATCTATTGTTTATAATGTTTCTAAATATATATCACATCAATCCTTAAATATACATTGTGGGATCACCCTCCCAGGTTTCACAAATCCCAAAGTGTAGGAGTAGGTGTTTTGAAACTTTTACTCATTCGTTAGCCAATGCTTTTAGAGTTACTAATTATTGTAAAAGGAAAATTCCATAGGTTATTCTAGAGATTAGATTGGTTCTAAAAATAACCAATAATTCTCTCATTTAAAAAATAGTCAAAAACCATACAACTGATCTCGAGTACATTTGTTCAAATTATTAAATCCCTCAATAGAAAAAGCTTTATGACTATAATATATACGAAGAGTTATTAGTACCTTCTTCACCACTTCTTCCTCTTTTAGTTCTCCACCAAGACCTTTGATGCCATTGAGAGCTTCATCCACCTTTAACAAGTATCTTGTGATTTCTTCACTCTTAGAAATCTAGTGTTTGAAACATGATATTTAGATTCTACACAATGGAAAATGGGGATAAGAGGTTGGAATGGATGGATCCCACCAATCTCCTATTTCACTCGAGTTCATTCAAGGAAACCCTAGGAGGAATAATGTAATGATTGAATTGAGAGATGGGGTTGTTACAAGGTCTACATGGGTGTAATTAAAAAAAAGGGTGTTCACCAACAAGCAAAGGCTTAGAAATATGGAAAGGAAAATAGTATGAGAATCTAGTTAGAATGAGAAAATTTAAGAGTGAACAAAGGGGCACCTTGAAAAATAGAGATACATGAAAAAAGGTCTACAATACCAAAATTATGAATTTTGATGCACATTGGGAGTCATATACTAGACTTGGGGATTTATTCCTAGTTTTGGGTTTTGGGTTGGATCTAGAATCTGCAACTGCTAAATCAGGATCTATAGAAAATGTCTAGAAAATGGTTACTAAGAGTCATACACCACAAGTGGCAATTTAGTCCTAGTACTAGGGTTCTATTGAAACTTTAATATCCTTTACTGATCTTCTATATAATCTCTCCCTTTTAATCCCTAAGTCTAAAACTTTGAATTCTAGCCTATAGGTGACTTTCCATTAAGATGACAACTTCTTGACAAATTTAAAAAATTTATTCAATCTTGAAACTTGTATTCAAAGGATCTTCAAGCTCAAAACACCTAGATATACAATCAAACATGTAGAGAGAAGTTTTTTTTTTTAGTGGATAGGGGTTTTCCTTGGTCAAACCCAATTTTGGTAGTCAAACCTTGGAATTAAATGAAATAGAATGAAGTAATGATGAATGAACAAAAATGCTATGTTGCAACTCACAAAACCCTTGTACCAAAGGATAAAAAATTGTGTGAAATGGATAGCATGAATTTGGACCTTGATTCTTGATTGAATGCTATGGATCTTGAATTGAGTTCTTGCTTGGATCATAAAAACACTACATCAAAAATTTTAGTTGAAAAACACACATGATACATGATGATTTTGAAATGATGCTTGATAATCAACTCTTGAATTCTCTTGAATGCTCTTATGAAGTCTTGTGAAATCTCTTGATTTCCTATGAAATTCTAGGGTCACACTTGCTCATGAAAATTTCTAGGAGGAAAATATGTGAAATAACCTTGTATTTATACTTTCTTATGTCAAATTTCTTGAAATTATAACACTATAAGCCAACATCAGATATAGGAGAATAAAATCCTACCAAGAATTGAAATCAAAATAGGTCCAAGCTATGTTTGGAATCATATGCTAGTTGGGGTGTATGAGTCCTAGTCTCCTAGTCTTGGGACACAAATTTCAAGAAATGTTAAGTTCTATGCCAAATTTAGGTTCATGCCCCAAAATGTAGGTGGGACCCATATGCCTAAGGTGGTGTTTGAGTATTATATCATTAAATTTGAGAAAAACAACCCAAAAACATTAAATTATGATTGGTCATTAGATATATGTTGGGATTATCCTCTGAAAGATGCATTAAATAAGGCTTTTGGATGCATAATAGGACCAAATAAGGCATAAAGAATCCCAATTTTAGTAGTGAGGGGTGAGAAAAGTGTGAAACTATAAATGGGTACATTTTTGTACACTATATTTATCCCCCACTTTATTAAGAGGAGGAACTTGCTTGAAACTCACACTAAAGAAGACAAAATTTACATAAAGAGGGGTCCAAATTACCGATGCTAGTGATAAAAGATGACAATGATCAAGAGGATTGTCCAGGCCCCTAGTATCAGGATACTATGAAAAACCAACATAGAAAAAAAAGAAAACACATGAAAATATGTACAAAACAACAACAAGATACAAGCATACATTTCCAAAGACATAAAGAGAAAGAAAAGAACCAAAAAAAGGAGTGGATCAAGCCTCGACCATTTGTATGATGCGATGTGGATCAGATCTAAGTTGTTTGTCAAAAAAATTTACAAGTGGAACATGATGTCCACTATGCAAACCAATGCACACTCACAAGGGCTAGTGGAACCTTAGGCCATCCACTAGGTGAGCCCCTAGAGAGGTGAGACACATACACAGGTGGCCAGTATGAACTCACACACACATGCAAGTGGATATGGGAAAGTCATGCCTAGCTTTGGATCCCATATGATAACCATTCTAAAGTTATACCTCCTAATAACTTTGACAAGGGGACACAAAATAAACATCATGACTCATGAGGAGAGAAAAACATTGTATGCTTGACATGCATGAACAAATAGGATGGCTCCATAGGAAAGAAAAGTGTGTTATGCAAGGTGGCCATATAACAGATATTATAAATGTTAAATAGTGTAAGGTACATTCAAAGGATTTTTTCTTAGTTCATGTAAGATCTTAACTTAGGGAACATTGTGACTAATGTCTCCAAGATAAGACCAATCGAAGAATAGAAGGTTCACAACTTAGGGGATGTAGTGTGTCACATCAAGCCACTAAGAGGAGTATATTACACTAAGAGAGATCATGATATTGAAGGAAATTATAGCCAATTCCACCACAAAGTGAAAGAAACATCACATGAAATAATAATACTACGCAATGCAACATGAGTTGTAATTGAAATGAAAAATAATAATGTCAATGTATGCACCCACTATAAAGAAATTTCTAAATACCATGCTATGAGAAATTACTTTAAAGTAGAAAAATAAATTTTAACAATAAAGAGGATGTAAGAGCTTATTTGGAAAGGCCAAGTCATGTATTTACAAATGAAACTAGATCGTGAAAGGGGGTTTCCCCCAAGATGAAATCCCAACATCACATGAGGGATCCATGGGTTTAGGGTTAGTATGTCTTTGCTACAATGTTCTTATAGAGCTCAGAACTATCATCATTCCCCAAATACTCATGGAATAGGAAAAATGACACAAAAAGAGTGAAAGAAAAGAAAAATATTTTGGGTCAACAAGGAATAGTCCTAAATGTACCAACACCTTATATCATCCCCAAAATAAAAATAAAAAACACATGAAAAGGGTAAAGGTTTTATGACATATAAAATCTTGAATGTAGATACAAATAGAGGAATGTCACAAAGAGAGAGATAAATCAAACATAATGGTATAGGGAGATCACATTACACACATACAATAACACACATAACATTGAAAGAAAATAATGCAAAATAATATTAAGGAACATCCAAGTCAACCTATAGTAGGTCGTCTGCATCCCAATCTTGTTCATCATATATGGAAGACAGAAAACTACCCAAAGGGATGACAAAAAATGCCTGACTAGGACAAAGGCTATCTAATTCATGCTCCCACTACATGCAATATAAGAATGAGATGAGATAGGTGATGGTAAATAGTGATGAGCCCAAAATATGCTAATAATTTGGGTATCATGGTGTACTTTTAATGCCCTTACTTTTGTTGTTCATGGTTGTTTAACTCTTTAGAAAACTTTCATTGGGGGATATCCTGTAGCAATACACTTTTATATTCTTGAAACCTATCATGTTGATATGTCTATATTTATTACCCTGTTTGACTTCCCAAATGACTAGTATAATGCATGTAGTTTTTGAATAATGAAGTAAATTTGATATGTGATTAATAAATGAATATCATGTAGTTGCCATCCATGTTTCCTTTGCTTCTATTGCCTTGTGTTTCATAGGTTGTTGAAGAAAGTATGAATGAGTCAAGCGCAGCTGATCTCGGCCTTGCAGTAAAGTCCATTTCCTCCACAACTTCGAGGAAGTTATTCTGGCGAAGAATCTTTGACCGAAATTGTTGGGAAGGAATTTAAATGTCAATTAATTTGGAAAGAGTGGAATGCTAAATTCTCTCTGAACCATGTTGAGCAGATAAGTTCATTTATTTAGTTTATTCCTCGATTATAGGATACATTTACATCCATGTCTTTCTCTGTTAGGGTTAGTTAGTTAGTTGTTTTCTTGATTTAAATAAGTGTTCCTCCTCCGCGAGTGAGCAAGCATAACGAGATAGAAAGGATATCATGTAAAATTTAGTATGATGATAAAAAGCAGAGTATGTATGATAAGATATAGAGTTTTGTGTTAGTTTTCATATGAACAGAACAATGTACACCATTCTGAGTTTATGAATAAAATTTGATGAAGTTTTGAGTTCAATACTGGCATAATTAGTTGATGCTTGCTAAGGGGGGCCACTTAGTAAGTATCTATAGTTAGTTAGTTAGTCGTTCATTTTCTATTGATCATAAGTTAGATTTCATTCTTGAAGTTTCTAGGCAAACTCAGTCTTATATTGTTCCTGTAGCACTGTGAATCCATCCCTGTGTCTGTTCCTGTAGCATAAGGCCAGTTCATAGTTTTTTTCTCAGTCGTAGTTGTTATAATTTCTTCTTTGGTTAAATTATGGTTGAGTTAAGAGAACTTTGCATTACCTTCCTGTAACATAGGTATAATTCTTTCCAAGTATTTATTTTTGATAGGTTGTGACTGAAACTGGTTCTTAGTGCACATACAATGTGGATCCATTTCAAGTATATGTTCCCTGGTTTGACAAGTAAATGAATGACCATGAAAAGATATTAGTCACCTGCTGGAATGTCCAATTCCCAGGATAGGTTTTGCCATGATTTTCATATCCTTTTGTGGGCGCGACCATTTTTGGCACTATTTTCAGGGATGGAGTTAAGCTAAGAACTTGTCAGAAGTCATTTTTAGCAGTAGTTTAGTTTGTTATTCAAGTATTTTAAAAATCCTTCAATTCACCATTCATTCTATTACATGCATAGAAGAAGAGACACTATGGGAAGATTCCTTCTTGACCTTCCATTCATTGATAATAATCCTTAACCAGCTTATAATCTATTTGAGGAAGAAGGTGACCAAGATATCAATCCATTCGCTAAAAACTTGTTTGTTGAATTGCCATTTGACCTAACTGACGAAGAACCTAAGGAAAATCCATTTGCTCTGATACTCCATCAAGCAAATATGGCACAAAATCCACCTAACCAACCTCCTTCTTTTGAGTTTCCCATCATTGCTCAGTAAGACACTAATAACCTTAAAAATATTCCTTCCTCATTACTCCCCAAGTTCTATGGACTAGTTACAGAGGACCCAGACACTTTCTTGTTCGAGTTTGACATGCTCTATCACAGGTATGATTACACTTCAGATGCTCACAAGCTGAAGTAGTTTCCTTCTACTTTGAAGGAAGGAGCTCTTAGATGGTTCATGAGTCTGGGAAGGGATGTTTTCGATAGTTGGGCAGTCATGCAAACAAAATTTCTTGAGAAATACAAGGAATATTGTAAAAGTGGTAGTGAGGGAGATGATATATTAAGAATTCAACAAAAGGACAATGAAAGCCTGAAAAACTATATCTCAAGATTCTTATTTTCCCTAAAAAGGAATTCAGACCATACTCTCAATGAAGAATCTCATAAACTACTTTTTCTTAGGGGATTCAGTGATACTTGTATAGATGCCCTGAACCTGATGGGAGGAGGTGATATAACCCAACTGCCTTGGGATGATATCAAGAAGATATGTCTCAACTACTCTCGAGCAATTGTTAAGAAAGGTAGAGGTCATTAGGCCATAGTAATAAAGTCTTCTACTAATGGAGTTTCATGAATGGAGATCACAAATTTGCTATATGATTTCAAGTAGGATATCATAAACAACATGGCTCCACAGTTGGATACTATGCAAGCTTAGAAGAAACATGAGGAAGCTAAAGCAATCTTGGCTGAGTTATGTCCACATTGCAGACAAAAGAAATGTGACTGTAGATGCAAGATGGTGGTTAAATTGGAGGCTAAGTATCTACCCACTAACTTTAAGGTGGTAGAAAGTGATGATGACCAAGTATTCTTCGTCGCACAAAGGTGACCATGGGCTCAAAGAAAAGATATACCTCAAGATCCTTTGACTTTTGGTAATCCTTATTCTAATTACAATAACCAGTGGCAACCTACATATGGCCCATCACAACCTTGGAATACTTCTCAACCTCACTGGCCTCTAGAGCTATCAGAATCCTCAATGGCAATCTCCTTAAGGAGGTTGGCAGTAACCACAATGACAATGGACTCCACCCCTAGGTAACTGGCAGCAGAACCCTCAATGGAGAAGTCCATAGCAATGGTAGAACCAATCCCCTGCCTTCCTACAACCACAACCACAAGCCCTCATGCCACCAACTACAACACCTGCAACAAATACTGACCCTCCAAAACAAATGCCTCTGCCTACTCAACCATTGCCAAATCCTAATAATAAGCAGCAGCAACAACATCCTATGTATTTTGTAGAAGTCAATTAGTATCCAGCTTATGCCCTGAATATTTATGATATCCATCTCCGATCTAGAACTACACTTCCTGCTCCATAGCCACCTGTAATTACAGAGATTCCAGACTCTTCCTCTGAACAACCAACTAATTCTGAAGAACATATACCTGTATCAAATACTATCTCTAAGGAGCCTATCCTACAGCATCAGGCCAAACCGCCTTTTCCTCAGAGATTGAAAATTACTACATCAAATTCTATGGAAGAGCCTACCTTTGATATTTTGTATCAGTTGAAGAATGTACACATTCAAATACCCCTTTTCAAGCCATTAAGGATGTCCCAATTTATGGAAAAGCCATTAAGGTGGCATGTTCAAAGAAACCAGGAAGAAAGAAAAAGGATTCCCAAACTATCCATGCTTTAGGACAGTTGGCAGATATTATGTTAGGGAAGGTAGTCGTTCCAAAATATACTGATCCTGGGAGTTCTGTGGTACAAATAAATATTAATGGCCAAATAGTAAAGAATGTTTTGATTGACCTTGGTGCAACAATCAATGTAATGACCAAGAATGCAATGGAGTATTTGAATATTGTAAACATTAGGTCTACACCCATCGTCTTGTAGCTTGCTAATAGTTCCACAATAAAACCTGATAGAATGGTAGAAGATGTTATTGTCATTCTTGAGTCTTGGGAATGCCCAGTAGATTTTACCATATTATCCACTAAGGACACTTTGGGAGGATATCCTATCATCATAGGAAGACCATGGCTAGCCACAACTGATGCTTTTATAGGATGTTGTTTTGGATACACGATAATTTATGATGGTCAGTCAAGAAAGAAATTGGCTTTATACCCTCCTGCTCAGCCTCAGCCAGATTTGTCTCAACCAATTTGGCCAGATTTAGGAAAGGAAAATAAAGAAGTCAATTCATTGGCTCAACTAATGATGCTACAAACTAATCTGTTTTCCCAGCTTTGGAGTGAGGATGACCGGCTTTTCAATATTTCACAGTCCAATCCTAGTCTAAGTTGCCCATTTGCTATAGATAGCTATCTTCAGCCATGTTTCCTGTAGCAACTAAATTCTGAGAACTTGTCATCTGAATCTCTTGTCATTTATCAAAATTTGCTTCCATATGAAATACAGTCACCACCATTATCAGCAACCTCCACGAATGATCTTATCAAACAAGTAGAAGTGTCTCCAGGCCATTGTTTGAATATCAATAATAAGTTGCCTCAATCTCAACAAGCTGCCCTAGTCACAATGTTGCAAGAACAACATAGAGCTTTTGCATGGGACTATGGGGATATGAAGGGAATAGATCCTCAACTTTGTACTCATAGGATCTATATTAAGGAAGATTGTTCACCTGTCAGGTAGCCTGAAAGAAGGATAGATCTGGCACTTAGGGAAATAGTTAAAACAGAGCTTCAAAAATTGTTTGATGTTGGTTTTATCTAGCGCATTTCAGATAGTCAATAGGTATCTCCATTGATGATTGTCCCTAAAAAGGGTGGAAAATGGAGAGTTTGTTTAGACTATAGGGAGCTGAACACAACAACTAAAAAGGATCATTTTCTATTTCCATTTGTTGACCAAGTATTAGACTCATTGTCTGGGAAAAAGTATTTCTCCTTTTTGGATGGATATAGTGGCTATAATCAAATAAGAATCACCCCTGAAGATCAAGACAAAACAACTTTTACCAATCCATGGGGCACTTTTGCCTACTATGTTTTACTTTTTAGACTATGTAATGCACTTGCAACATTTCAAAGGGTAGTCATCAATATTTTTGCTAACATTTCTCATGATTATATGGAAATATACATGGATGACTTCACTACCTATGGAGTTACTTATGAAGAAGCATTAGCCAATTTGGAAAAAGTGTTGAAAAGATGTCAGGAGCAAAATTTGTCTTTGAATAGTGAGAAGTGTTTTATGATGATGCAAGAGGGAATTGTTTTAGGCCATCATATCTCTCAAGAAGGAATTCAGGTTGATCCTGCAAAAATGGAAGTTACTCTAACCTTGCAAACACCTACAAAAAAAAGGATGTTAGAAGCTTGTTAGGACATGCTGGATATTATAAAAGATTCATCAAAGATTTCAGCAAGATAGCTAGTCCAATATATGCCTTATTGATTAAGGATTATGAATTTAGTTGGACTGAAGCCTATGACAAGTCTTTCCTGCAGCTTAAGAACCTACTTACTCGGGCATCTGTTCTTCAAGGACCGAAGTGGAGTTTTCATTTCCATATGCACACAAACACCTCTGATTATGCAATAGGGGCAGTTTTAGGACAAAAAGAGAATTCTATTGAGCATGCTATATATTCTATTAGCAAAAACTTGCAAGGTGCTAACTTAAATTATACTGTCATAGAAAAAGAATTGTTAGCAGTTGTGTATGCTTTAAACAAGTTTTGACACTATGTCACTAGTTACCAAGTATTTGTTCATACAGACCATGCAACAATAAGGTACCTCATGAATAAGCCTTCCATAGCTTGCAAATTAGCAAGATGGCTCCTATTGTTGTAGGAATTTGATATCACAATCATTGATAAACTAGGACGGGCTAATGTAGTGGCTGATTTCTTATCAAGGCTTCAAACGACTACACTTGACACACCAGAGGTAATTGACGATAGATTTCCTAATGAACATCTATTTTTTATTATTTCTCGCACCCCATGGCATGTAGATATTGCAAATTACTTGGTATTCAACCAGATTCTAGCCCATTTTTTCCTAAAGAAAAAACAATTGTTGGTGGAGAAAAGTTTTAACTTTTCATGGATTACAGATTGTTTATTCTACACAGGACCTGACCAAGTCATGAGAAGATGTGTAAGGGAAGATGAAACCTATGACATACTGCATGCTTGTCATGATGAGCCATGCGGTGGGCACTTTGCAACCAAAAGAACATCTATGAAGGTGCTTACTACTAGATACTATTGGCCTACACTACACAGAGATGTTGCAGCCTATACTAGGAAATGTCATAGATGTCAACACATGGGATGACCAATAAGGTCTAATGAAATGACCCTATATTCTCAAGTGGTAGTCAGTCCCTTTGATAAGTGGGGCATGGATTTTGTTGGACCCATTGATCCTCCATCCAATGGGAAATCATATATTTTAGTTTGTACTAATTATGTAACCAAATGGGTGGAAGTGAAAGCAATGACTCATGCCTATGACAACAAGGTTGTTGAATTCCTATATGAGCAGATCTTTACTCGATTTGGAGTCCCAAGAGAACTTGTCATAGATCAAGGAGCTCAATTTACATCCAATTTAATCAATGCACTAATGAATGATTACAAGATCTGACACAGGAAGTATAGCCCCTATCACCCTCAAGCTAGTGGTTAGGCATAAGTTACCAATAGAGAAATTGAGGCACTACATACAAAGACAATTCAGCTACACAAGAAAGATTGGAGCAATCGACTTCCTAAAGTTGTTTGAGCCTATAGGACAACATGGAAGACAACTACAGGGTTTAATCCTTTTGAATTAATCTATGGAAAGACTGCCATGTTGCTAATAGAATTTGAGCACAAGACCTTGAGGATTGCTTTAGAGCTTAATATTAACATTTCTGAAGCCCAAAAGGAATGACTCCTATAGTTGAATGTGCTAGAAAAAATCAGAAGAGTAGCCTTGTAGCATACTAAAATCATACAGCAGCAAAGGAAAAAGTGGCATGACCGACATCTCAAAACTAAGCAATTCTCTGTCGGTGATTGGGCGCTTCTCTATGACTCGAGGTATAAAGAAAATCAAGGTAAACTCACCACCCGATGGCTTGGCCCATATGAAATTGAGAATGTATTTGATAATGGTTCAGTTCAATTAGTCACAATTGATCCTGTTCGATTCAAGCTACTCGTTAATGGACACCATCTTCGGTTGTATTGTAAGCCAGTCTCAAAAGAAGAATTTATGTAGCAGCTTGTTCAGGATCCTGCCACTAATCTTTTTGTAGCAAAAGGCTTTATCCTTTCTCCTATAGCTTCACCATAATGTTACAATGCATGCTCATAATAAAGGTTTCTGTTTTAAGCAAACTCTTTTTCTTTGTTTCCACTCATCGCCACATCTCACTTCTTTATCTTCCATCCCATCCATCCATTCCATCAATACATCTCATCTGTCCACATCACCCATCCACCTCATTCATCTACACCACCCTTAATTATGATTTCATTCCCAACTGTCATTTCATGATGAAGCCATCATCTTACTCAACACGTACGTGCATTTATTGAAAGGTATACAATATCTTTTATTGTCGCATCATTGATTTATTTCATTTTATTCATTTTCTAATATGTCTATATTAGTCATTATTTCCTGATCTCCACCTATACTTTAGTACATGTTTGGACACATGTCATATTTTAAGTAGGGGGTGGGATAATCCATTTCACTTACGCTGCTGTTACAACTGTTCAAATATTTTTCTTTATTATTTTTTTGTACTTTCCAAATATGACTGCATGTTTCATCCTAAATCATAATTAAAACTACTTGTTTAAGTAGTTGTAACAATCATTACATGAAAATATTTTTTGAGTTCATTCTTGGAAAAGAAGAGAAAGTGACAGCAGGGCAGAAAAAGTAGAGTAGAAAAGTAAAAAGTTTTCTTTAGATTTTTAGAAAAGAGAATAAGTTTCAACTGAGACAATTGTGAATATGGGTGGTCAACTAGTAAGACATGAGCCTGTAGCTCATGAGATATTGACACATAATCCACAAATAGTTCAAGCATTCAGCCTCTATGGTTGGTTGAACTACTTTTTGAGGTTAGATACTTTCAATGAGGAAGCCGTAGGAAAACTTTTAAGAACCCTTTTTGAAGGAGAGGCTAAAGTATGGGGTTTAATAGTAGTTGTAAATGAGGAATGAATTTTAGAGGTAATCGGGCTTCCAGTTGTAGGAGAGAATTTTTCTTCAGATGTTGTTTCTGCTAGGGCAGAATTTACAGTACCAACTGATGGACCCTTGGAGGTCTCTAAGCAAGGATACAAGCGAGTGTCGTTGCCTCCCCCATATCCAGAATATGTTGCTTTTATAATCAGGTACTTAACATGTGAAGGCCATTTTTCTTACCTACATTCCTACCATTTTAAATTGCTAAGTCATATGAGGCATGGGTTAGCTATTAATGTCCCAAACTTTTTGTTAAAATTTCTAGAACAATGTGCCCATGAAACCCAAAAGGGGAAGGATAACTCTATTTCCCACCATGTCCTTATAAAACTGTTGATTGAACACTCTTTGAGGGATGTGTCACCTCTTTCCTGGCAAGAATTTGTTGCCCAAAAGAGCCTGCAACTTCCAGAACCCCCTAGGGAACTTGCTCCATAGCCTAAGAAAAAGAAATATAAAATAGCATCTACCAGTAGGAAAGTAGGGCAAGGGTCATCTGCTCCTACAACACCTAGTCCTATAGCCTTCACACCAGAGTCCTCTGCTCGGATGCAAACTAGGTCTACTAGTAGGAGAGAAAAAGGAAAAACAAAATCAAGGCAAGAGTCATCTGGGGAAAAACAAACCCAAGAATCTGACCCTCATCGTCAAAAAAGGCAACGCTCTACTCCTACAACAATTTCTCCTATAGCAACACCTATTGCTACTAGAAGTTCACCATAATCTTTCGATAAGGCAAAGCCCTCTAGGAAATTCATAAAGAGGAAAGCTACGAGAGCACCTTTGGTAGCGGCAACATTGCCAACAAGAGTTTCAACAAGAAAATAGTGTAAAGTCTCCCCTATTTCACCTCAACCTGAAGTTATCATAATTTCAGAAGAATCTGTAGGTTTTGAACATATTGTCTCTCTAGATGTATCTGAGAATGCTGCACAGAGTCCATTTGTTATTCCTAAAGAAGAAAAAATTGAGACAAGGGAAGTTGAGCATAATGAAAGGGGGGTACCAAGTCTCGATGACTTGGCTGCTGCGGCTATGCAGATTTCGGAGGAAGCATAGTCTTCTCCACTACAACAACATGAATTCATCTTGTAGCAAGAGGAAGAACAACCTGAACAATTAGAAGTGGCCAATGAAGCTTCATTACCCCCTGAAACTTGTCAAGCCATGGTTGTCTACAAAAAGATAGTTTTGATTGAATTCTTGGAATATCTTAGAAACAGATGGAGACCGGTCACATTGCAGACCTTGAGTTTCTGCCACCTTTCCAAGACTGAAATGCAACAAAGTCTTTGGGAGGAATAAAAGAAGAAACTGAAAAGAGAAATTGAAAGGCAGAAATAGGAAATTCAAGAGTTAAAGGAGAAAATGGATGAAATGATGGAGGTAAGTAGTAAAATCATGGAATGTAGACCGCCACTAGAGTTTATGCTCTATGTCTCAAGGAACAATTTTTGTGGTTCCAGTTAATGAGAATTTCTAGGAATCTAGATCTTGTTATTCACACTGCTAAAGAATTCTATGATGCATACCAAGTGACTCCTAATTGGCTAAGGAATTCTTTGTGTGAATTTTATTTACATGGCTTTATAATTCCCTCTGAAACAGAGTGGAATCCACTTCTGTACATTGGCGACATTCATTTAAGATCACTCATGTCTTGGGTGACGAACGAAGCTAATTATGGCAGGCAATTGGAACCATATGAGGAAGCTAAAAGGGATGAGCTTATTCCATTGTGCCCTGAGAGTTCAAACCCCTATACAATGTTGAAAACATGGCTTACTATGGCATATGGCCATAATAATAATACAATCAGGATGAATATATTCAATCTCAAAAAATAGGTGTATGATGAGTTTCAAGAACAAACATACTCATTTTGGAAGTTGTCATACTCTATAATTGAGAAGAGATGGGAGAGATTGACTGTTGGATTAAGAAGGTCTGAGCCTCATAGTCGCTTGAATTTTATGGTAGCTCTCAAAAGATCAAACAGGTAGATACAGTTGGGCCTTCAAAAGAGGTTTAAATTGTGGTTGCCCTTGAAATTTAGACCTCTTGTGCTGATGTGGCCTCTTTATCCCTACTGAGCTACAAATATTAATGAAGATACAGAAGCTCGTAGGTATGAAAGGTGGCAGAGTTTCAAAGGTTTTTATTACAAATTCAAAACTTCATTTCAGGGTCATGCCTAAACCACTAATTTTAAAGAGACCACCAAAAATTTTAATGTTGGAGGACTAGCATTAGGTTAAGTAGGGGGAAAATGATGAGCCCAAAATATGCTCATAGTTTGGGTATCATGGTGTACTTTTAACACCCTTACTTTTGTTGTTCATGGTTGTTTAACTCTTTAGAAACCTTTTATTGGGGGATATCCTATAGCAATACACTTTTATATTCCTGAAGCCTATCATGTTGATATGTCTATATTTATTACCCTATTTGACTTCCCAAATGACTGGTATAAAACATGTAGTTTTTGAATAATGAAGTAAATTTGATATGTGATTAATAAATGAATATCGTGTAGTTGCTATGCATGTTTCCTTTCACTTATATTGCCTTGTGTTTCGCAGGTTGTTGAAGAAAGTATGAAGGAGTCAAGCGCAGCTAATCTTGACCTTGCAGTAAAGTCCATTTCCTGCATGACTTCGAGGAAGTTATTCTGGCGAAGACTCTTTGACCAAAATTTTTGGGAAGGAATTTAAATGTCAATTAATTTGGAAAGAGTGGACTACTGAATTCTCTCTGGACCGTGTTGATTGGATAAGTTCATTTATTTAGTCTTTTCCTCGATTCTAGGATACATTTACATCCACGTCTTTCTCTGTTAGGGTTAGTTAGTTAGTTGTTTTCCTGATTTAAATAAGTGTTCCTCCTGCGTGAGTGAGCAAGCATAACGTGATAGAAAGGATATCATGTAAAATTTAGTATGATAATAAAAAGCAGAGTATGTATGATAAGAGATAGAGTTTTGTGTTAGTTTTCATATGAACAGAACAATGTACACCATTATGAGTTTATGAATAAAATTTGATGAAGTTCTGAGTTCAATACTGGCATAATTAGTTGATGCTTGCTAAGGGAGCCCACTTACTAAGTATCTGTAGTTAGTTAGTTAGTCATTCATTTTCTGTTGATCATAAGTTAGATTTCATTCTTGAAGTTTCTATGCAAACTTAGTCTTATATTGTTCCTGCAGCATCGGGAATCCATCCCTGTGTTTGTTCCTGTAGCATAAGGCCGGTTCATAGTTTGTTTCTCAGTCATAGCTGTTATGATTTCTGCTTTCGTTAAATTATGGTTGAGTTAAGAGAACTTTGCATTACCTTCCTGTAACATAGGTAGAATTCTTTCCAAGTATTTATTTTCGATAGGTTGTTACTGAAATTGGTTCTTAGTGCACATACAGTGCCGCTCCATTTCAAGTATATGTTCCCAGGTTTGACAAGTAAATGAATGACAATGAAAAGATATTAGTCGCCTGCTTGAATGTCCAATTTCCAGGATAGGTTTTGTTGTGATTTTCATATCCTTTTGTGGGCGCGACCAAATAGCTCCTTGCATTTTGAAATGATTGGAAATAAATGCACATCATGTAATAGTGAGAATATTATGTCCGTACAAATATTACATGGTAAGGAGTAGAAGGACATGCTTTAAGGGATTATTCTATCATATTCATTTTCATAAGTATCCTTCTTAAAGAATGAAATTCATTAGTGAGGTGCCCAACAGTTCTATGATATGCAATTTAGGATTTTTTTTTTAGGTTCGCTAATTCTAGTAGGAGGTGGCATTGCAATCCAACCTCTATTAACAAGTTTCAATTTCCATTGAATTTTTATTTTTATTTTTTAGGAATGATAAGTCTTTAAGTTTGTAAAGTCTATGTTTCTTGGAAGATTCTAGAACTTGTTGAGTTAGATGTTGAGGAGGAGGACCTAAGATGATCTTATCATCCTTATAATGATTCCAATACATTGATTGTTCTTTAGGAAGGAGGACACTTATATTTGGGGGAGGATCTTGATATCTTATCCCTTTGGTATCTTCATTTGGTATTTTCTCTAAGAGTTGATGAATTTTATGTTTATTTTTTGTATCACATCCTTGTAAACTAAAGATTGTGAAGACTTTCTCATATGTCTCTTCTAGGTTGATTGATGTGTTGGTTACTTTGTTAACATAGGATGCTTGAATGCATACTTGGTTAGAGGTGCTAGGATCACCTATTGTAGGGAGCTTAGGTTCAATTTGTGTCTCAATCTCAAGGTGTAAAAGACCAAACATCTCAAGTTGCATTGGTTGTTTCATACAAGGATAAAAGGAAACATTTTTCTCAAGGTTATGAAGGCAATCATTTATGAGGTTGTTCATGCTATCATCATTTTCTCCATTGATATCAATATCATGAGGAGAACATGCATTAGGATTTGAGTGATCATGATTGAGGCCAATTTCATTAGGATCAGTCCAAAGACATAGCTTGACGTGCATCCACTAATGATTTAAAATATATCCAAATCTTACCAAATGACATATCCATTATGAAATGTAATTCAATTTATAGATTCTAAACAAGGTAATTTGCTCATTACACTATGCAACAATTTAAAAATGAAATATTGTAAATATAATTTTAAATTTTGAAAATTCACAAATGAATAAAATTAAGCTAGATCCAATGAAAGGAATGAAAGAAAAACTTAGTAAGCTGAAATATAAATCTAAAAATAGCAAAAAAGCACAAAAACAAGGTTTTAAATACTGTAAAATGCAGTTTCAGGTCTAACATGGGACTAAACTGTCTAGAAGGGTGTATGAGTCTTATAGAGTGGTTTTTCTTATTATTTCCCTAGCCTTCCAGTTTTTCGCTTCCTTCTTAATTGCAGAAGTGTTTAGGATAATGTAAGGCTAGTAAGGAAGAAGGGAAATGAGCTACAGGGTGGTTGTACAACTTTCCCTTATCATTTTACTTCGGAGGAGTGCCCAAGACACTCATCAAGATGGCAGAAATTTATTGCAAAAGAATTCTTTAGAAAGCATAATTTTTCAACCACATGACATGTCATCTCTCTATCAAAGGAAGACTATGTCTTTTAAAGTTATATCTTTTAAAGACTAAGAGAGCTTGTTGGCTTCTCTTTGTTTGTTTCTCAAGATGGAAGCTTTGAGTCAATACTTTGAAGTGATGTGATTAGTTAACAGGATTCTTTTACTAAACTATTATTTTTAAGATTTGATTGGGTATAGGCCCGCCTCTTTAAAATATCTAAGAAATAGTAATGCAGCAGCTAAAGAGTTAATGGAAAGATATTTTGTGGCCTAACCAAGGGCTTACAAATCAGATCACAAGTTATTAGGTATCAACATCTGGTAGAAATTAATCAAGACTAAGGTGGTTTTTTCTTTCTTTGGTGGCTATATAAGGAGGGCACGATACAAAAAAAGGGATGATTTTCCAAGAATTTTTTTTTTTCTTTGTCAAAAGAAGTGTTTCGTTTTAGTTTTCTAAATTTTTTTAAGAAATTATTTCAAAAGCAAGTTATAGAACTACTTTATTCTGGCATATTATATCCATTAAGGTTTAAAAAATTGTCAGATTGGCATCCAACCTTTGTTTCAAAGTTTAGTTTTAATTATAGCATGAACTATTGAGAGGAATTTATTGAGACTATGCATGTATGGACTTTTTCAAGCTTTCTTTCTTTATATTGTCATTTTGAAGGAAACACTCTCTTGCAAGCTATATTTTGGTAGTTGAAATAACATATTTCTATTATTTATGCGTGTGTAATTGAATAGTAGCTTAGGAGAATTTGACTATGTCATTGGAATTTTTCTATTTTCCTTAAATTTGTTATTCTATTATGCTATGTTGTATTATGAGATAGATTTCTTGTAATTTCTAGAATATTATTCTTTTACTCTAAGGAATCTTTATGTTTGATTAAACCTTAATGAACAATGCCTGTGAAAAGATCTAAAAGTCTACATTGTTCTTGAAGTTAGCCTTTCTTGATTGTTCTCTTTCTAACAATGAGGGGTTGTGGCATTCTGTGTCCTTTATATCAACCATAGGAATAAATTGGATTTGAAATGTTGTAGAAGCTTTGGTGCATTACCTTTTATGTTTTATATTTACATTTTCTTTCTCCCTTATCTCAAAACCCCAAAAGAAGAGTTGGCTTTCTATCAAAAACTAGAGGTATTCACTGAGACCCAATCTTTCCCCCACTCACTGAATTTCCCATAAGACTATGAGAGAAGCGCAAGCTTTGGTGATCAATAGTTCTTTTTCTGCCATGCCTGGTGGGACATAGGTTTTTCCAAACATCTGATTAGAAGTCAAAATATTTCAAATTAAGCTAAGGAAGGAAACTGGAAGTTTCATGCCCAAAGTCCAAATGAAAGGATCCTCGAGAGGTAACTTCTAGTAATTTTAGTTACCTACCCCAAATCCTAGAAGGAGAAGAACTACATAAAAATTATCACCTATAAGGAGTAAATGAGTGATAAGTTAGAGCCCAGTATCTAGAGCCTTATCTACTCTACCCAGAGGCTTAAATTTCTAGATAAGATTGTTTGTATATCAGATTCAAAGGAATCTTTTCCTCATGGTTCATGTAACTCTGCCTACTCCTAGATGTTTCATAACATGGGATAGTTGTAGTCCACTACAACCACACACACCCCTAGGTGTATGGCTTTACATACCTACTAATTCCCTAAAGGCTAATCTAAGATTCTCTGGGGAGGATTTCAAAACCTCTTTTGAACACCTTCAAGATATAGCAGAGCTATGAAGGGTACACAACATATTGGAGGAAAACATCACTTTAAGACTGATAGCTACCTCTTTTAAGGGAAAGGCTCAAGATTGGTATAGATCTTTGTTCTCGAGTTCCATTATTTCTTGGGACCAATTCAAAAAAATCCTATTTGAATGATGCTCAGAAAAGGGATACTATTCCCCACTTTTGCAACAACTAATTACCATCAAGAGGGCTCGCAAGAAGCCATGAGTGATTTCAATACCTGGCTCCACAAGACCTAGAAAAGGATCCCTGTCACTACTCGACCTTAGAATGTGATGGCATTCATGTTATATATAAAGGTTATAAATCCATACATCACAATTATGATAACCTCCATGGGAGGGAACATCCTCCCAATGCATACGAGGTGGTAGTATGTGCAAAGAATAACCCGATCGATGCCGGGAAACTTCCGCCTTGGCCACCAATGCCAATATTTTCATAAATATTTGATGGACATTAAGAGGAAGCTAATCCAAGCAATCCTACCACACAATTGAAGCTAGTCACCCCACAACCTACCAACAAGTATCCTATCTCTCAAGCAAGCAGATCAGGTCTCTCATCAATGGCAATGAATATCATTGATATAAAATATTTTATGTGGCCTTTTTCTAATGAATTAGTCATTACCAAATGACAAGTTACACCTCTAAAAATTACCACTCAGGTCTATGGAAGAGGAAGGCCACCTTACCAATAGAATTCATATCAAGGATCCTATAGAGGAGGAGGTCAACAAATATCATCAACAAATCAGATAGTTCTAGTTACTATGCCATTAGAAATAGTAAAGGGTAGTCTGAATAAAGAGATAGTCACAAGAAAAAAAAAATTGGCAAAGGATGAAAATGTTTGGTGCTTCCCATGCAATGGTAGCCACATTCCCTGAAACTGTCCAAGGGGAAATATGTAGCAAAAGGTGGCAAAAAAGAGGAGTAAGGGTATGTTTCAAAATGCAGATGAATATAGGTCACCCAAAATGGAGAATGCTTGTTTTAAGGAATAGATGCAAGGGATGTCCATTGAACAAGAATTAGGCATTTTTCCTAGCCAAGCTCTTTTCTCATGGTTGGAGGAAGATGAAGCTATGTTCACAAAAAAATCTGTGACAACTAGAATTCCACAAGTCCAGACATATTACAATAAAAGATCAAAAAGAAGGCTCATAGGGGAATATGTACAATATGATCTACCACGTCTACAACCATGTCAACTATTCTCCCTAGAGAAGTAGGCTTTGCCGCCCATCATTCAACCTTGTTCGAAAAACATGACCTACCATTAGTGGAAAAGGAGGAGAATAAAGTACCATGCCCAACCATGATGGAAAATTTTCTCCTAAAAACAAAATAAATACCAAGCTATTTAAGCCAAAGACCCAAATAGTTGGGATGCTTAACGTAGTGAAGCAATTGAAGAAGGAACCTACCAATGTGTCATTGTGGGATGTCATATCAATTCCCGAGAAAAATACCATACTTCAAGAAGCATTGAAGGTGGAAGATTAAAGTTTGTAGGAGAGAATGACTCAATTGAACAATCAAAGTAGAAATAACAGATCCACGCTTCCCCTTTAGGCTTCAAAATCAATGGCTTATGCAAATAATGTGGATAGCATCAAGGAAAAAGAGGTAAGTGGAATAAAGCCCACACCTTTCTTTTAACACTTATAGTAGGATACAAATTGTTGCATAATAATATGATTGTTTTGGGAGCTAGCACAACTATTATGCCAAAACAAGTGGTGGATGCTTTAAAACTTAAGAATGGACCCATTAAAAAGGGAATTATGCAACTAGACAGAAAGAAAGTCCCATTCGTTGGTTGGTTAAGGGATATATCCCTTACCCTCTTATTTTTCCCAAGCCAAAAAATCACTTAGGAAGTAGTAATAATAGACATTCCACCAATTTTTAGAATGTGTCTATCAAGAGATTTCACTGCCAAATTTGGTAGATACTTGGCAATTGATTGGTCCCACCTGATATTGAGAACTAAACATGGGGTGAAGATGAAGATTCTATCCAAGTTCTTACATCCCAAAAATATTGTGGATGATGTAAATCTATGCTTTAGAGCTGCTGACACCTCTACTTTTTAGCAGGAGAGATATTTCATAGAAATTTCTAGAGAAGAAGATACAAACGAGTGAATTTCAAAAGAAGAGATGTTGCTCAATTAGTTTGCTAATTTTGATCCATTTGGAAACTTCCATGATGCAAGATTGAAAACCTATGTGATTTTCAAAAGAGATCAAGTATTTTCAAAACTAATAAAGAGTTAGGAGTCTGACAATCTATCTAATAATCATTTATGGACTGTACATTTTAATCGTGTTAGGTGCAAATTTTGTCCTAGAGTAGGTGTCTGATTGGTATTCTTGATGGGATCAAAATACCCCAGAGCTTATTTTTTTCAACCTTCATGCTTTGGCAATAATACTAAATATGAAGTTTTGGTCCACAAATTGAGTCCAACAGAACAAATAGATGCAAGTAAGAAACAAGTTGTCAAAAATTTAGAATCAATAGTAAGTTGGATTTGTAGGCAACTAACTACAATAAATACAATGTTAAGATATCAAGTACATAATGTATGGGATCTCATCAAAAGTTTTGAAGCTTTTGATATGCAAGGGAATCCCTGACCTCAAGATATTATTGTCCATTAGATGTTTCTTATCGGGACACATTTGGAATCAATTTTCAATCTCATAAAGCAAAGATTCTCCGCAATTTCAAAAGATTGTAATAAGCTTAATATTGGAAAAGGAAAAACACTAGCAGTCAGCAGGAAGGCCCCTCATAGGAATAAAAGAAGGCCGAAGGAATTATGCTACAAGTATGATCTCAAAGGTTATGACCCAGGTATAGTGTAGTCGACGTTTTCCCTAGATGAAGAATCCAAATCCATCAAGTAGAAACAAAGGATAACCCACCCAAAGTTTGAAGCTCTAGTAGCAGAAGATTTCAAACAAATGGGGCAGGATAGAGGTCTATGTCCTATCAAATTTTTTTGCTCAATTATCAAATCTGGTCCCAATTTGGGAAAGGGATAGGGATATCTAACTTTATGTTGACTTTCTAGAATCGAGAAGGATTTTGCTGAAAGATTAGTATCCCTCAACACTAATGCGACATTTCTCTCAGATCCTAACTAGGACCGAGATCTCCACTTTGATAGATGATTCCCCAAGGAATGATTGATTTTTCATAATGGAATCTGATTGACAAAGGATGACATCTACCACCAAATGAGAAATGTTTGTATACACAAGAACACTATCCGGGCTCTTCGATGTTGTAGTTTTTCAAAGGGAAAAGGGCATTACTTTTAAAAAATGGCCCAACCAAATTATTTTCATATACCTAGGTGATTCATTGGGTGAATATGATCATCCTAATGATATAAAAGGATTTTCTTTGAAGGATGAGTGGTCTAGGTTTTTTCTTGGTCCAAAAAAATATTTCCTTAGAGGGCCCAAAGGAAAGCTTCTTGGTTGTATAGTGTCACACGAGAAAATAATAATAAGTCCCAAGAAGGTCTGGGGCTTAGAATTGAACATGAAATCTTTTCCAAATAAGTTTGGCCTTGTCCAAGGATTCATGCCAGGTTTCACAAGCATTATGACCTTGACTGCCCTGATGATTAAGGAGAACATGTCTTTCCAACAAGCTCTCAAGGGCATAATGGTTATTAAGTAGCTAGAGGAGTATAAGGAAGAAAATGAAAAGCATCCTACTACACTCCCTTCAAGGAAGCAAAGGAGAATTGGTGTGTAGGAACATATCACAAAAGGAAGATTTGACAAGTATCTAAAGAAGTTGAAAGTCGGGCAAAGCCTACCCGAGACCATTACACCTGCCAATGCCCAAGGTTTGATGGAATCACAAGGGCCAAATTTTGTTACCAAATAAAATATTTTCATAAAGACCTCATCACATTATTATATGCAAGGGAGCAGGTTAACCAAATTAGCCAACAAGAGACTAACTAGATTAATCAAATGTGTTGGGTTGACAACTAAAATAGATTGGCATAGTTACGAGCAATATACATTGTTAATAAATCAAATTACCCTCAAGCTGGCTCTAAATTTTTCTTTGTATAAATTGATGTACGAAAATTTGGCAAAAACCAAGAGGCTGAAAACAGACAGAGAAAAGGCCCATGGAGCTACAATTAACCATCATTAGATAATCAAATGATATTTTGATGAAGAAATTTTTTACCCAAATTCTAGGAAGAATTTTTAGTGCTAAGGTACTATAGGCATGCTACGAAGCTAGGGCAAACTACTAATTTCAAAGTGTTGTAGAAAGGACCTTTCACAAAAAATACATGCAAAAGAAAGAAAGTGTACAAACTCAAAGAGATGGTTTTAGGTGTACTAGTGAACAATATTTATCTAAGAATTTTCCATTAAACACACAATTCTTTTAAAAATTTTAACAGTTCTGTACCATATGTAAAAAATTTGTAATTATTTTGAAGTTTTTGAGAATAAAGCCCAAAATAAGATAGAAGAAATAAAAGCTATATTATATTATGTTTATCAACAAAATTTATAGTATAGTATATAGACCGAGACTTAGAATATTACATAAGGCTCTCTCGAGAAAAACCCAAAAAGGGAAGCAAGCAAAAGTTGTTAAAAGGGAGGCGATGATTAGATAAATATTAAATCTCCACCTCCAACAATGAAGGGTATGTGTAGGATCGTGATGGGCCAAAAAGTGGCAATATGATGGGTATGTGGCTGGCGACTTTTTTTTTACCCAAAATTGATGAAATGAAAAGGGATTTTAAAGGAGATTCTCAGCTTTCCACCAATACAAATTATGCTTTACTTTGAATTTAATAAGTAATTATTATTCATTTTCTATTCAAATTATGACTAAAGTCTTGTTCGATAGCCTAATTGAAAAATATCTATAGCTTTCAAATAGTATCACATTTTTTGAATCCAAAACATGGGTCACATTCTATACTTCGCATGCTATAGGATTAAAAAAAAAATGAATTTCATGAAGTTTTGGCCAAGTTAAGGTGGTCAGACATACGATTATTTTATATTTTTTAAAAGTTGTAATAAAAAAATCATAAATAATTATTTACTTGGAAAAAAATACAAAAAAATATCCATCACATTGAGACATGAGTCCTCTACTTGTATCTAAAATATTATAAAAATTTATTATCATTTTATTGTGGTTAAGGTGGTTAGACAGACACCTACTTATTTTTTCCCTGAAACCTAAGTACTACCGCATTGAAATTTCAAATTTTCACCACATAGATTTTTAAAAAAAATAAACCTAGTATTTTAGAAACTACATTCAATTTCCTACAGATTCTATTCTTACATATTTTTGAAATAATATAGATAACTTATTCAAATTTTTAAGTCAAGTTGGCTAACACTGATTTTTTTTATTTTTTTGACACTTAAGGGCCTATTTTTTCCATGATGATCCTACACATACCCTTTACCTAAAATTGATGAAATGAAAAGGGTTTTTAAAGGATATTTTCAGCTTTCCAACAATATAAATTATACTTTACTTTGAATTGAATAAGTAATTATTATTCATTTTCTATTCAAATTACAACTAAAGTCCGATTGATAGGTTGATTGAAAAACATATATAGCTTTCAAACGGTATCACATTTTTTAAATCCAAAAAATGTCTCACATTCTATGCTTTAGATAATATAGGATTAAAAAAAGAAAAATTGAATTTCATGAAGTTTTGACCAAGTTAAGGTGGTCAGACATACGAGTTTTTTTTTTTTTTAAGTTGTAATAAAAAATTCATAATTGATTATTTACTTAGAAAAAAATTACAAAAAAATATGCATCACATCGGGAAATGAGTCCTATAATTATATCTAAAATATTATCATTTTCTTGAGGTTAGGGTGGTCAGATGGACACCTACTTCCTATTTTTTGCCTGAAATTTAGGTACCACTACATATTGAAATTTCAAATTTTCACCAAATAGTTTTTTTTTTTTTAAACAAAGCTAGTAGTTTAGAAACTAAATTCAATTTTCTAGATATTCTAGTCTTACATATTTTTGAAATAATATAGATAAATTATTCAAACTTTTATGTCAAGTTGCCTAACTCTGATTTTTCTAATTTTTTTTCCACTTAAGTGCCTATTTTTTCCATGATGATCCTGCACATACCTTGAAAAAAAAATGGAATCAAAAATGGGTTCTGCTTCTCCTCCTTTTCTTCTTCTTCTTCTTCTTCTTCTTCTTCTTCTTCTTCTTCTTCTTCTTCTTCTTCTTCTTCTTCTTCTTCTTCTTCTTCTTCTTCTTTTGTCTGAAAAGTTGCAAGAAGGGGAAAAGCACACAACACACACATGCTACGTAGTTCATACCTAGGGTCTACTCATTGCAAAGTTACACCAAGTAATTAAAGTGATTTTTCTAGGAAATATTTGAAAAATTATCCACACTGTACTCCCATAGAAGAAAATTGGTTGTTGGATAAGAGGAACAACAGTGCATCTCCACATCCATGGTGTGAAATTCAATAAGGAAGGGCAACCAAGGCATGTTCACTCCAAATTCCACATGCCTGTGGAGGTCCATGGCACTTGGAATGACAATGTTGGGAATGACCACTCATAGTATCTCGTTGATCCCTTCCATCAGAGAGGTGTTGAACATCTTCTAACTCAGTGCAATTATCATGGACTTGGCCACACCTAGGTCCAGTAGTGAGGCCACGAAGTGGGAGAGCACATTATAGTTACTTCAAAGTTGGTTGTCATTAGTAAGGTAGTCCCCGCCAATGAACCACTTGAATGCAATCATGATCACGGGGTCATAATTCTTCATGAGGAAATTGATACGAGTGTCTATAATCTCTCTCACAAAGTAGTTTTGCAATCTCTATGGAAGGAGCCAAATAGTGGTACCTAGACAAGTAGACATCATGACGAACTAGTCAATTATGGTGGAAAGAGAGTAGGTGGAAGGCCAACTAAGTTAGATAACTATATATTTGAATGAATGTTGCAAAAGGTGGTGTAGCTACATGTAGAAAAAGCTAACTAGGGAACTTCACCAATGAGATGTCTAGTTTTGGCCAGGCGACAACGAGAAATTTTAAGAAAAAATGTAATAGGGTGGAAAAATCATATAGAGGATCTGATGGAATACCTTGAGAAATAAATTTGGGTGTTGAGGAGTAAATTTCCTTATACATCGATGGTTGACATGTGTCCTTCACCATCATCAATGCCAACTATTTCAATAATGGGAAAAGACAAGGATTAACACACTAAGGCATTGAAAAATTAATGAATACATCTTTTCAAAAGTACCTTGTGTCATCTTGGCATGCTCCATATGACAAAAGCCACACTTTTCAACTCAATGAATTAAAATAAAGAAGAGGCGGTGGAAAAAATGTACTAATTTTGTTTTTGTGGCTTTCTCAACATTCACAAGGGATAGGGATCTCCCATCCACATCTATTACCCTAGTGGTAGCATTTAACGAGCCATTGATAGTAGCAAACTCATAACTACATGCAAAAGCCCAAAAATTAATTGCACTCAAAAGCAAGTTAAGTTTTAGCAAAGGGAAAACTATTGTTGTAACTAGAGAGCTTTTGTATCATTTTCAAACAATCATGGTGGAAGCATCTACCCCTGGTAGGCAGAACGAAGTTACAAATAGAAGACCTAGTTACACAAATATATTTGGGCATTACTCATTTTCCAATGCCCCAAATCCATAAGAATGACCATTTCAACACTATAGG
Organism: Sequoia sempervirens; assembly: GCA_007258455.2. Lineage (NCBI taxonomy): Eukaryota > Viridiplantae > Streptophyta > Pinopsida > Cupressales > Cupressaceae > Sequoia > Sequoia sempervirens. Next base: position 421,973,687 of record VDFB02271358.1, on the reverse strand, counting down.
AAGTTTCAATCTGACAAACGCATCTTGAAGGAGGCGGTTCAAGATATAACCCACAATGTCTATGACCATCAACTATCCACCAACCCTAAAAATATTAGGGAAGGTTCTTTTCAAAGGATTTTGGGGCATGAGTTAGTTGAGGGTTTTGCATTTTAGATTTCAAAAAGTGGCCTACCATAGTTTGTGCTACCTATTGTACATCCATGCCCAGAGTTGGTTGATGCATGCACAAAGAGGTTTAACAAAAATACAAAGGCTATTAAGGGCCATGGGGTCAATATCACCATTTCGGCCAAAGCTATTCAAAATATACTATGTATCTCGATGGGCTAGGGTACTGACCTTTTCAATGAAGAACAAATGGATGTCTTGGAGGAAGTTATGTTTAGGAAAACAATTTTTTATGAGGATGAGACAAAGGAAAGGCCACAACAAGGACAAATTCATTGGCCTCTATCACAAAGAAAATTCAAGGATATGCAATATATGTTCTCGATGTTGGTCTAGGTTTTTGGGCTGGACAATGATGAAGAGGTTAACTCTTTCCATTTTTCCCTAGGTCTTGTACTCAAAAGATAAATTGTATAGAGGCACTACGATTTTGCTGAAGTGATGGCTGGGAATACGAAGTTACAGTTGAGAAACTATAGTGTTGAGTCAAAATTTAGGTATTCTTTCATCCAGGTTCATTTATTGTTACATCAAAATTTTGAGTGGCTAGGGAGGAATATGATAGTGTCTAGGAAAGATGAGAGAAGCTATATCCAACAAATTTATGTGTGGACCCCTATGTTTTCAAGAATAGGATATTATTATCACTTTGTAGATTATTTTTTGAGACTAGTGCTACAAGATTTACTGCCTTACCCCATTGGCCATTTTTTGAGTAGGAGGTTATAGAATGGATGGAACATCCACCTATCCCTATGGATTACTTCTTTGGTGAATATTTCACATTCTTTAGGTTTCATTGTTTCCTCGGGGAGGTTTTCTGACTCCCCAGATTTGTGACAGACCAAAATTTTGCACTAGAAGCTTGCTAACAAGTATCCGTTGTTGATAGAATATATGGTGTTGGGGGGAATAAAGAAAAGCATTTTGATCTTCCCCTTATGACTGAAAAGATTCAATTAATAATGAACAAGCATCAGGATGAGGATGAGATCATGAATCATTTGGTGGTTCTAGGTTTGGTCCTCATTTGTGACAAATGAAATTATAACCAAGATGGACGTTTCAGTTTAAAGCATTAGTTTAGGGAGAATTTCCAAAGGAGGAGAAATATTTCTCAGGAGAGTGTGGAGATATACATTGACCTCGCCCGCAAACCAGAAGAATAGCCAAAATGGATAAGTTTTTATGAGCCACATGTATAGTATAAGAGGAATCTCCTAATGAAAAAATCTCTCAGTGCGTAGCTAAGGTGTAAAGGATGGTTGAAAAGAAAGAAGGTAGACTTGTGTAGGTTTCGACAAGAGATGAGAAATCTAGGTACTTTGTTCGATAGCTTCCAACTTGATCAAGAGTTTGAGGACATGTATGATAAGGAGGTTGATTTTGACAATAGGAATCTCGAGACAAGCCATGAAGTTGAGGAGGAACAAGTTCCACTCCTAATTCCTAGACCTCAAGAAACTAACAACCGAAGAGATTCAGGGCTAGGGAGTCCATAGACCCCATCCATGTCCCAAGCCCGAAGCAAAGGAAAAGAGACCTAGCAATCCCCAAGAGGATCCTTAGTGGTTGTTGATATCCAAATCTTTGAGGACTCTTCTGAAAGGAGATTAGAATGTGTTGGCTCTGATTGTGCAAAGCAGAGAAGGATATAGGACCTAGGTTCTCCTGATATACTGATCCATCAAGAAGAAGAAGTTGATTCTACCTTACAAAATGTTTCATCGACTATAGATCAAGTAAGGTTTTATCCCCCTCTTCTTCCTATTTCTACATCTCTGGTACACCCCTAGTCTCTTTCTATTGAAAGTAATCCCCCATCTTTAGTTCTTGAAATGGTAATGTTAAATACACCCCTTGTCGTTGAAAATGAACTTGTTGAAACTTTTTCGAGCACTAAAGGAGCATTATCTTTTGCGGCCACTATTGCAACATTAGTTTCTTTGTCTAAGGCTCCCATTGGAATTGACAAAATTATTGTTTTTCTAATTACTCCCAGCCCATCTACTTTTTGGAAAGCACCTCTTTGTTAGCCTTTTTCTCATCTACCCCTACTATTTCTTGCTCTACTTATTTTGGTGTTCTGCCTTTTCCTATGATCATGCTGCCTTTTGCATCCCCCCATGCTCACACATTTGAAGTCTCCTCTACCATCACCCTTTTTGGACTACCCACTAGCACTCCCATAGCAGCTCAAAGTGTCAATGTCCCTCACACTCTTCAAGGTCATTTTGATACCACCAAACAAGCCCAAAAGGCTTGGAAGATGAAAATGTTATCAAATAGTGTCGAAAGGCCCACCACTAGGAGGATTAAAGCTTTTTTTAATGAAGAGTGAAACTCCCTTCTTATTACCACAATGATGCCGCTCATTTCCAAGTTCAAAGGAAAAATGCAAATGGAATACTACAACATTCATGTCATGGGTTTAGATCTGAGTGAAACCTACCAGTGCGATAAAATGGTCTTAGCCAAAGCCACGTAAAAGGTGGTATATGTTGATTATGAATGAATGGGAAGGAAATTAAGGAAGCATGAAGTTAAGTTGGAAAATGTGAAAAGTACAGTTAGCAGGTTACAGAATGAGCTCCAAGCCAAAGATGCTAAAATGACCCACATAAAAAAAGTTCAAGGCCAACAAGGAGACATGTCCAAATTGCTTGCAAATGCCCATAATGAGCAAGTTCAGCTTCGTGGTGAAAGTGAAAATTTAAAGAAAGAGTTAAGTGATTCCAAATCCTAAAATATTGATGATATTCGGAGGATCTAGATTGAGGCAGAAGATTCAAGACAAGAAGTTAGAAGACTAAGCTCTGAGTTGGAAAATGCTCTTGGAGAGAAAGGTCAAATAGAAGAAACCATCAGAGTAAGGGAGGCTTTTTTTAACAAAGATTTAATTACTACAAGAGGACCTGAATCCCTCCCTATAATGAGAAGGTTGGTAGCTTTGTATTGGTTGTAGATAGTGACTTGCATGTGTTTCTTGGGACCTGCCTTACAGTTTTTAAGGGACGTATGGGAATTGAATGCCAAGGTCGGTCTAATGACTAACCACTTCATACAAACTTGTTCACTTGGGGTGGAAGATTCCAAAAGTTTTATATCCAAATTGAGTATCACCACTAATCAGGTTCTTAAAAGAGCAAGAATTCCTGATTAGCGAGTCACCTCCATCAAAGCTAATGAGATCATCAACTACCACATGGTTGCAGTAAAATGAAAAGATCACTAGATGGTGTTGAATAAAAGGGTCATCGAGATCAAAAAGGACTTCATCATCCTAGTTTGTTTTAGGTTGTCTCCTCTTCTCTCCCTAGATGAAGACACACTGACAATAGAGAAAATCAATGTGGAAATCTGACACAATATCCAAACCGCTATTGAACTTCCAAGCTTGAGTGTTGTACCCATGGTGGATGATGTTGAGCATGAAATCTACCCTCTTTTTCAGCTCTATTATCACTTGGGTACAATTTCTTCCAAATGGGTTGTAATCTCTTTCAAGGAGATTTTTTATCTTGAAAAAACATACAAACAGATCTAGACCCTTAATTTTACAAACTAATGCAGATTGGGAGGCTCAACACACCTCTTTCATCAAACTCCAGGAACATCTAGGCACCTAGGTTTGAATCTCCATAGAAGTGAAGACCCTTCTGAGTCACTAGAACTGCAAAGGTTCTTTTTTCCTGAGTTATTTTATTTTTGTTTGCATAAATGTCTTTGGTGTTGGGTCCACTTGTTCTTAAATATATTTTTCTAAAAGGTGTGCACTACACCATGTGGTGGTTGTGCAACCTTTATTTTTCCATCTTCCTTTTGGGAGAAGATTCGAGACACATATTTTCTTTTTGGACATTTTCTTGGGAGCTATGTTTGCAAGCTCGAGAGTTTCCACCCTGCTGACATGTCATCTCCTTGCCACGAGTTATCTACATCACCTATAAAGATATATTTTGAGGATTTTTTCAAAGTTGGATGGCCTTTTTCTTTTCTTTTTCTTGGTTTTTGGGATGGAATTTTTTAGACAGTACCTCAGAATGATGTGATCGATCAATTGGGTCATTTTCTAGGCTATTATTCCTAGGATCTAATCATATTTGGTTTCTTATCCTTGCTAAAATATTTAGAGGGTATTAATGCAATAGTTGAAGAGTTAATGGAAAGATCTTTTGTAGCCTAACCAAAGGTCTATGATCAGATCGTGTACTATAAGCTGTCAACACCTAGCAAAAATTAATCTAGACTGAGGTAGTTTTTCCTTTCTTTGGCGGCTATATAAGGAGGGCTACGACATAGATAAAAAAAAAAAGATGATTTTTCTAAGAGGAACTATTTTCTTTGTCAAAATAAGTGTTTCTTTTTAGTTTTTCTTAAATTTTTAAGAACTATTTTCTAGAAGTAAGTTATAGAACTACTTTATCTTAGCATATTATATCTATTAAGGTTTTAACTATTGCCAGATTGGCATCCAACCTTTGTTTCAAAGTTCAGTTTTAATTAAAGAATGAACTATTGAGGGGAATTTATTGAGATTGTGCATGTATGGCCCTTTTGAAGATTTCTTTCTTTATATTATCATTTTGAATGAATAGTGTGTCTTGGAAGCTATATTCTGGTAGTTTAAATAGCATATTTCTATGCTTTATGCTTATGTGATTGAATAGTAGCTTGGGAGAATTGGACTATGTCATTGGAATTTTTCTATTTTCCTTAAAGTCATTATTTTGTTATGCTGTGTTGTATTAGGAGACAAAGTTCTTGTAATTTCTTGAATATTTTTCTTTTACTGTAAGGAATCTTTATGTTTGATCGAACCTCAATGAACACTACCTATGAAAAGATCTAAAATTCTAGATTGTGCTTGAATTTAGCCTTTGTTGTTCATTCTCTTTCCAAAAATGAGGGGTTGTGGCATTATATGTCCTTTATATCAATCATAGGAATAACTTGGTTTTGAAATGTTGTAAAAGCTTTGGCACATTTCCTTTTATTTTTTATATTTACATTTCCTTTCCCCCTTATCTCAAAACCCTAAAAGAAGATCCAACTTTCTATAAAAAACTTGGAGATATTTATTGAGACACAATTTGTCCCCCACCCATTGAATTTCCCATAAGACTATTAGAGAAATGCAATATTTGATATCAAAAGGTCCCAATAAGGGTTTTTGAAGGGTTCAAATGTTGAAAAACATTCAACACAAAATTCCCAAAAATAAGGTAAAGAAACTTATATTGGGATTAAATTTCCCAAACAACCATATGAGTCTTAGATTAGGGTTTTGACACTAATTTCAATTTTTTTTGAGTGAATGTTAGGTTTTCTAGTTTGTATGATGCCTTGACTATGTGTAATTACATATTTCAAATGAAATTCAATGATACAAGATGCAAAAATGCAACGTATATGCACTTTCACTAATGTAATGTTTAAAATCGCTTAGTGCAAATTAACTAATGCAGGACCTAATGCAAAGTTAATGTAAGCTAGATCTAGAACTATGATGAACTCCAAATTAGAAATAATGTATCCAAAGGATAGGTTCAATAAAATGAACACATGGAAATGGGGATAAGAGTTAGGAATGGAAGGATCCCACCTATCTCCCATTTCACTCTAGTTTATTCAAGGAAACTCTAGGAGCAACAACCTAATGATTGAATTGAGAGAAGTGGTTGTTACAAGGTATCCTTGGGTGTGATTAAACAAAATTTGGTTCACCACTAAGCAAAGGCTTAGAAAGAAGGAAATGAAAATAGTATGCAAAGCTAGCTATGTAATATAGGAAATGAAACTCAAAAAAAAATGAGAAAATGAGAATTAATAGAGGGAAACCTATAAAATTGGAGACTCTTGAAACAAGGTTTGCAATCCCAAAATTATGTATTTTGATGCACATTGGGACTCATATGCTATACTGGGTGATTTAGTCCCAATTTAGGGTTTTGGGCTAGATCCAAAATCTACAACTGCTAAACCAGGATCTATAGAAAATGTCTGAAATTTTGTATACTAAGACTCATATGCCACAAGTGGCAATTTAGTCCCAATATTAGTGTTCTTTTGAAACTCTAATGTCTTGTAGCGATCTTTTGTAGCTTCTCTTTGTTTCGATCTCAAACTTTGAAACTTTGAATTTTTGCTTGTAGGTGACATTCTCTGAATTTGAGAAATTCTTGACAACTTGGACAACTTTCTTCAATCTTGTAACTTAGTCTTCATAAGTTCTTCAAGGTTAAAACATATAGATTTGCAATCACACATGTATAGAGAAAAGTGTTTATTTTTTAGTTGATAGGAATTTTCCTTGGTCAAACCCCATTTTGGTAATCAAACTTTAAAATGAAATGAAATAAATTGAATGAATGAATATTGAACAAATATGCTATGTTGCAACTCACCAAAATATTATAACAAAGGCTACAAAATTGTGAAAAATGGCTAGCATGAATGTAGATATTGATTCTTTATTGAATTCTATGGATATTGATTTGAATGCTTGCTTGAATCATGAAACCCCTACATCACAAATGTTAGCTCAAAAACACACATTGTGCATGATGAATTTGAAATGATGCTTGATCCTTGAATTGATGCTTCAAAATTATTGATAATCAACTCATGAATGCTCTTAACAACTCTTATGAAATTACTATTGCTTTCTTATGAAATTTTAGGTTCACACTTGCTCATGAAAATTTCTAGGAGAAAAACTTGTGAAATATCCTTGTATTTATACTTGTTTATCACAAATTTCCCAAAATTACAACACTACACATTGAAATTAGATCTAGGAGAATAGAATCCCATTGAGAATTGAGTTCAAAATAGGTCCAAGTGAAGGGGGGACTCATATGCTAGTTGGTGCATATGAGTCTTAGTAGTTTGGGAATGGGATGCAAATTTCAAGAAATGTGCCATGCCCTAAATTTTTTGAAACAAAACAATATACAACTACCAAAATTTTTCTTTGAACAAGAACACTTGAATACCAACATTTATTAACCACACATAACATAGAAAATTAGTAAAGATAAGGTGGAGATTAAATACATCTAGTACTTTAGTAATTTTCACATCAACATTTTATCTACATTTATTCTTAACATTCCCCTTCATATTTACATCTAGTAACATAACTAACATCGACACTACCATTTCCTTGATAAGTAATGATTATATTAATATTTCCTTTAACAAATGACATTAATATTTTACTCAAACCCTTTCTCATAAGTATTAAATTAATTCCACCCACAATATCTTTATATGATTTTACCCTACATATATAACTGTAAACTTATTTAACATCATTATTCATAGCAATATATAAAATTTCTATTATGACTACTTAGCCAACTGTAGATTTCACAACTAACTAACAATCCAATATTGATGTTACTCATAAAGCTATTATTGCTAATATTCATATCATCTAAATTCCTAACATCATTAGTTGATATGGTGCCCATTACTCCTTTAGAAATCTTCTTAACCAATAGTGCTAAAAATCATGCTAAATAAACAATAAAATTTTATATAAGTATAAAATTGTCCATGAAATAAGGAAAATAATAATCTTAATAATAGTCAACTACACTTAGTTATAATTCCTTTACATTGCTAACATTAATATTCACACTATTATGATAACATTATCTTTAATGTCCAACATTATCATACCATCCCCAACAAGTACCCATATATTTTAGTATTATCCTTACTTATAAAACATCAATTAAACACTAGCAACTCTTAATGTTAGTTTTAATATCATTCACAAGTTCTATAGTCTTAACCAATGATAATATTATTATTATAGAAAATCACTACAACAATATTGACAACAAAAAAAAAGCACTGAATGAGATAGGTTTCAAACATTATTTTATTTTTAATAATGAATAAATAGTTTTAAATAATTTTATTTTATTACTTAGTTCTAAATTAGAAACATTCTATTGATTTCTAAGGGGTATGTGCATGATCATCATGGAAAAAATAGGCCAAAAAAATTTAGAAAAATTAGAGTTACGCAACTTGACGTAAAAATTTGAATAAGTTATCTATATTATTTCAAAAATATGTAAGAATAGAATCTATATAAAATTGAATGTAGCTTCTAAACTACTAGTTTTTTTTTTTTTTTTTAAATCCAATTTTGTGAAATTCTAAAATTTCAATGCAATAGTAGTTAAATTTTAGGGAAAAATAAAAGAAGTAGGTGTGTATCCTGAACACCCTAACTAAAATAAAATGATAATATTTTTTATAAGATTTTAGATATAAGTAGAGGACTCATGTCCCAACGTGATGCATATTTTTTTGTAATTTTTTCCATGTAAATAATTAATTATGAATATTTTATTACAATTTTTTAAAATATAAAAACTTGTATGTCTAACCACCTTAACTTGGTCAAAACTTCATGAAATTCAATTTTTCTTTTTTAATCCTATAGTATGCAAAGCATAGAATGTAACGCATGTTTCAAATTCAAAAAATGTGATACTATTTGAAAGCTATAGATGTTTTTCAATCAATTATCAATTAGGAATTTAGTCATAATTCAAATAGAAAACGAATAATAGTTATTTATTAAATTCAAAGTAAAGCATAATTTATATTGGTCAAAAGTTGAGAATCTCCTTTAAAAAAAAAATCATTTCATCAATTTTGGTTAAAAAAAAAGTTGTCAGCCACATACTCTACACATACCCATCATATTGCCACTTTTTGGCCCATCATGATCCTACAAATAGCCTAAGGAAACTCCTAAATTTAACTAAAACTATCTCCTTAACTTTCTAATTCTTATTATTCAACGTATTTTTTTTACTTACAACTCATACCTTTTTTTTTCATCCTCCAATATTTTATTTTACATATATATATTTAAGAAATTTTATTTGCTAAAATTCATAATTTTATTGTTTCTTTTATAATTCATCAAAGTTTAGTTTAATTTTTAACTTTATAATTGTTTTTTTAATTTAAACATTTCTAAAACTAATTTCATTCTTTAACAATTTTGTACTTCAACTTTCCATTATTTCTTTAAATACACTTCCTTAATTGTTAGTTATTTGATTTTACCCTCTTTTCATTTCAAACCTATAGATTTGATTTGTTGCACATGAATTCATCTTTCAAATCCAACCTCAATCATTTTGAAATATTTGATAGCAAATCTCAAATTATCAATTATTTCAAACTGCTCTTGGTAAAACCAAACAAAGATAATCATTTAATTTAGTAGTTAATAGTTCTGAAACTTCAATTTTTAGATTTCACTTAACTAAAAAATAATTTTAAAACCAATTATGAATTCTTAAAACCCTTGACTATTCCATTTTTTTCTCTTTGATGGTTTCAAGATTTATTACCGTCTAGTCTTGATGTTCTTAGATTTATTCCAATTATTATTTTCTTTGTGAAATTTCAGGTTAAGATTAAGGAGGGCTGAAAAATGGAAGGATTCCAAAATTTACCATGCAATGATTTCCTTTCCTCTCCAATCATTTTATTCAGCCAATTCCAAATTAAATTGATTTTCACTTTTAGTTTTGTTGTTTGTTGCAAGGAAATAATAACAATAATTTTTTCATTAATATGCAGGTTAGTGGAGGGTTTTTTAATCAGTATGATGGTTTGGTAGATTTATATGCATATTTATATTTGCAGGTCAAGATCCAAAAGCAAATGTAGCTAAGAATAACTCATTTTATTATAGATTGAAATTTGTAAGCATTTATAGTTATGGATATTTTTTATTATTTTATAAATCACACATATTTTTTTAAGAGGAGTTACACACATTGATTTTATGAGGGCATCGACTTGGTAAAAGGAGTGAATATAATATACTAAAAATTAAACTTGAATATGACTTGCTCAGAAGAACATACAATAGACCAAAACATCTGTCAAAGCTTATGCACATCCATTATCTTCATTTATCATATCTTTTTATTATGTTCCAAGTTTAATTATGAGCTTTGGGAGGGGGCTATGGCAGTGGCCTCCCCAATCAACTCAATCATAGGTGATGGGGTAGCCTACTTTGGCTGAAACCCCCATCTACTTGGGAGGGGGTTGAAACTCCCTAACGTTTTCTAAAATTTTAATTTATATTTGTTTTCTGAAGTTTTCATTAGGATTTTTCGTTAGCCTAGCTATGAATTGGATTTTTCAGCACCAGAGTTATGGAGTTTTCACACTTTCACATTTATTTATGTGTCCCAAGCCCTATTTAAAATTTACATCATCACTAATAGACCCCTATTAACCCATAATGTGCATCTCGAGGATTTAATTGATCAAATACCTGACAAAATTGCAATTTAAACCTTATTTCATTATCTTATAGCTTCTTAGCTATTGGAATGGTCCCTATGGGACCTATTCACCATGCATTGTGAATTAGTCTAATCTAGGTGGGACCCATTTTCCATGTGTGGCGAATGAGTCCTATCTAGCCCCATTTTGACCTTTGAGTGGCCAAAATTGAAATTTATAGTTTAATCTCACTACATGTGGGCCTGTTATGAGGCATAATCAAGATACTAAGGCACAATTTTCCATAAATAAGTGTTTCTATCCTCATTTTACATATAACAACTCATTTTTACATCTCTCATGATTAATTCATCATCTGTCTTCTCATCCAAGTCAAGCAAGTTAGGGTTTCTTCATTAGAAGTCATCAAGTTTGCTTTCTAAAGCATTCAAGGGTTGAATCTTCATGTATTGTTGGATAATTTCAAGATAAATTACCATGGAAGGATAATCAATTCCATTTTTCATGTTTCATTAATTCCTTTCACCATTTTTGTTTAATTACCTAAATGGGGTTTGACCAAGGCAAACCCCCATGCACTAACATTAAACATATCTCTCTTTTGTCTTGTTTATATGTAGATTTAGGACTCTCCAAAGCTTGGAAATAATTGAAGATCAAGTTTCAAATTCATTCAATTCATCTCTTCATTGTTCAAGCAAAAATATCAACAAAACATCATTTTTAGGACTGAATCTGACAATTTATGAAGTAGACACTTGTAGAAGATAGAAGTGCAGATCTAGACCTACAAAATTGAGTCCTAAGTTTGCATATTCCTGTAGGAGGACTAATTCACCATGAATGGTGAATTAGTCCCACCTATAGGCCTAAAAACTGATTTTCTCATAATTCAACTTTCAACAGTCAAAAACTTGTCTTTAGAAGTTTTCACGAGAAGTAGGGCTGATTCACCATCTATGGCAAGTCAGTCCTAGTGGCCATAAGCAGTGACTTCTAGAAAACTCTAGAACCTTCCAGTAATAGTAATATACTTCCAAGTGCACTTTTATTATTCTCATCAACTTCTCTTTTCATTTTTTTAAGTTTCTAGTTCATACTTGCAATCAACACTGTGTTTTTGAGTATCGCGCATTAGATTAGTTTACATTAATTTATTTGAATTTTTAATAATTCAAAATAATCTACAGACATTTCACATTGATATCCCACTCATCCTTACATTAATCTTCAGTGAAACATTGTGCATTTTGATCCAACTTTCCCCTTTTAAATGAAAAACCTTAAAAGAGCAAGGAAGGACTTGTGTGCAAAAATCTATGTTTCATTTTGGTGAACCTACTTTTTAGAATATTTTCTTGTCTAATTTGGAGTCCTTTCATCATCATACATCTAGCTTGCATTGGTCTTATATAGGATTTTCATTAGTCAAGTTGAATTTAGGTTGCATTGTTGGCATCTAAAATCCTTTCTATTCTCTGGAATTTTGCATTTTTCAATTAATTTTGCATCATAGCACTTAGAAAGAATCAAAATCAGTCAATTTTTTAAATTTTTTTTGAAAAAATTCCATACCGAGACTCATTCACCACCTTGGGTGAATCAGTCCCTTCTGACCCTTGAAACAACATTTTATAGAAATCAAAACTCTATTTTCCAGCTTTTGTTTGGTGCCTTAACCTATCTATATTAGTTAGTTTCACTTCTATAACATGCATTTCATCAAGTCTAGCTTAATTTATATCTTTTCATGCATGGTTTAAATTTCACATTTGCATTATCATATTGTTACATATCATAATAAGTCAATTATCATCTTAAAATTGTATTTCATTTTAGCCTTTTACATTGCATTTTGGGTTAGCATAGTTTTTTATTTTACAATGTTAGTTTCAATCTTCTCTAAATTTGCAAAGAAGAAGTTAATCAATAAGCATGATCATCATTCATTCAATGCATGTCCTAGTTATGAGAGTCTCTTAGCACAAGAGAGTAAAAATGAAAATGTTAACCTTAACTTCACACCCTCTCCTATCTTTCCTATTTGTGTGGATGATGTGATAGAAGCACATACAAAAATAGATAACCATGATGATCATATTTTTTCTTCTCCCAATACCTCTCCTTTTAGTGATGAAGGTATCTTGGAAAATGAAGATACAATTATTGAGCATCATGTGGATCTTGTTTATCCTTCTCCTCACCCCCTTTGGAAAGAGATTTTAGGACAAGATAATGAAATCATGGACACCTTCTTAAAAATCACCTTACCTAATTTCCACTGTGAGGATCACCTTGAGGAAGATGAGATTATAAACGATGAGGATATGTTAGTCTACAATGACCCTCTTTATGATCCTTCCCCTACCTCTCCTATTTTGGAAGATAATAGGGAAAAAAGAAATGAAGTCATAAATGATCATGATAATCACATTTTTTCTTCTCCTAGTATCTCTCCTAGTTGTGACGAAGATACTTTGTTGTTAGAAAATATAGAAAAATGAGAGTCATGAGAATCTTAGTTGTCCCCTTTCACCTACAAAAAATTTTATTGAGAAAAACAATTCAATCATTGATCCTCCTCCAACTTGTGATGAAGCTACTTTGAAAATTTCAACCTTAGATGAACATATTACAAGCTCTCCTAGTATGGTATACAATATGGAATGAGAGAATGTGACCTTAAAAACAACCAACAATCAAATACAATCTTCCCCTAATCTCCCCACTATCAATCATCAAACACATTCAACCATTAATACCTCCCTTAGTGGAAATGAAGTTATTTTGGATGAACCAAACTTTAATTGTCATGAACATGTGGTTTGTTGTTCTCCTAGGAACACTCCTTATGGGGAGGATATTATACCCCAATAAAAATATAACATGCCCTTCAAATACAATGAACAATCTCACTTGTTATGAGATGTGAACATTATTCAACCTCAGCTTGTTCTTTATCCACCGTCACATAAACTTTATCCTTACAATAAACCTCAATACACCCTTCACCCACCCTCACATCCACTTCATCCTTCCAATAAAACTCAATACAACCTTTACCCACATTCACATCCACTTCATCCTTCCAATGAACCTCACTACACCCTTCGCCCACCTCAAATTAATGTATTGTAACAACCAAGTTATAATACCATTGCTCATACATATAACACTCAAAATAATCCACAACCACCACAACCAATCCCACCCTCTTTACCCTTACCTAATCCACTAATTACTCCCTGCTATAGCCCACACACAAAGTAGTATGATCTTGTTGAACAATTAAAGAATACTCCTGAAAAGATCTCCCTTTGGGTTCTACTTCAAAACTGACCAAATTACAACATTCTTCAAACAACCTTAAAAAAAACCACAATTTCTCCTGGTACAACTCTAAATGATGTGGTAGCTCTCATCCCCAAAAATGTGGTAGTGCCTTTATGATAATTTCTTGATTCAATCGCAAAGGTATAAAATGCACTCTCATAGATAATGGTTCTTTCCTTAATGTGTGTAGTGTGAGTATCCTTAATCGATTACATGTTGATAGGTCACAAATAATACCTAATTCCACACCTATTCAAGGATTTGATAATTCAACAAAGCAACAACTTGATGTAATAACTTTTCCTATTATGATTGGGGTGGTTACTTTGCAAAATCCTATTCATGTCATGCCTTATGATATTTCATACAATATTATTTTAGGAATACCGTCAATTCATGAGATGAATTCAATGCATTCCACCCTTCATTGTATAATGAAGTATGTGTATAATAATAAAATTTATCAAGTTGAAGCAAATCCTGAGCCTACAAGTGGTTTTCACCTTGAAAAAGGAGCTAAAAGTCCTTTGGAAACATTGATTAAGTGAGGATTTGGGATCCTTAGAATTCACACCATAATTTATGGGTGAATGAATAGTCACACAAAAGAAAGATGAGAAACAAGAAAAACCAACCATCATGTCAATGCAAAATTCGGATAACATTTCAAAAGAATCTGCCTCAATCACTTTAGACAATGCCACAAACTCTACAAAAACCCTTGAAAAACACAACACCAAACAACCACCTGATTCCAAATCAATTAAACAACTTTATGGAAAAGGGTATGACCTCATGAAACAACTTGGGTATAGTGGAAAAGGTTGTGGTGCTCGAGAGAAAGGTATCTGAAACCCTATCAAGCCAAACACACAACAAACAACTCAATGTATTGGTTATTCTCCTTTGACCAAGATCACCAAACCTTCACTTAACATCAATACTATCACACAAGACTCTTCCAAGACTCTTCCTTATTCACATAAATAACATTATATGTTGCTCCTTGCCATTGCATAGTTGTAGGATCATAGCATACTCACTATTGCATGTTTTTCATCCATTGCAAGGGGTAGCATACCATCATCCACTTTAGGCTCACCATTGTCCTGCACTAAGTGGGGGGAAAAGAGTTAGATAGCCTTATCCCTTGTATGTCACTTGTCAAATGTGTCTCTTTTGACTACTCTTTAACTTTTCTTGAACGTATAAGAGCAAGCTTGAGATGTGAACGAAATTTTTTATGATCGACTCACATGTGACATACTCCCTTTCTTTGATTTTCCTTGACATGACACAACCTAACTTTGAAACATATGACTTGGCATAGGGCTTTCCAAGTTGGCTCTCATGTCTTTCTTTCTTTTTCTTTCTCTTTCCTTCACTACTTTAAACTAATTTCTCACAAAATGATGTGTAGAAATTCCTTTAAAGTGGGGGCATACCTTACCATTAATTCATTTTCATTCTTGGTTCCTAGTGCAGCCTTGTTGTTTATGTAATGCATTTGTCATTTTGTGGATGACATTGGATGTAATGTCCTTAAAAATTGTGATCTATCTTAGCATATTACATTCCTTTTGGTGGCTTGATGCGATGCAATGCATCCCCTATGTTGTGAATATACTATTCTTTGACTAGTCCTCTCTTGGAGACATTAGGCACAATGTTCCCTAAGTTACTAACCTTGCATGAAGTGAACAAGACTCCTTTGAATTTCTTTTACATTTTACACTTTCTTCATTTTACATCTTTGCATTTTTTCCACCTTGCATAACACAACTTGCATGACTGTGGCACCTTTTATTTTGTTTATGATCATTTTTCCTTGTGGATCCTTGTTAAAGTTATCAACATGTATAAATTTAATATGTTGGACGGGAAGCCCACCTAGTGGCATAACTTTTTCCCTTAGCCACTTTTGTGTTTTTGAATGCATACCAACTAGCGTATTTATAGACATTCAAAATTGACATCATGCATCTAATCCCGATTCACTAATTCCATATCATCCTTAATCATCCCTTTATCATCATTTTCCCTCTTTAATTAAATAAATCATCTTTTATTTGATTAAATCTCTAAATTCATTCCATTAAATTAACTAAATTAATATTTATTTGATTTATTCTAACACCATCTTCTTCAATTAAATATAGATTACATTCTTCTCATCTTTTGATTTAACTCAACCCGTAAATCTAATTCAAATAGTTACATCATCTAATCCCTCATTAAATTAATTAAACCATGATTAATTTAATCCTAATCACCTAAATCCTCTAGATTTTGCAACTTGTACCAATAAATCATTTCTCTTATTTAATAATTCCCTAATTACTTTCAAAATGGCATAAAAAAGGGGAATATTCCTCTAAGTTTGAAAAACCCTCCAAATATCTTGTCCTCCAACATAGCATTAACTCCTCTTACATTTTACATCTTACATGTCTCCCACTTGGAATTTAAGACTCTTTCTTCTCCCTCCAACAATCCATCATTTGAATTTCAAATCTCCCCCTCTTTGGCACATTGACCAAAATGCGCTCAACCTTCATCCTCTCACATCTTGACAAGTGGCATCTTGTCATTGGCTCATGTTTTGCCACACATCCTCCATTTTTTTCATTCTTCCATCCTTCTTGGTTATAAATAGAGGTCTCCTCTATTGTATGAATCCTCAACAATCTTAGTATGTTTATCCACAACTTGATACACAACCTTAGGAATTTGATCAACAATCTTATGCACAAGTTAGCATTCCATCACAACTCAACATCTTCAAGGATTGGGAAGGGGCTACTTTCGACATCAAAGTAGCACTAATTCACTATGAGATAAAGGTTTGATCATGTTTTCATATGCTTTATTTAGTTGTTTTCTTTCCTTTTATCTTATTTGCATATTTTAATATGATTAAATATTTCATAGGAACACTACTTGTTTGCTTGTTTTAGAATAACGTTATGCTAATGTGTGATGAAGTTTAAACAATTTGCAGATTTATGGTGTTAACATATGAAAAGAGAAGAATAAGGTAGTGTTCTATATGAAAAAAGAAAGATGGTGCCCACCATGGGGCTCAAACCCACAGTCTTTGTCTTTGTTTACTTTTTTTCAATTTATACATTAGACATGAATATAAAGTTTTTGTTTCTATTTGATAATGATTATTGCCATAGATGGGAATCTAGTTTCTATTCAAGATTTAATCCTAGGCTCTATCACTATTTAGGAAAATAGTTTTCTTTGTTCATTCATATACAAACTTCCTGCAAAGTTGTACTTAAATAAATAGTTGTGGCTAGGGGATTTTCAATAGCAATGATTTCTGGAATCACATATGCCAAATAATTTTTTTTGACATTTTCAATTATGTGTATATGCTGCAATTATTTTTGTCATGAAAGATAATTTTGGGCATCCCATAAGGTTACATTTCTTTTGTTAATTCAGTTAAACATTTTGTGTACTTTATTTTGGGGACTTCAATCACAACAATAAAATGCTTGTTATTCATCTCAATCTCAATCTCATATCATTATATAGAGAGTGCCATCTATTAGTCGACTTACCTTAAAATATCCAAAAACTTTGTGATAAACCAATTGCATACACAATCATTTATTTCCACGAGATGAGACCTCCTTAAGCATTCTTCCAATGTTCTTATTTTGTTATCTCTACAATCAACTATATTGTCCAACTAAATTCCCCTCTTTTGTAATGTTTTGATGAATTAACATACCTATTCCAAAGCACCCATTTTGGCATATTCCTGGCAAAGGTTGACGAATTCAGTTTTACACCTGCCAAGAGCATTTTTCTTGAAAATTTCAAGTCTTCTTCATCGAATCTATTTTTATGTTCTACAGAGATTTGCATGCTAAGAGAAATTCCCCTTTAGTGATTAGATGGAATGTCGAAGAATTTTAATGTCTCTTTCTTGGTATTTGTTTACCTCACCTACACCATTAAAATACTGGTGCATTACCATTATCTCTAGCCATGAGGAGCCTTATGCAATACAATAACATTATTACTTCTACTTATAAATATTGGTATCCCTAAGGGTAGCGTGGATAAATTGGATAGCCTATAACAATAGTAGTGTAGGAAGTTGTGTTCTCTATTCTGTATTAAGTTCAAATCCAACGATAGGTGTTGCAAGTAGGCATAAGAGGAGTCTTTTTTTGTCTACCGTAACAACTTCCATTACTCTTTGAAGTGGTAACTCATCATTATGTACCTCCAAGGTGCCACCTACATAGGTGCAATATGTGGACAAGGAGCATAGGCAAGCATTGTTATTCGTCAAATATTGGAGGAGTCCTATTTAAAAAAGATTTGTCTCTATCTATTTAGTGAATGTACCAAGTCCACTGTCCCCTCTCTAGCCTATCATGGAATGAATGAAGATTTATCTCGAGATCTTCCCCATTTAATTCATGAACTCTTTTCTTGTATTTCTTCTCACAAAATCTGTAGCACTGAGTATTTTGGGATATTTCTAGTCCATGTCTTAAATATTAAATCAGTTGTTGTAAATAATGTATAAACCAATGATGGTTTTCGAGTTGGAGTCGTGGTAATGGCAAACCACTTTATCAGCCTATTTGCAACACCATATTAATTCTTATTTCAATATTTATCTTCAATTTCTGGGGATTCAATTTAGAAATGGCTTTGAATCCAATGATTATTAAACACTAATTGCATCAGTCAACTAATTGATTATAAATTTCTATTGGAAAAGGTTGTGGGTCTGTCTCTACTCCTGTCTATCACATTCTTCCCTTTACAAATTTACTCATGCAAGAGTTAAAAGAGTACCCCACGAGAGATTAGGCACCTAGATTCTATCTCTAGGTCACCTTTTTACACAAAATTTGGTGAAGCATTAAATGGTGTAGCTGTAATTCGTGTGTACAAAGCATATGATTAGATGATAAAGAAAAATGGAAAAGCAATGAAAAATGTTGTTCAAATACACGTCATCACATAACATTAGATTTTAAAATCATCAGGTATGCGGCTTCATAACATCATATCTACATTTAGTTTCAGTAGGGGACTTCCTTGATCATTGATGGACCTATGAGTCTTTGGGCGCTACCTTTGTCTTCATTTACAAGCCGCCTACTAGGAATCAACTAATATAATTGTTACATTATAGATTTAGCATTTATCTTTTAGGTGAGAATGAGATTTAATGGCTATAGGTTTGAGTTTGGAATGACTGTGCAACAATTCATTAATGATTTTAGGTCTCTTTATTTCTACTATCTTTGATCAATGCGTTAAATATTAGTTGATTACTGCCCTGCAAGATGCATTTGATATTCTGCAAATCGATAAAGATCATTTTTGAAAAAGTGTTGCATTGTAGACCAAGCTAACGTCTAGGTTCTGATTTATTTTGTCTTCATGCGGCCTGGGTATTGAATGCTCACTGCTTTTCTAACGCACTTTGTGCACACTTTTGATTTGTGATTTCTTCTTTAAATGTTTGTTGCTTTTTAATGCTTATTCTATGATTACAATTTTGCATACACGTCTACATTCATAAGGCCGATCAAATGGGGTGATGGTTAAAAGCTTATTATAATCTTCTTGTCTAATATTTCAAGGAAACTACTCCTTGTTGCACGCTAGACATTGCCATATCATACTCATGATGCGAAATGATAGGTTGGTCATTGAACATAGGGTATATCATTGTACATGTGGCTATTATCGAGTTTTAGACTTGGTGCATTCATACACAACCATGGCGATGCAATCATGAAGTCTTCCTATAATTAGCATTGTTGCTTGTTAACAGTTAAACTACTTTTGGTGGCTTCATTTAAAAGATCTTTGTCGACATTATGAATCTTTCTTTTGAATGCTTAAGCTTATTACTTTGTTCTTAATGCTTCAGCTAGTTGATCAAAATAACTCCATGCATACCTAGTCACTATTTGCAAAAGTAATTAATACCTCTGGAAAATCTTTGTTGGGGATCAATTAATGCATATCACTCTTTGCATAATCAATTAATCACTCTTTGTGGAGTCAATTAATGGATAGCTAGCCGGTATTGAATATTTGAACATTGATTGGAACTTCCAACTTGGAATTGCTTAGAATATGACATTTTTAACATTGTAATGATTATTTATTTTACAAAAAAATGCATGACAAATGTAATTTATTTTTGTGAAAATAGTGGTGTATTCTTGATCTTAAACATAGTTGTGATTTTTAAAGAAAATTTGATGTTGTGTTTTTACTTTACAGGCAAGGAGTTAAAGAGAAATCAGGCATTAAAACTTGAAATTCACAAAGCATTTTTAAATGCTTAGAGTTTCCATTTTATGCTTTAGTTTTCTATTTTAGGTCAACTCACGTCTTTTTGGGCTCTAAAAAGAACATTAAAAAAGCTTTCATTTTGCTACAAAGGGCTTAAAAAGAAATTTAGGACAAAATTACTAGTTTTGGTTTGAGGAATAACAATTGAACAAGGCAATCTCCATATTTCATTTTGGTACATTCTAAAAAAATAATCAAACCATTTCTTTGTGGATTTAAAATGAACAAGTGCTTCATTGTTTTTCAATTACTTACCCAAAGTAATATCATTAAAAGGATGTATTAACTTCTCTCACACCTCGGGGTGATCTTGAGAATCAAAAGGCCTTTTAATGACACTAAGTTGTGTAAGTAATTACCCAAACAATTCAATTTGGATTTTAAATTGAACAAATCTTGCAAGTGTGAGTGAAACATATCGTGTTTGTTATATCTTTTTTTCTCAACAAAGATTGATCAAACTATAGATATGTCTGCTTGATTTTGTTTATCTTATAGGGCCTACCTTGTGGTAAAAAGTAATCACCCGAGGGAATGACCCAACTAGAAACATGCTAAATCCAAGTGACTTCCAACTAGTATATAAGTGTGGGTTCTTGTTGAAAGGAAAGAATCATGATGGTCATTTTGACGAGAAGGGAAGCAATGGTCTCTCACCAAATGGGTGATCCCCCGTGAATAGAATGCCTGCATTAAAAACCTTTTTAGAAAGGAAAAAATACTTATCTATTTGTTGGTGCAAGAATGGTCATTTTGAAGCCAAAATTAGGCATAGCTAGACTTATCCAAGTGGGGACTCAACAAATATTGTCTCAAATATCCATAGGGTTGTGATTGTTCTTGAAATCAAAACACATTGTGTGATCGAAAACAATGGAAAAAAAGCATTCAACATGAGCATCAAATCTCAAACCCTTTAGGAGAAGCAAATATCCTTGAATGAATTCACATGCTATTGCTTTCCCTTGGGATTTTCATCCTTAGAGGCTTCTAAGAATTTGGATTTCATCTCAATTTTCTCATACTAAGGTGAACATTAGGAAAATTTTCCTTTATTTTCTAGATTTCCTCATAATGGACTTTGTGGGATAAAAGAGAATTAGGACATTAGACATTTAGTTTGAAAATATAATCAAGAAAGTTTTTATGGTAAAAATAATCCATTAAGAAAAGATTAAATCAATTCAACCCCACATGAGTGCTTGTTATCTTTTGTCTTCTAGTTTTCCATACAAGCATTGGTCTTTTGGTTTGAACTACTCTTAGAGAAAAGAATGTTCTTCAATATCTTGGTCTAGTAAACAAGTCCTTCTAAGGTTCATTTAGGTTCAAAATAAAACACTTCATCCGTCCCAAAAATCTATCAAAATATCATCACAAAAACAAATTTAGAGCTTTGGAAACATCATGATCTAGACTTGGGTACATTCTTAAACCAAATCAAAATCACTTGCTTAGTTAGGTTTGTTTGGATGAATCCTTTGTCATACACTTAGTTAGATTATCACCTCTTTAAACAAGTTTATCTTAAATATCACATCTAACATCTTAGGGTTTACAAGTCCATTGTCCAAATCAAATCAAATCCCTAAGTCTAGCATTGATACAAAGTTCCTAAAAGTTCAACACCCATATCTTTCACCCCTTTCATCCCTCATCTCATCATTGGTCTTGAACACATTATAGGTTCAATTTTGCAACAAGGTCAAAATACAAGAAGAACATGGAATAAAAACTTGATCCATACATCAAGATTAATCCAAGTCAACCAAACTATCAAATATGCACAATTCCAATTGATTATTAGAACTCAAATTTATACAATCAATACATGGGATCATTATCTCTTATAAACCTCAATGGTACAAAAAATGTGAGTATACCTAGTCAAAAGTTTGGAAAACCTTTCCCAATGGTAGATTTAATTCCAAGACCAAACCTACAAATATATCAACCAAATAATCAATGTAGGAGTCTTCAAATGAACAACATTATCCCACCAAATCCATACATGAAAAATGTGAATATACCATGTACGACCTTACCAAACATGAACACATTAAATCCACACTTGATAAAATTTTGGATAGATATGTTTGTGAATCATACAAATGTTGTTCAAATTCCAAACAAGATGTTAACAATTCCATTTATTGATCCAAGTCTAGGTAAAACTATGCAAAATAAAAGTTACCTGAATCAAGGCAATATGATTCCCAACCACACCAATGCTCAATTTCAACCTATAATTCTAGATCCAAACATCATCCCAAATCAAAAAATTATCCAAAATCAATTTTTCCATGATC
This sequence comes from Sequoia sempervirens, assembly GCA_007258455.2. Lineage (NCBI taxonomy): Eukaryota > Viridiplantae > Streptophyta > Pinopsida > Cupressales > Cupressaceae > Sequoia > Sequoia sempervirens. Next base: position 421,951,215 of record VDFB02271358.1, on the reverse strand, counting down.
CCATTTAAAAACCACAAGTATACAATCCAAATCTACTTGAACAAAAACCAAATCAACTATATCAAGGGTTTCAAGATCAAAATCAAGATCAACGTTTGTGAGATCAAATTGCTACACTCACTGAAATAGTTGATTCATTACACCAAGAGACATCTCCACCCCAAAATCAATACACTCTTCCATTGGTTAAACCATGTCATCAAAGCATTGAGTTGTGTCTACAACCAGATCGAGAACAATATCTCCAATGTCAAGAAGGTAGATATCAAGATTGACCACATCAAAAAATCCAACCCCCACATCTCAAAGATCAATCACCACATCTCCAAAATCAATCACCACAATGTCAATTTAAAGTACAAGTATCATAGGGTAGCAAATGAAAATACACACCACTAGGGAAACCAATTGAATTGATCATTCAATCGTTGGTACAAGAAAATCTCATCTAAATATCCATTTATGAAAAATATGAAGAGCCATTAGTGAAACCACTATGGTGGAGTGAAAACAACCTTTGTGATTTTCACAAAACATCAAGCTACATTCGACTCAAAAATCTCATCCAAGACCTTATTGATCAAAAGATGATCACTATTGGGGAAAATGATGAAGATTCAACCACTAGTGATAACACTAATAATCTCTCTACCATATTTGTTGAAAATAATGATCAAGACCTATCCATCAATGAGCACATTGAAGATGTTTCCCCCTCATCCAATGACCAACTCACCATATATCAAGAGCCACTTTTTTAGTCACATCTATTTAAAGGAGTGTTAGAGTTATTTGATCCTATTGAAATAATCCACAATCCATTGACCAATGATCATGTTGAAAATGTCTACATTATCTAATGAGTTAGAGGACATATCTCAATAATTTATTCCAAATCATGATGAACATCTTTCACCAAGGTCTCGCAATAGTCCTTTCCAAGACATATTCACATCCTTTGACCTCATGGTTATAGATACTAAAGGAATCCTCAAATCAACGTTTGATCTAGGTCCACTTGAAAATGAAGAGGATATTGAGCTATTTCCCATGCCTAATGACAATGTCCAAGAACCCTTTGTAAGAAACCCATCCTTTGAAATTGACCCATGTCACTTGAACTTGATCCAAAGCATGCCAAAAGCAATTCTGAAATAATTCAAGATCAAGAATTTGTATCTCCAAGATACTACAATGATCTAATGGAAGCTCTCCTATCTGTACAAGATGATCATATCTGCATAGCACATACTCCTCCATCTACCCATGAGATGCTTTTTATGGATGGACACGTAGATGATCTTCATTCAAAACAAGACTTTGTTACACAAAAAGAGCAGGTTATTAATGCCTATAGTCAAACTAAGTTGTCAACATCAAGATTATATGCATCCCAAATTCAAACTAAGGACATCATGTATGAAGATATCCAATATTATCCACCCAAGGAAATAGGTTAGACATAATAGGATATTCCAGAGTCAGCAGAGTAGAAAATTGAAATAACATCATATGTAGTGATCATTTATCAGACAATTCTTACTGAGCAAGACATCTTAAAACAAGAAGAATCAAAGAGAAAAGGTGCTACTACCACCATACTGGGGGCAACTATGTCTCAAGAAAATGTCAACATAGGGAGCATGAAGAATCCTTATGAGGAAACTAATGCTATTACTACAACCAACCATGTCATGAATCTTCATCCACCCAACACCCCATCCATGAAATGGGACCAATGTCAAAATAAATATTTGAATCAAAGCACAAGGAATGTTATCAAAGAAAAAGAAGCAAGGAAGCATAATGGAAAAATAAAATACACATGGATACCAAAGAATACAAAGAAATATTAGCCCTATCAAACTCCATTAGTCAAGAAAATTACGGGGAAAAATAAAAAAAAGGGGAAAGTATCCATCAAATATGTTCACAAAATCAAAAGCAAGCATTTGAAGCAATGTACAAAGTATATCAAGCAATTGGTCCTAATTCCACGCACACTTACGTATCCATCCATCATTGCTCATCTTCCCAAGTTTGGAAATTCAAAGGTTCCAAACTATCAACCAATCCATATTTTATCCCTAAACACACTCCATCCATGCTTCCATGCATGATATCCAATTCTCACATTGACCAGGTATTGGTAGTGACCCTTCATAAGGATTTAGAAGGTACTCTATAATGATGTGTGCACAAAGATAAAGTCAACTCGGGTATCAACAAAGCAGATCAAGAATCTTAAAAGTTGTATTCAAGTGCATGTATCTTGGGAAAGCAACTTCATCAAGCAAGATATCAATGTCACATTATGATAGAAGCATCTACATCGAAACCTCCACGTGGTTCAACATGAGCTTAAAATATTTCACAAATAAATACAAAAAATAATAAATATGAAAATCCAAAAAAAAAAGAAAAATGATTGAAAATAGTAAAGAAATAAAATGATCCTCTAGTGAGAACCACTACAGTGGCTCTTTGGATAGGTACCATGATAAAAACCTAGAAAAGAGGCATCATGTGTAGAATCAAGCATCTGCATGCACTAGTTTAGATGAGAGCATCTCATCTCATTAATAATAAATCTAACATTCCATCCATCTTATCCATAATAAATCCATTCATCCATAAACTATTTATCCAACCCATCTACATCCACCTTCCAAGTTATCATGATCCTGATGAACTTTGGTGCACACTTTAAACTTTATTATGGTAAATATCTTGACATAGGGTCATTTTCATTGATACCATCCCACCCAACATTATTTGAGCCATGAAGCCTTATCTAAATAATCATTATTTATCTGAACAATGTATCTTATTGCAAGATAATCCTTGTCATCCTTTGCATGCATACTATATCCATGCATCCATACACCTATCCAGGCATCCATTCATGACATTCCATACATTGCTAGACATTGGGGGTAGGTATTGACATCTTGCATTGGGAATAAATCTTGATCTATATCCTCAGACTTACGTGGTGATGATCCAAACATTGGAAAACGTGAAATCAAATTGGTCAAAGCAATTGTGATCCAAAAACCAAATCACTAGCCCATGGCACAACTTTTTGAGAAGTTGTTCCTTATCAAGCTTTATCTTTCATCATACATCAATCCAAATAATCACTATCAATCGCATCTAATTTGCACTTCAAATATCACATCAAATCATTCAAACAAATTTTGTTTTGAATCAAGCTTCAAAATCTTGATCAATCAAATTCAATCAATCCAACATCTCGAGATATCCTTCCCAATCCTCATGTTGCTTAACACTATCCTTGCATTGTTCTACATCCTCAAAAATGTTATCATCATTAATCCTAATCAATCAAATCCTTGCTTTGTTGTGTATCCTCAACAATGTTATCATCATCAATCCCTTATCATCTTGGGATATCCATCTTAATCCTTTTTTTCTTAACACTATCCTTGCATTGTTGTGTATCATCAACAATGTTATCATCATCAACCCATTGATATGATCAATCAACCTTAGCTTGGTTTTCAACAAAATCTCAAATAGATCACTGATATCGTCACACATATCCATATCCAAAATGTCAAAACCATGCAAAAATCCAAAAAAATTCAAAAAAACCAAGAAAATCCAAAAACATCCAAAACATATCAAAATCCAAAAACATTCATAAAAATAAGAAATGTCAAAAATACGGTATTTGAACTACATCCTCTTTGAGCTTAAATGTAGGCAAGGCTAATCTTTGGTCATCCCCTGAGACATCAAAATCCAAAAACATTCATAAAACACCAAGATCCAAAAATGTTCATAAAATCTCATGAAACAAAAAAAATTGGAAAAATTGAAAATCAAAAAATTTATAAAACATCTCAAAAATACCAAAAACGGTCTCAAAGCATTTCAAAAATTCAAAAAAAATCAAATATTTTAAAAAATTCATCCATCCTAGTTTGCTTCACCCATAATAAATTGATCATTACCTTCATCCTTTGGCAATACAAATAGAAACAATCACAAGAATCAGCAAAAACAAATATGAAATGCAAAATAAAAATCAAAGCAACAAACCTTTAAACACAAAATCAAACTCTTGATCATTCACAAACATGTCAATCAACCTTATATCAACAACCTTTCAGACAACCTATCAACTTTCCATCATCCACTAACATGTCATAGGATGCATCCTTCCTATAATGGGAATTATCTTTTAGAAAAAAGCTTTGGATAAACAAAATGAGGTGTCTCTAGCCACTAACATGCCCTAGGATGTATCCTTCCTACAATGGGAATTATCTATTGGAAATTGTTTTGGTTCTCATCCTAAACAAAACAAATCCCTTTGGCTAGAGGTATGAAGAAAATTGATTTGTTTGTGTGCTTGATCTTTTCTTTTTGATTTATCTTATTGTGCTCATTCCAATGACCTCTCAATAATATCTAATCAAAGAAATTTAGAGAGAAAGGAATAGGGAATTGATCATTATCTTTTTGTATGTTGTGCTTTTTTGACGTTCTTGTAATATAACTTGGTGAATACTTGCTTTGCTAGGTGCATCCCAGCAAGGTTTTTGTATGTCAAGTGTGAACAACAATACTCCTATCTATTTTCCAAGTCAAATTCCATCACACTATGTGCAATGCCATCCTGGTTCTTTATACCTTGATGCATTGTTCCTATGTGTGTTATCAAACATAAGGTAAGTAGCCCTTTTAAAGTCCCAATTCCTAATAAGCAAATTATCCATCTCTCATCCTTACAAAGTTGGCTTGTTGAATCCTCTTGTCATCATCTCATTTCTTCTTTTCCATGCTAACATCATTCCAGGATAGCTAATCATCATCGCCAATGCATCCATCCTACATCTGCAAACCATCAGCATGTTGCATATCATTCACATGCATTACATTTTCATCATAATATAGATCTGTTAGTCTAAGCATCTCATAAATCATACATTTGCATAAAACATCAATCACATAATCATATAGGCAATATCACATCATCATCATCATTTAATTTGTTTAGAATAATATAGATTGGTTATTCTAAGCATCTTAAAACCATCTCATTTGCATTATCATCATAACCATCTTGTTGGAAAAACAAGGACACACAACTGGGAGGGGGGTGAATCAGTTCTGATAGAAACTTAATCTTAGATATGATGAATAAGTAATTAACCATAAACAATTAACACATCAGAGAGACAAATAACACCAAGATTTTTTGTGTGGAAATTATGTTAGAGGAAAAACCATGGTGGATGTTAGTTGACAAGATTATACCTTTTTAGAAGTATAATGAGAAATAATAAGGGGAATGTGCATGCATTCAGTAACACTTCCTAGAGCTCACTACTCAAATAAAAAAGAAGACTCGCTATCAAACAATACATAATAGGATTAAAATCCAAAGGGTATGAACTGAGAAAACATAAAAAACCCTTCTTCACACTTTGCTCAATGTTCTGCACACTATGCTCTATAATCAAATGATATAAATACTATTCACACATTTACACTCTCTCTAGCATAAATTCACACTATGCACACTCTAACTTCACTCAACCAATTTCTCTTGTATATCCACAACATGAGATTTCATCATAATTTAGTCAGCCAAAATAATAAAAAATATTCTCAATGTCGGCCCAAATTTACAAATAAATTTCCAATGCAAATCCACCAAGGTCAGCCACAACATAGTGGAGACCCAAATGAACATCTCCACCATAAAAATACTTTAACTAATTACACCATGAAGATCCACAACACACTACCACCAACATGTTATCTAGGAACATGAAAAACAAAACATGCACAAGAAAAGATCCTCAACCACAAGCTCTCCAAGTAAGGTTGGCGTACCAAAAAGATAGAGAATGATCTAGAGACATCAAAGAACACCAAGAAATAATAGAGAAGCATCTGCATTAACTAAGATTAACATAATTACACAAACTTCATTCAAGAACATTGACAGAGACTACAAAAACATTGTTAGATCACAACACACTCAAAACTTCATGTGGACCTCTAAAAATTCTGGTAGATGATATAGAAACATTTAACAATAAACCCTTTAATCCACATTAGCTAATCTTCAACGTACAAAAAAAAAAATGCCTTCTTTACCTACATAGTTCCACTGGGAACCTAGAATACTTTCTCTTACAATTTTGTCAATATCCTCAAAATATACAACCTTCAATACAAAAAATCATAATAGTGTTGACATCAATGACAACCACATATCAGCAACCATACCCAAAAAATCCAACAATATCCCCCTTAGGCATTGATGGCAACACATGATGTGAAAAATAACTTCAACCCAACACACTGACTTCTTCTCAACTACACTTCCCCCCACAAGGCTCTTCTCCTTAGAAATATTTTTCACAAAGAACTTCTCCCCCTTTTACATCAATAAAAAGGGTAGCCATAAGCATTCCACATACATGATCTGAAAAGCATATATGCACATCTGACTATTGCCCCTGAGTCTAGTAGCCACAAAACATCAATATAGATCAGAATATAGCAATGAAGCTCATGGATTGATGCAAACAAATGCATCTTTTGTTCTTATCTAGAGGGGTAATCACCCCTAGCATTGCTCTGAGATACTCAAAAGTATCCTTTGACAATGTATTAGTAAATATATCTGTAATTTGTTCTTTGGTAGGAACATATTCCAATATTCTTTCTCATTCACTTTCTCCCTCAAGAAATGAAACTTCATTGATATATGTTTTAGTCTTGGAATGTAGTACCGAATTCTTGGAGATATTTATTACACTTGAATTTTCACAATATATGGCAATAGGTTCTTCATATACCACCCTGATATATTTCAACATTTGTTTCATCCATATCACTTGAGTATAGTTATTTGCAGTAGCAATGTATTATGCTTTATCTAGCAGTAGATAGAGAAATGGAATTATGCTTTTTGCTCAACCAGGACACCAACTTTTTCCCTAGGAAAAAAACACCACCACTAGTACTTTTCTTGTAATCTACATCTCCAACCCAATCCACATGATTATATGCATTCAAATTAAGGCCATCATCCTTTGGATACCAAATTCCAAAGTCAACTACTCCTTTCAAATACCTAAAAATTATCTTCACAACAGTCACACGTGATTCTTTTGGATTAGCCTAAAATCTAACAACCATACATACAACATTCATAATTTTTTCTCTAGTCTAAGTTAGATAGAGTGATCCACCAATCATTAACCTATATCTAGTTTGATTCACCTTAGGATAATCATTATTCTATGTCATCTTACATCTAATCACCATGGGAGTACCGACAAGATTTGAATCATCCATTCAAAACTTCTTCAACAGCTCTCACATATTTGGACTAAGATATGAAAATTCCATTGTCTAACTGAGTAACTTGCAATCCCGAAAAAGAACTTCATCTCTCCAATCATACTCATCTCAAATTAATTCATCATCTCATCAGCAAACTTCATAAATAGATTGTAATCTCCTCCAAAAATGATGTAATCAACAAAAAAATCTATAATTAACTCTTTATCATGATCTAATTTGAAGTATAAGTTTCTATTAGCAGTACCTTTAGTGAATCCAAGCTTCAACAAATATTTGTCCAATCTAGCATACCAAGCTTTGGGAGCTTTCTTAAGACCACATAGACCTTTCTTTAGTCAGTAGACCATATCTTCCTACTTAGTTAGCTGTAATTCATCTAGTTGTTCAATGTATACTTCTTCTAGTTCTCCATTCATAAATTTTGATTTCACATCCATCTAATAGACTTTGTAGTCATTGTATGCAACATAAGAAATAAATAATTTAACAACTTCAATTCTAGCAACAGGAGAAAAGGTTTCTTCAAAATCAGTACCTCCCATTTGAGAATACCTTTTACATACCAACCATGCTTTATTCTATACCACTTCACCTTCTTCATTCAGTTTGTTCCCAAACACCCATTCAGTTACAATCACATTTTTGTCTTGAGGTTTGGGAAATAGTATCCATGTGTCATTATTTTCCATCTATGTCAACTCTTCCTTCATAGCTTCCAACCATTATTCATCTTAATATGCTTCAGTGACATTTTTAGGTTCAATCTTGGAAATTAGACAATATTCTTCTGCAATCTTCCTTCTAGTTTTCACTCCTTTATTCTTATCTCCTATGATTTTATTTTCAGAATGATTTATGTTTACATACCTTGGATTTTTGGGGCATTCTTCACTTTGTAATTCTTTTCATTTCTCTTCTACACATGCACCTATCTGTGCTTCCTGAATGACTTGATTTACTAGAACCAATTGAGGTTGCTTAACTAGAAGATATGGAATAATCTGAAGAAGATTCTATGTTTGAGAATTATTCCCTTGGCTTGTAATGTCTTTGAATGAATCATAACTATGATGTATGGATGATTTGATAGAGTCCTCATCAAGTCTAACATTTTCTCTCTCAACCATCTTTCTTAGTTTTTTATTATACCATCGGTACTCTTTTATTTTAGTGGAGTAACCTAGGAAGATTCCTTCATCACTTCTTGCATCAAATTTTCCTATATCATCATCTCTCTTGATATAACACCTACTTTCAAAGATCTTGAAATAATTAACAGTAGGGTTGTGATAAAACCATAATTCCAAAGGAGTCTTACCAGAATTACCATTAACATTTACTTGGTTCAAGGTATACACAACAGTGATTATGGCTTCACTCCAGTACATCTAAGATACATTTACTTCCATCATCATTGTTTTGGAAGCATCTAGAAGTGTTCTATTCTTTCTCTCTACAACTTCATTCTGTTGAGGGGTTCAGAGAGTAGATAATTGTCTTTTAATTACATGCTCTTCATAATAAGAGTTGAAATCATTGGAAATGAACTCACCACCTTTGTCAAATCTTAGGAAATTGATTTTTAGACCTTTCTCATTCTTTGCCATAGTCTTGAAACTTTTGAAATTCTCCAATGATTCACATTTTTCTCTTAAAAAGGAAACCCAAATCATTCTAGAGTAATCATCAATAACCAACAAAAAATACATTTCTCCTTGAATACTTCTAACTCTAGAGGGACCACAAAGGTCAATATGTAGCAGCTCCAGCAAATTATTTGAATGAAACTGTTTGTTGTGGAAAGAGACACTAGTTGTTTTACCCATCTGACATTCCTTTCAGATTATGTCAAAAAATTCACTACACATTGTTAACAACCCCTAAGGTAACGAGACTGAGTTTAATTAAACCCAAACAAGGAACATGAATTAAACATAACATTTAAAATACTTAAAAATTAAATGCTCATACATTTAATTATATAACCTATTAATTACACATTCATTCCGAACGAGATTAAATTACATCAAGGCATAAGTAATTCCACATGATTCCGATAGTATACTTTACAATAAGATTACAACACTTCTTCCCCAAATGAGGTAATTCCAAAATAAAAGGTTACAATTTACAACTTCCACCTCAATACAAAGAGGGGTAATAAATTACAATAATAATTGAAATAATTAAAGCAAGGAAGAACAGGATCCCATGAGCTCTCCAACTAGAAATCTCATCCACACGAACAAAAGCTGACCCAATGAAATTAAGGTGCACGTTCCACCCAACCATGTGATACCCAAAGGCTCACCCCCCATGCTAGGAGATAGTAACAAGGAATCCTATACAAGACCATCAACCTCTAGACACAGGCTAAAACATAATTGAACCAACCAAACACATGAACCATACAACCATAAGGATAACACAAGTACAACACTACCTCACTCACATAAGTCACATTGCTTCTAGAAATAAAACATATCAAGTATGATAAGAAGACCATACACATAAAACCAAATACCAACTATTGTCATAGAAAGAGTGTCATCACACAACTCGTCATGGGATATCCTCTGGGAATCTTCCTAGGCTCCAGCCCCCACTATGGGTTATCCTAGTGGCCTCAACTGAATCCCAACACCAATATTCACTCATGCAGAATCAAATAACTCTCATAAGGACAAGATAGATGACCTTTCCATTCTAGGCCTTCCCATCTCATACCAAGTCTATACAAGCCCTTGCATCCATGAGCGAGGCCCAATTATCTTAATTAATGTGAAATACTACCTAAACTTCTAAGTACATCATTTTAATAGTTATCAGTTGATTAAACGACCTCTGAAGGTTTCCCAGATTAACTCTTTGGACTCTGGCCCCTAACAGAAGCCACTCTTCTACTTGACAACATACCAGACAAAGCCAATCACCAAGGGAACCCCAAGTGCATACCAATATGATAAAACCACTCCAACTCTAGGAGGAACGTACAATGAAAACCCACTCCAAACACCAGAGGCACAAAAGTCAAAACCCTCTCCAAACACTGGAGGAAACAAAGGTAAAAACCCTCTGCAAACACTAGAGGCAACAAACCACATAAACCACTCTTAATTCAAAGGAGGCACAAAACATCCTCATTCGTGAAAAGCGGGTAAAACAACAGGATGAAACTATACACCCTACCCAAGGCAATACAATGGTTGACTAACATAATACAACAACCCCAAAATTTAAACCCTTATGGAAGACTTAACAACCCTTCAATTTGAATTCCCCAAAGCAAAAATAGAAGAAGTGTACATTCAAGAAGGGCAATCAATAGGAATTAAATCTATATTTGGATTTCCTAAATCCACTTCCTTCATTAACATTAAGTAATTTATTGTCTTAATAAAACTAATTTAATAACGTCTCTTTCAAACAAAAGATAAAATTTCGTTTAAATAATAATAAAATAAACATTTACTTTGTCGATTTAAAACATATCATTTTAAAATAACTATTTCTCCTTTGCAAAATAAATCATTTTGAAATCAATTAACCTCGCCATTAAACACATTATATTTAAATCCAATATTTGTCCTTTTAAATATACTATTTTAAAATCAAATTAATAGTTTAACTATGAACACAATATTTTAAGTTTCTTAGTTCATCCCATGAACACAATCAATCTTATCATACATTCATTGCAACCAATAAGAATTCTAAATAATTAATAGTCACTTTCCTAGGAAAATTTCCTTTCATTAAAACCAATAAGCATTTCTCATATTTAAATATTCATCTATTAAACTACGTGCATATTATATGTTTTCCTTCATTACCCAAAATGATCAAAATCAAATTTTAAATACAATCATTTATTACAACATCAATATTTTTTTTTGCATTTATTGTAATAACATCATTGTCTCAAAATAATGTATATTAAATATACATATGAAAATATATACTCAACATATATAATTACATTATATATATTTAAATATATATCTTTAAATTCAACTATTAAAAATAATAATAATAAAGAATTTTATTTAAATTATTAATATATTATATATATAATATATATACATATTATATATAATATATGAATATTATATATATAAGATATATATATATTATACATTATATAATATAAAATAAAAAATTAAAATTAAAATTAAAATTAAAATTAAAAAACAGACTTACCAATTGATGGCCCGTAGCCCCCACTATGGGAGGAGGACGTAGCCATAGGTTGCGCCCAGCCTCCTTTGTGGAGGCTGCACTACCTATGGCAACGCTGAACCTCCTCTGTGGAGGCTACGCTGCCTAAGGTAGCGCCTTCCATTGGGGCTGGGGTGCACAGCCATAGCTGCCCCCTCCCCAAAAAGACTTTAAATACAATTTTATTTTATTTCATTTTTTTTAAAACAATTTTTTTTATTTAAAAAAAATCAAAAGCCTATAATTCATAGAAAACAGAGCACAAATTTTTTGGTGAACATTATTTCCCAGAAATTAAAAAAAAATAAAAATCACAGAGAATAATTAAACATGGGAATTTTCCAGAATTTCTCCCACCCAAATATATATATATATATATATACATATATATATATATTATATATTTACAATATATAATTATATACATGCATTTTTCCCATGTTTTCTTATAGCGAAAATGAAAAAAAAAATCTACAGAAAAGAATAACAGAGTGGAATTTCTTCAAAACAAAACTTTTAGATCTAAATTTTTATTAGGGTTTTCAAGTACAAAGGAAGTGTTTCCATATTTCTTTTGTTTCTTTTGAAATTTCTTTTGTCTAAGCTTTCTTTCTATTGATTTCTTTTCTCATTTGCTACAAAAAAAAATTATTGTTTTTTCCATATTTTCAACAATTGATTGTTTCCAATTTGCAACAAGATTTAAGATGGGGTTTCATTGCAACTCAAAGTGATTGAATATTTTCTAAAGGCATGACAAAATTTGCAAATTTCTTTCAAAATGAAAATAAAGAAAATCAAGCAAAGAACCTGGTGTTTTCTCCCAAAGCTTGAAAATTTTGACAATGGTGATTTTAATCCTTGTTCTGATTTCAGCTCCACCAACAAATCACCTTGGTTCTTCAAGATTTCAAGAACAAAATCCAAATCCTTGCTCCTCCCCTTTTTTTTTCCACACTTTCCAAATTAAAAATAAAATGAAATCCCATTTTCCTTACAAAGAGGTTTCCCCAAATTTTTGGTCAAACCCCTAAAATATCCCACCCACTAAATTTATTGAACATTTGGAGGATAGTTCCATTTTTTAAAAATTTAAAACAGTTTTAATTTCTAAATGAGATTCCATGTATTTTTCAAAATTTTATTAAAGACAAAATAATTTCAAAGTTTTCAAAGAATCTCTTTTATCCAAAATTTCAAAAGTGAAATTTAACACACATTTTTATTTTTATTTTAATTTAACTTTAAATATCCAATATGATTTCCATTTTCATTTTAAATTTAAATCTTAATATACAATAATGACAAAACAACTACTTCATTTAATTTATCACCATTAACATAATTAATGAATAAAATAAATCTAATTTTATTAATTAAATCAAATTAATCAATAAAATAAATAACATTTCAACATTGCAACTAAATACATTTAATCATCATTTTAACTATATGCGCCATTTAATAACCTTTATAATATGAAATTAAATAAATAATCAAGGAGGAATGAATGGAATTAAAACAACTACACCCGACGACAACCCGATGACACGCTATGACTAGGGTGACGACTTGGCATGGAAAACCTAGCTACTATCTCCCAATCGGTTACCATTGGTCAATGGACACGCTCAAACCTGTGAAATCAGGTGGAGTTGATGTCTTGTACCTATGAATCTACAAACAAAGAGTATATCAAACATCAATATATATATGATAAATAAAACACACTGTGAAGATGAAATCTCAAGATCGTAGGGCACTCGCAAGCGAGTGATGCAATCTCATCCCCTTCACCAATACAGTCATCATAGATTGACAGTTCCATCATAAACAGATATGTCATGTGATTACATGTTACAATAACTAGTCATCATTACACCAATTAAACATGCCAAATAAAGCATCAGATAAGATACATCACATCACACTAATAAACTATCATTCTATAAATAGTGATCAAATAACACACACTTGATAAAGTATCTCAAGAACCAAAAAGCACATCCAAGCAAACAAGGACGTATTGTCCAACCAGAAATCAAAATAGAGGGGTATTACATCCTCCCCCCTAGGGTCAGGCTTACTCTTGGAATCTTGCAAACACAACCAGGTAACACACACACTAAAAAAATCAGATGCTACACAAATATCCATAGTGCATTCACCCAAGAAGAAGGACATTAGTGCATTGTACACTACATCAAGGATCCTATCCTTTCCACTAGTTTCCTACAACATTGGACCTACACCACATAACAATAACTTCTAGGTAGAGAAGTGAGATCAACCCAAAAGGAAAACATAAACTACCGAATAGAGCGTCTAGGTCAACGCCATGGCTCATAGTGCATAGAGCATAAACCTACGCAACTAACAACTTAATGGGTTCCACATTATCCCATAGTATCTAATGTTTAAACCTAGGCTCTGATACCATGTGTAACGCTCCGCCACGTAACCCTAGGGGAAGTTGCAATTAACAACACAAACACAATAATTTTTTATTTTTTTATTTTTTATTTTAAGTACACAAGCAAGAAACTTCACTACACATTACCAACAACCCCTAAGGTAATGAGACTAATTTTACATACACCCAAACAAGGAACATGAATTAAACATAACATTTAAAATACTTAACAATTAAATGCTCATACATTTAATTATATAACCTATTAATTAAACATTCATTCCAAACGAGATTAAATTACGTCAAGGAATAAGTAATTCCACATGATTCCAATAGTATACTTTACAATAAGATTACAACACTCATTCCTCAAATGAGGTAATTCTAAAATACAAGGTTACAATATACAACTTCCACCTCAATACAAAGAGTGGTAATAAATTACAATAATGATTGAAAGAATTAAAGCAAGGAAGAACAAGATCCCATGAGCTCTCCAACTAGAAATCTCATCCACACGAAGAAAAGCCGACCCAACAAAATTAAGGTGAACGTTCCACCCAAGCATGTGATACCCAAAGGCTCACACCCCGTGCTAGGAGATAGTAACAGGGAATCCTATACAAGACCATCAACCTCTAGACACAGGCTAAAACATAATTGAACCAACCAAACACATGAACCATACAACCATAAGGATAACACAAGTACAACACTACCTCACTCACATAAGTCACATTGCTTCTAGAAATAAAATAGATCAAGTATGATAAGAAGACCATACACATAAAACCAAATACCAACTATTGTCGTAGAAAGAGTGTCATCACACAGCTCGTCATGGGATATCCTCTGGGAATCTTCCTAGGATCTGACCCCCACTATGGGTTATCCTGGTGGCCTCAACTAAATCCCAGCACCAATATTCACTCATGCGGAATCAAATAACTCTCGTAAGGACAAGATAGATGACCTTTCCATTCTAGGCCTTCCCGTCTCATCCCAAGTCTATACAAGCCCTTGTGTCCATGAGCGAGGCTCAATTATCTTAATTAATTTGAAATACTACATAAACTTCTAAGTACATTATTTCAGTTATCACTTGATTAAACCACCTCTAAAGGTTTCCCAGTTTACCTCTTTAGGCTCTGGCCCCTAACAGAAGCCACCCTTCTACTTGACAACATACCAAACAAAGCCAATCACTAAGGGAACCCCAAGTGCATACCAACATGATAAAACCACTCCAACTCTAGGAGGAACGTACAATGAAAACCCATTCCAAACATTGGAAGCACAAAATTCAAAACCCTCTCCAAACACTGGAGGCAACAAAGGTTAAAACCCTCTCCAAACACTAGAGGAAACAAACCACATAAACCACTCTTAATTCAAAGGAGGCACAAAACATCCTCGTTTGTGAAAATCTGGTAAAACAATAGGATAAAACTATATGCCCTACCCAAGGAAATACAATGGTTGACTAACATAATACAACAACCCCAAAAGTTAAACCTTTCTGGAAGACTTAACAACCCTTCAATTTAAATTCCCCAAAGCGAAAAGAAAAGAAGTGTACATTCAAGACGGGCAATCAACAAGAATTAAATCTATATTTGGATTTCCTAAATCCACTTCCTTCATTAACATTCAGTAATTTGTTGTCTTAATAAAACTGATTTAATAACATCTCTTTTAGACAAAAGATAAAATTTAAACTCAAATCCTTAATTCCCTAATTGTGATTAAATAATAGTAAAATAAACATTTACTTCATCGATTTAAAACATATCATTTTAAAATAACTATTTCTCCTTTACAAAATAAATCATTTTGAAATCAATTAACCTCGCCATTAAACACCTTATATTTAAATCAAATTTTTGTCCTTTTAAATATACTATTTTAAAATCAAATTAATAGTTTAACAATGAACACAATATTTTAAGTTTCTCAGTTCATCCCATGAACACAATCAATCTTATCATACATTCATTGCAACCAATAAGAATTCTAAATAATTAGTAGTCACTTTCCTAAGAAAATTTCCTTTCATTAAAACCAATATCCATTTCTCCTACTTAAATATTCATCTATTAAACTATGTGCATATTATCCGTTTTCCTTCATTACCCAAAATGATCAAAATCAAATTTTAAATAAAATTATTCTTTACAACATCAATATTTTTTTTTTTGCATTTATTGTAATAACATAATCATCTCAAAATAATGTATATTAAATATACAGATGAACATATATACTCAACATATATATAATTACATTATATATATTTAAATATATATCTTTAAATTTAACTATTAAAAAAAATAATAATAAAGAATTTTATTTAAATTATTATATATATTATATATATATAATATATATATATATATATATATATATATATATATATATATATATATATAATATATATATATTATATATAATATAATATAAAATTAAAATTAAAAAATAGACTTACCAATTGATGGCCCATGACCCCCACTATGGGAGGAGGACGCAGCCATAGGATGCATCCAGCCTCCTCTGTGGAGGCTGCGCTGCCTAAGGCAGCGCCCTCCCTTGGGGCTGGGGTGCGCAGCCATAACTGCCTCCTCCCCAAAAAGACTTTAAATAAAATTTTATTTTATTTCATTTTTTTTAAAATGATTCTTTTGATTTAAAAAAAATCAAAAGCCCATAATTCATAGAAAACATAGCACAAATTTTCTAGTGAACATTATTTCCCAGAAAGAAAAAAAAAACAACTTTCACAGAGAATAATTAAACATGGGAATTTTCAAGAATTTCCCCCACCCAAATATATATATATATGTACATATATATATTATATATTTACAATATATAATTATATATATGAATTTTTCCCTTGTTTTCTCATAGCCAAAATGAAGAAAAAATTTCTATAGAAAAGAATAACAAAGAGGAATTTCTTCAAAACAAAACTTTCAGATCTAAATTTTTCTTAGGGTTTTCAACTACAAAGGAAATGTTTCCAAATTTATTTTGTTTCTTTTGAAATTTCTATTGTCTGAGCTTTCTTTCTATTGATTTCTTTTCTCATTTTCTACAAAGAAAATTTATTATTTTTCCCAGATTTTCAACAATTGATTGTTTCCAATTTGCAACAAGATTTAAGATGGGTTTTCATTGCAACTCAACGTGATTGAATCTTTTCTAAAAGCATGAACAAATTTGAAAATTTCTTTCAAAATGAAAATAAAGGAAATCAAGCAAAGAACTTGGTGTTTTCTCCCAAAGCTTGAAAATTTTGACAATGGTGATTTTAATGCCTGTTCTGATTTCAGCTCCACCAACAAATCCCCTTCTTCAAGATTTCAAGAAAAAAATCCAAATCCTTGCTCCTCCCCTTTTTTTTTCCACACTTTCCAAATTAAAAATAAAATGAGATGCCATTTTCCTTACAAAGAGCTTTCCCCAAATTTTTGGTCAAACCCCTAAAATATCCCACCCACTAAATTTATTGAACATTTGGAGGATATTTCCATTTTTTTAAAATTTGAAACAATTTTACTTTCTAAATGAGATTCCATGTATTTTTCAAAGTTTCATTAAAAACAAAAGAATTTCAAAGTTTGCAAAGAATCTATTTTATCCAGAATTTCAATAGTGAAATTTAACACACATTTTTTAATTTTTATTTTAATTTAACTCTAAATATCCAATATGATTTCCATTTTCATTTTAAATTTGAATCTTAATATACAATAATGCCAAAACAACTACTTCACTTAATTTATCACCATTAACCTAATTAATCAATAAACTAAATCTAATTTTATTAATTAAATCAAATTAATCAATAAAATAAATAACATTTCAACATTGCAACTAAATACATTTAATCATCATTTTAACTATACGCGCCATTTAATAACCTTTATAATATGAAATTAAATAAATAATCAAGGAGGAATGAACTAAATTAAAACAACTAAAGTTGATGACAACCCGACGACACACTATGACTAGGGTGACGACTTGGCATAGAAAACCTAGCTACTATCTCCCAATCAGTTACCGTTGGTCAATGGAAATGCTCAAACCTGTGAAATTAGGTGGAGGCGATGTCCTATACCTGTCAACTTGTGAACAAAGAGTATATCCAACATGCATATATATGATAAATAAAACACACCATGAAGATGAAATCTCAAAATCATAGGGCACTCACAAGTGAGTGATGTGATCTCGTCCCCTTAACCAATACACTCATCATAGACTAACAGTTCCATCATAAACAGATATCTCATGTGATTACATGTTACAATAACTAGTCATCATTACACCAATTAAGACATGCCAAATAAAGCATCAGATAAGATATGTCACATCACACCAATAAACTATCATTCTGTAAATAGTGATCAAATAATACACACTTGATAAAGTATCTCGAGAACCAAAAAGCACATCCAAGCAAACAAGGACATACTATTCATCCAGAAAGCAAAACAGAGGGGTATTACATCTTGCATCTTCCATCTTTGAACTGAAGATCATATCCCTTGTGAACCATTTGTCCAACACTCAACAAGTTGTGATTTATGCCTTCAACATAAAGGACATCATCATTGTTATCTTTACCACCAACGAAAATAGTTCCTTTGCCACAAATCACACCAGCATTCTTATGTCCAAATAATACAACCCCACCATCATACTTCTCTAGATTCACAAGTTTTCTTTTATTACCAGTCATATGATGTGAGTATCCACTATCAATGACCCACTCATCTTTTTTTTCAACTCAGGCTGCAAGAGCCTTTCCATCTTTAGTAAATTTAGTAGCCACGAGATTATCTTCAATGGTAGCAATGGAAGTCCATTCATCTCCCTTTCCATTACCTTTATCAGACTCATCATTAGTCACTACTTCTTCAACAAAGTAGCATTTCCTTTGGAATCTAGAATTTTTAGGCTTAGATCTAGGAACTCTTTCAAGAAATCTTGATGCAAAATGACCTATTTTACTACATGAAATCAAAACAGGGATTAAAACCACCATTGTCAAAATGACCTCTCTTTCTTTATCTTCAAGTTGTTTCAGTTCTTCATCATACTTGGATATCTTTCTGGAACTCTCTCATAGACTATATCTTTGCTTGTTACTTCTAGATATAGTAGCCTTAAATGAAAAATCAATGTTTGGTGTACATTCACCAAATTCACTTATTTCAAAAGCAGCAAACTTCCCGATCAACATGTGTCTTGTCATATTTTTTACTCATATGAACTCTTCAATAGCATGAACCTTCATTTTGTAGGAGGGAGGAAAGTATCTGAGTACTTTTGCCACAATTTTATCCTCATCCAAAAAATCACCAGCACATGAAATACCCATCACTAGTTCATTTACTCTCTGCATAAAAGAGGTGATATTTTCATCGTCACCCATCTTCAAATTCTCATACTTGCTTTTCAAGATCTATAGCTTATCCATCTACACCTGTGCATATCCCCCATACAAAGTTTCCAATTTCATCAAAATCTCATGAGTTTTCTGCAATCCTACCACATTAGCCATCTCTAAATCTATCAAAGCACTCACTAGAGCTTCAATAGTGCTAATATTATATTTAGCTTCTTTGATCTCATCAAGAGTGGAGGGACCATTCTATGGAATAACATATGGATCTTTTGTAATCTTCCTGAAAGCTTCACTAGTACATCTTAAGTGACATTGCATCCTAACTTTCCATAGTGAATAGTTAGTGCCATCAAATCTCAGACTATCCTTCTTGAATGTTGTCATTCCAGATCACCTCAAGCCTTTATACTTCTTCAAAGGAATTTTCTTTGATACCAATTGTTGGTAAAAAAAGGACACACAACTGAGAGAGGGTGAATCAATTGTGAAAGAAACTTAAACTTTTCTTAACTTAATCTCAGATGTTATGAATAAGTAATTAACCATAAACAATTAACAGATTAGAGAGAAAAATAACACCAAGATTTTTTGTATGGAAACCCTGCTAAGGGAAAAACCATGGTGGATGTTAGTCCACAAGATTATACCTTGTTAGAAGTATAATGAGAAATAATAAGATGAATGCACATGCATTCAAGCACACTGCCTAAAGCTCACTACTCAAATACAAAAGAGGACTCACTGTCCAACAATACAAAATATAATTAAAATCCAAAGGGTACAAACTAAGAAAATACCTTCTACATAAGCTTGATTACAATTCCAATAAAGCTCAAAACACCTTCTTCACACTCTGCTTTGTAATCGAATGATCAAAAAAATATTCACAAATTTACACTTTCTTTGGAATACATTCACACTATGCAAACTCTAGCTTCACTCAACCAATCACTCTTATATATCCACAACATGGGATTTCATCACAACTTAGTTGCCCAAAAGAATAAAACTTATTATCAATTTTGGCCCAAATTTACAAATAAATTTCCAACGCAAATTCACCAAGGTTGGCCGCAACATAGTGGAGACCCAAATTAACATCTCCAATAGAAAAATACTTTAATTGATTACACCATGAAGATCCACAACACACTACCACCAACATGCAACTAAGAAAATGAAAAACAGAACATGCATGTGAGGAGATCTTCAACCACGAGCTCTCTAAGTAATGTGGACATACCACAAAGATAGAGAATGATCTAAAGAAATCAGAAAACACCAAGAAACAACAAAGAAGCATCCACAACAACTGATATTAATAGAATTAAACAAACTTCATTGAGGACCACTAACAGAGGCTACAGAAACACTGTCAGACCACAACACACTCAAAACTTCACATAGGTCCCTCTGAAAATTCTAGTAGATGATCTAGAAAAATTCAACAATAAACCCTTTGATCCAAACCAGCTAATCCTCAACGTACAAAACAAAACGCCTTCTTGATCTGCATAGTTCCACTGGGAACCTAAAATACTTTGTTTTACAATTTTCTCAATATCCTCGACATATACAACCTTCAATACACCAAATGCTAATAGTGTTGAAACCAATGACAACCACATATCAGAAACCATATCCACAACATCCAACTCATTTATGTGTCCATCTTGAACCTATTTGTTATGATATTGACCCTTAAATTGAATCTTTTTACTCGATCTTTTGAGGGGGAAATGTACCAGTATACTTCTTTCTGTTGGGGCATCCAAAAAAATTAGATTTTTTTTGAATTTTTATCACAAAAAGCTCATTATTTAAACCAACATGACAATTACATTGCTTCAAAGAGGGGAACAATGTAGACATGCAAAATTGACATCATGCATCTAATCCATATTCACTAATTCCATAATGTCCTTAATCTTCCCTTTATCATAATTTTCCCTTTTTAATTAAATACATCATATTTTATTTGATTAAATATCTAAAGTAATTCCATTAAATTAAATAAATTATATTTATTTGATTTAGTCTAACACCATCTTCTTTAATTAAAAAAATCAAAATCTTTATTTAATTAAATCTAAATCACAGTCTTCTCATCTTTTTATTTAAATCAACCCATAAATCTAAATCAAATAGTCACATCATCTAATCCCTCATCAAATTAATTAAACCTTGATTAATTTAATTCTAATCACTTGAATCCTCTAGATTTTGCAATTTGCACCAATAAATCATTTCTTTGATTTAATAATTCCCTAATTACTTTCAAAATGGCATCAAAAAGAGAATATTCCTCTAAGTTTGAAAATCCATCCAAAGGTCTTGTCCTCCAACATAGTATTAACTCCTCCAACATTTTCTCTTACATGTCTCCCACTTGGCATTTAAGACTTTCTTTTCCCTCCAACAAGCCATCTTTTTAATTTTAAATCTCCCCCTCTTTGGAATATTGACCAAAATGTGCTCGACCTTCATCCTCTCACATCTTGACAAGTGGCATATTGTCATTGGCTTATGTTTTTTCCCACATTCTCCATGTTTTTCATTCTTCCATCCTTCTTGGTTATAAATAAAGGTCTCCTCTATTGTATTAATCCTTCACAATCTTAGTATATTTCTCCACAACTTGATATACAACCTTAGGCATTTGATCAACAATCTTATGCACAAGTTAGAATTTCATCACAACTCAACATCATCAAGCATATGAAGGATTGGGAAAGGGCTACTTTTGACATCAAAGTGGCACCAATCCACTATGAGATAAGGGTTTGATCATGTTTTCATATGCTTTATTTAGTTTTTTTTATTCTTTTTATCCTATTTAAATATTTTAATATGATTGAATATCTTATAGGAACACTACTTTGTTTTCTTGTTTTAGACTAACAATATGCTAATGTGAGATTAAGTTTAAATAATTTGCAGATTTATGGTGTTCACAGTATGTATCTTACCTTTTGGGGTCTCACCCTGTGGAAAACTAGTTTTGTGGCCTCAAAGTGAGTACATTTCAGCCTTCTCACATGACGAACCATCTTGTGTTATGTCACCCTAGAGTGAGTACAAATTCTCTTTTTCAAACAAGATAGCCTAGATCTAATCCACAACTAGCAAGACAAATGATCAAAGCTTGATCCATCCTTTTCACCCCTTCTTCCTTGTCATTGCATGATTTTGTATCTTGGGGGCTTATTCACCTCTTTGATCTTTGTACTTCTTTGTCATCTACATCTATACATGAAGATTTGTCTTAAATGTCTACTTTAGTGTGATTTTGAAGCATGTTCATCCTCTCACTAAACTAGGGGCTAAATGTGCCATAGAAAAATGGAACCTTTTCTTGACATGGGATTAATTCATGATAAAATGGACTTAATGAGGCCATAATTCAGGTGTTGTGAGGCATTTTATGCATCCACACTAGGTCTTGGACCCTTGTAAATTGAAAAACATGCTTTTAACAATGTCTTGTAAAGGTGTTGTAAAGTCTTGTAAAGGACTTTCATGCTTTTCTAGACTTAATTAACCTATTTATCTCTAATTTAACATTACAAAATGTGTTTAATAACATTAACACATCAATTTAGAAGGCTTATAATTTAAAATTAATGATAAATTAGTGGTGTAATATGTCCCACACATTCACATTGTTTCTTGTGCCTTCCTCGGTTGTGTGGACTTCATTTTAGTGTTGTAAAGTATATTTAATCACACTTTCACATTGATTTATGTGTCTCAAGCCCTATTTGATATTTACATCATCACTAATAGACCCCTATTAACCCATATTGTGCAACCTGAGGCTTTGATTGATCAAATAACTGACAAAGTTGCAATTTAAACATTATTTCCTTATCTACTAGCTTCTTAGCTATTAGAATGGCCCCTATGGGACCCATTCTCCATGCATGCAAAATAAGTCCCATCTAGGTGGGACCCATTTTCCATGTTTGGCGAATGAGTCCTATTTGGCCCCATTTTGACCTTCAAGTGGGAAAAAGTGAAAGTTAAATTTTAATTTAACTACATGTTAGGCTATGATGAGGTATAATCAAGATAATAAGGCACATTTTTATTTACATCTAACAACTCATTTTTACATCTCTCATCATCAATTCATCATCTATCTTCTCATCTAAGTCAAGAAAGTTAGGGTTTCTTCATTAAAATTCATCAAGTTAGCTTTATAAAGAATTTAAGGGATGAATATTCATGTATTTCTATAGAATTTAAAGGTAATCAATTCCATTTTTCATGTTTCATTACTTCCTTTCATCATTTTGGTTTAATTACTGAAACAGGGTTTGACCAAGGCAAACCCCCATACCCTAACATTCAACATATCTCTCTTTTATCTTGTTTGTACGTAGATAAAAGGACTATTGGAAGCTTGGAAATAATTTAAGATCATGTTGAAAATTCATTCAATTCATCTCTTCATCATTCAAGCCAAAATAGCAACAAAAGGTCATTTTCAGGCCCGAATTTGATAGTTTTCGAAGCAAACACTTGTAGAAGAGAGAAGTGTAGAGCTAGACCTATAGAATCAAGTACTGACTTTATAGATTCATATAGGAGAACTAGTTCACCATGCATGGTGATTTAATCCCACCTGTAGACCTCAAAACAGATTTTCTCATAATTCAACTCTCAATAGTCAGAAACCTGTTTCCAAAAGTTTTCACCAAAAGCAGGATTGATTTTCCATCTGTGGTGTATCAATCCTAGTGTCCATAAACAATGACTTCTGGAACATTCCAAAATTTTCTACTAACATTAATCTACCTCCACGTGCACTCTAATCAGTTGCATTAGCTTCTATTTTCATTTGTTTAAGCTTCTAGTTCATACTTGCAATCAACACCATGTTTTCCAGCATCTTGCATTAGATTAGTTTAATTTATTTATTTGCATTTGTAAGAATTCAAAAAAATATACACACATTTCACATCAATATCCCTCTCATTCTTACATCAATATTTAGTGAAACATTGTGCGTTTTGGTCCATCTTTCCCCTTTTAAATGAAAAACCTTAAAAAATCAAGGAAGGACTTGGGTACCAAAATCTATGTTTCAGTTTGATAGCAGACTACTATAAAAATCATTTCCTTCAGCTCAGTTTGATAGCATATTGGAGGGTTTCGTGTGTAATGTGTAACAACCATTATGGTTTTGGTTTCATAGAAGACTATTGTAAAAATTGTTGTCTTTGGGTCCGTAGTCAATTTCATATAATTTTAAAATATATAGCATATAAGAGGAAAACAATGAAACTGAATAGTTTGTTATGGGGATGTGGAAAGAAGAGTACCATGAAGAAAAAATTATCATGCAAAACTTCAAATAGATGAGGGGAAACAAATATCATGGAACGTATTGATAGAACATGTATATAACCTGTTGCATCCAAACAAAATAACCATGATAATTAACAATTTGTTATAAGGAGATTGAAACAAATGAGGGAAAAATAGTATCATCAAACATACTGGTATGAGGAAAGAAGCCTATGTAATAGTTGCAAGATGTATTAGAATAATACTTTAGAATCACACATAAATGGGATATGAACAGGAACCATTTGCCTTTTTTAAATTTTTTGGCCTTTGTATGTTATTCTACCTCTTTTCCACTTGTATTTGATGTGGTTTCTTTGACCATTTGTCATTTACCTATGATTATCAAGTGTTTCTATAATAGTTATTTTAGATTCTCTCAAATGGCATATCATCTAAAAATAATAATATGGAATTTTAACATATGGAGAGTACAAGTTGCAAACCATAGATATGGAGGTTTCCTTATACAGAGCTTCTACTGTACAAAATGCATATTGTAGTAAGGATGAACACAAATAAGAACAAACAATAGGTTGAGTGCACGAAGCATACATGGGCCAAGAAAAAAAAGAAACCACGGTGTTTTGCATAAATGATTTATTTATTTTTTATGTTAAAATTTTTGTTCTTCAAAATCTACAAGTCATTTTACATAGACATTGGAGTGTGGGAAAGTATAGTCTAAAATGTAACAAAAACTATATTGATTAAGTTGTATTGTTAAAAGAGGTATTGTGGTGTTGTTTGTCTTCAATATATATATGCCTATATGTATCTCTCTATGTTTTGAAGGATTTATTTTCACACACAGTTGACATTTTATGTAAATTCATATATATTTATGTATGTGTGTGTATACTGTTGTATGTTGTAGTTGTGTTGCTGATATGTGGTTGTCATTGATGTCAACACTATTAGCATTGATGTATTGAAGATTGTATATGTTGAGGATATTGAGAAAATTGTTAAAGGAAGAGTTACAGGTTGATAGTGGAACAATGAAGGCCATGATACATTGATGATCAATTATTGTGGCCTAAAGGGTTTATTTTTTAGTGTATCTAGTTTATCCACCGAAAGTTTTAGAGGTTTGCATGAAGATTTAATCGTGTTATGAACAGTTATGTTTTGATAGTTTTTATGTGGCTTTAGTTGGTATAACTAATTGAAGTTGATGTGATTATAGTAATTTCATTTTTTGTGGATGCTTCTTTGATGATTCATGATAATTTTGGATGCTTCTAGATCATGCTCTATGTTTGTTGCACATCTACGTTGATCGGTGTGCTCATGGTTGGTGATTTTTCTCTTGTGTGTTCAGGTTTTCATGTTATTGGGTGACATGGTGGTTGTAACATGTTGTGGATCCTTGGAGATTAAAATTTGAATGTTTGACATGCTCGAGGATATTATTTTAACTCTTCATTATATTGTGGCCAATTGTGTTCAATTCGCATTGAAAATTTACTTGTAAATTTTATCTGACACTGTGTATATGTTTTATATTTCATATTTTATTTTGGCCGATGAAGTTGTTGATGTAACTCCATGTTATGGATATATAAGAGTGGTTTTTTTGTGTGAAGTTAAAGTGTGCATAGAAGGGAGGAAGTGCCATAGAATGCGAAAGTGTGTGAATAACGATCTATTCATTCAATTGCATAGCAGAGTGTGAAGAAGTTTGAGCAAAGTGTGAAGCAATGTTTTTGTGCTTAACCAGAATTATAATCAAGCTTTTGTAGAAGCTATTTTCTTAGTTCATACATTGTAGATATAATCTAAATTGTTGTAAGACAATGTGTCTTCTTTGGGTAGTGAGCCCTCTTGTATTTGAGTAGTGAGGTCTAGGATGTGTTCCTGAATGCATGTGCATTCCCATTATTCTTCATTATAATTTTAATAGGGTATAATATTGTGGGTTAACATCCACCATGGTTTTTCCCATAATACAATTTTCACGTAAAACAAATCTTGGTATTTACTATGTTTTTGATGTGCTGATTGTCTATGGTTAGTTGTTAATTCATCAAATTTGAGATTAAGTAAAGTTAATTTTGAAAATTTTGAATATTTTGTGACAATTGATTCACCCCCCCTCTCAGTTGTCTATCCTTGTTTTACCAACAATGGGTATTAGAGCAGGTTCCTCTAAATAATTTTAAAATCTTGAGGTGATCTGAGATGGCATCATACAAGGACAATCCTAGATTCGATGGAACAAATTACTCTCTATGGAAATCCAGAATGGAGTGTCATTTGAGGTGTATTGGTGAACCCTTTTGGAAGATTACAAATAATAGATATGTTATTCCTCATAATGGTCCTTCCAATCCTAATGAGATTAAAGAGGTTGAGATTAACATTAGGGCTATTGAATATTTGTTGAGTTCTCTGATGCAATCGGAAATGATAAATGTGATGGATCTGAAGACACCTCATGAGATCTAGAAGAAGATGGAGAATTTGTATGAAGTATATTCATTTGTGAAGGTCACTAAGGTACAAAGTTTGAAACATAAGTATGAAACTTTGAAGATGGGTGAAGATGAAAATAGTTCTTCTTTTATGTAAAGAGTAAATAAACTTGTGATGGGTATTAGATGTGTTGGCGGTACCTTGGATGAACAATAAATTGTAGCTATAGTTCTTAGATATCGAAGAGCTAAGAATGGTAATAAATGTGACAAGAGATATGTTGATTGGTAAAATTATTTCCTTTGACCTAAGTGAATCTGGTGATTTTACCCCTAAGACTGAGTCTAAATTTAAGGCCTTTGTATTTTGAAGAATGAAGTAAAAACATGATCTAGGAGAGATTTATAGAAATACATTCAAGTATGAGGAAGAGATGAAACAACTTGAAGATAAAGAAAGAGGGGTATAAGAGTTGATAGCACTAATTGTAAGGAAAGAAGGTAGAGGACAAGGTAAGTATAAAGGAAAGTTTCCTATTAAATGTTTCTCTTGCAGTAAATAGGTCATTTTGCTTCAAGGAATCCTAAAATAGTTCCTAGGTCTAAGCCTGAAAAACCTATATTTGAAAAGAAAAGCTATTATGTTGAAGAAAGTGTGACTAATGAATAATCTGATAAAGAAAATGGAAATGAAGATGAATGGGTTTTCATTGCTATCAAGGAAAATGGTTTGGTGACTACTGAATTTCCTAAAGTTGAGAAAGCTCTTGCAAGCTAAATTGAAGAAAAGGATGAGTGGGTTATTGACAATGGATTCTCACATCATATGACTAGTGACAAAAGAAAATTTTTAATTCTAGAGAAATATGATGCTGGGGTTGTAAGATTTAGAGATAACAATGCTGGTGTGATTTTTTGCAGAGGATTTATTTTTCTTGGTGCTAAACATAATGTTGATTATGTCCTTTATGTATAAGGCTTGAAGCATAACCTATTGAGTGTTGGAAAAATGGTGGAAAAGGGTTGTGATCTTCAATTCAATGATGGAAGATGTAGGATACATAGAAGCTCTAGAAATATGATTGTTTTAGGTACAAAGACAAGAGGTAATATTTTTGACCTGAGTGTTGCTAATGTAAGTTGTTTAATTGCTCAACTAGATGAAAGTTGGTTATGGCATAGGAGGCTGTGTCATGTGAATTTTGATAAAATTATCAAGGGAAGCTCCACTCAAGTAGTAAGAGATCTACCTAGGCTAGTGAAGCCTACTAACACAATATGCAAGGAATGCCAGATAGGAAAATAGACTAGAGTCTATTTTCATAGAAAACAACATCATTCTAGGAGTATTGGAGTTGGTGCATATTGATCTATGTAGTTCCTCCAGAATCAGAAGTCTACAAGGAGAAAGGTACTTTATGCTACTTGTTGATGATTACTCTAGGATGATATGGGTTTCTTTCTTAAGAGAAAAATGTGAGGCATTAGAGAAATTTAAAATTTTCAAAGCTATGGTAGAGAATGATGCAGGTCTAAAAATAAAATGCCTAAGGTTAGAAAGAGGTGGTGAGTTCACCTCCCGAGAGTTCAATTCCTTCTGTGAAGAGTATGGAATCAAAAGATATTTATCTTCTCCCTCAACCCCTCAACAGAATGGAGTTCTAGAGAGAAAGAACAAAAAAATTATGTATGCTACGAGAAAAATGATGATAGAAGGAAATTTTACTCACATCTATTGCAGAGAATTTTAAACATTGTTGTGTACATTCTAAACTAGGTAAATGTCAATGGTATTTCTAGTAAGACTCCTTTTGAACAGTGGTTTGGTTATAAGCCTACTGTTAAATATTTTAAGATCTTTGGAGGCAATCTTTATATCAAGACAAATGAGGACATAGGTAAGTTTGATGCAAGAAGCGATGATATAATCTTTCTAGGTTACTCTATGAAAAGCAAGGCTTACCAGTGCTATAATACAAGATTGAGAAAAATGGTTGAAATTGCAAATGTTAGAGTTGATGAGGTCTTTGCTAGATCATCCAAATATTGTGGATATGATTCAGATGACCAGAAATATAGTATAGACAAAGGGAAGAATGCTCAGACACATAATCAAGTTCATATTGTTCTAGTAAATCGAGAAAGTCAGGAAGGAGAGACAAGTGGAAGTGCAAAAGAAAGAACAAAAGAACTAGAAATGTAAGAGAATCCTAAAATTCTAAGGTATGTAAAGCTAAATCATTTTGAAGATCAAATTATAGGAGATAAGAATAAAGGTATGCAAAATAGAAGAAGGATTGTAGAAGAGTATTGTCTAATTTCCAAGATTGAGCCTAAGAATGTCAATGAAGCTTGTAATGATGAACACTGGATGAAACTATGAAGGAAAATCTGATGAAGATTGAAAAGAATAATACATGGATTCTTGTTCCCAGACCTAAAGAAAAAAATGTGATTGGTACTAAGTGGGTCTTTCAGAATAAGTTGAATGAACAAGGTGAAGTGGTTTGGAATAAAGCAAGACTGGTATCTAAAACGTATTCACAAATAGAAGGTAATGATTTTGAAGAAATATTTGCCCCTGTTACCATAATTGAAGCTATTAGATTATTTCTTTCTTATGCCACATATAAGAACTACAAATTATATCAAATGGATGTGAAGTCAATCTTTCTGAATGGTGAGTTAGAAGAAGAGGTATATGTTGAGCAACCAGATCAATTTCAACTAACTTATAAGGAAGACATGTTTTTCCAATTAAAGAAAGCTTTGTATGGACTCAAGGAAGCCCCTAGAGCTTTGTATGTTAGACTAGATAAATACTTACTAAATCTTGGATTCAATAAAGGTACTAATGATAGCAACTTGTGTTTAAAGTTGGATCGTGATAAAGAGTTAATTATTCAAGTCTTTATTGATGACATTATTTTTGGAGGAGATGATGATCTATGTATGTAGCTTGTCGATGAAATAAAAACTGAATTTGAAATGAGCATGATTGGAGATCTAAGAAGTTATTTCTAGGATTTCAAGTCACTTAGTTAGACAATGGTATTTTGATATCTCAGTTCAAATATGTGAGATTTGTTGAAGAAGTTTGGCATGGAAGACTCAAGGCTTGTTGGTACACCCATGGTAACTGGATGCAAGTTTACACAAAATGATGATTCCCCAAAGGAAAATCAAACAAGATACATGTCAATGATTAGAAGATTGATCTACTTAACTTAGACAAGACTAGACATCATGAATGAACATGTGTATGGTTTCTATATATCAAGTTGATCAAAAAAGAATCACATGTGAATGCTAAAAAGAGAATTTTTAGATACCTAAAAGGAATAATTGATTTTGTGATTTTTTATCCTAAAGATGATGATATTACCTTGAGTGCCTATATTGGTGTGGATTGGGTAGGAGATGTAGATGACAAGAAAAGAACTAGTGGTGAGGCATTCTTCGTAGGGAAGAAGCTAATGTCTAGGTTGAGTAAAAAGAATAATTCCATAGCCCTATCTACTACTAAGGTTGAGTATATTGTTACTGCAAATAACTGTACTCAAGTGTTGTGGATGAAACAAATGCTAAAAGATATCAGAGTAGTATATGATGAGCCTATTGCCATATACTTTGAAAATTCAAGTGCAATAAACTTATCAAAGAATCTAGTGCTACACTCTAAGATCAAGCATATATCAGTTAAGTTTCACTTCCTGAGGGAGAAAGTGAGTGAGAAAGAAATCAGACTAGAGTATGTACGTACCAAATAATAGATTGTAGACATTTTTCACAAGTCGTTGCTAAAGGATACTTTTGAGTATCTCAGATGGATGATAGGGGTGATTATCCTTCCTAATATGAACTAGAGATGCATTTAATTGTATCAATCCATGTGGTTCATAGCTATATTCTGATCTAGATTGATCTTTCTATGGCAGCTACTTAAGGGGAGTAGTCAGATGAGTAGATATGTGGCTCAAATCTTGTATGTGGAAAGATAATGCTTATCTTTGCCATTTTTTCAAAAGGAGAGAAGAGTAATGTGAAATAAGAATGATTATCTACTGAGAAGAGCCTTGTGAGGGGAAGATCATGTGGAAGAGTTGAAGAGAAGAATCAAAATCTAAGGGGGAGTAAGTGTTGATTAAGAGTTGCATTAATGTTGTTTTTCACATCATGTGTTGCCATCAATTCCAAAGAGGGATATTGTTGGATGTTGTAGTTGTGTTTTTGATATGTGGTTGTCATTGATGTCAACACTATTAGCATTGATGTATTGAAGGTTGTATATGTCGAGGATATTGAGAAAATTGTTAAAGGAAGAGTTATAAGTTGACAGTTGAATAGTGAAGGTCATGAAGGTGTCTTGCTTAGTATGTTGATGATGAATCATTATGGACCAAAGGGTTTATTTTTTAGTGCATCTACTTTATCCATCAAAATTTTTAGAGGTCTGCATGAAGATTTAATCATGTTATGAACAGTTATGTTCTGAATTTTTTTCTATAGCTTTCATTGGTGTTCATGATTGAATTTGATGTGATTATAGTAATTTTATTTGTTAAAAATGCTTCTCTGATGACTCTTGATTCTTTTGGATGCTTTTAGATCATTCTCTATATTTTTTGCATGTCCATGTTGATCAATGTGCTCGTGGTTGGTATTTTTTCTCTTGTGCATTTGGGTTTTTTATGTTCTTGGAAAACATGGTGGTTGTAGTGTGTTGTGGATCCTTCAAGATTGAAATTTGAATGTTTGGTGTGCTCAAGGATTTTTTTTTATGTATTCATTATATTGTGGTCGATAGTGTTCAATTCAAATTAAAAATTTACTTGTAAATTTGAGCTGACATTTTGTATATGTTTTATATTTCATCTTTGATTTTGGTAGAATAAGTTGTTGATGTAAATCCATGTTGCATATATATAAAAATGTTTTTTTGTGTGAATTTAAAGTGTGCATATAAGGGAATAAGTTCCAAAGAAAGAGAAAGTGTGAGAAACGTGATCAAATCATTCGATTGCAGAGCAGAGTGTGAAGAAGTTTGAGAGAAGTGTGAAGGAGTGTTTCTATGCTTAACTAGAATTATAATTAGGCTTTTGTAGAAGCTATTTTCTCAGTTCATACCCTACAGATCTGATCTAAATTTTTGTAGGACAGTGTGTCTTCTTTGGGAATTAAACCCTCTTATATTTGAGTAGTGAGCTCTAGGAAATGTGCTTGAATGCATGTGCATTCCCATTATTCTTCATTATACTTTTAACAGGGTATAATATTTTGGACAAACATCCACCGTAGTTTTTCCCCTAACAAGGTTTCCATGTAAAAAAATCTTGGTGTTCTCTATGTTTCTGATGTGCTAATTGTCTATGGTTAATTGTTAATTCATTAGATTGTAGATTATGTAAAGCTAATTTTAAAAAGTTTAAATATATATACATGTGTATATATATGCATATATGTCTTGTATGAAACATGCCAAAAAATATATTGATTGAGTTGCATTGCTGAAAGAGGCATTAGGGTATTGTTTCTCTTTAATATATATATATTCCTATGTGTACATCTCTCTATGTTTTGAAGGATTTATTTTCACACATAGTTGACATTGTATGTAAATATATACATATATATGTATGTATGTGTACACGTGTGTGTTTGTGTCTATATATATATATGTATGTATATGTATATGTATATGTATATTCATGTACACACACACACACATATATATATATATAATATAGATATATATACATGTGTATATATATGCATATATGTCTATATATATATCTATGTGTATGTATGCTTAACTAATAGTTGTTTTATTATTTTCCTGTTTGTCTATAATACTGAGTACCACATAATGCAGCTTGAGTTGAGATTTGGCATGCTAGCTGTTACATAGATTTCTTCTCTTGTATGAATATGTTTCATGATATTCTTTTTCCATCATCTATTTCCAAATCCTTGTAAAAAAAATATTCTATTGTTCTTGTAAAAAGAATTGTTTTCAATTTTTTAAATTATTTTGGGGTTGTCGATCATCTATCATTTTCCTGTGATTCTTAAGTGTTTTGTTAATATTTGAAATCTTTCCCCAAAAAAAATTATATATGGACATATATGTATGTGAAATTAGTTACAAACAACATTCAAAGTGATGAATGCAGTTCAAACAAAGACCCTAGTGCAATTGAAGAAAATGTTGTTACACCTTGTTGACATACAGATAGAACTTCATCCATGCATGAATATGCTCCAAACTGAAACTCTATCAATATCCAAACAAGGTGTAAAAAAATTTCTCGACTAGGGTTGGGTTCTTCATTTGAATTGTGCTTGACAAAAGAAATGTGAACAACACCTAAGGCAGAAATAAGTATGCATATATATAGACCAAGACTGTTGTGGATCCTTTGAAAATGCAACAACAATAAACAAATAGAGAAATTTTAAAGGAGCTATCGCATGAAAAATCCTATTCATGGTTGGGCTGGCAAAAATCCTAGCAGAAACTTCAAACAAATAAATTGAATAGATAAAAGAGATATTGGAAAGAATAATGCTAAATAGCTACCAAACTAATTGTATCTCCAATATGTTTATGCTTTCACACTAACCCTATGCATATACATATATATGCAATCATTCCTATGCTAATCTTCAATTACTCCTATGTTAATGGGTGTAACAACAAATATGCATAGAGATAACTAAAACAATAAACACCATATATTTATTCTTAAATAGATGCATGTGTACACAAATTCTTACTTTTTGTTTTGGATTTTGATGCCACATATTTGTTCTTCAATAGGTCTATTTATTTATTCTAAGAATACAAAATAATTGTATTATGTTATTGCACTTTTCTCTTGAAGGTTTTTTTATTTTATTTTTATCAAAAATGGTATGACTGAGTCTTCAATTGCACTATGAAGTAATTCATTAAAAATTGATATTTTTATTTTGAGATTCATGACTGGAGGAATGAGCTTGATGCACAGAGGGTTTATGAAGCAATTGATGTGATTAAGGAGTAGGGTGTCAAAAGTGTGAAATGTTTCATGAAGCCTCTATGAATAAAACTCATGGAATTTAATTAATATTTACATGAAACTATTTTCCCCTAGTGAGCATGTTGTTTTAGGAGATAGAAATTTCATCAATTGTAATCATGGTTTATGTAGTTCATTTGTCAAATATTTGTATATTTAAATACAATTTATCCTATGCTAATGGGTATAATTCCAAAGATGCATGGAAATAACTATAAAGAATAAACAAAGGACAAAAAGTGTATGTATGTGTATATGTGTATGTATATGTATATTTATATGTATGTATATGTATATGTATATGTAACAAAAAATTTATAAGTTAGTAACATGTTTTGGATATCCCAGTGTATTAAACTATGTATGCACATAGTGTTGAAAATTTCTAAAAAAAATGTGTTGCATTTGAATAATAAGTTTAAAATTCTAAATCTATGTTGCATTGTACATTTTTCATGCCTATATACCCTAAGTTTCCTTATTTGTCCTTGATTCTTTTCTTTCAGATATTCTTATGTGTTCTTCCCACCTTTTCAATTGGTTTTATGTGGTTCACAAAGCTAGGAAATTTTCAACTTTAGAGTTATCTTTTGACCATTTCATTGTTTTTGTCTTCTTGTATATTACGTTCAAAAATATATGTCCTTGTCTGAATTGTATTTTTTACTAATATATGATACAATTCCATGCAATTTTTTCCACATTTCTAGGCCATCTTACTGTTTTTGTGTGCTAGGCTTGGGGGAGGTAAATCCAATATTCAATATTTCAGTTTCAATATTTATATTGTTTTGTTAAAATAAGGTGTGTTTATAAAGTTATTTGTGTTCAATTTATTCTTTGAAGAAAAACCTTTCACATTCCTTTGATTTTTTTCCTTTTGACGGTATTTGGCTATTTCATCTACAAAATTGTTTCTATATTCAAATAGGACCTTCCATATATTCTTCTTTCCCTTTACTTATTAACATTATAGACAAGTCCCATCTTTGAATAGTTTGTTATGGGGAGATAAAAAGAACAATATCATGAAGAACAGATTATTATCAAGAACTTCAAATAGTTGAGGAAAAAAGAATATCATAAAACATATTGATACAAAACATATAACATGTTCCATCCAATCAAAATAACACATACACAGAGAAAAATAAATTGAAATCAATGCAAACCTATACAAATGAATTTCATGTATTGGTTTTGTTTTCAAACAAGACCTTCCATATATTCTTCTTTCCCTATTCTTATCAGCATTATCTAGACAAGTCTCATCTTGCCCAATTTTTTATCTACATTCTCTTTTCCTTAAAGTTATTTCAGTAAAAGAAGCCTTGCAAAAAAGGAAATCATCTATGAGAACACAATTTTTTTTGCAACTTCATCATTGTGCAATATGTGATATACATCCATGCATGAATCCTTACATGCACTAGAGTAGAATAAATAGATTGTATTCTACACATTACATTTTTCCATGACTCTACAATTATCTTTTTAGCTTATGGAAAAAATAAGATATAGGAAACTCTTTATCAACATATCCATCTTTTTAAAGTTACATAAAAAACAATAGTGCCATATAAGAAACCATATATAGAAACAACAAAATTTCCCCTACTTCACCATTGTGTGATATATGATATGACTCCATTAAATTTTCAATGGACCTTTCATACTTTTCTTGCTCAGGGGTTTGGATAGATATGTATATATTAATTATTCTTTGCTGATGAGCATGTTTCTTTTGCAGGTGGGTATCTACATAATTGTAGTCATGGGGTATGTAGTTCATTGGATAAATATTTTCAAAGTAGATATTTCACTTAAAATTCTAGGGATTAAAAAGTAAAAGGAACTATTTTGGCCTATAGAGGGTGTAGTGAAATGATAGAAAACTTATGGCATTTGTGATGACTTTAAAATTGAGGGCATTTTCCAAGAAATCATAAGTTATGTTATTTGCCATGGATTTTATAACATTTATGACTATGTGTTTTGCAACCCAATAGTGCTTTGGTGTGCATACATCGGATTTCCCACATGGCCATCATGTAAATTACATGGTGTGTATATGTCTATTTTAGGAAGCTCTTTATCAACATATCCATCTTTTTAAAGTTGTTGCATGGAAAAAATAGTGCAATATTGATGCAGGAGCATCCAGTGGTGTGAGGGCAATCTTGCATCACCCAAAAGATGATTTCCATTTTTGTTCCTGTTGTTTTCTTTTTGTAGATGTTTTTGTATTTCTGGATACCCTTTTCGTCGAATAAGAGTTTCCAACTTTCAACTATTTTTCGCTTCTCGCTTCAATCGCTATTTTAGCAGTTTGCATTTGAAGTCGGGAAAATGTAAAATTTATGGAAGGTTCAGAATGGGAAAAATACAATACCGGTGAAAGAATCGTCAAGATCATTCACGACTCTGAGTTATTCAAGTTCCAATTTCTCGCTTTTTGCCCCAAAACCTTTCTCCGAGCTCGGCTTTGAGGCACCAACGACCTGATACCGGAATTTGGCGGAAACGCCTAAAGTAGTCCAGCATCAAGGCCTACTTTAGAAAAAATCATCTTTTCGAGCTTTCCGGGGTGCTGGGTATTATCATTGAAGAT
>VDFB02271358.1:421838905-421914271 GCA_007258455.2 Sequoia sempervirens | reverse complement strand
AAATGATCATAAGTCAACTTTAAAATATGGAGCATGAAAGAAGAAAACTATGATAATGAATAGTTTTTTATGGGAGAAAGAAACAATGTCATGAACAACTTGTTCTTATGAACTTGAAACATATGAGAAAAATAGAGTATGATAAAACATATTGATACAAGGCATATAACATGTTCCATCCAAACAAAACAACCACAAATTTTTTTATAGAATTTTAAAAATTGAAAAAAATCATTCTTACAAGAACAATAGAATAATTTATTGCAAGGCCCTTCAAATATATGAGGTAAAAAGAATATCATGAAACATATTGATACAAGACAAACAATCTATGTAATAGTTTGGTTGTCATTCTAAAGTCATAAAAAAATTTGTAACTCTTATCAACCAATGAGGCACATTTAAAAACATGCATTGTTGAAGAGGCAAGCTCCGCATCTTCATAAAAAAACTTAGACAATTCTCCTCTATTTGTCTATAATATTTACTACCAAGTGATGTAGCTCAAACTCCTAATTAACTTTGTGGTTTTATACCCATTTTGCAAAAATTATTTCCACCCATTCCCTTAACAAGTTCTATTTAGTGTGAGTTTACTGTGAAATAATGTAGTTCAAATTTTCAATTGACAACTCAACTCTTACATACAATGATTCTCTTGTATGAATATGTTTACTATGGGTTTTCAATGATCTATCATTTAACTATGATTCTTAAAAAATCTACAATAATGAAGAGTCTACTATGGGGAATTGGGGAAAAGAGTATTATGAAGAAGAGTTTGCTATGGGGAACTTGAAATAGAGATGGAGGCACAATTTTTACACTGATTTTCTATCAAACGAACACCACAATGGATCTTTTGACAATGCAACCTAATGAATAATTTTTTTGCCACATTTCGGAGTATACTTTCCCTTACTAACCATAACCATATTTTTGGATGAAACAAAGAAGATAATTTAACTATAATTTCTCCATCTATACAAAACCATAACACAAAACACCCATGTAAAATGGCATACATATTGCGGAGAACAAAATTTTTCAAACCCTTTAATTTGCTATAGAACATAATCGAAGCTATCAATTTTTAGAATAGTCTGCTATCAAACCAGCACCACTATATACATATATTTACATATACATGCATCTATATATACATATGTATACATGTTTATATATATATATATATATATATACAACTCATATTCTAGAGCACAACATTTTTAAAACTCTCCAATCTACTATAAAATAGACATAGAGCAAGCAACTCATACAATACTCTTCTATGAAACCATATATATATATATGTATGTATGTATGTATGTATATGTATATATATGTACATATATACATATATGTATACATATATTCTAAATTTGAGCTCCATTATTTGTTGGCAAGTTGCCGCATAGAAAAAAGAGTACAATATTATAGACCCTATTTGAGGATGCTCATTTTAATGAAAAATTTGTTTCGAGGTGGTATATGGTAAATGTCCACTAGATCTCCAATGGGACTTACCTCCCTTTTATGCTTAGGGGTAGGGATAGAGTATGAAATCCTTCTTCATCCCAGTGTGGTAAAGAGGGGACCAAACACAATGCTTCCACCTACCACCATCGTCTATTTGTTAGTGCTTATACACTTGCACACAATT
This sequence comes from Sequoia sempervirens, assembly GCA_007258455.2. NCBI lineage: Eukaryota > Viridiplantae > Streptophyta > Pinopsida > Cupressales > Cupressaceae > Sequoia > Sequoia sempervirens. The sequence continues at coordinate 421,912,608 of VDFB02271358.1, read as the reverse complement.
TTTTGACACGTACTTCTCTGCTAAAAAAAACTCTATTTTATTTCCTCCACTCTCTTTTCAACTTGTCTAATAGATTGCTTACACACAACTCTTTTCCAACATTCCATGTATTCAAAATGTTCCATTATATCTCTATCTATTTATAATAAACAGTGGTAACCTCTTTTACTTTATATCTATATTATTTACTTTATAATGATGCACAAATAGAATAGACATTCAAGAAATTAGTGTGTTGTAAATTAACTATTTCAAATTATTTCATGCTCCAGAAAATTTATCCAATGTTGCTCACCCTTATTTGACACCAACAAAAATACATGTAAGCACACAACTTTCCCATTTTCAATAAATAGATCTGGTCAAGGAGTTTTAAATAATATTAATTATTTTTAAATTGAGATTGTATATATTGATTTATTACTTATTTTCCTAATAGATCTTTTATAATTCCCATTTTTTCCTATGGTATTTACTACCAAATAATGTAGCTCAAATCTTAAATTGTGAAGCTAACTATTCCATAGCTTGCTAGTTTCAATATATATCACACTACTCATTTCTCCTTGTTTTCCATAACAATCTGCTAACATTGTTTGGCTTGTATCAATCTATTTAATGTGCATTTCTAACAATCTCTTACTTGTGATTCTTAAGTGTTTTTCCAATAGTTGTTTTAGAATTTCTCTATTTTTGTTATTGTATGGTATATGATAAGAGTCTTTGAGATTTTCCATGGATCTTACCTGCCTTTCTTGCTCGGGGGTTTGGCTAGAGCCCATGAGGCTTCATTTCGCCAATATGGTAGGGAGGACAATGATTGTGGGTTTAGTGCTTTTGGATTCTATAGTGATATATTTGTTGCTACTTATATACATGGTCACAAAAAATATCACATCCACTTGTCCACCAAAAACATACTCTATTATATCTATTGTATTTTTCATTGTTTCCAAAAATCTATTTTCAACTTCATCAATATATTACTTATACACAATTCTTTACCAGTATCCCATGTATTCAAAATATTTAATTCTATCTTTTTATATTGAAGGGTACTCCCCTTACAATCTAAAACTCACAAAAAAATAGATAATGGCACAAACAAAATTCAAGAAGGAAAGCAAATATTTTCTACTATCATTGAAATGAAAATGAAATTACAACATTATATTTTCCATCACATGGGCTTTCTGATTACATAAATATGTAAGTTTGCAAATTAGAGCCACCATCTACTTTGATCTCGCCTCCCCTCTGTAGTCCCCCTTTACATCCTTTATTTGGAAGGTGTAACCACCGTAGAATCTTCTGGAAAGTGTAACCACCCTAGAATCTTCTGGAAAGTGTAACTTCCTCATGAAGATATTTTGAAGTTTTATTAATTTTTGTATTACAAATTTGTTGGGTTATAACTTTTGATCCAACTATTATATTTTCTATTATAACACCTTTTCAGAAAGGTCTTGAGAAAGTAGGGCCTAAAGGCCATCAACTTTCATTTTCCACCAATTTCTAGGCCCATCCAGAGCCTCTAAGTGCCTCAAAATTGACCCTGATGATTTTACTAGGATTTTCAAAATTTCAACTTTTAATATCTCTCAAATGACAAATGGCATTGAAATTATTTTTTTCCATTTACTTCAATTTACCATTCTGGAGGTCTGTGGAATATTTTGTGTCCAACTATGTATAAATGCAAACTTACTAAAATAGTAACCCTGCCAAATTTAGGCCTTATAAAAAAGAAACAATTTTTTTTTGGGTGATGCAAGATTTCTCTAACACCCTGGATGTTCCTACATCATTTTCTATTTACAACAAATAATGCTAACCTATTTTATTCCATATCTAATTTTTTCCCTTTATAATGTTGGATAGATACAATAGACATTCAAGGAAACTAGTGTATTATAAATTGTCTATTTCAACTTACTTGTGATTCTTAAGTGTTTTTTCAATAATTGTTTTAGAATTTCTCTTTTTTTGTTATTGTGTGATATATGATAAGAGCCCTTTAGACTTTACATGGACCTTACCTAATTTTCTTCCTCGTGGGTTTGGCTAGAGCCCGTGAGGCTTCATGATGCCAATCCGATAGGGAGGACAATGAGCGTGGGTTTAGTTATTTCCGATTCTATCATCATACATTTATTGTTGCTTATATACATGGATAGAAAAATTCTCACATCCACATGTCCACCAAAACACATGCTTTATACTCTATCTATTGTATTTCTCATTGTTTCCATAGCTCTCTTTTCATCTTCTTTAGTAGATTATTTATACACAAATGTTTGTTAGTATCCCATGTATTAAAAATATCATGTTTTATCTCTTTCTATTTAAAAATAATAATGCTATCCTATTTTATTATATATCTATATTTTTTCCTTTATAATGTTGTATAGACAAAATAGACATACAAAGAAATTAGTGTATTGTAAATTGTCCATTTCAAATTATTTCCTAGTCCAACAAGTTGATCCATCGCTACTCACTATTGTTCAACACCACCAACATCAAATGTAAGTAAAAAAAATTCCTATTATCAATAAGTAGATTTGGTGAACCAATTGTAAATATTATTAATTATTTCTCTCACTTTTTTTGCAATGGATTGCAATTCTACCAAGAATCTAGCTTTCCAGATAGACAAATAAGCATAGCGAATGAGATGCTAAGTAATTTATAAACATGAAACTATTATTTTCTCATGAGTATGTTGCTTTTGTAGGTGTAAATATGTATAATTGTACTCATTAGATATGTTTTTCATTGGATAGATATTTGCATAGAAAATATTTCATTTAAAATGTTGGGGATGAAGAAACAAAAGCAGTGATTTTGGCTTGCAAGGTATGTAGGCAAGTGTTAGAAAATTTGTGGCATTTCTCATGACTTTAAAATTCATGGTATTCACCAAGAAATTATAAGTTATGTTGTTTGTCATGGATTTTTATAACACTTATGACTACATACCCTATAGGCCATGAGTTCTTTGGTGTGCATGCATCAAAATTTCTACATGGTGATTATTTTGATTCCATGCTATGTTTATTTTTACTTCAAAATGGGTGCTCCAAAAAAAATGTTCATCACTCCCAATTATACAATGCTACCATATCAATAAATAGATTATGTGAACAAACTATAAATACCATTAATTATTTTTAGTTTTACATCATCTTTAATGCTTTTACACATATACTTAGTTATTTTTAATTCTTCCTTTTTTGATACCAATGGGTTGAGTAGAATATCCTTTATGAAGTCAAATAAATCATCGTTTCCCCACAAAATAAGCCATACCTTTTAATTCAATTATTCTAAAAATGCAAAATATGTGTCGTGTCATCGTATTCTTCTTCTTGTGAGGCTTGTTTATTTGTTTTTCATCAAAGGTGGTGTAAGTTAGTCTTTAATTGGACTCTGCACATGTTTCCTCTCTTAGAAGTGTTATTTCTTCTTATTCTATTTGATCATCCATTTATTATTTTATTTTAATTAAGTCCTAATTTTGTTCGTACACTGATTATAGAACATCATTTTACTAGAATCAATCATTTAAAATCTAATATTTTTAAACCGCATGGATAATAATGCTTTTATTTACAAAATTATGGAGTAAATACTATTTATAAAAAATATTTATATATTAAAGTTCTTTTTTTTTAAACAACCATTGGTGATGAACATCATAACTAATATTCAAATAAGAAATAATCACAATAAATAACATGAAAGTAATAAATCATCTAGTACCATAGAAGCATTGCAACAAATATGCCATACCTAAATTTATGGAGAAATTTTTTTAAAGAATATTTTTTTATTCAATTATAGTAATTAAGGGGATCACTAATAAATTTTTAAAAAATGAGAACTCTTTAATGTTCCATTCTTTTTATAAATATTATTTTATCCACAACTTCAAGTTTGTCATGTATTAGTATCCATGATTGATTAACCTAGAGAAAAATTTCAAATATAGATGTGCATCTAGGCCTACCAACTATTAAACTAAAGAACATATTAAATTATATTATACCTAAAATTTTGGAGATAAATTATTATTATTAACAAAAATAATTATTTGAAACTTTAAATTGTATTTAATTTACCAAATGTAATTTATTAAGAGAAATTCTATTAAAAAATCATTCTCCTAATATTATGAATTAAAATAATTTTAAATGAATTATTGTAATTAAAATTACTCATGATTAATTGCTCGAGATTACAATTAATGGATACATTGAAAATAATCAAGATGACCTACAATTTTATTATACATTTCCATAATAAATTTGCAACTAAAAATGATTGACATGGAAATGCAAGAAAACAATTTCTCATTTTATGCAAATGGTTCTTAATCTCCCATGGATTGCTTGTCAGATAACAATAAATAACTAGACTATAACATGGGGTTTAATTTTTTTTTCAATGTGTCAATTAAATGTAGAGATATACAATAATTTTGCACACATAACTTTTCTTTAATTGATCTATCCATCTAATTATCCATATAAATATATAAATTGGTTTTTGAACATCTATATTCATTACAATGTACTCAAAAAATGTTATCCTCATTCACCTCCTAATATAAACTAACCTCGCATTATTTCATATTGAATTATTAACATATTTTCCTTTATTTGACTCATTCAAACAATTGCAAAATATTTCTGAATATTTGTGCATCACATTGCATTACAAAAACAAGTTTCTTCCTTGCTTCCCATTGAGTAGTCATTTGCGGTGGACCCCTATTGGTTGATTATTGCATGCCTATGCATGTGAATGATAGTTAAATAAATCACACTCTAAAAGGATCTCACTATAAAATTTTATTTTGTATATGCATAATCTAAACACTTAAATGTTATCTTATACTAGTATAATGTAACTAGTTAAATGTTATCCACTTGATGCTTAAAAAATATATGTATACAATGTATCTTGAACTTAATTCACTTGTTATAGTTTATTTACTAATTCATATAGAATATGGAAGGGTAAGTAAGTATTTAATTTAATATTCTGGCTTGTTCACAAGGTTTTTGTATGTGTATACATACTTACTAAGTTTTAAACGTTTCTACTTATCTCAAGAAGAACTATTCATTCCTTTCAAGCATAGAAAATAAATTTGAAAAATTATGTGCAATTTCACACATACTATGAAAAATTAGAGATCAAAAATATTTAAACTTCCCAAATACAACCCCAAATATCATGATCTCATTTAAACATAAAGGTCATATTCCTCAAGGATAACTACAACTATTCAACCATTATCCCTCTTTACCCCTCTTCATTATCTTTTAATGGAAACCCCTTCCCAACACAAGTTGACGACTTCAATCACATGGAAATTAATTTTTGCAAACCCAGAAGACCCCATATATCTGTGTGAATGATCATAGTTGAAACTTCATGAGAATTATTCTTAACTCATGTACCTGAAAGAAAGGTCAACAAAAAGAAATATGACCATAAATCTCTCCTTCCAACAATAGGATTGACAATCAATCCACCCTCGAGTTCTAGGGGTCACATAACTTTCCATTAAACACACCACAACTATTTACAAGTGTTCCTTAAACAAATTAGACCACATAAGTGCTATGAACAATGCAAACATCCATGGTATAATTCATCACCCAAATCCTTAAATTATAGTACAAATTAAGAGAAACTAAAACAAGGTGGAACACCAACAAGGAAAAACCCAACACACAGTTTCAACAATACCTCAAAAGGATTAACATTAACTTTCACATAAAATTCAAATCACAATAAATGATCATTTACATTTTAAGAACAAAATCTACAAATGGGTAGATCTTACCAACTAAGTGAAAAAATAAAAAATTGGTAGCCTCTTCTTCTCCAATCCCTATTCTTCCATTCTCCATATCCCGTCTTCTCCTCTTTCTCCACCAAGAATTCTCCTTACCAAATGGAAAGCATCCAAAGGACCAAAGTAAAAGCAAGGAAAAAGGAGAGAAGTGAAGGAAAAGAAAGAATCCAATCCCAAAAGAGGGATCCCCTTATCCTTTAAAAAATAAGGAATATATAAAAGTGAAAAGGGAAACTAACTCCCCAAAACTTCCCAACCATCCAACCAACTCCCATTTTCGCCACTTTTCATAAGTGGGAAATTAGAGGAGGTTTTAAACTTCATTTAAGTGATTTTATAAACTTAAAATACCCCTACTCTATAGACCTACCATCTAGGTAACCTTTTAAACAACTAGAAGCACATAAATACATCATAAATCCTAAAATAAATAATGAAATTTAAAGAGGTGAATCAAGGGTAAGCAACATCTCCCACATGCACTTGACCCTTACAAAACAAGATTGAATACATATCCTTAGCAATAATATAATTTTCCAAGAATCATTTAAAGGAAATAGCTATTTGACCCCTTCATCAATAGTGGCCAATTTAACCTGTTTACTCAACCAGACGAGGTGTTAATATTTCTCATAATTATCAGTATTTAAAAACATAGAATATGAAAAGTTACTCTACCTACTTGTATAATATATTTTAGAGTTAAGAAATAATTGATGTTATTTAATATAAAAGTATTAAAACTTATCAATAATCTATTTTACCTATAACAAATGCTTTTACAACCAAATATTAAATATCAATCATTATTTTTATATTCACTTAATCAAACTCATAATATAAATCACCTAACATGATGAAATCCATTACTATACATAATGATATTACAAATAACGAAGCCTCTCAATTATTACATACAAGAAGGGAATAGACCTCATCTGGATATCATAAAAAGTCACAACTACTAGTTAGTTAGTTAAAAATTAAAAAATATAGACAACTTGATGTATAGGAACAATAATCAATAATATATATTTCCTTACATAAATGAACATAAAATATAGGAAATAAATCATTGATGACTAATAAAATTAATATGACCACAAGGGCAGGGTCTTACAAAATGTGGAAGTTCTATGCAAAATTTAGGTTCATGTCCCAAAACATAGGTGGGACCCATATGCACAAGAAGGGGTATGAGTCCCAGATCACTAAATCTAAGACACACAACCCAAAAATATGAAATTATGATTGGTTGTTAGATATATGTTAGAAATTTCCTTAGAAAGATGCATTGAATAAGGCTTTTGGATGAAAAATAGAAACAAATAAGGCATAAAAAGCCCAATTTTAGCACGGAGGGCCCAAAAAAGTGTGAAAATATAAAGTGTTCTTTTTTCTATGCTACAATTTACCCAAATTTCTTTAGTAGTTTTAAGATTCATATCCTTCACTAATTCAGAATTAGCTAGACCACTTGAGAGAGAAGACCTTGATATCATCATTAGTTATTTGACCATTTGTAGGCATAGTATATCTAGTCTCAACAAACTTCCAAATATCAAATCCAAGAGAAATAAAAAAAACCTTCCATCCTTTTCTTTCAAAATGCATAATCAGATCCATCAAACAAAGGCACATATTTATTGTGTTCCATCCTAGATCTATCTTAAGTGATAAATCATTATTCCAAGGAAGATTGTTATGATACTAATTTTTCAATGCATAAGACAACTAAGAGGGAGGTCAAGAATGATTTGTACCTAAAAAATTCACATCACTCACAAATGTTCATATCGAAATCAACTTAATTAAACCTTAGTCTATTAAAATGAGTTAGCATGAAAGAAGATAATAGAAATAGAACCAATTCAACACCATGCACAATGAAACACAATATTTATGTGGAAATCCACAAAAGGGAAAAAACAAGATGACAATTAGCTCACAATATAAAGTAATATATAATACCCCTCCTGTTACTATTTAGACTTGCATTCTTTCTATGCTTTGGTTTGATACTTCGTGACTATGATTTTACTCCTTATGGTTTGGTTTGGTGGATTGGCTGGTTTAGATTGATTGAGGATTATGTTACTTCAGTTGATGACATTATGATTACATTGATTCTATGATGTTTGATTTGATTCCAGTTATGTATTATGATGCAGTGATCTAGCGATTTATTTTATGATGTGATTAGTTAGTTAGAAATGTTATTTCATCATTGATATTATAATTTTTAGATTAGATGTGATGAGAGGACAGTGTAGCATCACTCGTTCGCGAGTGCCTTGCTATGATGCAATTCCTTCTCACAATGTAATGCTTTGATTTTATATATATATATGTACATGTACATGACCTTGTTTGTATGCAGGGATTGTAGGTACAAAGTCTCGATTCCACCTGCTTCGACAAGATAGGGTGAGCACCAATAACCCAACAGACATAATGTTGAAACATAGATGACATGGAACTCACCCCGTCCCATGTTGTCAAACCGTCCTGATTGAATGGTATTGTGTGTCCTTGTTTTGTCATTTCTATATTTTATTATTATGGTTTATGTGAGTGTCTTGTTCATATTTATTTTATGTCAGAGTTTTGTATGTTGTGAATAATTTAATTAAATAATCTTTATAATAGTGTTGGATAAATTTGAAATTAAATATAAAAGTTTTGTTTAAAATTCATGTGTTTTATTTGAGTGCTAATTAAATCATTTAAGATTAGTATTTTGTTAAATTACTTAAATTAGAATGGTGAGGATAATTATAAAATAAATTATTTGAATAAATTAAATTGGGTGCATTGCAAGTAAAGCTTGCAAAATTGGAATTAAAACAAAAATAAAAAATTGATAAATGGAAAAAGTCAATAAAAGAATAGAAAAGATAAAGGACAAATGAGAGTTAAGTGTTGTTTGGAAACACTGTGATTAAAATTAAAAAAATTCTTTTAAGTTGGATTTTTAGAGCTTTCGAAAAAGAAGATTTATATTTTTATTTAATTGTATATTTGTGAGTTTTGATTCATGGGGAAGACTCAGACAAAAGTTGCACAAAAATAATATTAATTCTAAAAGATTGGATCTTCTAAAGTTTATGGTAAAATTGTTTCATTTTTCTTTCATCATACTGGGGAGGTTCTTCTGATTGGAATGGTAGATTAGAAATCTGAGCAAGGAAATCAGGAAACAAAGTTTTGAAGGAAGGAACGAAAGCTCTTCAAAAAGGTCATTGGAATCAAGTGAGCTTCATTATATTTGCAATAGTGTAGGACTCTAAGTTCCATTTGCACCTCCTTTAGTTTCCCGATTAAAAAAAAAAAATTGGTTGCAATGTATGTTCTCTGGGGTTTGCATGATGGGCATTACAACTTGGTATCAGAGCAAGGTTTGCAAACGTTGGGGTCTCTGGGTAGTTAAGTCAATTAGGCAACCTTGTGTTTGACTCTTGAGCTCACTTGTACCTTTATCTTGTTGCACAAAAATATGCCTCGAGGTAGAGGACGTGGCTGAGCAAGAGGTCATGGTGTTGGTCATAGAGCAAACTGTCAAAGCCCCTTAGTTCCTAGTTCCCATGGTTCTGAGCATGAGGAACAACAGAGTCTTCACAACAATCCTTCAGGTGGTCAGAATCTGGGACAACCTGGGTTAGACGGTCAGTTACAACACATTCTTAGAGAGATTCTAGATTGGTTGGGACCCAGGCTAGTGGAGGAGCCATGGGTTGAGAGAGAAAGAGAAAGGTCACCTGTGAGGACCACCTCTATGCTACATCCAGTAAGTGAACTATTTTAAGTTTAATTATTGATTACGACCGATGATACCATTGATGATAGGAGATTTAGACATTTGTGTTCATGTGATGGTTTGATTATGACTATGCTACATCTAGTACTTGGATTATTTTGAGTTTGGTTATTGTATATCCCTATTGATATCATTGATGAAAGGATATTTGAACATTTAATTTAATATGATTATTTGATTTTGATTATGCAACACGCTAGCTAACTATGATGATTGATCTAGTTTTATGTTTGTTATTGAGTTTGTTCAAATTGAATCTAAAAACTTAATGATGAAGGAATGAAACAAGTGGTGTGAACCAATCATGTTGCAATTAGATGAGTATGAAAATTAGTGCTAATGAAAATGAGATAAGATAGGTTGGTAATGATCTTTCAATTATGTTATAGGATCTTTATGCTATACAAATTATGAAACTTGTGTGAATGCAATTGTGATTCAAATGACTTTATTATTATATATATATGATTTATTTGGATGGATTAACGTATGTATTGAGTGTGTAGGTACATTTTCCATGGCCAATGGAAATTGGAGTCAACTCTTGGGAACCCTATGTAAATTAACCAGTGAAACTGAGCTAAATTCCATATGAAGGGACTATAGTTCCATCATGTAATTATTGATGTTATTTGTGATTTTTTTTAATTTGGTTTTTATTGCCACGTCAGTCCATCCAGGAAGTGAGTTGTCTATCCAAGTTGAAAAACTCGGATTTGAACTATTAGGCACTTTTTGGGGATTGAAAAGTGATATTTTTTAAAGTTTTTTTATAGGTTTAAGGTCCCTAGGGTAGGTACCTATGGGTTAGGTACCTTTTTAGCTTAAAATAATGGGCCAGTCTCAAGATAGGGAACTCTTTTTGAGGCCTTAAAGAGGTTTGACGAAAATAAAGTTTGGGAAGTGGGATGCGGACTAGTCCCTTTCCAATCCCACTTCTCCATATTGTCTTGGAAGTCTCCCAAGTCCTCACACATGTGTGAGAACACATGGGTGAGTGTGACTGGGAGGGTGGATGGAAGGTTGACAAATGTCAGCTCTCTATTCAAAGGAATTAAAACTTGAGTTTCTATAAAGAAAACTCAAAACAAGGGTTAGGGGATTCTTTTGCATTCTGGATTTTGGTTGAATTTTGGGCGGGAGTGAGGAGTTTGAAGAAAAATATTGGAAGAAGAGGAGTTGTGTGGATCCTCAAGCCATATTTCCATGATCTTGGTTTTAAGGTAGATTCACCACTTTTGTTTTCTACTACTTCATGTTTGTATTTGAGAGATTATATGTGTAGGTGAAAAGATGTTCTTGAAATTTTATCTATTGCATTTTATTTGTATGTTTATTTCAAATTGCTCTTGGAGCATATCTTCTTGTGTTTTTTTCTTTTATGTATTATGTGTTATGGGAAAAGGGTTGTATAGGGATAGGCTCACCCAAAATTTGGGAAGAACATCCCTCATTGGGGATGGTATGGAGTAGGAACCTCCATGGGGAAGTTTAATTCCTCCTTAAGAGGAGAGGATCAAAAGGGTATGAGTACCCATATGTAATTGTGAAATGTTAGAAATGGTTTTGGTGTATGGGTTTTGGAGAAAGAGAAGATAGTAAAGAAGGATAGCCTATGAAATGATGGGAGTATGATATTGACTTGTTCTTGTTGCTATTATTATAAGTCCCCATATGGAGTGCGTAGTCCACCCCCATCCCCCACTTTGGATTCTTGATGGAATCCTAAAGTTATGTGAAAATCCCTTTGGTGGGTGTGAAAATAATCTTATGTGTGTTATGTTGTGTGTAAATACTATTTTTCTTGGGTTTGTTTGTACCTGGTTCCCTTGGTTTCCTCCTAGCTCGGGGGTGGTTGGTTTTCCAACCAAAGGTTGGGAGGTGAGCACTACCTTGGCTATGGAAAACATGTTGTGTTTTGTGTAGGTTGGAGAAAGTTATGAAGACACTTCAAGCTTGGGCAGGGTCACATATTGTGTCATATCAACATGTCCATGAGGTGAAGATAACCTCACAAAAATATAACTACCTATATTGGTAGAGATGGAAAAAAAAAAAGTGTATGTGTGAAAGTGAAGTATATTTGCATGATGTTGTGACTATGCCTATGGGTGAAAAGGAACACTTGTTAAATTAGTTTCATTGTGTAGGGTTCCTCCCTTCATATAAAAAAATTAACTCCTTGTGTTATAGATTGGTTAGTTATGATGTCATTTTATTATATAAGATAATGCCAAAGGTTAAGGTATCAATTTGAGTTATAAGTTACAATTAGAAGGTTATTCTTATCCATGTGTGTTTCTATATTGAAGTTATGTCTCCCCATCATTTAGGACTTCCAAGAGGAATTATATATAAGGGGGGAAGAATGTAACATCACCTTCAATGCATCTAAGGAACCATGACAAGTAAGATATTGACAAACACCTCCCATTATGTGCAAGTGGTAAAGGGATGATAAACACGTGTGAATTCTGCAATCATAATAGAATGTTATGTTGTCCCTATGTTTGGAAGGATATCAAAGGCCAACATTACTCATGCAGTCCTGCAAATTAAATATTTTTGATAGTTCTTCATGCATAATATTATTGATATCACTAATACAGTTCAATTTATTATTATAGAGTCGATGAATTAATTAATGATTATTGTTTATAATGGTATAGTTGATAGCTAAAAATAAATGGATATTATTATTGGTAACTTCAAGCTTATGAATTATTTTTCAATATAGAATACATATGCTTGATAATGAATGAATAGAAAATTAAAGAATAAATGTTAGTAGTTGTTTAGAATTAGCATAATATTCATTAACAAATAGTATCATTATTGATTAAGAAAAAAATATCAAATGGATGGGTACAAAATATTATTTATAATATTATTACTAATTTTGTATTTTATAAAAGATAGAATGTTTGGTTAATAAAGAAACTCTTATTAGAAATATAGTTCAAATAAATCGAAAATGTCTACAAAAGAGGCATGCAAAGTTGAAGGCATAAATTTAAATATTTTTAATTTATTCTTGTTGATGCAAAATCTATTGTTTCCATGCTTCTTCTTTTTTTAAGCTTTAAATCCACATTTTAGAAATGTTTGAGAAAAATAATAGATTTAGACTTTTAGTTTTAAAAGATAGTTTTTTTAAAAAAAGAGGAGGACACACTCGCAGTTAAAGGAAAAAAATAGCCAATAGCTCGGGGGAGAAGCTCGTGTGAATGCTCATGATGATTTGGGTTTGTCTCCATGTATAAGTTTCGTTACAGATTTTCATTGAAAAAAAAAAAAACATATATATATGAAAAGGGTCATATGCCTACCGGAGGTCTCAGAGGATTTTAGTGGAGGTATTATTTTAGCTGATTTTGAGTAGCTATGAGGGGATATTGCATGAAGGATCTGAACTAGAAGGGAAATGTGAGATAGGTATTTGCCTTAGAGAGGCATTTCTTAACGCAGCCTCACCCTATTCATATTTTGTGATGGGAAGAAATCAATGGGAACTCAATGCATGCTGAAAAATTGAACCACCAGGTTGAGTAAAGAAGGGCTTTACCAGGTACGATAGCTATCATAATTTCTTTTAATTGGGAATGTTTGAATTATAAGGTTGTTAGTTTCTAAAAATATTATATAAATCAATCTGTGCAATTTAGTATTTGTAATTCTTTTCTTGTGCATAAAGATGTATGAAAGTAATTATTCATAGAATTTTCAAGAGTAAAAAGATCTTTTCTACTTTCTCTAAATGACAACATGCTTTCTGCAGTCCATTGGCTTTTGATTCAATTAAGAATTTATGAGTCCATGATGCACTGATAAAGAATAGATCTTTGATGTCAAATTTAAAGGAACATTTGGTAATAATCAAGTCATATGTTATCATTTTCCTTTCTTGAAGTTCAGAAAATTATTGGAATTTGCAGTCATAATGTACTAAATTTAAACTTGTAACTTCAGATGCAATCATATAATTTCACATGCCTTATCTATGCTTTCACTTATTTTGTATCCCATAAACTTGTAACTTTCAGATGCAATCATATAATTTCACATGCCTTATCTATGCTTTCACTTATTTTGTTACTACCATAACCTTGCATTGTGTTTATAAATTTATCCCTTTTCCAAATCATAGCATGCCGTTGGAAAGATTTTTATAGTGGAATTTCTCAAAAATAGCGGATTGGTGGATCTTTAATTTAATCAAAGTTGCTGAAATGTTCATAAAATATTTTGCACACAAATCCATTCTTTATGTCTTGCAATAACCAAAAAAATAAAAATGATTAGCATTCACCCAAACAGTTCAGCATGCCTTGACTTGTTCCAGATTTTGTATATATCACTATTAAGGCAGTTTAAAATCTATATCTATTTAAATCACTCTATTTATTGGACTTTCATAGACATGTTTCTGAAATCAAAGCTTTTCATTTCTTAATACAGGTGACCGATGGTAGTAGAAAAAAACAAATTTAAGAAAAACTAAGTATAATGTGAGAATGTATTAAAAAAAAAAAACAGTTAATTGTTCATGAGAAGTAGATAAGTTTTATTGTTGGGAACATAATGTTGGATATGTTTATATCTCATTACAAGATTGATACAATGGGTCTATATTAGGAGAATAAAATAAAACAAATTAAAATGACTTGTTTGAGCAATAGTATGGTGTTCACTCTGTTGTTGTCAACTACTATTCTCTTTTGAGTAACCTAATGAGTTCTGTTGCAGAAAAAACTGTTCATACACATTTAAGATTCTTGTTAAACTATTTCTGGGTTTTATTTCCCATTCTTTCCCCTTTCCAGAACATATTAAACTATTAAATTTGGTCAAATAGAGTGAAAGTTATCGCTGTTTCAGTATCATCTATTTTGCTATGATCAGCAAGCTGAAAGTTGTTATGATCAATTTTTCTTTCTCAATTAGATCGGCTTCAACAATTAAGATAGTAGATTGTTATAGCATTATAGTGGTCGTGTGATCTTTATTAATTGTTTATATTCTCTACATAATCTGTGTCCACCTATACTATTGTTCTCAAATGAAGTTACCTAGAGAGTTGGTGTATCTTTTCCTTGTTGAGCTTTTCTTGAGAAAACCATATAGTTGAGTGTAAGTGATGATATTTTTATGTGAGCTCAATGGTAAAATATATTCTAATAATAATAGGTCAATTGTACTTGTATGTGATAATACATGATTTTATATGAGTGTTGTCTATGCCATCCTTTGTTTATGAAGTTATTGGGAGGTCCTATGGGCGTATCTATGATGATATTTTGTTTACCCTTATTATAGTATCTTATGATTTGAGCTTTGATGATATACTTTGTTGTCGATGAAACTAGTGTTAGTTCATTTCCATTGTTGACTATTTTTGGTATTTATTAAATTATGGTGAGATCAGTGATGAATTGAGCCTATATGTTAATATCGTTATTGACCAACCCAAATTTTTTGTGAGGATTCAAAGTGTCGAACTATGGTTCCTCTATGTTGCACGTACGTAGGAAAGGCCATCATAGATGAGCCCTCGATGAATTAGGTCTGGCCCCTTAGGTTCCACTGTACTTTCTTGAAAGCTTACTTTGGGTGTTGGTCTTGTGTTGAGAATTGGTCATTTTTTTGGTATTTGTGTTATGTCCTTAGCTGTAATTTGGTGATTAGGTTTTGGGCATTACATTTTGGTATCAGAGCCAGTTTGCAGCACTGGGATCTCTAGCTAGTGTTTCCCAGGTGGACTTGGTTGAGTAAATTTCTCTTTTTTTCTTTTTCTCCCTATTATGATTGATTGTCAAAGTGACCCGATGAGATCTTGATTTTTTTTTTTTCTCTTTTTCCTTACTAAGTGTGTTTGTAGAAATAATAATTGTAAATGGAATGGTTATGATAGATTTGTTTAAGTATCATGAATTATCATATGTATGATGCATTTCATTATGAAATAAATGATTTTTTTTGTCCATATACTTGATGTCAGAAAGGGTAGTGAAGTCGTAATGATTTCTTTAGTTACAACCTCATAATCATGTGCCTTAACTATGATTATATATGAAAGAATGATGTTTGATCAAGACATTTATCTTTAGGTGAGAGACTTAGATCCATAAAATTGTAGTATTATTGATAGAAAACCATTTAAATTTTAACTCATTAGAGATGCAAATAATAATGCACGAATAAATGAATTTTGAGTAAAAATAATGATGTGCTTATGGTGCTAACGATCTGCACTATGTTTTTCTTAGCATGTATTGAACATTGAGTAGACTGGTTGAGAAAACATTTTTATGAATGCCATTAGTTAGGAAGATTCAATGTTATGAAATTAGAAGTATGCTAACTTGTTTGAAATCAATGAGATGTTGGTTTAAAAGATAATGTATTATGTAAATGTATGTATTAAGATACACCATCTTGTGAATGCGAATGAAATCCACGGATCTCTCATGGTTAGTGTATTTAGTTTTGTGTATCAATGAGATAAATTGGAATGTGTGGTGATGATCGCAATTTTACATCTATGAGTAGATTTTACATATATTGGGAAGAGAAATCTTGGAAGATGATTCTTGAAAGGTTTATGAAAGTATGGTTAATTATGAGTAGGGAAATGGTCTTATTCCATTAAAAGTGGAAATTTTGAAATGTATTAGCTTTGTATTCTTTGTGGATGTAAATATCATGTAGTGGTGGTTATGTTGAATATTGTGCCAAGTTTTGTGATTGACCAAGTTGTAAGAGTTGGTGTAAGTTGTGCATTTTTGACTCATGTGGAAAGAAGTGACAAAATTCTTGATAAGTTAAAGTGTTGTGACATGTGAATTTGAACCAGTAAATGTGTTGTTCCCAAGTATGTGATAAAAGGTATCCAACTTGGGATAAGGGTGAGAGGACGTCGAGCACGATCCCTTACATGTACCCTTTGTGATTTCTTATTTTATGTAAACCCATCATTTGTGAAATAAAGTAATCATGTTATGTGTGTGTACTAAATAAAATGTGAATCTCCTTCGTGTGAGCCTTGTTCTTATATTAAATGTCTACCCCTAGTGTATGGCTCCCCTACGGGATGAGAGCCTGCTAGTGTAATTAGGGGTTGAGAGATGAAGAACCTCCATCGAAGTCTTAGGATTTTGAATGCACGTTAGTTCCCATAAGTCTTCCCCACAGTTTGGATCATGTTACTTGATTCATCGTACAATCCTAATTCCTTTATGTGTACCTATGGATTGCGGATGGACCTAAGTGTACCATTGGAGATATATTATTGATGATTTAGTTATTACATGAGCGCTTTGTGGTTTGAGACCACTGTGGTTAGAGACCACCACCTTTCAGCATGCTATTATATTTTTGTGGTTTGAGACCACCATTCCCCTCCTCCCCGTTGGGTGACTTATTTAAAGTCACGTGGTAATTGTAATGTGAAATTTGTGCATTTGTTGGATACATCATTTATTTACTTGTTTGTTTGCTTAAGAGATTTTTTTTGTTTTTTGATTAAGCTAGCAGTGTTGAAATTCTTAAAGTTATTTGATTGACTAAATTTTAAAATTGTCCTTTTTTCCTCAAGAACTTATTAAATTTCATTTGAAAATTAAGATTTGGATGTTGCAATGTAGCTATGATTGACTTTTATCTTTGAACTTATAATTCTCCCTTTTTTTATGGGACATTTATTGAAATTTTTGGTTTTATCTTACGTTACATGGTTTGAGGCTTTAATCATTAATTGCAAAACATTGGCATGTGTAGTAATGTAACTATGTGTAACTGTCATACTCATGAGGGGGTCCCTGACAGGTTGTATGGGGGGAGTAGATGGCCTGGGGAATTATTGTTAAAGGGGTTAATGAGACCGGTATGGGATGGTTATAAACCATTTCCCCTCGATCCATCTAATTTTAATGTGCCACTATGATCTATGCTTTCTTAGAGGAGAATTTTGGACACTGGTCATCCTCATCCTCAGCCCATTTTGTGTGAGTTCAAAATGTGTTTAATGTGGATTTAATGGAGTATAAAAGATATGGGAGTATGGAGATTTACTGTTGAGCATTGAAATATGTATTAGTACATTGAGATATGTTGAGGAAAACTATAAAAAAAAACTAATAAATGAGGTTTGAGATATCTTGTTAAGGTATTCAATATACTGCTACAAATAATGTGATGTGATATGGTATTTAAGGATGTGATAAAGTGATTTGGAAACATTATAACTATTTAAAACTCTTGTTGATTGAAAAATTTATGTTGCATGATAAAGGTGTTAGTGTTTTTTTGTTTAAGCCTGTGTAACTCCATTTGGAATGATGTGTTTGTTAATTTAAGAGCTAAATGGTGAATGTTGACATCAATGTATTGAAACTTAAAACAAATCAATGGATTGTATGTATGAATTTATCTCAATTATGTCAAGATTCTTATGTTGTCAGATAATTTCTATAATATAATGTTGATTTATAGGATAAAATGTCATTAGTATGGTTAGTGATAATTTTCATTTTTATATGTTTGTGTGATTTTATGAGGGAATTCACTCCCAAACCTTAGTAACTTCCAGGAGGAAGTTTAAACTTAGGGGAGGGGAGTGTAGGGTTCCTCCCTTCATATAAAATTTTTAACTCCTTGTGTTATAGATTGGTTAGTTATGATGTCATTTTATTATATAAGATAATGCTAAAGGTTAAGGTATCATTTTGAGTTATAAGTTACAATTAGAAGGTTATTCTTATCCATGTGCATTTCTATATTGAAGTTATGTCTCCCCATCATTTAGGACTTCCAAGAGGAAGTCTATATAAGGGGGGGAGAATGTAAGGTCACCTTCAATGCATCTAAGGAACCATGATAGGTAAGATATCGACAAACACCTTCCATTATATTCAAGTGGTAAAGGAATGATAAACACATGTGTGAATTTTGCAATCATAATAGAATGTTATGTTTTCCCTATGTTTGGAAGGATATCAAAGATGAACATTACTCATGCAATCATGCAAATTAAATATTTTTGATAGTTCTTGCATGCATAATATTATTGATATCACTAATATAGTTCAATTTATTATTATAGAGTCGATGAATTAATTAATGATTATTGTTTATAATGGTATAGTTGATAGCTAAAAATAAATGGATATTATTATTGGTAACTTCAAAATTATGAATTATTTTTCAATATAGAACACATGTGCTTGAGAATGATTGAATAGAAAATTAAAGAATAAATGTTAGTAGTTGTTTAGAATTAGCATAATATTTATTAACAAATAGTATCATTATTGATTAAGAAAAAAATATCAAATGGATGAGTACAAAATATTATTTATAATATTATTACTAATTTTGTATTTTATAAAAGATAGAATGTTTGGTCAATAAAGAAACTCTTATTAGAAATATAGTTCAAATAAATCGAAAATGTCTACAAAAGAGGCATGCAAATTTGAAGGCATAAATTTAAATATTTTTATTTTATTCTTGTTGATGCAAAATCTGTTGTTTCCATGCTTTTGTTTTTTTTTTAAGCTTTAAATCCACATTTTAGAAATGTTTGAGAAAAATAATAGATTTAGACTTTTAGTTTTAAAAGATAGTTTTTTTTTTAAAAGAAGAGGACACACTCGTAGTTAAGGAAAAAAAAAAGGCCAATAGCTCGGGGGAGAAGCTCATGTGAATGCTCATGATGATTTGGGTTTGTCTCCATGTATAAGTTTTGTTACATATTTTCATTTTTTTTTTTAAAACATATATATATGAAAAGAGTCATACGCCTGCCGGAGGTCTCAGAGGATTTTAGTGGAGGTATTATTTTAGCTGATTTTGAGTAGCTATGAGGGGATATTGCATGGAGGATCTGAACTAGAAGGGAAATGTGATAGGTATTTTCCTTAGAGAGACATTTCTTAACCCAGCCTCACCCTAGTCATATTTTGTGATGGGAAGAAATCAACGGGATCTCAATGCATGCTGAAAAATTGAAGCACCAGGTTGAGTAAAGAAGGGATTTACCAGGTATGATAGCTATCATAATTTCTTTTAAATGGGAATGTTTGAATTATAAGGTTGTCAGTTTCTAAAAATATTATATAAATCAATCTGTGCAATTTAGTATTTGTAATTCTTCTCTTGTGCATAAAGATGTATGAAAGTAACTAGAATACATATATTAAATATTAATATATATAAAATACGCCGAGAGTTATCATTATTGAGGTGCGTATTTTATATATATTAATATTTAATCATGTAAGAGATTAATATAATAATATTAATTATTATAAATTAATATTATATTATATTATATTAATCTCTTCAATGATTAAATATTATAATAATAATTGTAATATAATATAATATAACCCTAATCGAACCAAAATGCTAACCCTAATCATAATTTAAACTCAATCCTAATTTTATTGTAATAAGAACATAGTTAGAATTGAAATATAATTATTGATTATCAAATTGAAGTTATAATTTTAATTAGTTCAATCACATCCATGAAAATTATTAATTATAACCCTAAACTTAATATAAAATCTTCAAATTCAAACATCTAAACTAATTATTGAATAGGGAACTAAAGTTTTAATATAATATAAAATAACTCATAATTAGATCAATCTCACCTAGATTTTAATTTATCATTTATGTTATTGAATTAAAAAAATTTAAATGATACTCTCTAATTCATCAAAAAACAATTATAGATATTTTTTTATTAAATACATTTCAAATTTTACCATAGATTGTAAAAGTATATTCTTCTTTAATTTACATCATTTAATTAATCTTTTTGTCTAATTTTTTTGAAACTTTACATTTAAAATTGAAAACAAATATATTATATAAAATATTCAGTGAAGCACTTAATTACATTCACTCATAAAATGAATCATAATAAACTTTCTTTATTTATTATTAAATATTGTCATTATGAAATATAGAACGCTATAAATAATGAAGTATAAAATAAAGCATTACTTACTAAAATACAACCACCTCAATGGATTTGCATGATCTAGCTTTTCACTTCCCAAGAGATCAAAAAGTTTAATGTAGTAATTTTTTTTTTTAATAAATTAATTGACGTCCTTGACATCATTGACAAAAAATAAAGCATGTTGTTAATTTAAGCATTGTGGTTGCATATTTGTTTTTTATCTTTAGTTTCTTAGCTTTTGTTTGGCCGTTGTGCTGGGACCCAAAAATCAACATTGTAATGGTTTTTGGAAATGAATTTTTTTCAGTTCTTACAAAACTCTTGGATGATTAAAAAATTGAATAAAATGTAAGAAAAATTATTTAAAAAAAAAAAAGACTCTCTTTGCATTGACCCAAATTGTCACAATCTTCATCCAGGATTTTATAACTGAGTGAATTGAAATTTGGTTGCTTACAGATTCCTTTGTAGTTGAGAGTATAGATATTTATAGCTTCAAAAATTTCTTATTTCTATAGATTTCCTTTAGTATTTTAAAAACTTATATTCTTTCCTGGTAGGTCTCTACAAAACTCTCTAATCATATGTATGCACACATCCAAGTATGACAAATCAGGAAAGCCTACAAATATATTTTGGCCTTTGATTTTATAGAATATAATTCAATTTTAAAAATATTAAAAAATACTAATGAATGGTAATACTTTCATCATGCAATAAAAACATCAAATTGATTAAGAACTCTACCATTATCACTATATTATAAGCCTCCAATAACTGTTACAGATATATGCTCATGTCAAGGGTTTTAATTTGGATAGCAAGAGAATTATTGGGGTGTTTTATTATTTAACTCCATGACCTAGATGAGTTTTCAGAACCTTTGAATAGGCACAGCAACAAAATGCCAAATCTAACAAAAAGAAAAAAATTCTAGATCAAGGGCGCCTTGGATATGCTTGCAGCAATCTCATCACGCTTTAAAAAAAAAAATCCATTCATCTTTCCCATGTATTCCTTTTAAAATAACATGGCATTGAATTTCTTTATATCATCCACAAATTTTGTAGCACAACATGGTGAATTCTACAGAAAAACTAATTAAACACAAACCTATTACCTATACAGAAAAATGAACCTGTTGCATGAATTTCCAGCAATATGAACACATGAAATAGATAATCTACTTGCACCACCATCTCCAAAACACAAACCTAGAAAAAATTGCCTCGCCTAGAAGCAAGCTTTGAAGACACCATCAAATGTAGTAGTGGAAGTCCTAAATGAAGAATGCATATCCTGGCATAATGTAAGCCAAAATGAGAAAGAAGCATACAGGCTCCATCGCATCCCACAACTACTCCCAAAAGGTCTACCTCATTATAAGAGTCGTCTTGATGGTCAAAAACTCCAATCATCACCATTTTTTAGCCTTTGTCCGCTTTTCAGCTTCTTCATCAATTTTCTTGGGATCCTCCAAATTTGTGAGCTCTAATTTGCCACGATCTACTTTAGGAGACACAAATAGTTCCATAACCATCTCCAAAGCTCATTCCACCTAAAATATGTAATTACTGAACACTCAATAGAAACCTCAAAACCATAAAACTCTAAAAAGCATGAAAATAGAAAAGATGAGATACCTTGTATGGACCAAGGTGAACTATTAGGTCTTATGCAAGAATGTGGCTTGATTCATACAAGAGCTTAACAAATGCTATCGCTTCCTTTCCATAATTCTTTTGTGTTAAGGCCGAAAAGATCGCGGAGAAAGGAGATAAAACAAATACTGATTGTGTGACATCTCTTCACTCTTTTGCATTTGTAGTGGCCAAACGAAATAATGTAACCTTAGAGGACTAAAACCACTTACTCTTCCACTCTCATCATGAGACTCTTCATCTTCTATCAATTATGAGCCGATGCCAACTAGCCCCTGCCTGCCAAACATCTGATATGAAACTTTTCAGCTTCTTCTTGTTCCTAACCACCATCATGACAATCATCAAGGACGCCATTTTTTTTGAAAAAGGGCTAATGTTTATGGAGAAACATTGTTCCCTCTACAACTGAATACGCCTCTCGGCGTAATTATTCATAGAATTTTCAAGAGTAAAAAGATCTTTTCTACTTTCTCTGAATGACAACATGCTTTCTGCAGTCCATTGGCTTTTGATTCAATTAAGAATTTATGAGTCCATGATGCACTGATAAAGAATAGATCTTTGATGTCAAATTTAGAGGAACATTTGGTAATAATCAAGTCATATGTTATCATTTTTCTTTCTTAAAGTTCAAAAAATTATTGGAATTTGCAGTCATAATGTATTAAACTTAAATTTGTAACTTTCAGATGCAATCATATAATTTCACATGCCTTATCTATGCTTTCACTTATTTTGTATCCCATCATTACTACCATAACCTTGCATTGTGTCTATAAATTTATCCCTTTTCCAAATCATAGCATGCTGTTGGAAAGGTTTTTATAGTGGAATTTACATGAATTCTGTGTTTTTTTTGGAATTTCTAAAAAATAGCCAATTGGTGGATCTTTAATTCAATCATAGTTGTTGAAATGTTCACAAAATATTTTGAACACAAATCCATTCTTTATATCCTACAATAACCAAAAAAAAATGATTAGCATTCACCCAAATAGTTCAGCATGCCTTGACTTGTTCCAGATTTTGTAGATATGACTATTAAGGCAGTTTAAAATCTATATCTAATTAAATCACTCTATTTATTGAACTTTCATAGACATGTTTCTGAAATCAAAGCTTTTCATTACTTAGTACAGGTGACTGATGGTAGTAGAAAAAAACAAATTTAAAAAAAACTAAGTATAATGTGAGAATGTACTTTAAAAAAAAAAAGTCAATTGTTCATGAAATTTAGATAAGTTTTATTGTTGGGAACATAATGTCAGATATGTTTAGTATCTCATTATGAGATTGATATAATGGGTCTATATTAGGAGAATAAAATAAAACAAATTAAAATGACTTGTTTGAGCAATAGTATGGTGTTCACTCTGTTGTTGTCAACTACTATTTTCTTTTGAGTAACCTAATGAGTTGTGTTGCAGAAAAAAATTCATACACAGTTGAGATTCTTGTTAAACTATTTCTGGTTTTTATTTCCCATTCTTTCCCCTTTCCAGAACATATTAAACTTTTAAATTTGGTTAGATAGAGTGAAAGTTATCATTGTTTCAGTATCATCTATTTTGCTGTGATCGGCAAGCAGAAAGTTGTTATGATCAATTTTTCTTTCTCAATTAGATCGGCTTCAACAATTAAGATAGTAGATTGTTATAACATTATAGTGGTTGTGTGATCTTTATTATTTGTTTATATTCTCTACATAATCTGTGTCCACCTATATTATTTTTCTCAAATGAAGTTACCTAGAGAGTTGGTGTATCTTTTCCTTGTTGAGCTTTTCTTGAGAAAACCATATAGTTGAGTGTAAGTGATGATTTTTTTGTGTGAACTCAATGTAAAATATCTTCTAATAAGAATAGGTCAATTGTACTTGTATGGTATAATACATGATTTTATATGAGTGTTGTCTATGCCATCCTTTGTTTATGGAGTTATTGGGAGGTCCTATGGGCGTACCTATGATGATATTTTTTTTACCCTTATTATAGTATCTTATGATTTGAGCTTTGATGATATACTTTGTTGTCGACCAAACCAGTGTTAGTTCATTTCCATTGTTGACTATTCTTGGTATTTATTAAATTATGGTGAGATCAGTGATGAATTGAGCCTATATGTTAATATCATTATTGACCAACCCAAATTTTTTGTGAGGATTGAAAGTGTCAAACTACGATTCCTCTATGTTGCACGTACGTAGGCAAGGCCATCATAGATGAGCCCCCAAGGAATTATGTCTGGCCCCTTAGGTTCCACTATAATTTCTTGAAAGCTTACTTTGGGTGTTGGTCTTGAGTTGAGAATTGGTCATTTTTTTGGTATTTGTGTTATGTCCTTAGCTATAACTTGGTGATTAGGTTTTGGGAATTACACATTGTCCTTCCATTTAAAATGATATGTACTTCATTTTGAAAAGATGAATGTTAGTCTAAAACTAAAGTTCCTACCTTTTAATCATCTGCTTAAGAAATGATAATTTATTTTGTTGTAATACATAAGTATATATTTATAGATTTCATGTGTTGAATGGAAAAAGGCATATCTTTGTTTCTTATAAATATTTGTATTTACATTGCAAGAAAAATAAAATGAAATATTCTAGATTTAAATATTACATAATAAGGTATGTTCTACCATTAAAGAAGAGAAAATATCCTCCCTTGCACCAAAGAAATGAAAACATGTATTTTTGGAAAGAATAAATATTAATCTGTTATAAAACTTTAAATGCAACTCAATAGTTTGAAAGAAATAGAGAATGATATCTATATACTTTATGCTTTGGTTTATGACATTCTAAGGGTGATTTTTTTTATAATATCTACATAATTTTTTTGAAGGAAAATAGGTAGTTAATCATGCAACAACATGTAAAATTTTGATCTATTAAAACCTATTTTATAATGTGAGTCTGACAGTAATATAGTATTCTTTCATAAACAAAGAAAAACCAAAAAAAAAAGTATTTTTTTTTAAGAGGTATGTTGCCACTTGTGAAACTGTGAACTCACTATTCAAAAAAAAGAGAGGGGGGGAGGGTTAGATTTACTTCTTTTTGAACTGAATCATTTTACACTTTGTGAAGAATTGTTGAAACCAAAAATTTTGTTAATGAACTATAAGTTAGGAATTTTGAAAGGTTACGAACAACACTCCATACATTGATGGGGCGTACTTCCCATACTTACATGAAGGAGGTGAATCTAAAATAGCTATAACAGTTCAAAGAAAATAACATAAGCAAGTCAAGATCCTACGTCATAAAAGATAATTTGAGTTAGAACAAACAATATTGAGTAGAAAAAATGATGCCTTAAGAACTTCCACCACTAATGTTGTAACAATCACTAGAATGATTAAGTCATGCACAACATTAATTAAATAAAGGTAGCACTGTCTGATTCATTCTTTACAGTTGTTGAGTCAAACACTAGAAGTTTCAAGCACCTGTGCATTTCCTCAAAGCCTATGCAGGAAACACCAAATGAGAAAATAGTGGAGATACATGTTAATGGTCTTGCCAGCGAAAAAAAAAGCTAAAGCCTACAATAAATAATCTTCTCCTCTTTCTACAACTCAGTTCTTCCTACGTAATGATCTAAGAATATGTTAAATAAAGAAAAGAAAATCCTTTTGGAATATTTAGGGCTCACGCTAAAACCTTGTGGATGTGAAGTGTAAGTGAATCACAAGTATTGAAATGTTGCCACTTGGTTGGGCAGAAGGACTTTCTGAAAAGCAATTTTTAAAATGGGCCAGTTTCTTTAGGTGCTTGCTCCTTAATGTTTATTTTCATATATTTAGATTAGTGATGTGTGTGACCCATCACTATTCTATCCTTGGAGTATGGAGATATCAACTCTTCAAGTAAGACTGAATCAAGCTCTTTTTGTGGCAAACGATGTCAAATAGTTTAAAATCCCTAGGCTCTATAATGGTGATATTTTTGATCTCTCTCTCCATGTTCGTATGCTTGTGTAGGAAGTGTGCTAATGGAACTTTTGATTGAATAAATGAGGTGGACTAAATAATCCACTAGGATAGGGTTGAACTTCATAGTTTCCTAGAAAACAGTTATGCAGCCTATAGCATTGTCAGACCAATCCTTGGGGCTGACATCTTCCACCTCCTATGCATTGCAGTCGTGAGGTGACAAGAGAGAAGTTTGGGGTTGTAGCTTGATGTATCTTGGCAATTGGATGCCTCTAGGCTGGTGGATTTCACAAACTTGGTAAGGAAAGGTATCACGAGCCTTTAGCAACTGCTCAAAGCCAACATTTTCTTAGGACAAGACTTAACATAGGGTCATTGCCTTAGCAATTTCAGGGCGGTAGAAGGAGATAGATTAGTGTGCTTTAAGCAATGTTAAAGGAGGTAGCAAAGAAAGCTTCTATCCAATGCCATTCCTTACCTGTCTCATGTTCAGTACTGATACCACCTGCATTTGATAATGATAGGAGGTAATGGTCTCATTACCAGAAATAATAATAATAATAATAAGGAAATAGATCTATTCAGAGTTCAAAATGGATGTGTAATTGTCTGTGATATGGTCCATTTGTTTTTCCACTTATTATCTCATGTTGCCTTAAGTCAAATACACTTTTCCTCATGTGTTATTATGTCGATGATTAAAACAGTAAACAAAACTTGGATAAGTAGAAATGCCATGAGGGATGGTCACGTATTTGTAGTTGTTGTGAATAAAATCCATGAAATAAAGTGCAATTAAAGAAGATAAATGGAGCAACATATAAATGATCATATTAATGTGAGCTTATGTTACATGCATGGCACTGGAAGGATTTCCATCTAGAGCTCCACAACCTCCACCTTGTGAAAAGCCACTATAATATTTAAAAGTTATCCTAATAATTTCCTTGAAATGTAATACACTTTTAAAATAAAGAGGGGAATATATTCCCATACCCTTAGGAAAGATTATACTAATTTAAATAAGAAAATAAGGAAGAATATAGACCCACATAAATTCTAGGAATTCTTTAAAGGATATGATCTCTTATTTAAATCCCTTCTTCTTCCTATTAGGGAAATTAATAATATGTATTTGTAAGGAAATAAACTATATTTATTTATATAAGATATTCTTTAAATTTATAATCTTTAAATTTATTTTAAAAATGTGTAAATATACATATAATATTTTAGTTAATGAAATTAAACAATGCTATAAATAAATAAATAAATAAATGGGATATTAATAATTAGTTAGAAAATTATAAATATTTTATCCACTTTAATATTTTGAAGTGCAAGGTAAAGTGTTAAATGTGAAAGGCATCAATATCATCGCAATGTCTACAGGGGGTAGGGCTATCAAGTCAAATAATGTTTTGTCAATTAATCTTTAGGATTAATAGCAAATCAAGTTGATAATATTCATATGTTGTTTCTTTCCCTTGTGTGAACATAGACCATGGGGGTCTATCAAAGATATTAACTTTGATGCAAAAGTGAGCATAAACTTTTGAATGGTAGTCAAAGTCTAGTAAACCCTATGATTGGAGCCAACCTAAATTAGTTTTTTGTACCCTTACCCTACTCTCAAGCATTGTGATGATGCTGATGTTGCATGAGCTACCTCATTGATGCATGTTGTAAGTGTCATACACATGTATGGTTGTTAATGTTAGTATTTTGTAACTATGTTTCAAAAAAAAAAATGTTAGTTGTGCTTTTGTCCGAGTGTAGAATTATGGGCATTACATCACCAAGGCATAGAGAAATAACTTCTAATCAGAATGTAGTCATGGCAAGCCATATGAGAGATTTGATTGGAGCTCACCCATGGACATTCGATGGTTCTGGAGGAGGAATGGAAGCCAAAACATGGCTAATTAACTTGGATCATTGCTTTTCCATGCACCCCTATGGTAGAAATACCAAAGATCAGTGCACAGTTATGCATCTATGAGGTTTCACATCTACTTGGTGGTGTCTTGAAGAACACAAATTACACCTTGATATCAGTATGGTCACATGGGAATTATTTCTAGATAGGTTCAGGGATCGTTTCCTCTCAGACCATTCCAGGCAACGCAGGGCAGACGAGTTTCATGATCTCAAGCAATTGTCGATGTCAGTGGAAGAGTATGAGAAATGCTTCTATGAGTTGAAGTAGTATGCAGGGATCAACCATCATGAAGGAATGTTGGTGCAACATTTTGTTTAGGGCTTAAATGTCCACATCAGTGGAGGTGTGTATTTCTTTGAACCGAAGATGATGGAAATGGAAATTGCAAAGGCCCGTTTGGTAGAGGAAACTTTGGCCATGGCCTTGGGTGGCCACATTGGAGTATAGATTGGCAGTGCGCCTACACCTAGTCTTAGCACTCATGGAAGTTAGTCACAGGCTATAGGAGCTTCTAGGAATAAGTTTACACCCTCTAAAGGGGGTCATCAACATCAACAACAACAACATTAGCAACAACAGCAACATTAGGAGCAACAGTCGTAGCCAAAGCATGAGAACTCTTATTCTCAATAGGGTGGTAATTCTTAGTTTCATAGGGATCAGAACTAGAAATGAGCTTGTCAGGAGCATTTTGTGTAGCTTGCACCTAGTTTTAGTTAGCATTGAGTAGAGGAAACTTTCAGTAATCAAATGCTCTATCTGAGGGCATAGGATTTGGCTGAGGTACTGGTTGCTACTCATGTGGGTAGCAAGGACATATCGCTAGATTGTGTCGACAAAAGAACACCTTTGGATTTAATAAGAGACTAGTCGCTTCTGAGCCGTTGGTGGGAGATGTGGGTAGGTCTTGTCGAGTGTTTTCCATAGTTGACGATCGCCAAGCTGGGTACCAAGGTGCAAGTGTAGAGGCTCCCGGTAGAGGATGAGGTACTGACTTAGGAGCTCACGGGTGAGCTCGAAAGGGTTCGATGGTGTCCTAAATGTTGTGATCTTGGTATCATGGGAGGTTGTCTCCCATATTAAGGAATCTTATTTTCTTTTGCTTACCAACTTCCAGGAGTAAGCCAAATTTATGGGGGGGAGGATGTAATACCCATCCTGTTACTGTTTAGACTTGTCTTCTTTCTATGCTTTGGTTTGATACTTCATGACTGTGATTTTACTCCTTATGGTTTGGTTTGGTGGATTGATTAGTTTAGATTGATTGAGGATTATGTTACTTTAGTTGATGACATTATGATTACATTGATTCTATGATGTTTAATTTCATTTCAGTTATATATTATGATGCAGTGATCTAGTGATTTATTTTATGATGTGATCAGTTAGTTAGAAATGTTATTTCATCATTGATATTATAATTGTTAGATTAGATGTGATGAGAGGACAATGTAGCATCACTTGTTTGCAAGTTCCCTGCTACGCTGCAATTCCTTCTCACAATGTAATGCTTTAATTTTATATATATATATGTACATGTACATGACCTTGTTTGTATGCAGGGATTGTAGGTACATAGTCTTGATTCCACCTACTTTGGTAGGACAGGGTGAGCACCAATAACCCAATGGACATAATTTTGAAACAAAGATGACAAGGAAGTCACCCCGTCCCATGTTGTCAAACCATCCTGATTGAATGGTATTGTGCGTCCTTGTTTTGTCATTTCTGTATTTTATTATTGTAGTTTGTGTGAGTGTCTTGTTCGTATTTATTTTATGTCAGAGTTTTGTATGTTGTTAATTATTTAATTAAATAATGTTTATAATAGTGTTGGAAAAATTTGAAATTAAATATAAAAGTTTTATTTAAAATTCATGTGTTTTATTTGAGTGTTAACTAAATCATTTAAGATTAGTATTTTGTTAAACTAATCAAATTAGAATGGTGAGGATAATTATAAAATAAATTATTTGAATAAATTAAATTGGGTGCATTGCAAGTAAAGCTTGCAAAATCAGAATTAAAAGAAAAAAAAATATTGATAAATGGAAAAATTCACTAAAAGAATAGATAAGATAAAAGGACGAATGCGAGTTAAGTGTTGGCTGGAAAAGGTGTGATTAAAATTATAAAAATTCTTTTAAGTTGGATTTTTAGAGCTTTCGAGAAAGAAGAGTTATATTTTTATTTAATTGCATATTTGTGAGTTTTGATTCACGGGGAAGACTTGGACAAAAGTTGCACAATATAAATATTTCTGAATTATTAGATCTTCTAAAGTTTTCTGGGAAGTTATTTCATTCTTATGTTTTCACTATTCTTGAGAGATTTTCTAAATGGAATAGTAGATTAGAGATTTGAGCAAGGAATTCTGGAGAAGAGATTCTAAAGAAGGAACAAGAGCTATCTGAAGAGGCTATTTGGATCAAGCGAAGCTTTATCAAAAATTTCAACACAGGACTCTAGGTTCTAATTTCTTGTTAACTTTTCTGATTCAAAGAAAAATAAAAATAGTTAAATATGATTTTTGTGAGAAAAGAAACAATGAGAGATTTTAGAAAACTCTTTCAGGAAATAACTGAGAACAATATTCATTTTATGATGATGCCCAATCTGTTTATGATTTGCTTTGAAAGAAAACATTATTTTTCCTCCAAAACAAATAAATGTTGATTATATACTCTTATGTATATATATATATATATTTAAAATATATTGTGCTGACATCTGTATGTTAACCAGTTCTCCTATAGAAGTTGGTTTTGTGAAATATATATATATATATATATATATATATATATATATATAATATAAAATACATATTTATATTTATAATTTTTATTTTTTTTGTTACTGTTAAAAGAAATGATATTCAAAATTTTAGTTTTCCCATGCCGAACCAGTACATGGTTGGCGAATTTCATATAGGGTACACATTTTTTTTTTAAATAAAAGTTCTTTTAAAAAAAATTGTATAGAATTAAATTAATTTTTTTATTGAATTTGTGTGGCTGACTATTACCCCCCATACTCTCACAACAGTCTTAAAGAGTGTTGTACACAACATCAATAAGACTGTTGTGCATAGTGCTTTATAGGTCGAATGGCCTTTCTTTGCATTTGTTTTATTTTGGTTTTTAAAATTTGATTTATAGATAAATATATATATATATATATATATATATATATATATATATATATATATATATATATATATATATATATATATATATATATATATATATATAAATTTCATTTTTAGTATTAGAAAAATATAACTATGAATATTACAGGAAAGATGAATTTTATTAGGAATTGGAATTTTTAGAAATTATTACAGAATTAGTTCAAGGAAAAGAGAAGTTTGTAAGGTAATTAAAAGAATTATTTTAAACTTGGTGTGAAATTTATCACGTTGTTTTAGTTTCTAATTCTGATTGACTTCTTTATTTCCTTGAGTTATCTTTTTGACTTTTGTAATGAGGGAACCCTGTTGATCTTATGAACCCAATTTTTGGAGTTGTGAACCCTAGTTTTCTAGAGGCATTTTCTTATCATTGGATGTTTACCCTTGTTTTATGTGCTCAAAATGATGCACAATTTAGGATTATTATTTTGGAAGGGTTGTACGAGATTGTTCAGATTTTAATTATGGGTTATCGCAAGATGGGTAATGCCTCACATGTATTTTTTTTGAGATATATTCTTTATACTTTATGGTACAACCCTTGCCTTGTTTTTTTTTATGTTAGGGGTCTCATGGAGAGTGGCTCTTCGTGGGGGCCAGTGCCTCGAAAGGAGGAAGAGCTCAGGATAACCCATGTAAGAGTAGTTTAACAAGTGAAAACCTAATAATAGAACTTAGGGAGATGGGTAGTAAAACATATAAGATAAACATTGGATACCTCATCTATGCATTAGGGCTAGCGCAGACAAATGGTAGACTAAGAAGTTTGTGGTTGGAAAAGTGATAACCCTGTCCTCACAAGAGGTTGATGGCTCCACATGAGCTACACTATGGGGTCGACACCTCAAGTAGGAGGAAGGGACATGATAATCATAGATTGGGGCCGATGCCTTAGGTTGGAGGAAGGGCTAGGATAACCCATGTAAGCTATGCGATGACACTCTCCACTAGACGCCCTTATGCCTTATTTTTGGTTGCCTTTGGAATTGTATTCTATTTGTTGTTTCAGTTTCATTTGGAAATGTTTCATGATTGTTCTTTGGTTACTTGGTTAGTGGTTATTACCTTGTTTTTTTGTGATGATATTTATGGCTTTAAATTATTATGTTGACTCATGAATGTCGACGTTTATGTCTTTTGTAATCCTTGATGTTGTTTTGGAGCTATTGCACTATGTTGTCTTTTATTGGGCATTGGTCTATGGCATTCATGGTTGTGATTACTTCCTTGTCACCTCTGAGCATAGGGGGTGGGTTATTTATAACCCACGTGGTTGGGTGGAACATGCTCCGCACCCATTGGGTTCCCCATCGACGTCCTTTCTTCTCATCATTCTTCAGTTGGAGTGTGTACTAGTTGTTCACTTTGTAATTCAGATGTTACTGTACTATGCATTATCCCACTTGTATGGGAGATTTATTGTAATTCATTTATTGAGAACATGTAATGTAATGTTTAAACGATGATGTATTATTTCAAAACCTTTGTAAACATTATGGTTTGAGATTCATTATGATTGTAATATGTGATGTAATGATACTGTTACTTATGGTTCATGGATGTACTTCTATAAATGGTTATTGTAATATTTTGATGGATGTAATTTTGGATAAGTTAATTTAGTTTCATCATTTACCTTTTTGTTAATAGTTGTGCAATGTGACCTTGTGTTCCCCAGAGAGCTAGACATGATAATGTTAATGTGCAATGTGAATATGATTTAAGGTTTATTTGCATGGTTACTTTGTATTTTAAGAAAAAAAATTGGTTGCAATGTATGTTCTTTGGGGTTTGCACGATGAGCGTTACATAATATCAACATGGATTATAAATGGGTCATTGCCAAATGGATCATTTTTACAAAAAAGAAAGGATCACCTAGAAAATAGAAAAGAAGATAGAGAAGAGTGTTACAATGGGACACCACAACATTAATAACACCTTTGAATCCTTACTAAAAGTTTTCCATACCTTCTACTCATTGCATCTAGTAATTCGACACATGAAAGCTCACACTACACTTGATAAATTTAAACTTTATAACTCAAAAAATTATATCATTTGCATCTTACACTTCTATCTTATCATCCTTCACAACTCAACACCTATTTATGCCATCTTTAACCTTCAAAATATTCTCTGAGGTTAGTTATGCACCTCAACCATGTGAATTCAAATTAGGTTGGCACCAAAACATTCTCATGGTGGAAAGGAATGAAGGCGGACTAGAACACACCTTAACATAGACCCAAATCTACTCAAACATATCGCAGCATGCTTCCACAAACCCCAAAGCAACTCTACAATTAGTGTAAACACCCATAGTCAATAAAATCTATGTAAACACCATTAACCTTACAAGTACATGATTCCTTTGATCCAAATACAACTCATAAACAAAACATGTCACTTGAACATAATATGGAATATTCGACAAACAACCTAAAACCCAACAAATTCCATTGCAATGACTTTCACCCGAAGAATGTACACACCTAATATGTAATACCCCTCATGTTGTTGGGACTTATTAGTTTTAAAATATTTTGTGTGATACGTTGAGACTATGATAGTACTATTTATTGTTTGGTGATTATGCTACTTCATTTGAGGACATGTTTTTTTGATATGACATTATGGTTTGGTGAGGTTAATTTGATTTCAATAGTTCATTGTGATGCAGTGATTTAGTAAATTATTTTATGATGTGATCAATTAGTTAGAAATATTATTTTATGATTGATATTGTAATTATTAGAATAGTCTGGTGAGAGGACAGTGTAGCACCACTCGTTCATGAGTTCCCTACTACGCTGCAATTCCATCTCACAATATGATGTTTTGATTATATATATACACATGTACACGATCTTGTTTGTATACAAGAATTGCAGGTATAGAGTTTTGATTCCACCTGCTTTGGCAGGATAGGGCGAGCATCAAATTACCCAATGGACATGATGTTGAAATAGAGATGACAAGGAAGTCACCCTGTAACATGGTTGTATAACCGTACTAATTGAGCGGTATTGTGCATCTTTGTTTTTGTCATTTCTGTAATTTATTATAGTGGTTTGTGTGACTCTACTGTTCGTATTTATTTTATGTTTGTGTTTTGTATATTTTGAGTTATTTAATTAATGATGTTAATAAATGTTTATAATAGTGTTGGAATAAATGTGAAATAAAATATTAAAAAAAAAATTTAAAAGTGATGTGTTTTATTTAAGTGTTAATTAAATTATTTAAGATTAGTATTTGTTTAATTTAATTAAATTAGCATGTTGAGGATAATTATGAAATAAATAAATTACATAAATCAAATTGTGTGAATTGCAAGTAAAGATTGTAAAATCAGAATTAAAACAAAAAGTATTGTTAAATGGAAAAAAATCAATAAAAGAAAAGAAAAGATAAAAAGGACCAATGAGTTTTGAGTTTGGCTGAAAAATTGGAATTAAATTAGAAAAATTCTTTTAATTTGGATTTTTAGAACTCTTGGAAAAAGGGAAGAGATATGTTTTATTTAATTGCAAAATTTGAGACTTTTGATACACAGGAAAATTGTAGAAGTTGCATAAAAAATGGAGTTTTTGGAAATGGGATTTTCCCTTGTTCTTCTTCTGTAGTAAATTATTTTAGGTTTCATTGTTCAAAAATAGAGGTTATTCTGGATTAAGTTTAAATTAGAGAATCTATCAAGGGAAGTTGGTGAAAAGAATCTGAAGAAGGAATGGGAGCTCTCGAAAAGGAAATCTAGATCAAGCAAAGCTTCATCAAATTTTCAATAGTGCAGGACTCCAAGTTCCAATTTGTTGTTTCATCAATTTTTTGATTGAAAGAGAAATAAAAAAATAGATAAATATGATCTTTTTGTGAGAAATGAAAATGTGTGGTTTTAGAAAACTCTTTTTGGAAATAATTGAGAACAATGTTCATTTTATGATGATGCCCAATTTGTCTATGATTTGATTTGAAAGAAAACATTCTATTTCCTCTAAAACCAATAAATTTTTTATTATACACTCTTATGTATATATATATATAATATATATACATTTGTTGTGTTAGATAAATAGTTTTCCTACAGAATTTGGTTGGAGAAACTTGTACATAAATATAGATACACACACACACACACACACACACACACACACATATATATTAAATATAATGATTCTTTTTTTTATATTGTATGCATAAAATTCTGTGATTTGTATATTTTTAACCGTGTATGTGTTTGAATCAAAGAAAAAAAAATATTGGAGGGGTTAACTTTATTTTCCATATTAAAAAAAGTTGTGAAACGAAAATTTTTTATTTCAAAATTTATTTATTAATATAAAAAAAAAATGTTTAAAGAGTGTGGGGAGGGACGGTGCTGGGCTATACACCCCCTGTACCCCTCTGCACAGTTAGTAGGACTACGCACAACAGTCATAATGACTGTTGTGTGCAATACTGTCAAAGACCGATGACCTTATTGCATTCGTCAAGTTGTTTTTTATTATATATATATTTAAATATATATATATATATATAAATATATATATATATATATATATTAATTTCTTTTTTAGTATGAAAAATTATAATTGTAATGATTTCGTATAAGGAAAAAGAGAGGTTTTGTAATGTAATTAAAACAATTATATTAAATTTTTGTGGGAGTTTTTATGTTACTCTATTTTCTAAGTCTGCTTGACTTCTTGGTTTCCTTGAGTTATTGTTTTGAATTTTTTAATGTGGGAAACCTGTTGATCTTTTGAACTCAAATTTTTGTGGTTGTGATCTTTAGTGTTCCAGTGGTGTGTTTGTATTGTTAGATGTTTATCCTGGTTTCATGGGCTATTGATGTTGCAAATTATTAATATTATTATTTTGGAAGGGTTGTACAAATTGTGTTGAGACTTGGTTTATTTAGTTAGTGATATGGGTAATACCTCGCATGTTTTTGATTGATTTTTAATCCTTTGTTCCTATGGTACAACCATTGCGTTATTTTGTTATGTTTGGGGTCTTACGGAGAGTGGCTCTTCGTGGGGGTCAGCACCTCAAAAGTGGGAAGGCCTCAGGATGACCCACGTAAGAGTAGATTAACAAGTGAAAACCTAATAATAGAACTTTGGGGGATGGGTAGTCAAAAAACATAAGATAATATTGGATACATCATCTCTACATTAGGGATTTCACAGAATAATGGTAGATTGAGAAGGTTGTGGTTGGCAAAGTCATAACCTCGTCCTCATGAGAGGTTAACGGCTCTGCATGAGCTACCCTATGGGGTCAGTGCCTCAAGTAGGAGGAAGGGCCAGGATAACCATAGATGGGGGTTGGCACCTCATGTTGGAGGAAGGGCCAAGATAACCCATGTAGGCTATGCGATGACACTCTCCACTATATACCCTTATGCCTTGTTTCTTGGGTGCATCTGGAATTGCATTCTGATTGTTGTTTCAGATTCTTTTGGAAATGATTTAGGATTTTTCTTTGGTTACTTGGTTAATGGTTATTTCCTTAGTTATTGTGATGAGTTTCATGGCTTTATATTATTACATTGTCTCATGGATGTTGTCGTTTATGTCCTTGTAATCCTTGATGTTGTATTGGTATTATTGTACTATGTTGTTCTTTGTTGGAGTTCTTTTATGGCATTCATGGTTTTGATTACTTCCTTGTCACCTTTGACCAAAGGGGGTGGGTTATTTATAACCCACATGGTTGGGTGGAACGTGCTCCATACCCATTGGGTTCCCCATCAATGTTTGTTCTTCTTAGCATTCTTTAGTTGGAGCTTGTACCTGATATTCATTTGTAATTCATTCATTATTTGTAGTATGTATGTATCCCACATGTATGGGAGATTCCATTGTATTCATTGTGGATCATGTAATGTATTAAACAACGATGTATTATACATGAAACTTTTGTAAACATTATTGTATAAGATTCATTATGGTTGTATCATATGATGTACTATTCTTTTACTTATGGTTCATGGATGTACTTCTGTAAATAGTTATTGTAATGTTATGATGGATGTAAATTTGGATAAGTCATTTAACATTATATTTTATCATTTCATTTTGAGTTTGTTATGTGATGTGACCTCCCGTGCCCAAGAGGACATGATGTTATGATGTTAATGTGCAATGTAAATATGTTTAAACTTTTTGTTGCATGTTCACTTTGTATTATTTAAAAACAAAATGGTTGCAATGTTTATCCTTTGGGATTTGCACGACGGGCGTTACAACTTGGTATCAGAGCCAATGTTTGAAAATGCCAGGGTCTCTGGGTAGTTAAGTCCATTAGGAAACCTTGCATTTGAATCTTGAGCTCACTTTTACCTTTATCTTGTTGCGCAGAAATATGCCTCGAGGTAAAGGATGTGGCCAAGCAAGAGGTTGTGGTGCTAGTCAGAGAGCAAATGAGAAAAGTCCTTCAATTCCTTGTTCCCATGATTCTGAGCATGAGGAACAACAGAGTCTCCATGGAAATCCATCAGGTGGTTAGAACCCAAGACATCCTGGATTAGACAGTCAGTTACAACACATTCTTGCAGAGATTCTTGATCGGTTAGGACCTAGGCCAGAGGAAGTGCAGCAGGTTGAGAGAGAAATAGAAAGGTTATCGAGGCAAAGGGAAATAAATGCAGAATAGGATGCAGTCATAGCATGTCATATGAGAGATTTGATGAGAGCTCACCCTACTACTTTTGATGGTTCTAGTGGAGGTTTGGAAGCTAAGACATGGCTAATTGACTTGGATCATTGTTTCACAATGCACCCGTATGGTAGCAATACAAAATCTCAGTGTGCAATTATGCATCTACAAGGATTCACATCTACTTGGTGGTGTCTTTAAGAAGAAAAGTTACACCTTGATAGTAGTAAGGTCACATCAAAATTATTTTTGGATAGGTTCATGGCTCACTTCCTCTCAGATCATTGGAGGCAACACAAGGTCGATGAGTTTCATGATCTCAAGTAGTTGTCGATGTCAGTGGAATAGTATGAGCAGCGCTTCTATGATTTGAAGTAGTATATAGGAATCAACCATGATGAAGACATGTTGGTGCAACATTTTATTCGAGGCTTAAATGCCCACATTAGTGGAGGCATGTGTGTCTTCAAGCCAAAGATGATGGAAATGGTGGTTGAAAAGGCTCATTTGGTAGAGGAAAATTTGGCCATGGCATTAGGTGGTCACATTGGAGTTTAGATCAGCAGTGCACCTACACCTCGTTTTAGCACTCATGGAGGCCAGTCACAGGGTGCATGATCTTCTAGGAATAGGTATCCACCCTCTAAAGGGGATCAACATCAGCAACAGTCACAACCAAAAAATAAGAACTTTCAATCTCAGTAGGGTGGAAATTCTCAATTTCATAGGGATCAAAACAAGAACCGAGATCATTAGGAGCATTTTGTGTGATCTACACTAGCTAGTTTTCAGTCAGCACTGAGTTGAGGAAGCTTTCAATAGTTAAATGATCCATCAAGAGGCAGAGGATTTGGCAAGGGTACTAGTTGCTACTCATGTGGGCAGCAAGGGCATATCACCAGATTGTGTCCTCAGAAGAACACCTCAGGATTTAATCAGAGGCCAGATGGATCGGAGCTAACAATAGGCAATGAAGGGAGATATCATCATGTCTTTCCTACAGTGGATAATCGATAGGTAGACCACCAGAGCACCATCATTGAGATATCAGGTGTGTTGCATAATACTAGCATTTCTATACTTTTTGATTCTGGTGCATCTAATTCTTTTGTGTCCTTTAGTAGTTGAGCAATGTGGACTAGTGGAAACTAGTCAAGGCATAAAATGGAAAGTTGAATTGGCCTCAGGGTCAAAGGATGTTGTACAGAAGCTTGTGTAGGGTTGTAGTCTAAGAATAGGGGAATTGTCAACTATAGTGGACCTCAGAATCCTACCACTTGGCTCTTATGATGCCGTCTTGGGCATGGATTGGTTGAGTGCACACCATGCTATAATTGAATGTCACCATAAAGCAATTTGGTGCATTGATGGTTCTAGAAAGGAGGTGGAGATCGTGGGTGTTCAAAGCCCCATTTCATTGCAAATGATCTCTGCCATGCAGCTTAAAAGGTACTTCTGATAGGGTTGTCAGCTCTTTGCAGTATCTATGAGTGATCTAGAGTTAGAAGATAGTCGAGGGATATCATTGGATGATTACCCTCTCTTTAGGGAGTTTTCTGATGTGTTTCTAGAAGAGATACCTGGTATGCTGCCAAAGTGAGATATGGATTTCAAGATTGATCTAGTACCTCGAGCTCCATATTAGATGACAACACAAGAAGTTTAGGAACTTTGTCTAGAGTTGGAAGAGTTGTTGGTGAAGTGGTTTATCCACCTAAATGTTTCCCCTTAGGGAGCACCTGTGATATTCATAAAGAAGAAGGATGGTTCTCTTCGTTTGTGTATTGATTACAGGAAGTTGAACAAGGTAACGGTGAAGAACCACTATACCTTGCCCAAAATTGATGATCTCTTCAATCAGATAAAAGGGGTGAAGGTGTTCTCTAATATTGATGTCAAATTAGAATATCATCAGTTGCATATTGCAGATTCAGATATTCATAAAACAACATTTTATACTTGATACAGACATTACGAGTTCACTGTGATGTTGTTTGGGTTAACGAATGCACATTCAGTCTTTATGAACTTAATGAATGGAGTGTTTCGTATGTACTTGGATAGATTTTTCCTTGTGTTTCTCAATGACATACTGATTTATTCTAGGTCTATGGAGGAACATTAGGAAAATCTAAAATAGGTGTTACAATGCTTAAGGGACAATCAATTTTTTTCCAACCTAGCAAAATGTGACTTTTATAAGATTGAAGTTCAATATTTGGGCCATGTTATTTCTGGTGAGGGAATTTTAGTTGATCCTACAAAGATTGAAGCCATTGTGGATTGGCCCACGCCCACAAATGGCTCAAAAATTCATAGCTTCATGGGACTTGTAGGCTATTATCGGTGGTTTGTCCAAGGCTTCTCTAGGATGGCACATCCCATTACCTCTCTCCAGAGGAAGGGAAAGAATTTCCTTTGGCCCGATCAATGTCAGTTAGCTTTCCAAATTCTTAAGGAAAAGTTGACTAGTGCTCCAATATTAGCAGTATCAGATCCGACAAGTGACTTTGTTGTTTGTATGGATGCTTCTTTAGAAGGCTTAGGGGCCATGTTGATGTAAGAAGGTCGAGTGATTGTTTATGAATCATGAAAACTTAAGGATCATGAACTTAATTACCCCACAAATGATTTGGAGTTAGCTGCAATTGTTCATGCCTTGGTAAGATGGTGACACTTTCTCCTAGAGCATTAGTTCGAGTTGCATACAGATCATCATAGTCTACAATACATCTTTATGTAGCCGAACCTGAATGCAATGCAGAGAAGGTGGATGGAATTCTTGTGCACATATGATTTTGAAGTAAAATATATTCAGGGAAAAGAGTGTGGTGGTAGATGCGTTGAGTAGATGTAAGCATGATATTTTTGCTATGGCTCTTGAGGTTGATTCAAAGAGTTAGATCCTCATAGCTCTTTCTTCAGATCCTTGGTATCAAGTGGTGAAATCAAAGATTGAGTCGGGTAGAGCGTTGCAAGGTAAATTTGTTGGATACTCTTTGGACTCAGATGGTTCTTTGCGCTATGTAGGCCAAATGTATGTACCTCCTATAGAGGGTCTTCACACCCTAATCTTGAATGAAGCCCATCAGACTCCTTATTCGGCACATCCTGGAGTTAAGAAAATGTACGTTGATCTTCACTCACTATATTTTTGGGTAGGATTGAAGCATGACATCACTGATTTTGTGGCTAGGTGTCTAGAATGTCAAAGAGTTAAGGCTAATCATCATCATCTAGAAGGGTTGTTGCATCCTCATCTTGTTCCAGAGTGGAAGTGGGACATTATTTCTATGGATTTCATTGTCAACTTGCCTATGTCTTCCAGGCGGCATGACACTATCATGGTCACTATTGATAGGTTGACCAAGGTAGCCCATTTCTCTCCTATTTGATCTTCTTATACTAATTTTGTGGTGGATAGGGTGTTCATGGAAGACATTTTTTTATTGCATGGGATACCGTGCAAAATTATTTCTAACAGAGATCTAGTATTCACATCCACATTATCGACATCTTTGCAATGGTCCTTAGGGACTAAGTTGAATTTTAGTTTTTCCTACCATCCTAAGATAGATGGTTAGATTGAGAGAGTCAATCAAGTTCTTGAGGATATGCTCTACATGTATGTCATGGAGCAACAATCTCATTGGGAAGATTATCTACACTCGGTCGAGTTTGCCTATAACAATGGCTATCATAGTTCAATTGGCATGGATCCACATTAGGCTTTGTATGGTCATCCTTGTCATACCCCTTTGAGATGGGATCGATTAGAGGATAGGGTTCTTCTTGGACTTGCAATGCTTCAAGATATGGAGTAGCTGGTAGGTCGCATCCAAGAGCATCTAGTAGTGGCTCAAGATAGGTAGAAGAAGTATGTTGATGCACACAGAGTTGATCGACAATTTGTAGTTGGAGATCGAGTGTTTCTTCATGTTCATCCATGGAAGAGCCCTATTCATTATGGAAAGCGTTCTAAGCTTGTGCCCCACTTTGTAGGGTTGTTTGAGGTGTTAGAATGAATTGATCTTGTTGCCTACCGCCTAGCCTTGCCACCAAGTCTATTGCAGATTCATAATGTTTTTCATGTTTCAGTCCTTAGACCATATTTTTTTGATGTTACTCACGTACTTTATTGGAATGCTCTATAGGTCAAGGATGGGTAGCTAGCTCTAGAGCCCGTGGCCATGCTGCAGCACAAGAGACTCATTCTCAGAGGCAGCGATATTGAGCAGGTGTGGCTCCAGTGGCATCCCAATGATGAGACTTCAGCGACATGGGAGGATGTTGTTGGTGTAATTAATTATTTAATTACAACCTTTGATCATGATACTTTAGAGGAGATTGAGTATTTAATACACCCTTTTATTATGATACTTTCAAGGAGCTTGAGTATTTAGACACCCTTACATGTTTCAATGGATTAGAGGCTTGTCTCACAGTTCCTACTCTTTAGCCTGAGATTATCCATGTATCATCTATTGTTCTTGATGACATCAGTATCACCACATTGGCCTCTATGGATTTAGTTCAACATCATGACCATCTTGGTCATTCATTATCTACTACATCATGGGATTCTTATCTTGCAGATGCATTTTTGTTTGTTGAGTCTCACGCTGTAGATCTTGAGGATTATTTTGAGGGCATTCATCTCCTCTTCCTTGACAGTCAGGCTATCATTGTATGCCCACCATTATCCATGCATTCAGAGGTTGCATTTTAGGATTCTCCACATCAGTTTGGATTTGGTATCATTTGTTTCAGTTTAGACAGAGAGATTCTTCAGCATCTTATCATGGGACACATCTTGAGATAGATTGGTTCATCACTCTTCATAGGGTTTCTTCAACATCATCATTTGGATCCATTTCTTCCCAAGGGGAGGAATATTATTAGCTGCTTTAGAATCTCCTTTTGGATTCTACATCAAGCATCTACCATTGTGACAAGAGTTTCTTGATTGTGGGGAGGCCTTCTTGTCTATTTATATCTCTCCTATGGAGACCATTGTATATGTACTTATATGATAGAAGCTATCTATGGGGGGTATCATGTAATCCACCTCCTATCCTTCTTTCATTAGTGCATTTCATTCTTTTCACATTCTATTTTGGGGAGGAGTTTTGTTCCCATGTGGTTTTCTCCTTTACCCTGTTTGAATTATTTTGCATTACATTTGTAAATGACTACCTAATCAGGCCTTGTTTTCAGGACTCATCTTTGTATAATAATTTTCTTCTCCCTAAGTTGCACTTATGGGGGGTTGGTGTAATTAATTATTTAATTACACTTTAGCATAAGTTTACTTAGGATACTTTATTTCCTAGGATAATTATTATTTAATTATTATCCTTATCTTGTTGAGCTATCTTGATGCTCAAGATAATATTAGGGTTATGCACCTTTGATTTTATAAAGAAAATCATTATCATGTAATTATTGAATTCTTGAATAATAATTATTTACACATCTTCTTGAAAATCTCTACTTTTTCTATGTTTTTCTTCTGTGGAATGATATTCTAGTTTGCAAATCTGATCTTGGTTTCTAACAGATGCCTCCTATATCAGGGAATCCTACCCTTACTTGTTTTCTAGATTCTAGGAGTAAGCCGGATTCATGGAGGGGAGGATGTAATACCCCTCATGTTGATGTTGGGACTTATTATTTTTCTATGCTTTTGTGTGATATGTTGAGACTATGATAGTACTATTTATTATTTGGTGATTATGCTACTTCATTTGAGGACATGTTTTTTTGATATGATATTATGGTTTGGTGAGGTTAATTTGATTTTAGTAATGCATTGTGATGCATTGATTTAGTAAATTATTTTATGATGTGATCAGTTAGTTAGAAATGTTATTTTATGATTGATATTGTAATTGTTAGAATAGTTTGGTGAGAGGATAGTGTAGAACCACTCGTTCCTGAGTGCCCTGCTACGTTGCAATTCCCTCTCACAATATGATGTTTTGATTATATATATATATATATACATGTACACGATCTTGTTTGTATGTAGGAATTAAAGGTATAGAGTCTCGATTCCACTTGCTTTGGTAGGATAGGGTAAGCATCAAATTACCCAATGAGCATGATGTCGAAACAGAGATGACAAGGAAGTCACCTCGCCCATGGTTGTCAAACCGTCCTGATTTAGTGGTATTGTGTGTTTTTGTTTTTGTCATTTATGTAATTTATTATAGTGGTTTGTGTGAGTGTACTATTCCTATTTATTTTATGTTTGTGTTTTGTATATTGTGATTTATTTAATTAATGATGTTAATAAATTTTTATAATAGTGTTGGAATAAATATGCAATTAAATATAAAAAGTTTTATTTTAAAAGTTATGTGTTTTATTTAAGTGTTAATTAAATTATTTAAGATTAGTATTTGTTTAATTTAATTAAATTACCATGTTGACGATAACTATGAAATAAATAAATTAAATAAATCAAATTGTGTGAATTGCAAGTAAAGCTTGCAAAATCATAATTAAAACAAAAGGCATTGTTAAATGGAAAACAATCAATAAAAGAAAAGAAAAGATAAAAAGGACCAATGAGTTTTGAGTTTGGCTGAAAAGATGGAATTACAGTAGAAAAAAATAAAAAATTGGATTTTTAGAACTCTTGGAAAAAGGGAAGAGATATCTTTTATTTAAT
The DNA here is from genome assembly GCA_007258455.2 of Sequoia sempervirens. Lineage (NCBI taxonomy): Eukaryota > Viridiplantae > Streptophyta > Pinopsida > Cupressales > Cupressaceae > Sequoia > Sequoia sempervirens. Next base: position 421,867,870 of record VDFB02271358.1, on the reverse strand, counting down.
TGCAAAATTTGAGAGAATTTTGATGCATGGGAAAATTACCAAAGTTTTAGAAAATATGGAGTTTTTGGAAATGGGATTTTCCCTTGTTCTTCTTCTGCAATAAATTAATTTAGGTTTCATTGTTCGAAAAGAGAGGTTATTCTAGATTAAGTTTAGATTAGAGAATCTATCATGGGAAGCTGGTGAAGAGAATCTGAAGAAGGAACAAGATCCCTCAAAAAGGAAATCAGGATCAAGCAAAGCTTCATCAAATTTTCAATAGCGCAGGACTCTAGGTTCCAATTTCTTGCTTCATCAATTTTCTGATTCAAAGAGAAATAAAAAAATAGATAAATATGATCTTTCTATGTGAAATGAAACTATGTGTTTTTAGAAAAATATTTTTGGAAATAATTGAGAAAAATATTCATTTTATGATGATGCCCAATTTGTCTGTGATTTGATTTGAAAGAAAACATTGTATTTCCTCTGAAACCAATAATTTTTTGATTATACACTCTTATGTATATATATATATTAAAATATATATATATATTAATATATATATATAATATACATCTATTGTGTTAGACAAATAGTTTTCCTATAGAATTTTGTTTGAGAAACTTGTATATAAATATAGATATACATATATAGATATACATATATATATAGATATATACATATATTTATATATATATTAAATATACTGATTCTTTTTTTTATATTGTATGCATAAAATTCTGTGATTCATATTTTTTTTAACCCTGTATGTGTTTGAATCAAAGAAAACAAATTTTTTTTTGAGGGGCGAACTTTATTTTCCATAGAAAAAAAATTGTGAAAGGAAAATTTTTATTTCAAAATTAATTTATTAATAAAAAAAATAGTTTAAAGAGTGTGGGGAGGGATGACACTAGGCCGTATCCCCCCAACCCCTTTGTGCATTCAATAGGACTACACATAGTAGTCATTATGATTGTTGCACGCAGCAGTCATAATGACTGTTGTGCGTAGTATTGGTAAAGGCCGACGACCTTATTGCATTCGCCAAGTTGTTTTTTATTATATATATAGTGTGTGTGTGTGTGTGTGTGTGTGTGTATTTTTATTTAATATTGATATATAAAATATATATATATATATTTATTTATTAATTTTTATGTAATTTCTTTTTTGGAATTTTGATTTATATATATATATATATATATTTAAAATATATATCTATTAATTTCATTTTTAGTATGAAAAATTATAATTGTAATGATTTCGTATAAGGAAAAAGTTTATTAGGAACTATAATTTTATTTATTGAAATTTATTATAGAATTAGTTACAAGAAAAAGAGAGGTTTTGTAATGTAATTAAAAGAATTATATTAACTTTGTGTGGGAGTTTTTATGTTACTCTATTTTCTAAGTATGGTTGACTTCTTGGTTTCCTTGAGTTATCATTTTGACTTTTTTAATGTGGGAACCCTATTGATCTTATGAACCCAAATTTTGGTGGCTATGAACCTTAGTGTTCTAGAGGTGTGTTTGTATTGTTGGATGTTTATCCTAATTTCATGGGCTATTGATGTTGAAAATTATTAATATTATTATTTTGGAAGGGTTGTATGAATTCTGTTGAGACTTGGTTTATTTGGTTAGCGAGATGGGTAATTCCTCGCATGTTTTTTATTTATTTTTAGTGCTTTGTTACTATGGTACAGCCCTTGCATGATTTTGTTATGTTTGGGGTCTTAGGGAGAGTGGTTCTTCATGGTGGTTGGTGCCTCAAAAGGAGGAAGGGCTTAGGATAACCCACGAAAGAGTAGATTAACAAGTGAAAACCTAATAATAGAACTTAGGGGGATGGGTAGTAAAAACACATAATATAATATTGGATACCTCATCTATGCATTAGGGCTATCGTAGACTAATGGTAGACTGAGAAGGCCATGGTCGGGAAAGTCATAACCTCATCCTCATGAGAGGTTAACGACTCTGCATGAGCTACCCTATGGGTCTGATCCCTCAAGTAGGAGGAAGGGCCAGGATAACCATAGATGGGGGTTGGTGCCTCATGTTGGAGGAAAGGCCAGGATAACCCATGTAGGCTATGCGATGACACTCTCCACTAGATACCCTTATGCCTTGTTTCTTGGTTGCCTCTGGAATTACATTCTGATTGTTGTTTCAGATTCTTTTGGAAATGATTTATGATTGTTCTTTGGTTACTTGGTTAATGGTTATTTCCTTAGTTATTGTGATGAGTTTCATGGCTTTATGTTATTAAGTTGTCTAATGGATGTTGTCATTTATGTCCTTGTAATCCTTGATGTTGTAGTGGTATTATTGTACTATGTTGTTCTTTGTTGGAGTTTTTTTATGGAATTCTTGGTCATGATTACTTCTTTTTCACCTCTGAGCACGGGGGTTGGGTTATTTATAACCCACGTGGTTGGGTGGAATGTGCTCCGCACCCATTGGGTTCCTCATCAATGTTAGTTCTTCTCATCCTTCTTAGGTTGGAGCTTGTACCTGATATTCATTTGTAATTCATTCATTATTTGTACTATGTATGTGTCCCACATGTATGGGAGATTCCATTGTATTCATTATGGATCATGTAATGTATTCAACAACGATGTATTCTACATGAAACTTTTGTAAACATTATTGTATAATATTCATTATGGTTGTATCATATGATGTATTATTCTTCTACTTATGGTCTGTGGATGTACTTATGTAAATGGTTATTATAATGTTATGATGGATGAAAATTTGGATAAGTTATTTAACATTATATTTTATCTTTTTGTTTTGAGTTTGTTATGTGATGTGACCTCGTGTGCCCCAAAGGACATAAAGTTATGATGTTAATGTGCAATGTAAATATGTTTAAATGTTTTGTTGCATGTTCACTTTGTATTATTTACAAAAAAAATGGTTGCAATGTTTGTCCTTTGGGGTTTGCATGACGGGTGTTACATAATACACTTAGATAATATTTCCCTACATTGTAACTCAAGAAACTAACTTCCAGGGCATGAAACCTCAAAATAATTAAACAAAATAAAGATCCAAACATTATAGGAATACTTTTAGATCCACAAGACTTGAAGCCAAATTACAGAGAAATGTGGATCAAAACCATTTCTCCTATCTACCTTTATAATACATAATTCATATACTAGTGGAAAAAAAAATCTTTTTACAACAATATCGTACACTAAATTCTATATATAACACCTTTGAACACCTCTAATCAACATATCCAAACTTCACAAGAAAATATTCAACATAGAAGAAATGCAAAGATAAAATTGGGACACTACTATATAACACACAACACCACTACAACAAATAGTTTCCTCTTTTTATTAAAATTTTCTCAAAAGAACTTAGAATCCAATCTCCAAAAACACATTCACATCATCTTCAACACTTCCTCATCACCACTGAACCAATTGCAACATACTAACTCAACCATATATCCATAGGAAAAATCTTATCAAAGCAACACTGGAGGTTGACATGAGGAGCTTACTAATGACAACATGATGCAACTAATCAAAGCATCATTGGTAATACAAGATCAATACCAACTACTCACACTCTTGCAACAATATCCCTCTCATACTATCAACACCAATGACAACACCAAACATTGTTGAGATTAATGACAATACCAACTGCACATACTTACAACATGACCATGTTCTCTTCCTTTAGATTGTAGAAAACTATTGGATTGGACTATTGAAGATTCCATTATTTGTGTATATTTTTTGTAGTATTATTTTGTTATTATTATGAATTTTTGGTGATTGACTTCCCAAGTCAATTATTGGATCATGTGATCTAATGTACTTATGATTCAATAATAGATGATATGACATCTTATATGGAGTTATTTCTCATATATTGATGTACTTGTAATTTCTTCATGTTAAAATGGTTTATTTGATTTTTAGTTGTGTTTGATATGTTACACTAATCAAGGTTATGCTAATTTTTTTCTTTCATTATTAATGCTTAAAATTAAGCACAAAAATGTTTAAGTATGCTCACAATATAATAAACATGTCTTGAGGAACTTCCAAAAGGGACATCCAATTTCTCACTTTGACCTCCCACTGATGTTAATTCCTTATTCAATCTGAGCCTTCCATAACCCTTAAAATTACCTATTGAGTATACCTTGAAACATTTGGTACCCTAATGTTAATAAAATATAATTTATATATAACATAGGTTTACAAGAAAATTTTAAATTTGTGTCTCTCTCTCAACATGGAACTCTTCTCTTTACTTTTTTTCCCCTATTGTTTAGTCATGTTGATACCAGGTGGATGGACCTAGCTAGTTTCCTCTTCTAAAACCTTTTCGTTTTTGTCATTTGGTGATATTCTTGCTAAGGGGATGGGTTCTTCAAGGATGAAAGTCAAAAAGGTTTTTTTTGTTCATTATTTGTCTCAAGCTAGTGGACAACAGATTTCATCTTCTTTTGCTTTAGTAGTTCCATTGGTTTGGAAGGATAATTCAACTTCTTATATGGATAAAGTGTTTAGTGGAAGCACATTTTTGTCTTGTTCTACTCCCTCCCCTACTACAGGTTTTAATGTTCAATGTGAAGTGAATGTTCCAAATGAAGTAATTGATGATGGAATTATGGGCTTGTAGTTTTCCCTCATGGGTAAATTCTTGTCATACCACCCTAATATTAACAAGGTGTGTAAATGGATAGATTCTTTTGGAATTTAAAAGTTGGGGTTAATATAAGTGAAATTCTAAATGGGTTGTTATTGTTTATTTTTCTTAATTTGGAGGATATGATGAAGATTCTTAGAGGTGGTCCATTGGTCCTTGATAAAAAAAATTAAAAAAAATTGCCTCTCCTTATGTAAATGGAAATTGGGGTTAGACCTATATACTATTTTGGGCATATCTACTTTGACATAAATTAGGCTTCTTGGTCTTCCATTTATTTTATGGAATCATAAAAATTTTCAAGGAATTGCCAATTATTCTTGTAGCTTTCTTTCTATTGGCAAGGTAACGACTCAAAAATCCTAGTTATTTATTTCTAGATTGTGTGTTAATGTGGTTATTAATTGTCTCCTACCTTTTTCCATAACATTGAAATCTAAATTTGGAACTTGGACCCAACCTATTGAATATGAAAGAGCTAGCCTCTATTGCCAAATATGTCAAAAGTTTGACCATCTTTGTAATGAAATTAAAAGGTTGTTGATTCTAAAAGGTAAAGTTGTTCTTGCCTTTGGTGCCCCTTCTCCTTCTAAAGGTGTACCTATAGTATTTTAAAATATGGAACTAAAATCCCCTTAATGAAAGGGGATGGGATAAATTCCATGTGGAAAGAAGTTGAATCCAAAAAGAGGGAGTTGAAACCCCCTCTGATTAATGATGAACTAGTTCTAGCCATAACTAATGAGGTGTGTAAGGATGATGGGTTGCAGAAAAAGGAATTCAATCCTTGGGATTCCTCACTTCCTCCATTTAATTATGTTGTTTTCCGCCTCTTGGAAGCACTTATGCCCAAGCTGCCCACTAGAGACTCTGATTTGGATATAAGTAAGATTTTTTTTCATTTCATTGGATGTTAAGGGAGTAATCTCATTAAACAACCTTAATAGAAGGATGTAGGATTCATTGGATATTTTGGGATTTAAGGAATTGGATCCTTTCCTACCTCTTTAAAATGATCCTCAAGAGGATTCCTATACCAAAGTAGGTGAAAAACATAAAAAATAATAAAAAAGGAGATGTAGGGGGTTGACCAAAAGGTGGGATGATTAAATAATAAATAATTAATGAAAAAAAATGTGGCTGAGGATATTTCCTTAGGAAAAAAAGGACCCTTTAGGGTCTTTCCAATAAGTCTAAACTGAAAAAGTGATGAAAAGAGGGTGCTCCCTTTGGGTTAGTATTTATCCAATATTGATTTTTTGTTTAGCTTCATGAAGATATTAAGATGGAATATTAGGGGGGTGAATAGCCCTTTAAATTATCATATTCCTAGACATAGTATAATTGATTTGAAGGTTAATATCCTCCTTATCCAAGAAACCAAAATTTAACAAGATACTTTAAAAAAAATGCCAAATCTATTTCGCCAAAGACAAAATTCTATGTTTTTAATTCTAATGGATCTTTAGGGGACTTGATACCTCCATGGAACCTAGAATATTTTTAGGTTCTCAAGGATTTAGTAAGAAAAATTATCTAGAAATAGTTTTAGAAATGTCCAAAGGAAAATTTTGAAGTGGAACCTCCTTAACATTTATGCTCCAAATACCAAAATGACAAGAAATCACTTCTAGGATTTTCTTTCCATGATTTTGTTGAAAGACTCGAGAATGAGATAGATGCTTTTGGGAGACTTCAATAACTTCCTCTAACCTTTGGATAAGTTGGGTGGGTTGGAGGATTTCATGGATAATATGCTATACATTTTTAATTTTATCATTGTTAATGGTCATGTGGATCTAGACCTTTCTATCTCCAAGTTTACTTGGTCTAATAGATATTATGGTAGTGATCATATCTATGTTAAGCTTGATAGGGTACTATTTTTCATGACTAGCATATTCTTGTTAAGCTAAATATTTCTAACCTTCCTAGGTCAACATCGGAATATAGTTCTTTGATCCTAAATTGGGAAGATCAATGATGTTTGGGCCACTATCCTTTTAGATATGAGATTATGTGGAACCAACATCTTGAGTTTAAGAATTTGATTAATTTTTGGTGAAATCAACTTTTTCAAGATACTTCAATATTTTTCCTAGCACAAAATATTAAAAGAATCAATTATAATATGCAAGCATGGAATAAATAGTTTTTTAGAAACATATTTGAAAAAAAAAATTCTCAAAAATAATAAATATAGCCAATAGAGGATGAAAATAAGGCAATGGATGAGGGTAATTCTTTAGTAGAAAATAAATTTAGGAATGAATGTTTATGGAATGCAAAAAATAGAGGAAATATTTTGGAAACAAAAATCAAGGATACAATGGCTTCAAAAAGGTGATAAGAATACATTATACTTTCAATAACCTAATTCAAAATATAGAAGAAGGAGAAAAATTAAGTCCATTATTGATGGAAAGAGTGGGTTACTATGTAAGGATGATGAAAAAGGTAATGGTGTTATATATGTATGTGCATGATTATCATGGAAAAAAGAGGCCATTTAGTGGCAAAAAATTTAGAAAAATCAGAGTTAGGAAACTTGACGTAAATATTTGAATAAGTTATCTATATTATTTCAAAAATATGTAAGAATAGAATCTGTAGAAAATTGAATTTAGTTTCTAAACTACTAGGTTTGTTTAAAAAAAAAACCTATTTGGTGAAAAATTGAAATTTCAATGCAGTGGTACTTAAATTTTAGGGAAAATATAAGAAGTAGGTGTCTCTCTGATCACCCTAACCACAATAAAATGATAATATTTTCTTATAAGATTTTATATATAACTAGAGGACTCATGCCTTGATGTGATGCCTATTTTTCTATAATTTTTTTCCAAGTAAATCATTAATTATGAATTTTTTATTACAATTTTTTTAAAAATATAAAAACTTGTATGTCTAACCACCTTAACTTGGTCAAAACTTCATGAAATTCAGTTTTCTTTTTTTAATCCTATAGTATCGAAGCATAGAATGTGATGCATGTTTTGGATTCAAAAATGTGATACCGTTTGAAATCTATAGATTTTTCAATTAGCCTATTAATTAGGACTTTAGTCATAATTTGAATAGAAAATGAATAATAATTACTTATTAAATTAAAATTAAAGCATAATTTATATCAGTGGAAATTTGAGAATCTCCTTTAAAACCCTTCTTGTTTCATCAATTTTGGGTAAAAAAATAGTCATCAGCCACATACCCATCTTATTGCCACTTTTTGGTCCATCATGATCCTGCACATACATATATCCCTTTTTTTAAATGTTGGAGGCTGTCCTACTCCTCCCTCAAATGAACTTGAGTCTTTGCCTGATATCATCCCCAGGGTTGTTTCAAATGGAGATATTTAGGATTTGGGAAGATTAGCATCGATTCGGGAGGTTAAATCAATTATTTTGTCTTTCCGATCTTATAAAGTGCTTTGACATAATTGTTTCTTACCTACCATTTTCCAAAAATTTTGGGATATATTGTCCTCATATCTTCACAATGTCACAAGAAACTTTTTCAGATTTGGGAGGCTAATTCATCAAATTAATGCTACCTTGTTTGTTTTTGTTTAGAAAAGGAAGAGGAAGCTTTGATTTTTGGACTATCATCCAATAATTTTATGTGATGCAATGTACATTAAATTTTCTAATACTATTGTCAATAGGTTGAACGTTGTTCTAGATAAAATAAACCCCATTAACTAGAAAGGATTTATTTTTGGAAGAAAAAATCTAGATGTTTTCATTGTCTCTCTTGAGTATATTCACTCAATGGAATATTCCAAGAATCCATGGATTGTCCTCAATCTTAATATTTGAAAAACTTATGACATAGCAGATTGGTGTTTCTTATTTGTTGTTTTGGAGAAATTTGATTTTACTAGAAAAAACCTAAAATTAATCAAAGAATTTGTTTCTACTCCTAGTTACTCAGTTTTGATTAATGGTATTCCCAAGGGCCTATTTTCATGTAGGAAAGGTCTAAAAAATGAATTTCTATCTCTCCCTATCTTTTCATAATTGTGGCTAAATTCTTATGTTGTAATATTTAGAAGAACCTAGATAGAGAATTGCTGAGAGGAATCAGAGTAGCTTTCTCCCTTCCTAAGCCTCACACCAATAGTTCATGAATGATACTCTTTTATTTGGTGTTTCTCCTGTTGTTAAAAAAGCCAAATGGAAATCAATACTTCAAATTTATGCATCGTCTTCTTGAAAACATGTCAATTACACCAAAAGTATGTTGTACTTCTTTAACTCAAGTCAATCTTTAAAAAGTAAGGTTTTTGATAATTCTAGAGTGTGAAGAAGTAGCCCTTCCTACCACTTATCTTGGGATTCCATTGTGAACTAAAATGCATCATATTTTTTTCTAGAATGAAATAATTGAAACAATCCAATAGATGCTAGTATTTTGGAAAGGGAAATTGTTAAGTTAGGTAGGGAAGATTCAATTCCTAGTATCATGTTTTTAAAATAGCCTTGTCTGCATTCTTTCCATTTCCAAGATGCCTACATTTATTAGCAACAAAATTGAGTAGATCCAAATAGCTTTCCTCTAGACTAGGAATGGAAGAGAGGAAGAGAGTAGCTCTAGTTAGTTTGGAGAAGGCGCGCCTCCCTAATAAGGTTGGGGGTTTAGGTATAAGAAGTCTTAACTTGTTTGATAAATCTCTCTTATCAAAGATTGGTTGGTTCTTTATTCAAGTGGAAAGGATTGGGTTAATATGTAAAAAGATAAACTTATGAATAATGAGGAATGATGTTACTTGGCTAACTCAGAAGAGTGGTCGAATGGTTCAATTTTCTAGAAAAATATAGTAAAATAAAAAAACAATTTGAAATAGGGTACTAGAAGAAGGGTTGGGAATGGAAGATGCAATACCCCTCATGTTGTTGTTTGTATTTGATACTTTTGTGGTTTTTACTTGATACTTTGAGACTTTGGTAGTTACTGTTTGTTGGTTGGATTGGTGGATTGAATAGTTTAGTCTGCTTGATGACTATGCTACTTTATTCTATGACATGATGGTTACACTTGATTTGGTAAGGTTTAATTTGATGCAGTAGTATGTTGTAATGCAATGGATTAGTAATTATTTAATGATGATATGATGTGATCAGTTTAGTTTATCAATGTTACTTTACATCTTATGTTGTATTTTTTAGTATAGTTTTGGTGAGAGGACAGTGTAGCACCACTCTTTTACAAGTGCCCTGCTACACTACAATTCCTTCTCACGATATAATTTTTTTGATTATATATCTATGTTACTTGACATTTATTGGTATGCAGGAATTGTAGGAATAAAGTCTTGATTCCAACTGTTTCAACAGGATAGGGTGAGCATTAAATTAACCCAATGGGTAGAATGTTTAAAAAGGGAGTTGATAAGGAAGTGTCTCCATCCCCAGTCTGTCATCTCGTTGTGAGTTTTGTTGTGTCATGATTGAGGTTTTTGTCCTTGTCTTTGTATTGTTAAATTGTTGATTAATTATATTATTTATGGTTAGTGGTTATTTAATTAATCATTATTTTATAAGATTAATTCATGATGCTTTGTTGCTTTGAATTAATTGTAAGTAGTAAAATGTTGAATTTTAAATATATTAGAAATTTAAAAGTTATTTAATCAATTAAAATGTAAGTAATTAAATTAAATAAATAACAATGATGATAATTATATATTAGCTTTTTCCTAATATTAAATTAGAAAATATGTAGAGAATATCATGAGAAAATAATTAATTTTTAATTAAAATTGTGAGATAAGTGTGTGCTTTTAAAAGCAAGAAAAGAACCAATGAATGGAGAGTATTTTTGAGGAAAAAGATGATGAGCTTTATTTATTTTTATTTATTTTTATTGTGAGAGAGTTTTTTACACACCAAAGGGTTTTCTAGTTTTTGTCTATAAAAGAAAAGAAAAATAGTTATTTTTTGTGCTTCTGGGTAAAAGAATTGTTTTGAAGAAAAGATTGATTCAGAAGAGAGCTGAAGGCAGGAAATTGAGAAGAAGCTACAGAGGGGATTCTACATCGAACGAAGGACTCCAGGTTCCCTTAAACTTATTGATTTATTCTTTTTGAATCTGTAAACAAAATCTTGTAGCCATGTTTAAAAATTAATTTCTCTATTTTTTTGAAAGAGGTTTTCTGTGATTGAAAATTTGATTGCTAAACCATTGAATCTCTCTATTAAAAACTATAGTTAAATCTTTTGTAGTTCATCAATAAAATTTGGTTGAGAAAATATTGTTGGAAAGAAAAATCATTTTGTTATTATGTTGAAATTGCATGCCCAAATTTATTTGTGTCTGATACTAAACAAATTGTTTATTTTATTTAATTGTAAATTCTGGCTTTATATATATATATATATATATATATATATATATATATATATATATATATATATATATTTACAAAAGTCAATATTTTTATACAGATCGAATTAAAAAAAATAACATATATATAGATATTATTGTGAAAATTTAGGGTGTTCAAAGAATACGTGTTTCTATGGTTTTGAGTTTTGAAACTCGTAATTTTCTAAAAACGAGATTTGATATTTTAAAAAAAAAATATAGATACATAAAAAGATTGAAAATGAAATTGTTATAAAAAAATAAAAATAAAAAAAGAATTATGTGTATGGGGAAGAGTGGACGACATTTTCCATACCACCCTCTGACCCCACAGTGGGTTGGGTACGGCCACCGCCGTCTGTGCATAACAGTCAAGGCTACTATACGCAGCTGAATGGGGGTTATGACCTCCCCACAGTGGGGGCTGCAGTACCATGTGGACTACAAATTAAATATGGGCTTTGTGAATTTCGTTGGGTTTTTAACATGTTAAAATCAATATCATTCGATTATATTTTTAATTCGGATTTTGTCAATTTTGATTTAATATATATATATGTATGTATATATATATATATACATATAGATTTCTATGTGTAAATTTACTATGTAATATAAAGGCAATTTTCATAATATGTTTTTTTATAAAATGGTTTTAATATATATATTTTATTTTATATATATATATATATATATATATATATATATATTATATATATTTATATTTATATATATATATATATATATATATATATATATATATATATATATATATATATATATATATATATGTATATATATATATATATATAAAGATTTTATATACTGTGATTATGACTTTAATATGGTAATTTTAAGAAAAGTGCAATGCTAAAGTGTAGTTGGGAAAATTTAAAGATAAACTATGTGCTTTAAAATTAAATTGAATTTTTCTCGAGCAATTGATTTATTGGTGAAATTTATTGTGTCTTGAAATGGTTTTTATGGCATTGTGTATATATTGATTACTGTTGAGATTATTCATTTTATTAAATTTTATTTTCTTTAATTGGGTTTATGTCTTGTAGGAAACCCTAGAGTTAATGTATCATGTTATAGGAACTTATGTTGATGATTAGGAACTTCTAGAGGTGGGGATACTGATGTGTTATTGTGATTTTGTATTTTGATGCTTGGCCTATGTTTTGACCATGGTTATGATTTAGTTTGCACTTGGATTGTACCATCTTGTGGATGTGTTTCATATGCTTTGGTGAGATGGTTATGGCTCGTGGAGGATCCATTTGATTGGTTCAGTATTTCTTGTTGATACAATCCTTTCTTTTATCTTGGATATTTTATGTTGAGTGTTTAGAGAGAGTGGCTCTAAGTGGGGGCCGACGCACAAAGGGGTTGTTAGGGTAACCCACGTAGAGTTAGAGTAATCAGTGATAACCTAAGGAATTAATTATGGGTGGGTGGTTAAACATTAATAAGATAATTATGATTCCTCATCCGCTTGTTAGTGCTATCATAAACTAAAGGGGACCGAGAAGATCATGGTTGGCATAATCGTTTCCTTTTCTTCATGAGAGGTTAACAATTCTGCATTAGTAACCCTATGGAGTGACACCTTGAGATAGCCTTTCATGAGAACCATAGATGGAGGTGGCACCTTGAACTAGGTTGTCTAGATAATCCATGTATAGATGGAGGTGGCACCTTGTGATAGGTTATTTGGATAATCCATGTGAAGCCATGCGATGTCACTCTCCTCTAGCATTCCATTTGTGTTGTTTTATTGAATTCCTTTGGGAGTAGTCTATTGATATTATGACTTGAGATTTATTGATGATGTGTTTCATGACTTATTGTTGTAATATTTGGAAAGTGATTTATTGTTATGTTTCAAAGTGGTTTATCATTATGAATTTTGGGTGATTTATTGTTGCTTAGTTCTATGTGGTCTTTTGGTCTTATGTTTGGTGTTACTCTTGTGTACGGTTAGATGTGCTTGGTCGAGGATCCTTCCTTGTCTACTCCTAGCATGGGGGTGGTTGGGTGGAACGTGTTTTTCACCCCGTTGGGTTCCCTTTGGATGCAGTTGTATCTTTCATTATAGGGTTTTGGCAGATGTTGTTGATTGATGATTCATATGCTCCAGATGTGTATTGGTACTACTAATGTATTTCTCTTATTGATCATGTATCCCTTCCACGTATATTGGGAAGATTATGATGTAATTTGTATATGTGATTATCCAGATGTATTTTTAGACAAATGTATTGTATTATCACATCATGTGATTCATTCGTGTACTACCATTTTTAAGCATTGTAAAGTTGTGTTGTATATGTTAAAATATATATACTTTATATCTTGATGATTCATTTATTGTCATATGTATGTATGGTTTTATTTGGTATATTCACATTTGTCTTGATATTGTGAATGAACATTTAAATTGATGTCATGATGAATGGATTTACGTAAGTGTATATATAATGTTTAATCTATTATCTTTGTGATGGGTTAGTTTAGTAATGTCACCTTGTGTACCCCAAGGGATTTAGTTGTGCAACTTAGAACATTGTTATGTTGGAATACTTAAGTACCTTTATTATGTTCTTTTAGAAAATAAATTATTGCATGTTTACTTGTTCCTTTGGGTTTTGTGCAGCGGGGCGTTACAAAAGATAGATTAATTTATGGAAGGATTTGTGGGGACTAGGCTTAGCACTGTCAACATTTGATCAATAGAGCTAAATCAAAATTTATCTTCTGAGGGTCAATTTAAATGGTTATGTGAACTAGAGTGGTGAAATACCTAAATGAAAATACTTCAAACAAAAAATTCTTTATTGTAAGTATAATAGGGGAGTACCTCCTACAAGGCTATCTAATGAATTTTCCTATTTGGATTCACTTCTTGGTGACTTTCAGCTATTTCATTGGGAAACAAAAGATACTCTTGTTTGGAGTGGAAATCCCTCTAGTGTCTTCTCTATGTGATCAATTTATAAGAACCTGGAACTATCTCTTATTACCCCTTAGAACTTCAATTAGTGCAAAGTTTGGAATACCAAGTTAATTTTGAAGATTAACTATTTTTCATGGGAAACTACCCATGGAAAAATTCTAACCGTGGATTTTCTTAATCAAATTGGCTTTAAAATTTTTAATATATTCCCTCTTTGCTTGGAAGACTGAAAGCATAATTTATTGATTGTTTTAATGCTTCTTTGTTAGGGAGGTTTGGTCAAAATTCCTTGATATTTTGTTCATGGATTGGGTCTTTGCCCCTAACTTGAAGGATTTAATTGATCAATGGAGTTATTATCCTTTTACCCATCCTGTCATTGCCAAGTTATGGAAGTAGCTTTCTCAGTTGCTTTGAACTTTTGGAAAGAAAGGAACCAAATAGCTTTTAGAGAACAACAAATAAGTGGTGATGTATTTTTTTGTATGAAACAAAAAATCTAGAAAAACATCAACTATACCATCTTAGGTCTATCTAAGGTCTCACCAACCTACAAGGATCTAAGAACAAAAAAAATGGGGAATGAAACAAGACCTAACTAGGATAAACTAATTACATATTTTGAGTAGAATATTGACTAATGGACACCTCCCCTTGTAGGTTGGAGATCAAATTCACAAAGTCACAAAGTTATCCAAGCAGCAACCTTGTTTAGGATATCATTAAAAGGAATCTACAGAGAAAAGATTAGTATTTTAGATCTAGAAATCGAGTTGAGAAGACAAAGTAGAGGTTGAAAAGTAGATTCATACTTTGAATTTTTGAAAATTCCAAGCATGATTGATACACCACTTCTAGCGTATGATACCCAGTATACCCAGTATAGTGGAATTTATACCTTTCAGGTGTTCCAAACTTGTCTTTGCCATATTTATGTTTCTTCCTAGAAACCCTAATCTAGGACTGAATCATCCATCCTAGCGTATGAGTCCTAGTGTTCATTAAATGTATCTTTTTCAGCATTTTAGGTCTTCATTCAATCTTCTACAGGTTCCTAGGTGCACCTCTATACCTTTCCAGTTTACTATTCTATTTGACATTCATATGTAAGTCATTTATTCAATTCTTTCATATCATTAGGTTTGATTATTAGGTCTTGCATATTACATGTCTTTCTAAGGCCCGGCTTCATGGTGAAACCTTCTTTAGTCTCTAATTATACCCTAAGTCACCCAATTGTAGGATCACTTTCCCCTTTACATCACTAGATTGAGATATCTAAGGTTTCCTTGAATGAAAAACATGTGAAATAGGAACCCTATTCTTGTACTCCATCTCCTAAAAGGTGTGTCACCCTATTCCTGTTGTTACATTTTGGTGAACCTACATTTAGAACATTATATTTTTTATTTGGAGTGCATTATAATCCTAGATCTAGCTTACATTAACTTTGTGTTAGGTTTTGCACTAGTTAATTTGCATTCTAGGGTTTCAAAATATTCCATTAGTGAAAGTCCATATAGGTTGTATTTTTACATCTTGCATCATTGAATTTCATCTTAAAACAATAATTGCACTTTGTCTAGAAGTCATTCAAAACTAGAAACATAACATTAACACAAAATTTTCTGAAAATGATACAAAAATCCTAAACATGGACTCACATGCCCCTCTTGGTGATGGTACTTTTTTCCTGATTTTTGGGTATTTTCTGGTAACTGTTATTCACTATTTAGGCATGTGCAAGATCATGATGGGCCAAAAAGTGGCAATATGATGGGTACATAGCTGACGACTATTTTTTTACCCAAAATTGATGAAATGAAAAATGTTTTTAAAGGAGATTTTCAGCTTTCCACTTACATAAATTATGCTTTACTTTGAATTTAATAAGTAGTTATTATTCATTTTTTATTTAAATTATGACAAAAGTCCTGATTGATAGGCTGATTGAAAAACATCTATAGCTTTCAAATGGTATCACTTTTTTTGAATCCAAAACATGCATCACATTCTATGCTTTGCATAATATAGGATTAAAAAAAGAAAAATTGAATTTCATGAAGTTGACCAAGTTAATGTGGTTAGACATACAATTTTTTATATTTTTTAAAAATTTGTAATAAAAAATTCATAATTAATTATTTACTTGGAAAAAATTACAAAAATTATGCATCACATCAGGGCATGAGTCTTCTACATATATCTAAAATATTATAGAAAAATATCATCATTTTATTGTGGTTAGGGTGGTTAGACAAACACCTACTTCTTAGTTTTTCCCTGAAATTGAAGTACCATTGCATTGAAATTTCAAACTTTCACCAAATTTATTTTTAAATAAAAATAACCTAGTAGTTTAGAAACAACATTCAATTTGATATAGATTCTATTCTTACATATTTTTGAAATAATATAGATAACTTATTCAAATTTTTATGTCAAGTCACTTAACTCTAATTTTTCAATTTTTTTTGCCACTTAAGGGCCTATTTTTTCCATGATGATGCTGCACATACCCATTCAAACCTCTGGTAAACCTTGATTGGGACTCATACACCCCTCTAGGAAATTTAGTCCCATTTCAAATTTTAGGACTACATTTTTGAACATTAAAATCTTTTTTTTTTGTGTTTTTGTTTATTGTTCTTAGGGGTATGTTCAGGATCATCATGGAAAAAATAGGCCCTTAAGTGGCAAAAAATTCAAAAATATCGTGTTAGGCAACTGGATGTAAAAATTTGAATAAGTTATCTATATTATTTCAAAAATATGTAAGAATAGAATCTATAGAAAATTGAATGTAGTTTCTAAACTACTAGGTTTATTTATAAATAAATAAAATCTATTTGGTAAAATTTGAAATTTCAATGGAGTAGTACTTAAATTTCAAGGAAAAATAAGAAGTAGGTGTCTCCACCGACCAACTAACCATAATAAAATGATAATAGTTTTACAATATTTTATATATAAAGTAGAGGACTCATGTCTAGATGTGATGTGACATTTTTTATAATTTTTTCCAAGTAAATAATTAATTATGAATTTTTATTACAACTTTTAATAAATATAAAATTGTATGTCCGACCACCTTAACTTGGTCAAAACTTCATGAAATTTATTTTTTATTTTTTTAATCCTATAGTATGTGAAGCATATAATGTGACACATTTTTTAGATTCAAAAAATGTGACACCGTTTGAAAGTTATGGATGTTTTTCAATCAGCATATCAATCAGGACTTTAGTCGTAATTCTAATAGAAAATGAATAATAATTATTTATTAAATTCAAATTAAAGAATAATTTATATTGGTGGAAAGTTGAGAATCTCTTCTAAAACCCCTTTTTGTTTCATCAATTTTGGGTAAAAAATAGGTTGTTATCCACATACTCTACAAATACCCATACTATTGCCACTTTTTGGCCCATCATGATCTTGCACATACCCTTAGCTATCTATTTTAGTTTATAAGGTTTATGTTTTCTTCATGTTATTTCATCTATCTTCATTCGATTTATTTTATGCATTTCCTTATTTTATTGTATTACATTTCATCATGGATATGTGCTTTAGTAATCTTTAGATGTCCTTAAAGTCCCTAGTGGATGTATCAAGTTGTTCTTTTGGAAATGACCCTAATGAAATTGATCTTAATCATGCTTACTCGACTACTAATACATGTCCTCCTTGTGATGTTGAAATCATTGGAGAAGATGATAGAATGAAAAACTTCCTAAACAATTTCCTTGACAAACTTTATACTAATGCATCCTTTTCTCCTTCTATGAAATAACCAACACCCCCTACCATCCCATCACTTGAGATATTTTTCTTTTTACATCTTGAAATTGAGAAAAAAGTGAAGCCTAAGTTCCCTCCAATAGGTGAACCTAGAACTCTTCTAGTCAAATAAACATTCAACCATTCTATGTTAACAAGCTCAGAAACACTCTCATTAATCTAGAAGAAACATATGGAAAGGACTCATGATCTTTAGAAAACAAGGATGTGGTATAACAAGTGAACATGAAACTCATCAAATCTTAGAGAAAATTCCAATAGAGCATACTAAAAGAATAGGATATCAAGATCCTGCTCCTAAAATAAGTATCCTTCTTCCTAAAGAGCAAGTGATACCTTGAAACAATGATAAATATGACAAGGAAATTTCAAGTCATCTTTTCCTAATCCTAACTAAAGAAATTGGTGAATATAACAAGTAAAGAAAGCCTTAATTTTTTTTTTAAAAAAGAATCCCCTTATCCACCAACTGTAACTAAAATCAATTTACAGATACTTCTACACTAAGGGATGATTACACTAAAACCCATGCCATAAATTAAGTTTTTGAATCCTAATAAAGAAAACATATCTCATTGTAGATACCATAAAATCTTCGATCATAGTAGTGATGATTTTCATGCTTTAAAAAAAATATTTAAAAAAATTTATATCATAGAAATAGTTCCTTAAAGTGGGACCCTTTCACTCCTTACCATGCAATGGTTTTAGGATCATAACATTCTTACTATTGCATACCTCACATTCATTGAAAATAATTTTAAAATGCAAGGAGATCTCCCTCATCATCTATCTCATCTCATCGTTGTCTTGCACTCAGTGAGGGAATGGATTGGTTAGCCTTGTTCTATTTTTGGTACTTTATATTGTCCCTTTGGCTAGTTTTCCCCCTTCCATATACGATGAGCATGATTAGAATGCATGAACTACTAATAGGTTGAATTGTATGTTCCTTACTAGTATTTTGCATTATTTTCTTTTTCATGTGATTACATGTAGATAATGTGATCCCTAGTACTGTTTTGTTTGGTGTATCTCTCTTCTTGAAATTCCCCTTTTTGTACCTGCATTCTTCTCTATGTCATATGCATTTTATCTTTTCATTTGTCTTGTGTTTTCCTTTTGGGGATGATGCAAGGTGTTGAGACATTCGTGTCTCTTCCATGATGACCCAAAAGTTTTTCCTTTATCTTTTCATTTCTCTTGTGTTTTTCCTTTTGGGGATGGCACAAGGAATTGAGACATTCAGGTCTCTTCCATATTGACCTGAAAGGATTTTTCTTTGTGCTCACTCTCTTTTGTGTCATTATTCCTCTTCCATGAGTTTTTGGAGAATTATGATAGTTTTGATCTCTCTAAAAACTTTTTAGCAAGAACATACTAACCTTAGATCCATGGATCCCTTATGTGATTTTGGGATTTCATTTTGTAGAAAACCCTTCATTTTCATGACACAAATTTACTTGGAAACATATTACTCAGAATAGGGCTTTCCCAATAAGCTCTCATGTCATTTTTTTTTAGAATTTACCATTTATGACTTTAGAGTAATTGCTTACAACATGGTGTTTAGCATTTCCTTTAAAGTGGGGGCATACATTGTGTACTATTCTCACTTCATGTGATGTGTCTTTCCTTTTTGGTGACATTGGGTAGGATGTCCCTCAAGAGCATGATCACTCTTAGCATTTCATATTCCTCTTAGTGGCTTGATGCGACACACTACATCCCCTAAGTTGTGAATCTTCTATTATTCGATTGGTCTTTTCTTGGAGACATTAGGAACAATGTTCCCTAAGTTAAGACCTTGCATGAACTAATAAACACTCATTTGAATGTACCTTATAATAATTTTGCATTTATAGTACCTATTATATGGCCACCTTGCATAACACATTTTTCTTACTTGTGGATTCATCTTGTTTGTTCATAGTTGTCAAGCATATGAAGCTTTGCTAGCATCATGAATCTTGAATTTCATTGTTGTGTGGTTCCTTATAAAATTTATCAAGAGGTATAGCTTTGGTATGGTTGTATGTATTAGAGCCAAGCTTAGGCATGACTTTCCCATAGCCATTTTGTTATTTGTGTGAGGGCATACCTACCATGTGTGTATGTGTCTCACATAGGGCTCACCTAGTGGATGACCTAAGGTTCCACTAGCCCTTGTAAGCATGAATTGGTTTGCATATTGAACATCGTGTTCCACTTGTAAACAGTTTTGGAAAAAAAGTTTAAATATGATCCACAATAGGTGGGACAAAATTTTGAAGCTTGATCCAACCCTTTTGTTTTCCTATTTTCTTTATGTTTTACGCAATGTATGATTGCCACTTATTGTTTCTATTTATCATTTACATGTGTGTCATTATATGCTTATGTTGTTTTTTCATAAGATGTTGGTCTCGGGGGCTTGATCACCACTCTTTATCATTATTTTCCTATCTTACTAGCATTAGTACATTTGAACCCCTCTTGATGTGAGTTTATCTACTTTAGTGTGAGTTTGAAACAAGTTTCTCCTCTCACTAAAGTGGGGGATAAATTTAATGATGGGAATGTTGTAAAGAGACTCTACAAACATGCTTTAGTGTTGTCATTGATGGAAACTCTAGTCAATGATTGAATCTGCATGTCATCATTTACTTCCACTGGAAGTTAGATTGAGGATAGTTAGGAAGAACAAAGGATCTGACAGTTTTGTGTTCTTCAATTGTCATGCAAATTTTATGTTGCTATTTTGACTTGTGGATCCTATGGGAGGTTAATCAATATATTTCTTAAATTGTCCGAAATTCTCAATTCCTTGTATCAATTTGTATGCAAGTTTGGAGGTTCGGTTGGATATATTTTTGTTCATCAATATTTTGGGGCTGACCTGAATGATTTTAAGTGTCACAGATATAGGTATGTGTAGGATCATCATGGAAAAAATAGGCCCTTAAGTGGAAAAAAATTCAAAAAAATTAGAGTTAGGGAACTTGACTTAAAAATTTGAATAAGTTATCTATATAATTTCAAAAATATGTAAGAATAGAATTTGTAGAAAATTGAATGTAGTTTCTAAACTACTATATTTGTTTTAAAAAAAAAAAACTATTTGGTGAAAATTTGAAATTTCAATGTAGTAGTACTTAAATTTTAGGGAAAAAATAAGAAGTAGGTGTCTATCTAACCACCCTAACCACAATAAAATGATAATATTTTTTTTATAAGATTTTAGATATAAGTAGAGGACTCATATCAAGATGTGATGCATATAGTTTTGTAATTTTTTTCCAAGTAAATAATTAATTATGATTTTTTTATTAAATTTTTTTAAAAGTATTAAAAATCATATGTCTGACCACCTTAACTTGGTTAAAACTTCATGAAATTAATTTTTTCTTTTTTTAATCCTATAGTAGGTGAAGCATAGAATGTGACGCATGTTTTGGATTCAAAAAATGTGATTTCATTTGAAATTTATAGATGCTTTTCAATCATCCTATTAATCAGGAATTTTATTCATAATTCGAATAGGAAATGAATAATAATTACTTATTAAATTCAAAGTAAAGAATAATTTATGTTGTGAAAAGTTGAGAATCTACTTTAAAAACCCTTTTTGTTTTATCAATTTTAGGTAAAAAAAATTGTCAGCCACATACCTATCATATTGCCACTTTTTGGCCCATCATGATCCTACACATACCCATATTTGAGGAGTGTCTACTCACATTTTTTATGTTTGATCATCATGATTTGGATCTGAGATAAGTTATGAGTGACCGTTGTTGGTTTTCATTGAATATTATTCATGATCTGAGCTAACAGTTGCAAATAGTCTTAAGTTTTATTGAAGCCGATAGGTTGCGATTACATTTTTAGTCGTGGATATATATAAATGTTCAATTATATCATTTTTTGTATGTAGAAGGTGTTTTGATGCATGTTGTGAATAATAGAAGGGTGATTGAGAAATTTATGCATAATTTCACTTGTGCATTAAATATTCTATGGTGTGACTTAGAGCAGAGTAGAGCAGAAGTATAGAATCAGTCAAAAGTATAGAAGATCGACTACTTAGCCTAACCAAAACTATAATCAAGAATTTGTAGATGTTATTCTCTCACTTCATTCTCTTGGATCTAATTCAAATATCTTTAAGGAAGTGTTCCTTTCTATTTTGAGAAGTGAGCTCTAGGAAATGATCCTGAATGCAAGTGCATTCTCTTATTGTAAAATGTTTTTTGAGTATACTCAAATCATATTATGGATTGGCCATCCATTGTGGTTTTTTCCCTAATAGGGTTTCCACATAAAATACTTGTGTTATGGCGATGTGGATGTTTTCTTTTTATTTCTACATATTTCTTTTGGTTGAATGTTTTAAGTGGGTTAAAGATCATAATAATAAATTTATTTTTTGTAGAACATTGATTCACCCCCCCTCTCAGTGTTGCTTGTTTCCAAAAATTGGTATCAGAGCTAGTTCCTCAAAAGAAGTCTAAAAACTTGGGATGATCTTGGAAAGTGTTTTCAATGGATACAACTAGTCTTCAAGAACAACCTTTGGTGGCCTTGGATGATCTTGACCAGTCAAAATCTGAGGACAGGAAACTGTAGAAAAATCTTGAGAATGTAGAGAAATTCATTCATTCATTGAAAGACAAAATCAATGAATCAAGGGAGAAAAGAAAGGAATTATTTGATCAGCTTAAATAGAAGAATAGAAGCATGGAATATCAACAACTAAGTCATGCCTTGAAGGAGAAAATAGAAGAATGTGAAAAATTTTACAAAAAAATGTTGCCCTGAAGTGAGATGGAATCCATCATGATGAAAATGACCAAGGAAATTGAAGATAGAAGAAAATAGAAGAAAATCTTGCTCAATCATTGAAAGAAAAATTTGAACAATGCAACTGACTAGACAATGAATTGGAACAATCCAAAAAAAATGAGGAAGTGCTTGAAAAACAACTTGATGATCTCATAAATGAACTTACGGCTACAAATGAGTACAAGGAGAAATTCAAAGCAAGCTCAACCAAGCTTGATGAACTGATTAAACGTTAGGGGACTGATTTTGACAAGTGAGGTCTTGGCTATGAAGAAGGAGAAAGTTTTGGATCAAAACAAATGAATTCTGGAAAAGGAAGGTTCAGGAAAGGAAACTAGATGAATGGAGCTAGAAGGAATCCAATAAGACAACCAAATGCTCAAAGATTCAATGGTTACTATCTTACAATAAATTTGGTCATATGGCTTCTCAGTGTAGAAGCAGGATAAATCCAAAAGGACCATCAGTCTCAGGTCACTGCTTTAATTGTAAAAAGTTTGGTCATAACTCAAGTGAATGCAAAATTGTGATGAACTAATTTCGTAGAGATGGGTATGTGCAGGATCATCATGGAAAAAAATAGGCCCTTAAGTGGCAAAAAATTTAGAAAAATCAGAGTTAGGAAACTTGACGTAAAAATTTGAATAAGTTATCTATATTATTTCAGAAATATGTAAGAATAGAATCTATAGCAAATTGAATGTAGTTTCTAAACTACTAGTTTTATTTAAAAGAAAAAAAAATCTATTTGGTGAAAATTTGAAATTTCAATGTAGTAGTACTTAAATTTCAGGGAAAAAATAAGAATTAGGTGTCTGTCTGACCACCCTAACCACAATAAAATGATAATAATTTTTTATAAGATTTTAGACATAGGTAGAGGACTCATGTCTAGATGTGATGCATATTTTTTTGTAATTTTTTTCCAAGTAAATAATTAATTATGATTTTTTTATTAAAAATTTTGAAAAATATAAAAACTCATACGTCTGACCACCTTAACTTGGTCAAACTTCATGAAATTAAATTTTTCTTTTTTCAATCCTATAGTGTACGAAACATAGAATGTGATGCATGTTTTGGATTCAAAAAATGTGATACTGTTTGAAAGTTATAGATGTTTTTCAATCAGCCTATCAATCAACATTTTAGTCATAATTCAAATAGAAAATGAATAATAATTATTTATTAAATTCAAAGTAAAGCATAATTTATATTGGTGGAAATATGAGAATATCCTTTAAAAACCCTTTTCATTTCATAAATTTTGGGTTAAAAAAAAATTCGTCAGCCACATACCCTACAAATACCCATCATATTGCCACTTTTTGGCCCATCATGGTCCTGCACATATGCAGATATCAGATGTTATGTAGGCAATAGAATTGGGCATATTGCTAACCAATGCTAATCAAGGAAAAATCAGTGGAATAGTAGGTCTAGACAAAGAAATGTTGTTTGTTACAATTGCAAGAAATTTGGCCACACTGCTAGATTTTGTTGGAGTAGAAGAGGTCTAGTAAAGCAAAATATGTAGCAGGATGTTAAGGGAAAAGGAAAATTCACTACATATGTATCAAGAGGAAAATACAGAAGAAATAGGTGAAGGATCCCTCTATTGAAGGAAATGTGCCTGCACCAAAATCTATTTTTTGTAATTCTTCTAGGAATTTTTTTTATGCCTTTGGCCTAGGGTGATCCCACAATAGTGGTTTACAATTTTTGGCCAAACTGGACATTGAAATTATTATTTTTAACCAAATCTTCACTTTCGCGCACCTATAGCGGCTAAACCGTGAGGAATTTGAAGATAATGCAAACTAGAGTTTCATCACATTTTGTTTTTAGATTCTAAATATATTTTTTTCAAAAAAATTGGAATTAGATTGCACTTCTTTTTCCATCCCCTCGAAAAATAGTTTTTTTTCAGAAAACAACAGTTTTAAAAAGTGACGCTCACCGTATAACACAACTTTTTTTCCATGAAGGATAAAATTCTATTTTTTTCAAATTAATATTTGTAACTCTAATATCTAGTTCTTCCACTTGGTTAGATAGTTTTTTGTTGAATATTTTTGCTTTAATCAACTTTCAAAATCAAACCAATTACAATTCAGACATAGTGCGATTGTATAATGCGTAACTTATTTTGTATGTATCAAAATTCATTTTTTATTTTTTTGTTGGATCAAGGACTTCAATATCCAGTGCACTCATATTTTTCAATTTTTTTTTGATAATCTACTATTTTCCATATGTGTAGAACAAAGAGCTTTATTTTCAGTGAAAAATCTATATTCACAAAAAATAAAAATAAATATAATAATTAAATTTAATTTAATTAAAATTATACTTTTTGGGAAGATTATAATAAGGAATACATACTTAAAAAATAAAAAATTAAATGAATTAATTTGACCCCCCAAAAGGTAAATCAAAAGTGGTTTCTTATCAACATTTTGATAGGTGTAAAGGAGACTCCGTTATAGGTATGGTTTAAATCTAGAGGGGTTCTATCCAAGGGGGCTTGGTCTAAGGTAGTTTGATCAAACCCTATTCAATTGGAATCCTTTAAATGGAAATTTTCAAGGCTTCAATCATTATATTTTCTAAAAATACGTGATTTCAACAAAAATTAGGATCTCTTAGAAAGTGTAAATCACTATTGTGGCAGCACCCCCTAGGGGTAGCTGTCAAGAAAATCCCTTAACCCCCTAACGGTAATCGGCACTAGAATATCAATAAGTCCAATAAGTGCATAGATTCCTTTCAGATGTTGTTCAACCAATTGGAGATAATGCCATACAGTATTGGAGATCCATAGAAGAATTATCTATCTTAGTGCATGGAAACAGGGTAATTAGATGAATTAGGGTAAAAGCATTTAGTGTGACAAAAAGGGGCTAGTTGTGAAAACAATAAAAGGCTATTTTTATCCTTCATTTTTCACTTTTCGTCTTCAAGAAAAGAATTTTGGAGAGCCCTCAAGCAAACTTTGTTGAGTTGTGATGAGATTCAAGTGTAAAGAAGATTCAGTGATCAAAACTCTGATCCAATGAAAAGGTATTTATTGAAAAACCAGTGAATTTGTGAATTTGTAAAAATGGCCACTCCATTAGTAGTTGAAGTTAAGGATAGACCCCATCCATTGTTCAAATGGAATCCTTATAAGTCTGTTGAGAGCAATCCCCTAGGTGCATTTTTGTCTATATCGTACGAAGTCTTGCACAATGAAGATATTAGGGCTTATATACATGCCAATGTTGAAGATTTAGGAAGCTATCAAATGTTGAATTTTTATTCTAGCCATATAATTGGAGAAGACTTCATTGTTAAGACGAAATAAAAAACCCTAGAAGTGAAGAAGTTTACATAGTTTGTGAAATTTCCAGTATTTGAGGAAAGAAAATGGGTGTGATATATTTTGAGTAGAGTTCATGTTGAGTTCATGTGGTTGAATATACCTTTCAAGATTATGAAAGAGGCTATAAGCACTATCACAAGTTTAAATTATTTTGGTGGTCTGCCAATCTTGAAATCTGTAAAGAATTAGATGGTTATTGATGC
Organism: Sequoia sempervirens; assembly: GCA_007258455.2. Classification (NCBI taxonomy): domain Eukaryota; kingdom Viridiplantae; phylum Streptophyta; class Pinopsida; order Cupressales; family Cupressaceae; genus Sequoia; species Sequoia sempervirens. Next base: position 421,841,668 of record VDFB02271358.1, on the reverse strand, counting down.
AATGGGTGCACAATGGGATAAAAGGGAAATGACAATTGAAGATATTGTTGAAATGGATGTGAAATTTTCATCAATGGTTATTGGATAAAAGATCTACCACTCCAACCAGGATCGTTCAATATCTGATATAGCCATTTATGCAATCTATCAGATTGTAAAAGAACATGTTGATTATGAATTGTGTGAGCTACTCGGAAGTGAGTTGATGGAGAATCTAGGTAAGATTATAAAAAAAAAAACTCTTTTACATATGGTAATTTGTTGTTGTGTTTGTTCTTTTATTTCATGAGTGAGGTTATGAGTGTTGGGAAAGCTCATTGGAAAAGTAATCATTCTGTAGTTGTGCAAATAAGAGATCTATTATTTGGAAGTGGTGATTGTTAGACACGAAATACTGCCCTTTGGGGTTACTTCAAAAAAATTTAGAATATGATGCATGCCAGAGAAAGAATACCTACCTCAATTGTAGAGAAGTACAAAGATACAGTATGTTTCATGGTAGATATTAATCAATGCATATGGAAGCTATTGATCCTAGGATGATATGGATTGTGCCTATGGGATATGAAGTAGAGGAGAACATCTTGAAGGTTAATGTTGAACATTTGTTGGGCATGCCTCTAGATCTAGTAGAAGAAAGCTTTGGATCTTATGCAGAAAAGACCACGCAAGTCCATGATCAATTACAAAAGCCAAAGATAGTTAGAAGAATAAGGAAAGAAGTAGAAGTGTTCGCAAAAAACATGGGAATACATGTAGAAAAGTTGAAAGAAGCCAAAAGAAAGAGAGATGAAGCTGAAGTAGGAAAAGAGTCAGCAAGAACTGAATTTGCTAGTCCAGTAGGATCTTCTTCCCATAATATATTAACAAAGAGTTCCCCATCTACTCTTGCAACCAAGCCATTTCCTGTGTAAACCCAAGACAAGGGTTCTTGTAAAATAAAGAATAACAAGAGCTTAAGAACCTATGAAGTCATCTTAGAAAGTGAGGAGACTATGTTAGACAAAGTTGTGAAAGAAATGAAGAGGAAATCTTATGGTAAGGAAGCAAAGGAAAATAATAAGGAAAAAACTGACATACCTGCTATGACATTTGAAGAAGCTGAAAATATTGTTGTAAAGGATGGAAATCTCAAGCCCATCTACAAATGGTATGGAATGTTTGATGAATCAGGTTAAATAATTCTTGAAGAGACAATAGTAAAAAATCTGAATATTTTCAACAAAGTTCTTGTTGAAATTATGTCTAGTTTACCTAAGAATCTATATGATGTTTTAGAGGTGAGAAGAGTAAATTCTAGAACAAAAGAAGAGCATATGAGAAAAAACAATTTGTAGACTTGTGTCTAGAAATGTCTATTGAGGAGATGAATTCACTCCTAGAAAAAGCCAAGAGGGAATTCAAAAGAAAAATAAGGGTGAACAAACTTATGATCAGTGAAACTAGTATTATTGTTGATGAAACCAAGAAAATCCAAGAAGCATTTCTGTCAAGAAACAAGATCATTGTTGAAGAAGTGAATGTTGAAGATGTTGTATCGAATCCAATAAATAAGGAGGTAAATGTGGATACTGAGGATAATCAGATTCCATCTTATGTGGATAACACAAATGCACCTATGGAAACTGAAGTTCCTAAGGTTGTATTAGCTAAAGAAAAGGAGACACCAAATGAATAAGATGAAGCCCCTAAAGTCAATTGAGAAATAGTTACTATGGAACCAAAGGTTGAAGAAGAAGAAAAGGTTCAGGTTAAGGAGATCCAATTGGAAGCAAGAGACACTGCCAAGGTAGTAAAGGAATCTCTAGTGGATCAATAGGAAGAATTTGATCGTGAATTGGTTGAAGGAATGATCAATCTATCCACCTTGTCCCTAATTCAGATAATGAAGGTTGCATCAATTGCTCAAGCTAAAGCTAGTGAGAAGATTCTGAAATCTCACATGGAGGATAGTGAATTATTAAGTCTTGCATCTAGAGTTTTGGAGAAGATTATGCTAACTCATGTTAATGATCTATCCAGTTCCTCTTCCGGTGAACTGAAGAAGCTCATAAATTTTGTTAGTACTCATTTTGAGTGTCTTTAAAAATCAACCATGGTTAAAGTGCAGAAGGAGTTTGATAGAAAAATATTTAGTTGGTTAAAAAAGTGATTGCTAAGGATAAAATTCTGTTAGGCACTTGTATGAAGAATATTTAAGATTCTATATCAGAAGGTGGAAAGGCCTACAAGTCATCTTTGATTGTTTCCAAATTCACTGAAGACAATGAGAAGAAGGTGAAGGATCTTGAAAAACAATTGGCTACTATTTCTAATGCTTTTGATCTGTTAGCTAGCAATTTGTGAGTAAGAAGGTCAAGCAATATCTCTACTTGACAAAATAAGGAGTTTGAAGCATGAAAATGATAGGATTGTAGAAAGAGCATGTGAACTCAGAGGACTAATTGGTCCAAAGATTGAAATAATGGTGAATGTTTTAAAGGAAGCCAAAGATATTATGGTAGTTAGTGACCCAATGAATTTCAAGACTGCAAAAATTCAATCTTATTTGGTTTGTGGTCACATAAAAATTATAGAGAGTTTCAAAAAGGTTTCAGACACAAATTTGAACATGTTGAAGAGATATTTTGCAAATATTTTCTAATTTGTGTAAGTTACTAGATCATTCTTGTACATTTTGAAATTTTTCTATCCTTTTGGTCCCCTAATTTTTCCATTGATGTCAAAGGGTGAGAGTTGTACACTGAAAATTGTATATTCATC
>VDFB02271358.1:421506072-421838805 GCA_007258455.2 Sequoia sempervirens | reverse complement strand
TGCGACTATTAGAATGGTGATTGAGCAATTTATGCATAGTTTCACTTGTGCATTAAATATTTTGTGGCACAAGTTAGAGTAGAGCAGAGTAGAAGTAAAAAATTAGTTAGAAGGAAAAAAAATCAAATATTGAGCATAACCTAAACTGTAATCAAGCATTTGTAGATTCTATTATCTCAATTTATTCTCTTGGATCTAATTCAAATATCTGTAAGGCAATGTTCCTTTCTATTTCTAGCAGCAAGCTCTAGGAAATGAGCTTGAATGCAAGTGCATTCTCTTATTGTAAACTTCTTTTGGAGTATACTCATATCATATTGTGGATTGGCCATCCACTATGGTTTTTTCCTTAATAGGGTTTCCACATAAAAATCCTTGTGTTATGGTGTTGTGGTTGTTTTTCTTTTTCCTCAAGAGATATTTCTTTTGGTTGAATGTTTATGGGCTAAAAGATCAAAATAATAAGTTAATTCTTGCACAACACTCACTCACCCTCCTCTGAGAGTGTTGTTGTTTCAATAGGGAAATGTATACCTTTTACATTTTAACATTTTTTGTACTCTCCCTTATTAAATTAAGCTAATGTGATCTTGGACTTAGTGTTGCAATGTATTTAACACATTCACATTAGCCTTGAGCCCTTGTGTAACCTAAAATGAACCTAATTGTTCCTTATTTAGGGTGTTTTAAAGTCTATCTTTACACTACACTAATCTAGGGTTTTAGTAATAAAATTTAGCTTATTTTATGTTTAATTTGCCTATTTAAATACATAAACCTTATTTAATGCATCTTCCAAGGATAATCCTGACATAATTCAACATCCAATCATAATTCATATGTTTTGCATTGTGTGGCCCAAATTTAGTGATCTAGGAATCATACACCACCTTGGATGTATGGGTCCCACCTAATTTTTGGGGTTTCGATCTAGATTTCACATCAATCTATTTTTTCTTGAAAAATGTGTCCCAAAGCCTAGTCTAATGGGACTCATATGACACTTTGTTGTATTTGTAACATGTGGCTTAAACCTAAATTAAATTCAAATTCTTGGAAGGATTTTATTCTTTTACATTTGATGTTGGCTTGTAATGTTGTAATTTTGAGGAATGAGACATAAACTAGTATAAATACAAGGCTATATCCCCCATTTTCTACCGAGAAACTTGAGTATTCATGAATTATAGCAATTTAAGTTCACAACAACATAAAATAGTTTACAAGAGCATTTAAGAGAATTCAAGAGCTGATTATCAATTATTTTAGAGTATTATTTAAGTATCAAACATCATGTCAAAGTCATCATGCATCATGCTTGTTTTTTAGCTAACACTTTTTAGGTAGGGTTTCATGATTCAGGCAAGCATTCACGTCAATATCTACAATATTCAAGCAAGAATCAAGACCTATATCCATTGGAGCCATTTCATACATTTTATTTCTAGGGTTTGGTGAGTTGTAACATATTAGTTTGTTCATTCATCATTCCTCCTTTACGTTTAATTTCATTACAAGGTTTGATTACCAAAATGGGATTTGACAAAGCAAAACCCCTTTCTACTGACAAAACAACATTTTCCCTCTCTTTAGTGTGTGATTTGCAGATCTAGGTTGAAGGAACATTGAAGAGAAAGATGGGAAAGATTTTTTCAAAGTTGCAAAGTTATCCAAGTTTTCACCTCATTTAGGAGATCATTAAAAGGCATCTATAGAGAAAAAATTATCATTTAAGATCAAGAAATGAGATTGAGAAGATAGAGTAGAGGTTGAAGAGAAGATTCAGACTTTGACTTTTTGAAAAGGCCAAATAGGACTGATATGTCACTTCTGGCGTATGAGTCCCAATATAGTGGACTTTCTTGTTTTAAGGTGTTCCAAACTTGTCTCTGTTATATTTTTGTTTCTACCCAAAAACCCTAATCTAGGACTAAATTGTCTAAGCTAGCGTATGATTATGAAGTGCACTAAATTCATCGTTTTTAGCATTTCAGGTCTTCATTCAATCTTCTACAAGTTTCTAGGTGCACCTTTATAATTTTCCAGTTTACTATTCTATTTTAGATTCATTTTTATGTCATTTATTCAAGTCTTGCATATGATTAGCTTTGATTATTAGTACTTACATATTACATCTTTCCAACCCCTAGCTTGGTGGTGAACCCCTCTTCAGTCTCTAATCATACCCTAGGACACCCTATTGCAGGATGTCTTTCCCCTTTACATAACTAGATTGGGATCTCTAGGGTTTCCTTGAACAAAAAAAGTGTGAAATAGGAACCCTATTCTTGTGCTCCATCTCCTAAAAAGTAGGTCACACTCTTTCTGTTGTTACAAAAATACTTAAAGAATGTAAACAATGTATATTCAAAAGATGAAATTTACTTTTATCAAAATTATGCAAAGCTTTAAGAATGCAAACAATATGTATACAAAAATGAAAAGCACTTTTATCAAACTTATGCAAAGCTTTAAGAATGTCAACATTGTGTATGCAAAAGTGAAAATTCCCTTTATCCATATTATAAAAAGTTTCAAAAATGTGAACATTTTTAGATTTGATGATGTTTGGTACTACATTGAAATAATTCAAAAATGACTACTCTAAGTTGGTGTTTTTCACCTAGATGCATTTATAAGAGAGGGGGACCAACCAAGTCAAGGTTTTAGGTCATGGGGAGTTGAGAGCATAGGGCTTCCCTAACTTACCTCACTCTAAAGGGATGTTTTGAGATAAGGATCAAGAATGATGAGGACTATAATGTACTTCAATCACTCTGCAGATATTGAACTTAGGCTTTGGCAAGGCGAGCTAGTTTTTGGAGTTAGTATTGTGCCTTGGACAGGTTTTTGTCTGAGGATGGCAACATAGTTATAAGATGTTAGCACAGCACACTAGTGTCTCTTGAGCATGCTAGTGTCTATATGGTCAAAAAATAGTGAATTCAATACAAACTACCAAAAAAAAATTGACAGACTAGCTGACTAGTCTAGATGGTAAAATTAAAATAAGTAAATATATGAAATAGAAACTAAGTGATAAAACAAAAAAATGAGAACTAAATTTACAAAGATGAACTCATAAAAATTCATGCTCACTAGCTAGCTCTCCACGTACTTTCACCTACACAAAAGCAAGAAGGGGAAAATTGTTGGGGTTGTATAGGGTCATGCCTTAGTCAAACCCTTATTTTGGTGTTTTCACCTCCATGGATAGCTAGAAAGAAATGAAGTAAAAATATTTGATAAAGAAGTAAAGAGAGTAGAGGTTACAATAAACACTAGAAAATAGTATAATTCTACTCAACCAAATCATGAAGGAGTGGAGTGATACATTACCACTCCCACCCTAAATCTCACTAGCCAATGGAGGTGAATACAGACTTGGGAAGGTCACCATAGCCAAAACTATGATGAAGGGAAGTCTCGCAAGACCCCAAGCCCATGTTGCTAAGGCTTGTTTCACACTTGCTATGTGGAGTTGATGGAGTGTTTTTCTATTTGTAATAGAGTGTTGAAGTTATACTTGAGAGTGAGGTGACTACTGAATGTGCTAGGAGAATGGTTGAGAAAATGAAAGAGATTGTGAGAGGATGAAATGAGATGAAGATAGATGAATTTGAAGAAGGGAGAATAATATGCCATTTTTTGGGTCAGTTGGTCAAAGAGGGACATTACAAATCATTCCTAACCGAAAGTGTAATTCCTTTTCCAACTTTAGAAATGAAAATTTTTCAAGGATGGTAGCATGCCACATAGACATCTGCACATCGTGCATGCATCCCTAGCAGAAATTTTGTCACCAAGACAACAGGCATATGCCAAGTGGAAATAAGGTAGTTGGGTGATTTTGAATTTCTCCTTGTGAATTGATTTTTTAAGGTGAGGGTGTGTAAAAGGGGAATTTTCTTAGGGGGTTCAAATTCACTCCTATACATTTTCCCCCTAGTTTAGCAAGCATGAGTACAAATGAGTGCTTCGATAAGTGCATCAAAGAGTTAATACCTAGGTTTAGAAATTTATACCTTAACCATCAAGCAAGAAAACTAGAATATGGTGAACTTGAAAGCATAGGGAAAGCAGAGGACTCCATAGGTACTCTCCCTAAGGGGTTTTGAATAGAAGGACTCCATAGCCCCACAAAACTATGAATTTTCACAAAGTACACCAAAGGTCCTCAAACCAACGATGGACAAATCCCGTAAAATGAAAGTGTCTTATAGGCCTATAGACCTACAAAGAGGAAACCCCCAAGATCTCTAACATGAAGGAATCCCTGAGAAGCAAGCACCTTAAAGGCCTATAGACATGCAAGGAAGTAACCCCCAAGATCTCTCATATGGAGGAAACCAAGAAGAGAAAGCACCTTACATGCCTGCAAACCTGCAAGGTGGTGTCCCCAAAGATCTCTCACATGAAGGAAACCCATTGAAATAAGTGCCTCATAGGCCTACAAACATGCAATGAGGTGTCCTCCAAGATCTCTCATATGAAGGAAACTAATAGAAGGGAAATTCGCAAAATCAAAAGTAGCTTTACAGACACACCTGCAAAGCGACATTGTTTACCTGTTGTAAGATAGGGGGAACTCCATGTGCAAGGCCCCAAGTCACAGAGGGCCAAGATGCAAAAGGCTACCTTAACTTAGCTTAGTTTAGCTAGATGTTTAGGGTATGAGGATGACAATGATGTGGAATATGAAGTCCTACAACTACTCTGCAATCTCGAGATTCAAAATGGGGCTAGGCGAGCTAGTTTTTGAGCTCAATACTATATCTTAGATAGCTCTCTGTCATTGGATGAGATAATAGTTCTAGGATGACAGCGTGGCACGTTGGCATCTCCCAAGTGCACTAGAATCCATAAAACCAAAGGACTAAAAGTATAATGTGAACTTATCAAAAAATGAGCTAGTAGCCTAGCTAGCAACTTCTAAGAGAGAAAAATAACACTATGAAATAGAAGAAATACAAATGAAGGTGATAAAGTAAATATACTAGAGCTAGGGTGATGAAGATGATTTTGTATAAGATCCTATTTTCTAGCTAGCTCTTCAAAGCACGTACACCTACATAGAGAAAGAGAGGAAAATGTTGGGTGGTTGTATAGGGTCCTACCTCAGTTAGACCCTGATTTAGGTGTTTCCACCTCTACGAACAACCAAGGAAGCAAGATAAATAATCAAAGTACTAAAAAACACAAAATCACTACAAAAAAATTAAGTGATAACTCAACCAAGTGATAGAAGGAAAGGAAGAGAAGTTGTACACCTCCACCATGAGCACTCTAGGCTACTTCAGGGAGAAAAGGAGAGTACTTGAGCCTCTGTTGCAATGGTGTTTCATTCCCAACTTGTTCTACCAAAGTGATATAGTGTTGTATTTGTTGCAATGGGGTGCTAATATTTTTTTTGAGAGCTTGAAGTGGATGTAAGAGTGTGAGAATGGATTCTTGAAGTGTGTAGTATCTCAGAAGAAGTTAGAATGCATGTTGAAGGAGTGAATTTGAAGAAGTGAATGAAATAAACGACAATATTTAGGTTGGTCAGCTGAAGGGGATGTTATAAATTAACACCCAATGAGACGTTTAACACCTCTATAGGTTCAGCTACAAGAATCTATAGGGACATAAGTGTGTCACGTGGATGTCTACGCATCGTGTGGGCTTCACTGATAGAGATGCCTCCACTAATTCTCTAAATAGGTGCTAAGTGGAATGCAAGTAGCGGACTTAGGTGGAATTAAGCCCCTTCGAAAAATGGTTTTCTAAAGTTGGAAGAGGAAAAAGGGGAATTTAAACATGGGTGTAAATTCATTCCTATACATTTTTCCCTCACTTTAGCCAGTACAAATACTAATGAGTGGTTGGTAAAGTATATCAAGGAGAGTGTAAAGTTAGAGATATATATACCTGAACTGTCGAGAAAGGAAAGCACAATCTAGCATACTTGAAGGTGTAGGGAAAGAAAAGGACCCCGTAGCTTCTCACAACTATGAAGTTGTAGAAAGAAATCACCTTATAGGTAATCAGTCCTGCAAGGAAAGTGTCCCCCAAAAACTCTAGGAACTAAAGAATGAAGAATACCCAAGGAAGTTCCTTACAGGATCTCAATCATGTAGGGAAGGTATTATCCATGAACTCAAGCATGAAGAACACCCACAAAAGTTCCCTACAGATCCACAACTTTGTAGGGAAGTTATCCCCCAAGATCTCTCAGATGGATGAAAACTAATAAATCACTCTATAGGCTCTTAGTCATGCACGAGAGCCACCCCCAAGATCTCTCACATGGAGGAAGCTCAAAGGAAGCACCCTGCAAGTTCTTAGTCCTTCAGGGTGGTATACCCCAATCTCTCTCACATGGATGAAACCTACGAAAGAAAGATCTGTAGATTCAAGAAGTAGCCATGTAGGTGAGTGAGTTGATAGTTGCAGAGACTGTGAACAGTTTTGAAAATTTTCTAAGGGATCCTTAGGGAACCCGTAGTGGAGAGAGGGTCCACTCAAGGGATGAATAGATCAAAAGTAGATGTTTTCTTTCCTAGATCTATCCATCATCAAGGAATCCATGTGAGGGGAAGATCAAAGTTGTTCCTGCTTTGAAAGAAGGTTTAAGTCCTTTCTTTTAAAACCCCTGATGAAAGAAACATGTTCCATTAGGGTTCTGAGTTGAGAATATGATTCTGAAGAGGAAGAGGAGGAGAGAACCACAATGGATACAACCAAGGTATTAATAATATCCATAGGATTTGGAAAAGGTTGAATATTTAAAATGGACATCAACAAAGGTGGCTTCATTGAACAAGCGATGAAAACATATACCCCCTTGGGTGTAGGTCCAATTTCACTCATAGTGGAAGCGAAAAGTAGCGTAGAACTAGACTAGAGAGAAGTTGAAGGAATTGAAGAGGGAAACACTATAGGAGGCCCTAAAGTAGCGGTTGTCATCTCTTCCTCCCTCCTTTTCAAGATGACCTATTCAACTAAGAGGGCCTTTTACCAACACTTGCACTCATGCACAAGGCAATTTCTTTAGCTCTTGGAGCTAGAGGCTGGAGGATGCGGAGGAGTAGAAGGCTCCTACTTAACCATAGGAACATCCACTATAGTTGTTTTTGGTAGAGTAATAGATTCTCCATTGGGAGCAAGAGGGGTAGGTTGAGAGGAAATGGGGGGAGTCAGCTCAAGAGCCTTGGTAGTGGGCCTCTTCCCATTCACTACCTTGGAAGTAGGAGTGGTATGGGGCCATTGATTGAATTCCCTTCAAAAACCTTTCTTTTTACTATATAAATAGTACCATGATTTAGAGTATTCATTAGGGAAATCCATGATCCTAAGCTTGGTCATATTCCAAGGAGAAATCATCATATTTAGCGGATAACCACTAGGCCTACTCATTCATTACTCTTCCTAGGAAAGGGGAGAGGACGAGGTAATCTAGGGAAAAGTCACTTTCTCTTTTCCTTTATGAGAAGGAGAGGGAGTCGGTATGAGCTTCTCCTCCTTCTAAGAAGGGGGAGCGGTCGATATGACCTTTTCCTTCTCATCTCGGAAGGAGGAGGTGACTAACTGCTACATCATCAGAAGGGTCAGTTTCAACTGTCCCTTGCCCCCCAATCTTTTACTTTACATAATTCTTGTAGAGTAGGTCTATTCTTGGAGGAAGTAGACCAATCGGGGAGGGCCAAAAGTGATCTAGAAGATATGAACCATTGGACACCAAGGGTTGATATCTAGTGTCATGCACTATATGCACAACACCATGGGAAAAATTTAAACACTTATGAATAATGGAGGTGATCCCATTAATGGAAGCTAGCCAAGGGATGCCTAGATTCACCCGAAATACATCTGAATTTGGGATAACATCGAAAACCATGTCAACAGCCTTGCATTCAACTAGGATGGATAAGGTTATTCAACTATAATGTTGAAGACTCATACCATTGTGCATATGGATGGTAGATTTTTTTTCTTCATATTTTTCATTTTGTAATGAATTTAATACTAATTTTTCTTCTATGATAACATTCACATGGATTGTGAGGTCTACCAAGACTCCTATCACAATGTTACCATTGACACAAGTGGGAATGCAGAGAGACAAGGTTTTATTGTTCAAGGGTAGATCTTGTGATGTGAATGTAATGTCCAACAAATTGGGTACAGGTAGGCACATGCAACATTTAGTATCATGTCCATTATGTTGGAAATATGTGTTTCAATCTCATAGGCTGAAACCTCTAAGAAAGGAAATTCGGTGTGACATACTTTGGGTCTAGCTGACTAGTAATTGAAACCTTGTTGAAATTATTCAGGTCGTAGTGACCTTCCTTCAGTCTCACTGAAGGATCCTATCGCTGTAAAATTTCATTTGGTATAACCTCTCACCGGCCGTGGAGACCTCTTGTTGACTATTGGCGTTTATCAAATATCGGGGAGAGTCTTGGATGTTTGCTATGAGCTCTCAATGATATGGATGTCTCACCAACAACATTTTCTGTTGAAGTCTTTAGGGAGAGTCTTGGGTGTTCGGTATGAAGTCTTACTGATATGAATGTCTCACCTACAACTTTATCCTGGAGACATCGGGGTGACTTGAACACTCGAGAAGAACTCTTGGTGACAGTTGGTGTGTCTTACCGATGGTATACACTTGGAGTACCACAAAGGTCTCGGTGTGAGGTATTAGAGATGGATAGAAATCTTGTCGACTGTTGCTTGGTGCTCGGTATGACTTGTAAGAATTCAGAGTAATGTCTCAGCGATAGTGGTATGTCTTTACAAATGGTGAACATTTCAATATAACCCTTAATGACTCGGTATGACCTCTTAGCAAGGACGATAGTCTTGCTGACTGTTGAACACTTTGGATACTTAGTGAACATCGGTGTGATGTCTTGGCAAAAGATGATTGTCTCACCGAATGGAAAACTCACGTCACTGTGACTTTGAAGCTTCGGTATGATGTTTCACCGATAGCAATAAGTCTTGGTGATAGCAATACATGTGATGATCATTGGTATGAGGTCTTGGTGACATGGCGAAGTCTGAGTGATAGATCTTTGGACTTGATGTAACATCTTGGCGATAAGGGTGACTCTTGGCGACATTGATGGTTAAGTATTGTGGCATCGGGGAGACACGGTTAGTGTCTCACTGACATGCCAACACATATTGAGGCCTTTTGACCGAGTGAAGACTATCCTATGTGGCTTGTACTTGACCAATTAGAGAAGCTAAATGGGAACCGTTGGAAGATAGTTTGTTGCGGCAGTTTTGAGAGGAAGCTCGACAGACAAGGATGACATGAATATAGTCTAGAGTAGCAGATGATGTCTGGTTCGATGGATTGACAGATTGGTGTGTGGTGTATGATCAGTGGATGAATTATATTCTATGAAGACTGTAACGTGAATGTTCTATACCAAGGTTGTTCATGGTGAATGTTGTTGTAAACTGACATCAGAAATGTAAGTCAGAACTCTATTTGTAATCTCTATTACTGTAATACAAAGTGACTTCTCTTGGTGTGGTGGGTTTTTCTCCCGTAAGGGTTTTCCCATGTATATCTAGTGTTCATATGTGTTTGTCTATTTCTCTATTTCAATAATCTCTTTCATGCGCATCTTAATGGAACTGTAATTGTAGAATGTAAAAGGTATCTCTGCATTCTTCCCTGAGTTGTTGACATTAGGAGAGTTGCTTCTGCATCTAGCTTTCCTTACAAGTGGTATCAGAGCCTGGCCAGTTGTGTTATCCTTGTGGATACGTTGGGTTTTTTGTGTCAATTTTTGTTTAGTGAGAGTCTTGTAGAAGTTTTTAAAATTCTAATTATAGATTGAGATGGCTAGCACATCAGGAAAGATTGAAATAGAGAAATTCAATGGCAGCAATTTTGAGTTATGGAAACTTAAGATGGAAAATCTATTGGTTGATCATGATCTTTGGATTGTTGTGTCTAGAGTGAAACCTACATGCATGAAGAAAGAATATTGGGACCTTGCAGATAGAAATTCTAAGGGGCTAATCAGGCTCTATTTGGCAGACTCCATTCTTCTCAATGTGCATGAAGAGAAGACTGCATCTTCCTTGTGGAAGAGACTTGCATCTATTTATTAGGGGAGGTCCTTGGTGAATAAACTATTACTGAGGAAGAAGTTGTACACTTTGAGAATGTAGGAAGGAGGTTCTATAGCTGATCATTTGAACACATTCAACATGTTTATTGCACAGTTAACATCTATTGGTGTGAAGATTGATGAAGAGGATCATTGTATGTTGATATTGTGTTCTTTTCCAGATTCATGGGATCACTTGGTGATGGTTATTGGGAGTACAACATCCAGTTTCAAGATGGAAGATGTTGTTGCTTATTTGTTATTAGAAGAGATGAGAAGGAAATCTTCTAAGATGGTGAAGGAGGCCCTTATTGTTAGAGGAAGATCGAAAGAGAAAGGTAAGAAGAAGGAAAAGAAGTCCAAATCAAAATCAGAGGGGAGATCAAAGTCTCCTGGAAAGAAGTACAAGGTGAAGTGTTGGAACTATGGGCAACCTGGTCATGGCTAAAAGGATTGTAAAGAGGAGAAGAAGAAGAAGAAGAAGAAGTATTCTTCTAACAACGATTCTTCTCAAAGTGATGTAGACGCCTTCATTGCAGCCTTGGCTACTTAGGCATCAAATGATTTTTGGCTGATTGATTCCGGAGCATCTTTCCACTTGACATCTCATAAAGACTGGTTCATGAAGTATGAATAATATGATGGTGGAAAGGTGGACTTGGTGAGTGATTCAACTTTGGAAATTGTTGGTCATGGAAGAGTCAGAATTCAATTCCCTAATGGAAGAGTGAGGGGAATTAATGATGGAATGCATATACCAGGTCTGGCTCAAAACTTACTTTCTGTTAGTAAGCTAAATGATATTGGAGTGAAAGTCATGTTCTTTAGAAATAGTTGCAAGATGACTAAATGGTGCTAGCAAGGGGTGCTCGTATTGGTACCTTTTACAAGCTAGATGCACATGTTGTTCAATGTAACAGTATCTATGTAAAGTCACATAAAGCTACTCATGGAGGAAAAGAAGGAAATTTTCCTAATTGTGTTAACTCTATGGAAGTTAAACTTCCAGTAGAAAAGACTATGCTCTAGCATCATATGCTAGGCCACATTAGAGAGAAATCTTTAAAAACCTTGAAGAATAAAAACTTGGCTAAGGGGCTTAAAAGATTGTAACCTTGAATTTGAATTCTATGAACATTGTATATATAGAAAACAACACCGTATTTAATTTTATTCAAGTCCTCATAAATCTTCTAGTTTGCTAGATTATATTCATTCTGATGTATTTGGTCCACTGAATGTTCCTTCTTTGTCTAAGTCAAGGTACTATGTATCGTTCATCGATGATTATTTGAGAACATTTGTTATTTTTTTGAAAAGTAAATTAGAAGTGTTCAATCGGTTTAAGGAATTTAAGAACCTTGTAGAAAATCATACTGGAAGAAAAATAAAATGTTTAAGGACTGATAATGGTGGTGAATTTTGTTCTGATGATTTCAAGAGGTATTGTAAAGACCATGGGATTAAAATACATAAGACTACACCTTATACTCCACAGCAAAATGGAGTTGCAGAAAAGTTCAATAGGATAGTGATGGAGAGAGCACAAAGTATGTTGAGTAGTACTGGCTTGGAGGAGAAATTCTAGGCTGAGGCAGTTGCTACATCATGTTACTTCATAAATCATTCTCCAAATTCTGCTCTTGTTCATAAAACACCTTTGGAAGCGTGGTCTAGTAAGAAGCCCTTTTTAAGAAATATTTGTGTTTTTGGCTATGAGGCATATCCACATGTGCCATATGAGAAAAGATCTAAATTGGAGAAAAAGGTTGTCAAATATATTTTTATTGGCTATAGCGTTGGCATACAAGGATACAAGCTTTGGAATCCTGATACGGAGAAGGTAGTATACTGTAGAAGTGTAATCTTTGGTGAGCTGAAGCCTTCTACCTTGGATCTACAGTCAGAGACAAAGTCAGAAAACAATAAGGATGTAATTGGAATTCCTCCTACACTAGATAAAGAGGAATTGAAAATTCAAAATGTACCTAAAACTAAGGAGAGCTCAAGTAGTTCTAAAAGTTTTGAAGAAGAAGAAGAACCTCAACCTCAACAATTGAGGAGGTCAACTTGTGAAAGAAATCAACTTGATAGGTATGGGTTTTCTTTGATAGATTCTACTTGTGCCTATGATTTAATTTCTAGCACTGATGAGCCTAGGATTGTGAAAGATGCATTTAAAATGTCTAATTCAGACTCTTGGTTGGAAGCCATGAATGAAGAAATGGAATCATTAGAAAAGAGTGACACTTGGAGTTTGGTGCCCTTGCCTAAAGGTAGAAAAGTTGTGGGCTGTAAATGGGTATTTAAACAGAAGATTGGTCTGGATGGCAGTGTGGAAAAATATGAGGTGAGGTTGGATGCGAAAGGCTATTCCCAGGTAGAGGGAATTGATAATGGGGAAATTTTTTCTCCTATAGCTAAGTTGACATCTATCAAATTTATTTTGTCACTTGCAGTAGCGTATGACTTAGAGGTCGAACAGATGGATGTGAAGACAACATTTCTTCATGGTGATCTTGAAGAAGAAATCTATATGTCCCAACCTGAGCACTTTGTTGAAAAAGGTAAAGAGAAACTGGTTTGCAAGTTAAAAAAGTCTTTGTATGGGTCAAAGCAGTCACCTAGAATGTGGTACTAGAAATTTGATACGTTTCTATTGTCTTTGGGATTTTTAAGATCAAAATATGATCATTGTGTTTATTATAAAGATTAAAGTGATCAAATTCTTATTATTGCTCTCTATGTTGATGATATGTTGTTCATAGGCAATAGTAAGCTAATGATTTTTGATCTTAAGTCTCAGTTGTCTGCTAAGTTTGAAATGAAAGATCTTGGTGCAGCAAGATATATTCTAGGGATGGAGATAACCAAGGATAGGAATAGTAGAAAAATTTGGCTCAGTCAGAGTAAGTATATCAAGACTATTCTAGAGAGATTTTGCATGAATGATTGCAAGTAGCTAATTGTTCCTGTCTTGCAGGGAATGAAGCTATCTATTGAAGACTATCCAAAATCTCCTACTAAGATGGAGGACATGACCAATGTACCCTATGCTAGTGTGGTTCAAAGTCTTATGTATGCAATGGTCTATACAAGGCCAAACATTGCCCAAGCTGTGGGAGTTCTTAGTCAGTTTATGGCTAAGCCTGGAAGGACACACTGGGATGCTGTAAAGAGAGTTTTCAGATATTTGAAGGGAACTTCAGATTTTGCTTTGTGTTACCATGAGAACCTGGTTGAATCATAGATGAATCTTAGTATTCGAGGCTATGTGGATTTTAATTGGGAAGGGGACATTGACATCAGAAGATCCAACAGTGGATACATTTTCATGATGAATGGTGGTGCAGTGAGTTGGATGAGTAAGCAGCAGGTTGTTGTTGCTTTGTCCACTACAGAGGCTAAATACATAGTAGCTACACATGCTTTTAAAGAAGCAGTTTGGTTAAAACGTTTGTGCTCTAACATTAGTTTTGATGCAGGGAAAATAACTATTTTTTGTGACAACTAGAGTGCAATTTTTCTGGCAAAGAATCCTACTTTCGATGCTAGGACATAACATATAGATGTATAGTACCACTTTGTATGAGATATGGTGGAGGATGGAAAGTTCATTTTGGAAAAAGTTGATACTCTAGAGAATGTTGCAGATACATTGACGAAGCTAGTGAGCACAAACAAGTTCAGGTGGTGTGCCAGTTCAATGGGCCTTAGTACCCATGATTTTCAGTAGGTTTGATGTGCCCTAGAGGTGCTTGTTGGATCTTCTTCAAGTGGGAGATCATTGTAAATATGTGTCTCAATCTCATAGGCTGAAACCTCTAAGAAAGGAAATTTGGTGTGACATGCTTTAGGTCTGGCCAACTAGTAGTTGAAAGCTTGTTGAAATTATTCAGGTCATTGTGACCTTGCTTCAGTCTCACCGAAGGATCCTATCACTGTGACATTTCATTCGGTATAACCTCTCACCACCCGTGGAGACCTCTTGTCAACTGTTGGCATTTATTGAATATCGGGGAGAGTCTTGGATGTTTGCTATGAGCTCTCGTCAATATGGATGTCTCACTGATAGTGTTTTCTGTTCAAGTCTTTGGGGAGAGTGTTGGGTGTTCAGTAAGAATTCTTATCGACAGCTTTATCCTAGAGACATCGGGGTGACTTGAACACTCAGGAAGAACTCTTGGTGATAGTTGGTGTGTCTCACCGATGATATACACTCGAAGTAGCACAAAGGTCTCGATGTGAGGTCTTAGCAATGGACATAAATCTTCTGGACTGTTGCTTGGTGCTCGGTATGAATTGTGAGCATTCGAAGTAATGTCTCAGTGATAGTGGCATGTCTTGACAAATGGTGAACATTTCAGTATAACCCTTAATGACTCGGTATGACCTCTTAGCGAAGGATGATAGTCTTGCTGACTGTTGAACACTTTGGATACTTAGTGAACATTGGTGTGATGTCTTGGAAAAAGACAATTTTCTCACCAAATGGAAAACTCATGTCTGTGTCACTTTGAAGCTTTAGTACGATGTTTCACCGATAGCGACAAGTCTTGGCGATAGCGATACATGTGATGATCGTTGGTATGAGGTCTTGGCGACATGGTGAAGTCTGAGTGATAGATCTCTGGACTCGATGTAACTTCTTGGTGATAAGGATGACTCTTGGCAACATCAATGGTTAAGTATTGTGGCATCGAGGAGACACAGTTAGTGTCTCACCGACATGCCAACATAGATTGAAGCCTTTTGACCTAGTGAAGACTATCCTATGTGGCTTGTAGTCGACCAATCAGAGAAGCCGAATGGGAACCGTTGGAAGACAGTTCATCTTGGTAGTTTTAAGAGGAACCTTGACAGATAGGGGTGAGATGAATATAGTCTGGAGTAACAGATGATGTCTGGTTTGATGGATTGATGGATTGGTGTGTAGTTGTATTATCAGTGGATGAATTCTATTCTGTGAAGACTGTAACATGAATGTTCTGTAACAAGGTTGTTCATGGTGAATGTTGCTGTAAACTAACATCAGAAAGATAAGTCAGAACTTTGTTTGTAATATTTATTACTGTAATACAATGTGACTTCTCTTGGTGTGGTGGGTTTTTGTCCTGTAAGGGTTTTCCCACGTATATCTAGAGTTCATATGTGTTTTTTTATTTATTTGTTTTAGTAATCTCTTTCATGTGAATCTTAATTGAACCGTAATTGGAAAATTTAAAAGGCATCTCTGCATTTTTCCCTGAGTTGTTGACGTTAGGAGAGTTGCTTCTGCATCTAGCTTTCCTTACACATTAACTTGATGGTACTAATATTATGCACTTCCATAATACCAATTAGGGTAAGGCTCCTTAATAGGTTTAGGATTCCACAAAGTTATGATCTTATCCTTCAACAATTTTTGCAAAATAGAAGAATAAAATTATGATAACTTTTTGAATTTTTTATTATTCTTGAGGCTGTTGTTATCAATAGCAGTAACTACATTCATAATTTTTTTACCTTTCCCAAAGATTAATATGATGGATTTTCCTCAAAACAAGAGTGTGAGGAGGATCCCGTAAACTGAATGGTCGTCTACCAGTACTTTCGTAAAGTTGCACACAACTGCATGAAAGAAGTGTATTTCATGATTGAATATTTTTCTTGCCAAGGCCTTTGTAAGTTTCCTATGAATACCTTTTGCATGTTAGAATTGGGTAGATAATACAAGATTTGTGAGAGGAGAACTTGGTAGTGCTATACGAAATCAATAATTTTCTCATTATCTCCTTATTTACATCGAACAAGATCTAAAAGGGTCATCTTTGGTCTGATGTTTGCTTGAAATTTTCTAAGAAATTGATTAACAAGTTGGTCAAACAAGAAAATGGAATTGTTAGGAAAGGAATAGTACCACTCGAGCCCTGTATCCTTGAGCAATTGGGGGAAAATTTTGGCCATCAATGCATCATGATGGAAAAATTCCATCCATAGAGCATTAAAGGAACACACGTGTGTTTGTGGATCTCCTTTACCACCATACTTTTCAAACGTAGGTATCTCCATTCCTTGCGGGAAATGAGTGTTCAAAATTGAAATCAACAGTGGGTTGTGTTAGAAGAAGGGCTAGAAAATAGGCTGGGCAGAGGCTTGGGAAAGACTCACCAATTGGCTCTACATCTTACCCATATTCTAAAGAAGAGTTCAAAATAGTGTCATTAGAAGATAGAGGGCTAGAGGAACCTCCCCCAAAACTATTGCAAGGCCACCTCCAGAACCACCACTAGTGTGACTTCTACTAGAACCACTACTAGAGCCACCACCACTAGTAGGGCCTTCACCAAAACCATTGCCATGACCTCCATTGGAGCTGCCTCCACCAACACCACCTTTACTGCAAAATCCACCACCACTACCAAAGCCCCCACCACTCAGCCCACCAAAGCTTCCACCACTAGAGATAATAGGAGGGGTGAATCTGAAGCCCAAGGGGATCTTATTCACTTTGATAGTTTTGGGTTGTTTGGAAACAGAAGGGATATTGATAGAAGGGACCGCATCAGCCATATAAATGGAAATGGGAGGAATTGATACTCCTATTTGTCCTTCACATTTTTTGAAAGTGACTCCTGGAAAACTAGGGTTTCTTGAAGGAGCGCATTCTTTAGTGAGACTAAGGAGGCTTGTCATAAGCTCTATGCCTATTCGATCTTTACTCATCATATGTTTCAACTCGCTAACCTGAGCAACTCTAGTAATCCTTATATTTCTTTCCAAGTGGTTTTCTAAGTCACCCGGTCCTCTAGGAAGGGTAGACACATATTCTCTAGGAATTTGAATGGCCTCATGCTTGTCCACCCATAAGGGGAGGGGGAATGTGATTGGTCTTATCAATGAATCCCATATCATTCCTTGAAAACTACTCTTGTGTAACTACACTAACAATGGGACTAGAGAAAAGGTTAGTGGATAACCCAATAGATACCTTCATCCTTTCCATCGGGAGGTGTTGTGCACCTCCCCTAATGATATACTTGGAAGTTGTGGATTGGGTTGTGATGCTCATAAAATTTCACAACACTTAGGAACACAATAGTTATGAAGCACATGAGGGAAGCCTCAACACCAATGGATGAACAAACATTGGTTCACATTGGGTTCACCAAAATGTCAGATAGGAGGACCTCCACGTGCAAGGCCCCAGGTCATGAAGGGCCAAGATGTGAAAGGATTCCCTAACTTGCCTTATTTTATTGGGAATTTTAGGGTATAAGGATGAGAATGTTGAGGACTATGAATTCTTGCAGCCACTTTACAATCCTAAGATTTGAAATGAAGCTAGGCGAGCTAGTTTTTGAGCTCAATACTATATCTTAGATAGCTCTCTATTAGAAGATGATAGTGCAGCATGCTAGCATCTCTCGAGTGTTTTGGCAGCCATATGACTAGAGGACTGAAAGTACAATGTGAACTTATTATAAAAAAAAGCTAGTAGCCTAGCTAGCAACTTCTAAGATAGAAAAATAACACTATTAAATATTAGAAATACAAACAAAGTTGATAAAGTAAATATATGAGAGCTAGGGTGATGAAGATGATTTTGTATAAGAGCCTATTCACCAGCTAGATTTAGAAAGCACATACACGTACACATAGAAAGAGAGGAAAATGTTAGATGGTTGTATAGAGGCCTACCTCAATTAGACCCTTGTTTAAGGTGTTTCCACCTCCATGGACAATCAAGGAAGAAAGATAAAGAAATAAAGTAGTAAAGAGCACTAAAGCACTAAAAAATAGTTAAATGTTGACTCAACCAAGTGATAGAAGGAAAGCAAGGGAATCTTACCACCTCCACCAAGAACACTTAAGGCTACTTGGGGGGAAAATGAGAGTACTCAAGCCTCTGCTACAATGGTGTTTCATTCCCAACTTGTTCTAGCAAAGTGATGGAGTGTTGTGTTTGCTACAATGGGGCGCTAGTATGTTGTTTGAGAGCTTGAATTGGATGCAAGAGTGTTAGAATGGATTCTTGATGTGTGTAGTAGCTTAGAAGAAGATAGAATGCATGTTGAAGGAGTCAATTTGAAGAAGGGAATGAAAGAAACAGCCATATTTGGGTTGGTTGACCAAAGGGGGTGTTATAACTTGACTCCAAATGACAAGTGTAATTCCTCTACAAGTTAATCCACAAAAATATACCAGGCATATAAGTGCACTGCACGGACATCTGCGCACCATGCAGGCATCCCTGACAAAAAATCCTCCACTGATGCTCAAAAGAAGTGTCAAGTGGGATGCAAGCAGTGAGATTATGTGGAATTAAGCCTCCAAACATGGTTTTATAAACTACAAAGAGGAAAAAGGGTAATTTACACATGGGTTGAAATTCACTCCTATACACTCACAGATAAAACATGTTAGAAGAAAAAATAGCCATGTAGGAAAATAAGAGGATAGTAATACAAACCATTAATAAGTTGGAAGGCTTTCAAAGGGGTCACTCAGGTACGTGGCATGAAGAGGGGTCCACTCAAGGGACACACTATTTGAAAGTGAGAGAATGTTATTTAAAAATTGATTCATCATCAAGGAATCCTTTTGAAACATGTTAAATTAATCAAGGGGGGTATGTACAGGATCATCATGGAAAAAACAAGCCCTTAAGTGGCAAAAAATTTAGAAAAATTAGAGTTAGGCAAGAAGTAAAAATTTGAATAAGTTATCTATATTATTCCAAAAACATGTAACAATAGAATCTGTATAAAATTGAATGTACTTTCTAAACTACTAGGTTTGTTTAAAAAAAATAAAAATTATTTGGTGAAAATTTGAAATTTCAATGCAGTGGTACTTAAATTTCAAGGAAAAAATAAGAAGTAGGTGTTTGTCTGACTACCCCAACCACAATAAAATGATAATATTTTTTTGTAATATTTTAGATATAAGTAGAGGACTGATGCCCTGATGTGATGCATATTTTATTGTAATTTTTTTCCAAGTAAATTATTAATTATGAATTTTTTATTACAACTTCTTAAAAAATACAAAAATGAGTATGTCTAACCACCTTAACTTGGTCAAAACATCATGAAATTCAATTTTTTGTTTTTTCAATCCTATAGTATGTGAAGCATAAAATGTGATGCATGTTTTGGATTCAAAAATTGTGATATCGTTTGAAAGCTATAAATGTTTTTCAACTAGCCTATCAATCAGGACTTTAGTCATAATTTGAATAGAAAATGAATAATAATTACTTATTCAATTCAAAGTAAAGCATAATTTATATCGCTGGAAAGCTAGGAATATCCTTTAAAAACCCTTTTCGTTTCATCAATTTTGGGTAAAAAAATAGTTGTCAACCACATACCCATCATATTGCTACTTTTTGGCCCATCATGATCCTGAACATACCCAAGGAATTTGAAAGGAAGAAAATTCCCCCTTGTGAGGGGAAGGTAAAGTCTACTCCCAACTTGAAGGAAAGTTCTCAAGTTCTTTTTTTGTGAACGCATGATGAAGGAAACACATTCCATTAGGGGTCATATTTGTGAATGCTATTATTTTTTGAAATTGTTTGCAAATATTTTGAAGAAAAGATTCGTAGGAAATCAAATGCATTTTTTGAAAATAAAGTACCATAGAAATGGCATTGTTACACATGAAAGGGACAACTCAAGCAAAGAAGATAGAAAGATAAGAGGAAAGCTAAAAGAGACAAAGACATCACAAAAAAATGACACAAAGGTGATCTAATATTTTGAGGTTAGAGTTGCTCATATATATATATATAAGTATAATAGTAGTATATAAAGAAACTATCATCAACCCCCTACTATATTAGACCATGTGAAGAATGCATGAGGAGATAGTAAAAATAAAAAAAATTGTTCAACATGGAAGGGAAGCCTAAATTCGCCCCAATAGTTTGCATTGTCTATAATTTGTTGAAAATCAAGCACAAAAATGGAAGAATAATTATAGAAATAAAAGAACGTTTAGGATACAAAAATCACTCCTGTATCCAAGCATCAAAAAAGGTGACAAGGGAAATTAAGGAACACAAAAAAATCACGGGGGAATACATCACAACACACACATCTAATCTAAAGATAAAGAAGAGGCCTCCCCCTAACATTCATCGACTAAGAGGTGATCTGGTTCCAAATCGAGATCATTGTAAGGAGTAGGAAGATGAGCCTAAAATGATGGAATATTATGGGGAGAAGCTTTCGACTCTCCCACAACAAGGGCTAAGAAAGAAGTCCCTTCAAGGTCTTCTTCAGTAGGCTCTTATGGAGATATGGTCAACAACTTTTTGAAGATCACTAACAAGGATCAAACTTCATCCAGAGAGTTAAACATTCACTTAAATGGAGTTCCATGTCATACCTCAATATATGGGGAAGGTTGTGCCTAAGGTTCACTGCTTCACTAATCAAATGACTTGGGAGCGGTGAAAACCTCATGAGAAGCCAGAATTGGTTTTTTTACTAAGTTAGAACAAGCCGGTATGGGACCACCCTTCAAAGAATTTAGGCTCCTCTTACATCCTCTATTGCTAGAAGGGCCATCATCTACCTTTCTGCTCATCAGTGGATGTGAATTCCCCACAGATGAGGCAAGAGGTGCGAAGGAGGAGGAGGAAAAAATTATGGTAGATAATACCAAATTATTTGAAATATCCATGGGTTTAGGGAATGGTGGGATGACTGAAAGGGACATAAACAAGGGTAGCTCCATTGAAGGAGCAATAAAAACCTACGCCTTTTTAGGGTCAAGCGCACTTGTACTCATAGTGGGAGCCAGAAGTGAGATCGAACTAGATTGAATGGAAGTAGATGGAAGGACAGAGGAGGATGCATCAAGAAACTCTGAAGCAAGGGTGAACACCTCATTTTCCTTCTTTTGTAAACCATTTAGCTGTAGGAACATTTTTCCAATGCTTGTGCTCATGCACAAAGGGATTTTTGTGGCTCTTCGATCTAGAGACTGGAGGTTACAAAGGGATAGAAGACTCCTCCTTGGCCATGTGAGTGTCCATTATAACCATTTCTAGTGGAGGGATAGTTTATTTAATGAGAGCAGGAGGAACAAATTAAGAAATGGTAGGGGGAGTCCGCTCTAATGTCTAAACAATTGTCCTCTTCCCATTTACTACTTTGGGAGTAGAAGCAGTGGGAGGCCACAGAGGCTGAGACATAGGGAATTCCCAACATAGACCCTTTCCCTTGCCATACAAGTAGTACCAAGGTCTAGGTGGCTTAGTGAGGAGGTTTGATATCCCGATCTTAGGTTTATGCCAAGAAGGCATCATTAGACTTAGCGGGTAAAATCCAAGCATATTCATCCAAAACTCTTCTCTATAAAGAGGAGCAGGAGAGCCATCCCAAGGATGGGGGATCTTCTTTTTTATCTTTCGAGAAGAGGAGTTAGTAGGATTTTGTTCTACCAGAAGAGTCAATTTAGGTTTTCGCTTGCTCCTAGTCTTATACTTGACATAGCTCTTGTAAATAAATTCCATTCTTGGTGGGAGAAAACTGATAGTGGTGGGCTAACAATGATTGAATGAACCACATGGGACACGAATGGCTGTATGCAATGTGATGTGGGTATGTGGAAGATCATGATGGGCCAAAAAGTACCAATATGATGGATATGTGGCTGATGACTTTTCTTTTACCAAAAATTGATGAAATGAAAATGGTTTTTAAAATAGATTCTCAGCTTTCCACCAATATAAATTATGCTTTACTTAATTTAATAAGTAATTATTATTCATTTTCTATTCAAATTACGAGTAAAGTCCTGATTGATAGACTGATTGAAAAACATCTATAGCTTTCAAATAGTATGGCATTTTTTGAATCCAAAACATGCATCACATTCTATGCTTTGAATAATATAAGATTAAAAAAAGAAAAACTGAATTTCATGAAGTTTTGGCCAAGTTAAGGTGGTCAGACATATGAGCCTTTTATATTTTTAAAAAGTTGTAATAAAAAAATCATAATTAATTATTTACTTGGAAAAAAATTACAAAAAATATGCATCACATTGGGACATGAGTCCTCTACTTATATCTAAAATATTATAAAAAATATTATCATTTTATTGTGGTTAGGGTGGTCAGATAGACACCTACTTATTATTTTTTCCCTAAAATTTAAGTACTACTGCATTGAAATTTCAAATTTTCACCAAATAGATTTTTAATTTTTTTTAAAAACATAGTAATTTAGAAAATACATTCAATTTTCTATAGATTATATTCTTACATATTTTTAAAATAATATAGATAACTTATTCAAATTTTTACATCAAGTTTCCTAACTCTGATTTTTCTGATTTTTTTGCCACTTAAGGGCCTGTTTTTTCTATGATGATCCTACACATACCCATGTACTACATGCATAACACCTTTGTGGGAGAATTTCAAATACTTATGAAAGATAGAGGTGATTCCATTCATGGAAGCTACAAAAGGTATGCCTAACTTCAACCTAAATAGATCCAACTCTACAGTAACATCAAAGACTGTTTCTACAGCCCTAGGTCCAACTAGGACAAATAGAGTTATTGAGCCATATGGCTTGAGAGAAAAACCATCATGTATGTGGATGGTAGATTTTTTTCTTTGTACTCCTTTATATGTAATGAATTAAGCCACAACATGTCTTCTATAATGACATTCACTCAACTCATGGAGTTGACTAAGACCCCTATCACAATGTTACCATTAAGGTGAGCAGGAATGTAGAGTAGAGAAAGCTTGTTGTTCAAGGGAAAATATTGTAATGTGAATGTCACATCTAGCGAGCCAATCATAGGTTGTGTGGTAGGAGTAACTGTGACCATGTTAACATATGCCTCAGTCCAAGTGGTAGAATTAGAGGGATTGATAATCATTTTGGAAAAATGTAAAAAAAATGGGTTCATGTATATCTCCAACTCACTATTCACTTTCATTGCTGATTTTTTTGCATTTTTTTTACTTCCATCGAGAAAAATAATATCACCGTCAATGTGGTCCTATATCTCATGATGCAGGTGCATACAACATTTGGTATCATGTCTATTAATTTAATGGCACTGACATAAGGTATTCAAATCATATCAAATAGGGTAAGGTTCCTTGAGAGGTTTACAGTTCTCCAAGGTTATGATATTTCCCTTTAACAACTTTTTCAAGATGGAAGAATAATATTCTACCAACTTTGTGAAATATCTATTGTGTTTGAGGTCATTATCATTCATAGTGGTTACTACATTCACAATAGCCTTAACCTTTCCAAAGATCAATACAATGGACTTTCCTTTTGAATGAGAGCATGAGGAGGATCCCCAGAATTGAACTACCATTTGTTGATATTTTTGTAATGTTGCACATAGACACACAGAAGAGGGGTACTTCACAAGGGAAAACTTCTCCTACCAAGGTCTCTACAAGTTCCCTAGGAACACCTTCTGCACATCAGAATTGGGCATCAGGTATGAGATATATGAGAAGAGCACTTAGTATCATGCTATGAAATCAATAATAATTTCATTATACCCTTGTTTTCATCAGAAAAGATCTGAAAAGGCCATCTTTAGTCTGATGTTGGCTTGGAACTATTGAAGAAATTGATTTACAATTTTATCAAACAAGAAGATAAAATTTTCAAGTAAGGAACAATACCATTCAAGCATTATGTCCTTAAGAGATCAAGGGGATAATTTTTCCATCAACAGATCATGGTGGAAGAATTCTATTCATAGGGCATTAAAGGTGAACACATTCATTTGTGGATCCACTTTTCCACCATATTTTTTGAACTTGGCAATCTTCATTCTGTGTAGGAAGGGAGTTTTTAAGATTCCTACCAACAATGGGCTATGTCAGAAGAAGGGTTGAAAGATAGACTAGGTAGAATCTTGGGAGAGACTCACCAGTTGGCTTTGCATCTTACCCATATTCTAAAGAAGAGTATTTAAAATAGGGTCTTTAGATGACAAAGGTCTAGTGGAAGCTCCTCCATAGCTACCACCAGATCCACCTTTGGAACCACCAATGGGGTCACTGTTGGGACCACTTTTAGAGCCATTTCCACCAATAGGGCCTCTGTTAGAGCCACCTCCACTTCTGAAACCATCACCACAGCCTCCACCAAAACCACCTCCACCAATGCTAATTCCATTGCCAAATCCACCACCACTACTAAAGCCTCCACCACTAGAGGTGATAGGAGGGGTGAAACTAAAACCTAAGGTATTTTTTTCACTTTGATAGTTTTGGATCTCTTAGAGGTAGAGGGGATGTTGATCAATGGGAATATGCTGGCAATGTACATAGAAGTGGGAGACATCAAAATTCCTAATTGTTTCTCATGTTTTCGAGAGTGGCCCCTTGTATGATGTTAGGGTTATTTCAAGGGGCACATACTTTAGTAAAAATAGAGAGAATAGCTAATATTTTTATGCCTATCTAGTAATTTCCCACCACATACTTTATTTTTCTAATCAACCGAGCAACTCTAGCCATCTTCAGGTCATTTTCTAGGTGATTCTCCAAGTCACCTAGTCTTTTTATAAGGGTATAGATATATTCTAAAGGAATGTTAATGGTATCATGCTCATCTACCAATGATGGTGTAGGAGACATAGGAGGAGTGGTGGCATGGTTAGTCTCATCAAAGAACCTTACCTTGCCCCTCAAGAACTGCTCCTAAGTAGCAAGACCAATCACATAGGAGGTCACAGAGAGTCGAGAGAGGAGGGATTCCCTAACTTACCTCACTCTAAATGGATTTTTTGAGACAAGGCTAGAGAATGATGAGGACTATAATGTTCTTCAATCACTGTGCACATTCCAAACTTAGATTTGAGCTAGGTGTATTTTTTTTAGAGTTGATATTGCGCCTTAGAAAACTCTCTATTCTAGCATGGTAGTGTAGTTATGGGATGTTAGCCTAGTACATGTTGGTGTCTCTCAGGCGTGCAGGATTCCGTATGGTTAGAAAATAGTTACCACAATACAAACTAGAAGAAAACAAACTAATAGCCTTGCTAACTAGTCTAGATGGTAAGAACAAAATAATTAAATTTAGGGAGTAGAAACTAAAGTGATAAAACAATTAAATGAGAACTAGGGTGACAAAGATGATCTCATAAAAGTACTATTTGTAAGCTAGCTCCATATCTACTTTCACCTACACACAAGAAAGAAGGGGAAAATTGTAGGAGTTGTATAGGGGCTTGCCTCAGTCAAACCCTTGTTTTGTTGTTTCCACCTCCACAGATAGCTAGAAAGCAAAAAAGTAGAAATATGTGATAAAGAAGTAAAGAAAGTAGAGATTGTAATAAACACAACAAAATAGTATAATTCTACTCAATAAAATCAAAAAGGAGAAGAGAAAAACCTTACCACCTCCACCCAAAAGATCACTAGTCAATGGACGAGAATACAGACTTGGAAAGCTCACCATAGCTATAACTGTGATGAAGGGAAGTCTCACAAGACCCTAATCCCACACAGTTGATA
Source organism: Sequoia sempervirens (assembly GCA_007258455.2). Taxonomy (NCBI): domain Eukaryota; kingdom Viridiplantae; phylum Streptophyta; class Pinopsida; order Cupressales; family Cupressaceae; genus Sequoia; species Sequoia sempervirens. Next base: position 421,813,176 of record VDFB02271358.1, on the reverse strand, counting down.
TGGTTTTCTTCCCACTTGCTATGTTGATTTGATGGATGGTATGTGCAAGATCGTCATGGAAAAAATAGGCCCTTAAATTTGTAGAAAATTGAATGTAGTTTCTAAACTACTAGCTTTATTTTTTAAAAAAAATTATTTGGTGACAATTTGAAATTTCAATGCAGTAGTACTTAAATTTTAGGGAAAAAATAAGAACTAGGTGTCTGTCTAACCAACCTAACCACAATAAAATGATAATATTTTTAATAATATTTTAGATATAAGTAGAGGACTCATGTCTCAATGTGATGCATATTTTTTTGTAATTTTTTCTAGGTAAATAATTAATTATGAATTTTTTATTACAACTTTTAAAAAATATAAAAAATCATATGTCCAATTAACTTAACTTGGTCAAAACTTCATGAAATTATTATTTTTTAATCTTATAGTATGTGAAGCATAGAATGTGATGCATGTTTCAGAATTAAAAAATGTGATACTGTTTGAAAGCTATATATTTTTTTTAATCAGCCTATCAATTAGGACTTTAGTCATAATTCAAATAGAAAATGAATAATAATTATTTATTAAATTCAAAGTAAACCATAATTTATATTGTTGGAAATCTAAGAATCTCCTTTAAAAACCCTTTTTGTTTCATCAATTTTTAGTAAAAAAAGAGTCATTAGCCAAATACCCTACACATACCCATCATATTGCCATTATTTGGCCCATGATGATCCTACACATACCCTAGAGTGTTGTTGTTGCTATCATGGAGTGTTGAAGTGTTGCTTGGGAGTGAAGTGACTACTGAAAGTGCTAAGAGAATGCTTGAGAAAATGCAAAATATTGTGAGAGGATTAAATGGGATGAAGATAGAATAATTTGAAGAAGAGAGAAGAATCTACCATTTTCAATGTTAGTTGGTCGAACAGGGATGTCAAAAATCATTCCCAACTGAAAGTGTAACACCTCTATCAACTTTAGACATAGGAATCCATGAAGGATAGTAGTGCATCGTGCAAATGTATACACTTTGTATGTTTGTCTCCATTAGAAATTCTCTCATCGACGCAATAGACATATGGAAAGTGGAAGGAAGTTGGGTGAAGTGAAATTTCACCTTCTGGTTTAATTTTCTAAGTTGAGGGTGTGTAAAAGGAGAATTTTTGTAGGGGGTGAAAATTCACTCTTATAAATCATAAAATAGAAGTTACTAAAACTTCCTAGAGTGATACTATAGGTTACCAACAAGTTGAGAAAGTATCGAAACAAGGTTTTTAATATTATAAAAGGAAATTTCAAGCCTAATCTTGGACTAAATTATCTAGATGGGCATATGAATCCTAGTTAGGGTTTTCCAAGGGTTTAAATGCTATAAAATAGTCCACACAAAATTCCTAGAAATTAGGTAAAACAACCTACACTCAGACTAAATCTCCTAGAGGGGTGTAGCAGTCTCAAATTAGGGTTTTTGAACTAATTTCAACATATTCTGAGAGGATGTTTAGTTTTCTGGTTCAAATGATGTCTAGAATAAGTTCAATTATAGATTTTATGTGAAATTAAATTATGCAAGATGCAGAAATGCAACCTATATGCACTTTCACTAATGCAATATTTTGAAACCCTAGATGCAAATTAACTAATGAAAGACCTAATTCAAAGTTAATGTGGGATATATCTAGGAGTATGATGCACTCCAAATCATAAAATAATATGTTTTAGAGGCTAGGTTCACTAAAATTAAACAAATAAAATAGGGTTCCACCTTTTGGGAGTAGGAATACAAATTAAGGTTTACGGAACTAGACCAATTTTCTTCAAGTTTCATTCAAGGAAACCTTATAGAACTCAATCAAGGGATAGAATGAGAGAAAGAGATATAGAATAAGATTTCCTAGGGTGTGATTAAAGACAATAAAGGGGGTTAACCACCAAGCTATGGATTTGAAAGAAAAGAAATGAATGTAACATGCAAAACCTAACTAGATGACCTAGGAAATGAAACTGAAAAATTAGGATGACAAACTACGAATGAACAAAGGTGCAGCTACATGAGAGATGAGATCAAAAAAATATCCAAACCATAAAATTATGTTTTTTGATGCTCAGTAGGACTCATACATTAGTTTGGGTGATTTAGTCCCAGATTAGGGTTTCTATGCCAAAACTAGAATCTATCAAGGACTAATTTGAATCTCCTGATACACCATAAGTTGCAATTTAGTCCTAGTATTAGTGTTTTCCTAAAATTTTAGTATTCTTTGGTGATCTCATGTAGCTTCCATTCTACTAAATCTCTTAGTCAAAAACTTGATTTGAAACCTATAGGTGATTTTTTGTGATCTCAGAAGTAAGGAGACAACTTTGAAAACTTTCTTCAATCATGCAACTTAGTCTTCAAAGTTCCTTCAAGCTTTAAAATACCTAGATCTATAATCACACATGTAGAGAGAGAAAAAAAATTATTGATTTTTAGGAAATAGGGGTTTTCTTTGGTCAAACCCCATTTAAGTAATTAAACATTATGATGAAACAATCAAATATGAACATGAAACATGAAATATGAAACATCAAAAATGATACCTTCAATGATATCTTGATATGTAAATCAACAATATAACATGAAGTGGCCATGTAGAATGTAGATATTGGTCTTGAATTAGATGTAGAATAATGCTTAATCTTTGATATTGAATGCTACATCACAACACTAGCTCAACAACATGCTTGATGATTTATGCCCTTTACATGATGATAGATCTTGAATTGCTACAACAAATGATGAACAAATTTTCCCTTGAATGCTTTAGAAATGCTCTTGAATACTCTATGATGCTCTTGTCAAGTCTTAGGATACTTGAATCTTGATTTCTTAGGTTGATATATCATGAATTATTAGGTGAAATAATGATTTGAAACCTTGTTTATATATGCATTCCATCTAACCTAGCACTTATTAGATCCCAAATGCCGACATTCATGAAATTTGAATTCAAAACCCTGAACAAATGGTAAATGGGACTCATACACCATTTTGGTGTATAGTTACCATATGGTTGGGACTCATATTCCCAAGGTGGCATATGGGTCCCACCAAATCATTTTGGGTAGAGAAAATGTTGGGGAGTTTAGACATTAAGTGTATTTGTTGATTATGCGAGGATCTCAATTGAAATAAGCTTTGAGATGAATAATAAAGGGTCTTAGGGGCCTTTTAATGATGATATGGTCATAAATACTAGAGGGCCCAAAAAATAATGTGAAGGTGTAAATAAATACACTTTACAACACTAAATTAAGGAAAAATTAGGTCTATTTAGTTTAAAAGGTCCCTAAACCTAATGTGTATGTGTAAAACACATTACAACACTAGATCAATGCAACATCAGGTCCATTTTAATGTTAATAATTCTCAAATAAAGTGCAAAAATGTAGAGGGATACATTTTCCTACACTACAGTGTCATACCTGTTTAAGTAGGATAAAAAAAATTCCATCCCTCACCCTCATGATAATTCTTTAGTGAAAAAAATACAATGTGGATAATCATGTCAATCAATTTTTTTCTTCTCCTATTCTGTCTCCTATTTGTGATGAAGATATTTTTGTGTTAGAAGATAAAACCATTGAGAGTGATGAAAGTCCTATTTGTCTCTCTTCACCTAGGGAAAACATTATTGAACAAGAGAATCCTAATATTGATAAGCAAGAAAATATAATCATTTATTACTCACCTACTTGTGATGAAGTTATTCGAGAAGAACCAAGCAATTAATGTCATGAACATATAGTTCACAGCTCTCCTCAAAAATATTTTACTAGAGATTATGTCATGGTGGAAGAAAATGAGAACATTTAATATAGTAATTCCTTACGTGAGGATGATGAAGTGACCTTAGAATCTCCTTCATTTAGATATCATGAAAATAAGGATAAATATTTTGAGGTTATTAATATTATAATACCCTCAATATTTCCTAGAGATCCTTTAATTATTGCACCTCTTGAAGCTAAACTCACCAATTATCCACCCTCACAACAACCACAAGTTCAAAATAAACCCATAATTATCCTGGAGCCACCTAAAAGGAAACTTGATGGTGATAATGTTTGGAAACAAAAAAGTTACAATACCTTTTCTCATGCATATAACACTAGTAACAATCTACAACCAATAAAAAAAACTCCAAAATCCCTCCCATTGCCTAACCCTATCTTACCTAGTCCTCCTTACTTTCCTTTAAAAATAAAAAAGGAGTATGATCTTGTTGAACAAATTAAGAATAATTCTACTAAGATATCATTATAGGACCTTATTCAAGCCTCACCTATTTAACATAACATGCTTCAAAATGCTTTACAACAAGTCCCTACAATTTCTAATGTGCAATAAAATGACGTGGCAGCCCAAATTTAAGCTATAACTCTAGCTAAATTAGACATCAATTTCTATCAAGATGAGTTACCTTTGTTAGGAGAGAAAAACCAGAATGATGTTTTAATGATAGTGGCTATTATTTTCATTAAGGAGAATAGGTCCCGTATTAAATTTACTCTCATTGATAATGGTTTGGATCTTAATGTTTGTAGTGTAGACCTCCTTAATAAGATAGAAGTAGAAAAAATCCAAAATAAAATTGTTTCTTTATCTATTCATGGATTTGATAACATAGGAAAACAACAGCTTGGCTTGATTACATTACCTATTAAAGTCGAGAAGATAAGATTGAAAACTACAATCCATTTTATTCCTCATGATCATTCATATAATATTATCTTAGGAATTCCATCTACCATTCATTGTGTAATGAAATATATTTATGATAAAAAAGTTTACATGATAAAATCTAACCCTAAACCTAAAAGTTGTCTAATGGCTAAGAGAGAAGGATGAGATCCTTTGAAAGAATGGAAATCAACTACAAAAGTGAAAATCATAAAGGAAGAAGAAGACAAGAAGAAAATTGATGAATTCACTAAGCTATTGGAAGATGATTAGGGTTCCTTAGATTTCATAACTACATTCATGGGTAAATACAAGATCATAAACAAAGATTTTGAATAGGGAAAATGAAAAGTCGTAATGTCAACAAAAAAATTGAAGGCATACAGCTCAACCACTATATAAGATCAAGAAAATAATACATTTTTTTTGATGAATTTTATTATGAACAACTATTGAATCCAAAATAAATGAAAAAGATGTATGGAAGAGTTTATGAACTTATGAATAAACATGGTGTATTGCCTCTCCATTGTGGCCCTTCTGAATATTTATGTAAGTGTTAAATTGTGTTTTTTTTTTATTGTTTAATGTGTTAATGAATTATTGTGGTGAAATTAATATTTTATATGGATTGGGTAATCAGATTAATTAATTCAACAATTACTTATGAAATGAATTAAATAAAATTAGAATTAAAATAATAGTTAATAAGTCAATTATGTGAAATAATATATATAAGGTTATTATTAAATAATTAGATTTATTTTATTTTATTGATTATCTTATGGGGATAATTATTAAATAGGAGAAAATAGTGTAATTTCAAATAAAGCTAAAAGATAAGATTTCAAATGATTTGTAAAGCAAAAAAATAAAAAATTAAAAAAAATAGGAAGTTTTGGCATGCAAATGCATGCACAGGTTCGAACAAGTTGTTGGAAAGTAAATTCCTGTTTTATTAGAGTTTTTTGGGGTTTTAAAGGAGATTTTTGAGATTTTGCGGGAGGAGGTGGGGGTTAGAAGAGGAAAGGTCATTCTGGATTATGGGGGGACGGGACTGTTTCTTTTGGAGGATAGACAAAGCCTCTCGGAAGGAGACTTCAGTGCGTGGAAGGCGAGATTTAGAAGATTGGACTCACCCATTTGAATTTGGAGAGGTACGTTAATAATAATCGTATTAATCTGACTTCTTTCCTTAGCCATTTACTGTAGTATTCACTGCTCATAGTATATGTGGCATTTGATATTTGAATAAGTAATTTATAATGACCTGATATATGATATTTGGATCTGTGTGTGTGTTGGCAATTCGATTTCCCTTGATTTTGGTGTATGTAAGTGTCGTCAGTACCCGATTCTCTCTATTTGATTATTGCTTCTTGCTATTGGGAATCTGTGAGTATCGATGTGTATTTTTCTTAAGTTCTCAGTCTCTAAGCGTCCACCCTGTTGTCCTGTCCTTTACCAGCGTTGATCTTCTGCGTTATGGGTTTACTAATTGTTTTTTTTTGAAAGGCACGCATAGCCAGCCCTTAGTCTGTGTTGTATATGTTATTAATCCTTCATAAGCTGGTGTCTTGTTGTGGCATTCTGGCAAGTGATCTATATGGTTTTCTTTTTATTCTTCTTACTATCATGTAATCCGCCCATGTTTGTTTATGTCTGTTTGTGCTTAAGCAACTTCTGTATCTTGCAAAATTTCTCCACCATTTATCTTTTAGGGATGCACATGCCTGGCCCTAAACTTCCATCGTGGCCCAACAAGTGAGGCGACTGGCAAAGGTCGAGAATCTGTCTTTCACCTGCCAATTGTTGTTGCTTGATATTTATTTTAGAGCAAGTCTACCTTTCAGATTGTTTCTTTAGCATCACCAATATTCTCCTCGCAGAGGGCCGAACTAGTTCATGCGCTAGAAACAGATGCATATCTCTCAGAAGATTTCTCTCTTACAGCAGTTTTGGAGACGAATTTAGATGCAGCGTGGCATTTTGAAACCATTCACCACAGCTATCACCCTTGCGTAGTTGCTAGTAGTTCATTTGGATGGTCGATAATGATTCTTCTGGCCTAAGTCAAGGTCTTGAATCTGGAAATACTTGCTGTCCCTCATTGTATCTATCACCGGAGTTCTTACTTGGGTATGTGCCTTCACGAGTAAACCTCGGCCATCTCATCCTTGCCGTAAGATTAAATGATTTCGCTTAATGCGCCCTGCATCGAATTTTCTCAGTGTCATGATTGGTAATAGCTTTATGTTTTCTGTTACAGTAATCGGTTCTTTCTTTCTCTCTTTCGGCGTCGAACCACTTTCCCTCAGTCGATTTCCATAACTGAAGGTTTATGAGTATTCTCTATTAAATTTATGTGCCCTCTTTGTCTAAAATATTATTTCAGAAGCTATACTTGGTGTCATCTAAGTTTCCCTTGCGCCATGATCTTTGGTATATTGTTTTGACCTGCTCATGACTTTTTCCATCATCAGATCTTTCGTCATTCCTTCAATCGAAGTGCTTGTTGGTGTTAAAGCGATATTGGTGTCAGCCCAACCTTGAACACTTGCCTGCGTTTGTAATCTTATAAGTCTTATCAATGTATTCATATAGGACTTCTAGGATGGTATTCCTTGATAAGAGGTCTCTTTGGGAATCACCTTGGGACTGGTTGCTAGCCTTGTCTTGCATACATATTTTTAGGTACACTATTTTATCCCATAATAGTGTGACAATACCTCACTGCATAAGATGACTTTCTCTTTAACTTTCCTTTTAAAAAAAGTTACGTTCAGGGTAAACTTTCGGTGAGGGATGTTTTCTTTATTGATTTTATTTAGTAACTAATATGGATAAATCGAAATGAGTCACTATCTTGCTGTTATATAATATTAGAATTTAAGAAATTACGGTGAAAGGGAATTAGTAATGAAGGGAATAAATCGGAAGAAAAGCATAATGTTTTGATAATTTTAAATGTGGTTTTTATTTTATTTATAACCTTTCTTGAATAGGAAAATAGATGGAATATATAGTTTTATTATGTGAATGTGGAGATAGAATAGTTAATTAAGGGAACTGAATTTTTTTGCTTATTGTGATAATTGAATGATTGTTTAATTTATATGTGTATATTTGTATGGCATTAGTTTTGGATCATTGTTTTCATATTTAGAAGCTGTTAAGGTAAATGGGATTACATTTGAGTTGGATGATGTGTTAGTTTGTTAAACGTTTGGATATAGAATGTGGAAGTGATGACTCTGCAATTATTAGTTATTGTGGTTCTCTTTGTATAGTGTATTTTGGGGTTAGGTGATTATCCCTTAACGTCCTATTTATTCAAAGAAAGGGGTTATATGATGTGTAATTTTAATTGTATGAGTTGATTTACCTTGCTTGACTCTAAGTGATGGAATTTCTATTTGATATGTCTTATGTCTAATTTAGGTTGAACTTTTGGTATAGTTTGAGGGTATGACTTGATTTGGACATTTTGAGTTATTTTGGTTCTTGGGTAGATGTTTATGTACCTCCAGAGGCTAGGGGAAAGGGGTGTGTGTGTGAACATTGTTGTTGTTGCACCTTTTTCTCTATCTTCCTACCTCATGAATTTTTGTGTGGGTGGTACCTCCTAGTTTATGGATTTTGATGCTTGGATAGCCACAAGATGGTCATGCATCCTATGTATGTTTTAAGAATACCTTTATGTCTTGAGGATTGAGGTACACCTGTTGGTATTCTTTGTTTTTAGAGTAACCGTAGGGGAGAGTGGCTCTTCTTGGGGCCAGTGTACAAGTGGTCACCCTTGAAAGAGTTTCCTTAAATAAGTGATAACCTAAGTAATGTATCTAGTGGGTTGGGTTAGTTAACACATAACAAGATAAAAACATGCACCTCACCCCTGCCGTTAGTGCTTTCAAAGGCTAAGGATGGGTGGGAAGACCTGGTTGGTAAGGTCACTACCTTGTCTCTGTGAAAGGTAAGTGGCTTTGCATGAGTAACCCTATGGGGCGGCACCTTGAAATAGGATGTCTGGATAACAATAGATGGAGGCAGCTCCTTGAGCTAGGTTGTCTAGATAATCCATGTATGGATGGAGGCGGCACCTTGTGATAGGTAGTCTGGCGAATTCATATAAGGCCATGCGATGACACTCTCCCACTATGCCCTTGTCTCTCTTGTTTTGTTGCCTCTGGAGTTGTCTCTTATAGTTGTTTATTATCATTGTTGTTTATTGATGTGGATGAAAGGTACCTTGGATATTTATTGTTGGTTGATTTTGCAATCTCAATTGGAGAGTTCTTGGATTCTATTGTTGTCGGCACCTTTTATGGCTGTTTAGTGTTGATCTATAATATTGGCGATTGATTCTTGTTGGTCATTTCATTACTCTTGTTGTGGTTATGTGTTGGCAATGTTATGGGTTAATATATGGTGATTTCTTATCTCTTTTGTGGAGTCTTCCGTATCTTTGGTTCTTTTGACTTCTTGGGTGAGGATCTTTCTTGTTTACTCCAAGCACGGGGGTGGTCGGGTGGAACGTGCTACGCACCCCATTGGGTCCCCATCCGAAGGTCGAGATGCACAAAGATGTACTTGTTACAGTGAATTCTAAGTTATGTCAGAGTTTGATCCAGCTTTTAGCTTGTATTCCATCAACTTCAGATTTATCTCCCCATGTTATTATATTATTCCCATAGATGTTGGGAGACAATATTGTATTGATGTAAACTTTGAAGCAATGTACCTTCGTATTGTTATTGCATGATCCATGTTCGGGTCATTTGAGTGGGTGTATGTATATCCCTCATGTAACGTAAGATGCTGTTATGAAAAGTGATGCAACTATGTGACCCCCAAGGAAACTTTGTTATATGTTGTACTTATATTGTTCATTTCATGTGATGTATGTTGTTGCATATTATTTCTTTTTAAAAAATAAAAAATTTGTTCATTAAATGCTTGTATGTTAGTTTCCTTTGGGGTTGCATGGCGGGGCATTACACATGGTTTGGTGGAAAAGGATGTTGTGCTAGAGAACAAGGTATTTGTGTCCCTATAGAGCCTAGAAGACAAGAAAAAATTAGTGTCCTTGGTTATTCTCATTCATAAGAAACAAAAGCATCAAAAAAGCCTTCAATTAATATCGACAACCTTACAAAAGGTTCTTCCAAACAAGGTCAACTTTAGTGCATCCTCAACTTGTAGATACTCCATGTGGAAATATTTCATTAGATATGCATACAATTGAAAAAATTTCTACTCATTGTAATCAATAACAATAGTTGTTGTTCCTTGGCATGTAATAGTTGTAGGATCATAGGATACTCACTATTGCATGTTTTACATTCATTGAAAATTATTTGCTTATTGCAAGGAGTGGCATACCATCATCCATTCTCAGCTCACCCTTTTCTTGCACTCAGTGGGGGAAAAGGGTTAGGTAGCCCATTCCTTGTATGCCACTTATTGTTGTGTCTTTTGGCTAGTTGACCACCTTCCATGTAAATGTAAGAGCAAGTTCAAGATGTGGATGATATGCCTTATGTTGGGTCACATGTGACATTCTTTTCTTTCTAGGTTTAGCATTATATTTTTAGAGGAAGCCTTTCCCTCCTTGTTCATGAAGTAGCTATATTTCAGAAACATATGACTTGGAATAGGGTTTTTTAAGGAAAGCTCTCATGTCTTAGGAGAAAACAGAGGCTACTTTAAAGTATTTTCTCACAACAACGGTGCTAGCCACCACTTTAAAGTGGTGGCATACATCGATGACATTTTTTGACATTTTTCATATTTTATGGTGTGATTATCTTTTTTCTTGTGATGTGTCCTTTTCTTGGTGGTTTCATTGGGTTTGATGTCCTCCAAGAGTAAAATATTTTTAAGCATATGATTTTCCCTAGTGATATGATGTGAATGAGGCATCCCATAAGTGGTGATCTAGTATTCTTGAATTGTGCTTTCTTGGATACATTAGGCATAATGTTCCCTCAAAAGAACACCTTACATAAAAGAAGTTAAATCCCCTCTAATAAAAAGCTATGGACAAAACATTCAAAAAAAATCATTAAATCATAGCATTGTAGTGCCTTGTCGATGTTTTTAGGAGGACAATTTCAATATGGTATGGGATGCTAATATGATTCTCTCGTTTGCCACCTCATTGGGATAACTCACCTAGTGGATGGCATAAAGGTTCCACTACCCTAGAGTAAGCATGCATGTTATGGGAAAAAAACCTAGACTTGGTCCACATCATGTTGGAAAGACTATAGAAGCTTGATCATTGGTACAAAAAAAAACCACATTCCACATTGTCTTGGAACAACTAAATCTTGATCCTTTGATTTCCTTTATTTTTCTTGGTATTTGATAGGGTATGGTGATGTATAATTTTTATTGATACATACTTAAGAATATTGAATGTCTAATTTAGTGTGAATTTTTCATGGGAGTAAACTCTCACTAAAGTGGGGGAAAAATGTAGCATCAAAAAAAGTAATCCCCTTTTCACGCTTAGTTTGGGAATGAATAATTAATGAGAAAATGGACTTAATTGTTCCTTATTTAGGGTGTTATAAAGTGTTTTCTTATAATTTCACACTAATCTAGGGCTTCATTAATTAATTGAGGATAATTAGAGGTTAATTGGCCCTTTAAATTCAAATCTAGGCCTTATTAATTGCCATTTTTGAAGGATATATCTTGACACTCATTAATAATGTGACATAACACTTATTATTTTAAGGTTTGAGTCCTATGATAGTTACCTAGGACCCATTCGCCACCTGGTGAATGGGTCTCCACTATGTTCTAAGACCCTCTTTCACATTTTATTTCACCTCCATGAAACTTGGTTCTAGAAAAATGATCTAGCAACCATTCACCCAAGGTGGTGAATGGATGCTCCTTACTTTGGAAACATCCTTTTAAACTTATTTGTTCCTAGATTATAATATCATGAATCTTAGATCTGATGTCGACTTGTGTTATTTGATTTTCAGGATTAAATATTAAGTTTAGTATAAATATAAGGTTGTTTCACCTAGTTTCATCTAAGCAGCTTTATGTAAGGATCTTAAGGGTTCACAAGAGCATTATAGAGAATTTAAGAGAAATTACAAAGGAATTCATGGGAATATTATCAAATTTAATTGTAGCAATTAAATATCATATCATCATAGTGCATCAAGCATGTAGTTGAGCTTATGTGTTGATATAGTATTGAAGATCCATTTGCAAGCATTGTTTCACACCCTAAGTCAAGATAAAGATCTACATTATTCATGTTCACTTCATGCTAGATTACTAATTTACATTTCAAGACATCATCCAAGGTATTATTGTTTCATGTTTCATGTTACATGTTCATGATTCATTGTTACATGATAAGGTTTAATTAGCTAAATGGTGTTTAACTAAGGAAAACCCCTACTCCCTAACAATCAACAAGTTTTTATCCTCTTTGATGTGTGCTTGTAGGTTTTAGGTTGAAGATCAAGTGGAGAAAAAAAGTTGCAAAGTTTTCAAGATTGAAAAGTTATAAAAGTTGTTATCGATCTTACAAGATCACAAAAACAAAGCTACAAAATTAATTTTTGACTTTCGAGAGCTGGTCATTGGGAGTGAGAAGTGAAAACATTGAAGAATAGAACCCAAAAAATTAGTTTTTAGAAATGCTACTAGGTACTTATTGCCACCTTGGGCTAATGAGTCCTTAGTAAATCCCAAAACAACACTTTTTCAATAAGGTAAACCTTGTTTCAACATCTTAAAATTGTCCTTTTGTTATAATAGTTAGGATTGATTGTTGATTGTTATATATGCATTTTATCCCTCATAATTGAATGAAACATCATCGAAGAAACACTTGGTGTACCCATTTGTGTTGCACCTCTTTTTCTATGTTTTAGTAACTGATCAATGTGTACTATTGATATTCTTGAGATCTTAGTTGTATTTTGTGGTAGTCCATTACTCCAATCAGTTGTACTTGCTAGTCTTCCTCATGCTTGGTGGGGTATTCTTCCTTCAAGAAGAATTTTGGGGAAGTGATTCACTTTGTGGTAGGGTGGAAACATGATCAAGCAATGTTCTCACCCTTGAAGTGGTTGAAGGAGTTTGAAAGTCAAAAGAATCATGTCAGGAAGGTCTAAGTTACTATAAATTGTATAATTTTGCTATCAACCTAGAGTTCTATTGTAAGGGAAATGTTCTCATATGATTTTCCATGAAATTGGCATGTATGTATTGCTAATTTTCTTATTTAATGCAATTCCTTATCTCTATCCTTTTATGTTGGGAACTTGTCATATTTATAGACATCATGATGTGTAATTTATGTATATAATTAAGTTTAAACTATCAAGGCAATTACATATGTACTAATACAATACTTGGCCTGTATGCCATCTTATCTTAGTTCTTTAGTTTTATGTCGTTCTAGTGTTTTCCTACTATGTCTTGGTTACTCATGGACTCTTTCATTGGTTGATATAAAATGTTGGCCTACTTTGTGTTGTTGTGTTGTGGATGTACTTTATAGCTTTATGACCTAACTTTTGATGCTTTTTTAGGATCAAATACCAAACCACTACTTTTTAATAAAAAAACATAGGTTTACTAAATGTGATTTGGTAATATTAGATATCACAAGTGTATTGGTTCTTGATATCTTGAACCACTAAATTATGCTAATGAGAAACCCCTTAAACATTCATGTATGAAATATGCCAATAGAGTAAATGTAACCATTAGGATAAATTTTCTATTAATAAGGGTAGCAATACCCAATAGCTATTCATAGTTTGATATTCTGCTAATATGGTCAAGCATCATGATCATATTAATTTATGAAACCAATCTCAATTAGAACATGTAATACTTCTATAAGGAAAAACAATCGTTATTAAAAATTTAAAGACATAACACAATAGTCATAAATTTTCTCTAATAAAATTCAATATGCATGTTGACTTTAAATGGCTTACAACACTTTATCCATTAGATCAACATCCAAAGATATATGTTACTAATTTATGACGAAGGTTTATCCACTATGAACTTAACCAACCTAAAATGTTCTATCAACAGTACATATCACTTGGGAGATGATTGAAATGTTTTCAGCCATTCGTTTGTCGCTGCTTTTATTTATGCCAAAACATTATTTATGCCTCATTTATGGTTTTATACCGATACAGCTATTAAATCCCTCTTGTTTTTATAAATAGCCTCTCGATCTACTTTACCATATATACTTTACCATTCACTACTCTTTTTTCCTTTTTTTTCTAACTTTCAAAATTATGTGGTGGTGAAGACTGGTCAAAAGCCGAGCAGAAGCTATGTGGCTATAAAATTGACGAAACTAAGAGATTTACATCATGGTTTTATTTTATCCTACAAATTAAGCATCTAACAGTCTCGTCCAAGTTTCCCGTAGATTTCAAATGGACACAATGTGTGCAGGTTGTTAGCAAAAGACAAACAACTCAAAAAATTATATTGAATTCTCTTCAAAGATATCTTTATTCAATTTTATATTAGTTATCTTTGTTGAAAATCAATCTTTACAATTTTATTCTATTTTGTAAGAATTATTACTTTTTATAATAATGGATGAAGGGCCTTTCTAAACATAGAAAATAATTTCTATTTCAAAATGATAAGAAAGAAATATTTGTTATAATAATATAATCTTATTATTATTATTTAATAATTAAAAAATTATATTTAAAAATATAATTATTCATTAGATAAAATTATATATTTATAATGGTTTTATGAAATTCACTAGGAGCAATTTACCGACTTAAAATTTACGGTCAGTAATTCATCATGGGAAAATTCACCATCATGACAAATTCACAGTATTGAAATTTTACTTGATAGTGAATTTGTCATGGAGTGAATTTTCCCAAAGTGAATTACTAGCGGTGATTTTTCCTCGTGACTTGTTGGTGATTAATTTGCTAATTTATTGTATGCCATTTATAATAATAAAATATAAGATCTCAATTTGTTTTTCTATTATTAATTATGTAATTTTAAATTATATAATTTATAATATTTTTATTTATTATAGTTTTGAGTATTGTATTAGAATTCATGATATTATAATTTATATTTTATTTTTTGATGCCTAAATTGCAAGTAGTGGAATATAATTTTTTATAATATTATTTATAAATATTATGACATATTTAATGAGATATATGTATGATTATTATCAAAGTAATGTTTACCTAATATTAATTTTTATAAATAATCTTACAAAAAATATTATCATATATTATTATTTTTTAAATAACTTTAATTCTATTACTTACAAAAAATTTGAAAGTATTATATTTTATTACATTATATTCTCATTTTGGAAAGGATAGTTCATCTTTTGTTTTCAAAATTAAATAACTAAAATTAAATTAAGTGATGTTTCTTAAGTACCCCTCACTTAAAAAAAAAGAATAATCTTTATCAAATTACATTAAATTAAATAAATATTATAATTAAATTTTAAACATCATCTTTCATTTTTCCAGTAAAGACATGACCATCCATTTAAAATCTAATGGAAGAATATTCATTATCATTGATGTTAATTGTGAGCCTTCCTCTTGAACACTTTTTTGCCATCATATGAAGATACACCATCTATTTCACAGTTTTACTCTACTTTTTTGCCATCATATGAAGATGAGTGATTTATGACATTTAGATTCAAAATATATTTTTTTTCAAAATTTTTGGAATGAGATTGCACTTCTTTTTCCATCTCCTTTGAAAACTATTTTTTTTTAGTAAACACCATTTTAAAGGAGTGACGCTCACCGTATACCACAATTTTTTTTCTATGAAGGATCAAATTCTATTTTTTTCGAATTTTGATTTTTAACTATGATATCTAGTGCTTCAAATTGGTTTCATAGTATTTTATTTAATATTTTTTCTTAATCAAGTTTTGAAGTAAATCCAATTACAATTCAAACATAGGCAGACCATATAATACATAACTTTTTTTGTATGTATTGAAATTCAAATTTATTTTTTTCTGGATCAAGGACTT
This sequence comes from Sequoia sempervirens, assembly GCA_007258455.2. Taxonomy (NCBI): domain Eukaryota; kingdom Viridiplantae; phylum Streptophyta; class Pinopsida; order Cupressales; family Cupressaceae; genus Sequoia; species Sequoia sempervirens. Next base: position 421,797,394 of record VDFB02271358.1, on the reverse strand, counting down.
CAATATCTGGTGCACTCGCATTTTTCAAAAAAAAATTGATAATCTTCTATTTTCTACATATGCAGAATAGAGAGCTTGATTTTTAGTGAAAAACAAATTTATTTAAAATTATACTTTTTGGGAAGCTTATAATAAGGGCTACACACTTACAAAAAAAAAAATTAAATGAATTCATTTGATCCCCCAAAAGGTAAATCAAAAGTGGTTTTTTATCAACATTTGTATAGGTGTAAAGTAGACTTTGTTATAGGTATGGTTTAAAACTAGTGGGATTCTATACAAGGGGTTTTGATCTAAGGTAGTTTGATCAAACCCTCTTCAATTGGAAAGATTTAAATGGAGATTTTTAAGGATTAAGCCATTATATTTTGTAAAAATATGTGATTTTAGCAAAAAATAGAATCTCCCATAAATTGTAAACCAACTTTGTGGGATCACTGATTATACTAGAAGAACTTTGTGGGATCACTGATTATACTAGAAGAGATAAAGATGGAGAGGGAAAAATAGAGAGATAGAGAGACAAAAAATGAAAGAGAGAGGAATAGACAAGAGAGATAGAGAATGAGAGAGAAATATAAGATATGGAAAGGGAAAGTAAGATAAAAGGAAAACTAACTTTTACTAATTATTTCACACCAACAATCTAAAATTGACGGGTCTTTAAGGAGTTATGCTCAAGGTAGCATGTCATTTGATATAGAGAGACAAACATATAGAGAGTGAAAGACATTAAAGAGAGAGGAAGAGAAAAGGGAGAGGGAGATAGAGACAAGATAGAGAGGTGGAGAGAGAAAAAAAAAAACTAAACTCTTATAATAACTTTATTATTACAAATATATATTTTTTGCTAATTAATAGTTATATTAAGATTAAACATAATTATAATAACCATTTCTTCTCATAATTTTAAAATTAATTATCTTCTCACTTAAGAGGTTTTATTTTAGTTGTGTTTGGATCTATGTAAGTTGATGCATAGTTGATTCAAAACTCACTTCTCCATTGAGACCTTTATTGCATAAACAAAAGAATTTCTAAATGATCTACCAATTGACATCATGCGCTACACAATTGTATGCAAAAAAGTAGACCAAAAATTTGCCTAATTGACCTTCCACACCTCTTCGGCGTACCCATTACACACCAAGGTGCAATTGCTAGTAATATTCCTTATCTTCTAATTTCCTTTATCCTATGTGTAAACCCATGTTGTTATAATAGTATAGTTAAATATCTTTATGCATGTTATATATTGGCTAATTTGTATTATAGTACAAGGTTCATAATGCTACCTTTTAGTATGGATAAATAATGATCATCTTTATTGCAAATATGATAGAATGACATCATTTGATGATACCATAAAGAATATTTTATATCCCAACCAGACAACTACAATCAATTCAATTGTAGTCCATCTATTCATAGAAAAATAGTGTCAGCATAATACAACCCCTTTTTTAATAGGTTATGGAAACCCCCCTTATATTGTACAAACATATGACATTTCCATGGAGGATTTATATTTCAGAATGCCTGCTGTTATACAATCTTACTATCTTGGCAAACTACTGAATGAATTTTTTTTTTTCCCAGTGAGGATAAACATTGATTCAGTCCAAGTGATTTTTAATAAGGAGACATATGGCTCTCCTTTTAATGCAAGTTTAAATGTCAGTTCATTCGATTTTACGAAGATATATCGTGAAAAATGTTATTCTTAATACATGACAAGTATTAGTTAACAGTCACATAATATTATTGAGGTTTAGCCCAAGAGACAATTGGCTAAGCATTAGTTTGGTTATAACAGTTGCCTTTGTCGCAATTATTCCAATGATCGCAACCAACTCTTATCATTTTGTGCCATAACATTTGCATATCCGGATGGTAATTGGAAAATCATAATAAAAGTTGTCAGGTCCCAGTTTTTTATATTTATAGGTCTTAGTTTTCCTATTAGAATATATTGATAACATCCAGGCATCCAGTCAAATTTAGCGTCAACAATGTAGCCAGTAGTATCCAAAATGAAAAATGTGATTATTTATTTACCACTCGATGTATCCTACAGATTTAAGAATTTTGTTCTCGTAGAGTGACTTTCAAAAGATGTGCTTTTTCCAATGTAAAAATTTCTTTTATTTTTGAAATCAAACATAAAACGAACACTTCATCTCAGCATTAAACGTTACGATGAAGAATTGAAATAATAATCCCTCACAAAAAAGGGCTTCACGGTATTGCACCAAGAATTCAAGGGTTAAAAGGGATTATATATTTTGACTGAGCAAGTTGAATGATTAAATATTTCTATGAATAATTGATTTGAAACTCCTTTAACCCGCTACGCCTATACGCAAATATGTAGAATAAACAAGGTTTACCAGACAAATAAATCCTAGATTTGGAATGTTACCATGATCACAAAAATCTGATGACGGCTGACCCCATCTTGGCTTCTCCACCTGAAGCAAGGACACATATTGAGAAGTCCCCTTGATTTAAGACATGTTCATATGTATCCTCCATCTTCAAGTATGTCTGTTAATAAGCAATGCGACAGTTTATTAAATCTGTAAGGTTCAGCTTCTGGGGTTGTTCTATCTTTGGAAGTACCTCCAGTGTATTAGTCATCTATTAAATGCCATATATAAATTATAAAGCATTTTCAAGAAAACGGGATAATAATGGTATTGATTGTTTTTGAAAAAGTGAGTAATATAATGGTGAAGGAAGAGTTATTGAACCGCAAGGAGGCATGCAAAAACTTAAAGAGGAGAGGTGATTAGAATAGGGAATGAAAAGCATCACTGCAAAGGATGGAGTCGGGAGATCATCTGTGTTTTCAAACGGCAAGGAAGACTAGGCGACAATATCCTATTCCTTGGCTTATTTCCATTTCGCAGGTATGAGCCGAATCCTTTTTGCTAATAGTTCATATGCTTATGCCCATTTATAATTAGATCGATATATTGAAATAAAATCAGTTAAATCCACATAGTGTAATGTCCATTCACCATTATTGGGAGTCATTCTTGGTGATCCCTTCATTGTTGAAGCTATTAATCGTTTCATTGATCCTTCATTTTCCCCTTCTGAAGGCACATTATTGAAAATAAAAGTATGCGATTATTGAAGACCTTTTCTCTGCCTTCCATATGCTTCCACATTTAGCGTACATGTTCAGCAGAGCTTTTCCAACCACGTTAACTAGAAAAATGTCCCCATTCCATTATGCTTGATAGATATTTCATACTGCCTTTGAAAGATTTAAGTTTCTTCTCTATGCACTATAGTAGCTGCTATCCTATTCTAAACAACAGAGCACACAATTAAAAATGGCCTCTATTAGAAGACAGAACCGTAATAACAGTTAAGATGCCTTTGCGTACACAAGGTTTTTCATTTGATTCAAATAAACTGTCGCAACGCTTATTAGTCTGATGTTAGTAGTCTGATCTAATAAACTGACGCATTGCTTATTAACATACTTGAAGAATGCATCCCCCATCTTGGCACCGCATCCTTGCAGAAGACTCTTGCTCGTTATCTACATCCAGAAAATAAATGCCAGATATTATATTTTCGATTTGCTATATTCTACCTAATTTGTAATTCAATAAAATATTATTTCTGATTACATGTTATATCTCTCATATTTATGATATATATTAGCCGTGTTCAACATAAACAATTTACATAAATATTATTAGCGTTAATTAAGTCTCTTTTATGTATTCTAAGTGCATTCCCTAACGGTGTGACCTTTGAATCTAAAGAACCGTTTTCTACTATAAGAATACCTCAGACAAGGTGAATATAAAGCAATGCATACAGTATAAACGTCATTTAGCAGACAACTGGACGTAATTGTCCGGATTTAAGAAAGAGTTGATAATATGGATCTTCTGCTGGAACTCCCTGAACAAATATTGCGAGACATCTTACTAAGAGTGCCTTACAAATATCAATCAAAGATTAAGCAATTTTTGAAACCCGCCAAAGAAATGATGGAATGCTTCACGTTTTATCAAGATAGAATAAAGTTTGGGCTGGCACGGAAATATATATGTTTGCTCCAGTCTGCTGGGATATCTATATACGACCCCGCCGATCAATCATGTGAAACGCTCCCTCCTATTGTCACTGGATTTCAAATCGTATCGGGTTCTCAGATTGTTTGTGTTAAGCATAAGCTTGTTTTACTGGGATTAAAACATTATGGCAATTTTACTAGAATGATTTTGATCTATGATTTTTCATCTCGTACATGGAAGCAAGGTGCTGAAATTCCCACTGCCAGACCTGTATTCCACTTTGCATGTTGTGCTTCATCTGAAGGGTCAATTTACATTGCAGGAGGGGTTGGCAAAGGTTTTGATGATGATGGACTCCGTCAAGCAGCAGTTTATAAAGTAGATGAAGACAAGTGGGAGCGTCTTCCTGAGATGCACCAAGAAATTGGCATGTGTAAGGGTGTTTTTATTGAAGGAATGTTTTATGTCATTGGTATTTTGAGTAGTAGAACTCAAAGATTTGACCCCAACACAGGAGTATGGACAACAATAGTAAACATGTCAATGCACAATTCATGGCACGTCCAGGTTGTATATGCGTTTGGACAACTAAATGCCTTTGGAAGGAGTGGAGTAGAGCAATATGATTGGGAAGGAAAGGCATGGAGAAAAGTGGAATTCTTCCCTCGAGAACTTAACTGTGCTCGTGCCACACTGTGGTCTGATCGAATTTTCTTGGTCGGATATAATCACAATTCCTTCCTTTTAGGGTCTCCAGTTTTTTATATGTATAATCCTGAAGCAGCTTTCTTTGAGAGGTGGATTTCTGTTGACAACCCAAAAATCTTTCCGGGTACGGAAGTCGTATGTGTTGCCACAATAGAAATTTAATATCTGTGCTCGCTTCATTACTATAACATTTAAAACATGATTGTTCGAAAATAGACTTCAGAGAGCTATTCTTTCGAATCTTGCCATTGGTGTAATGCTATGTCCTTTAAAACATATTCTCAAAAATGTCAATTTAAAAACTATTTTATTTTATTTATAATGTCTGAATTATTTTTATTGAATTGATTTTATTTATATTTTAATTTTAATTTTACTTGGTAAAATCATAATTTATATATACATATACATATATTTGATATTTTTCACAAATTTATCTTGTCACTGTGACAAATTAAATGATTTTGAGTGAACCTACCAAAAAGAGCCAGTGAATGCAAAATCATAGGCATCATAAGAATGATACTTCTCTCTTGAAAAAAAATTCTCATGAAAGCTGTGCTCTAAATCATATAATAACAATGATAAACCTTCTATATAAATAAAAATAAAAAGGAGTCCCCTTGCATACCTACAAATGCCATTCTAAACACATTGGATAAGCCTCCTTGCCTTGTAAGGTGAAGGATAACTCAAATGTTGCAGGCTGTAAAATGATGGGCGCGGCACACCTTAGGATCTATTTTCTCCATTAGGCACAGCAATGGCATCAACCCAAAAGAAAATTGTGGTGCTGACAAATTGAAAATATAAATATAAAAATAAGGAAAATGCGGGCTAGTTGGCATAAATTGGTCTTTTTCTCTTCTCTACTACTCTTGTTTTGGCTGATGAACATGCCTTTTCTCGTAAACGAATGTCCACTTTCGTTCAATATATTTGTTGGACATCCTTTGGTGGCATCTCTCTTCTCTTTTAATTGCCACCACTTTGGTTTTTAAATATATATCTAGGTTATGTTCAAGAATTTTTCAATAAAAAAATATGAAAGTATTATGAAATATGTATACATTAATAAATTAATGACATCCATCAAAGTCATTTTAAAAATAAAAATTAAGATGTTAAATTTATGTTTTTTAAAAATTGGCCTTATCAGATATAAATTTCATTTTTTTAATTTATTTGTTCAATAATTTAGAAGTAAAAAATAAAACATAAAATAAATTCATTTTCACAATAATTACATAGTCATTGTGGAAGAGAACATATAGCTTGTATAGGAGGCCATGTGGTCACTTGAATATGGTAAATCTTTCCTTTCCTTGTATGTTCCATATTCATCAAAGAAATGTTGGAACCCAAAAATACAAACTAAAGTCTTTTGAATCACATCAAAGGACAAGTTCAACTATTTTCAAAACATTGTTTCTCTTTTTATACATTATTACAAGGATCATAAGAATATCATTTATGTAAATTATAAGTCAGTCACAAAATCATTGACATTAACAAGAACCTAAAATTTTTGTAACACAACATGGGAGAATCAATAGTATTTTATGACCTTGCAAGAATTGAAGGCACAATTTTCATCTTTTTTTATTCATAATATTTCTCTAGAAACTTGAATGGTTGATATTTAGGTTGCAAGAATGAAAAATTATAGGTGTCTGATGGTTAGTATTTATGCACTCTATCTTCAAGTTGTTCTTTGATATCTTTATAGATTTCTACGTGCTTTTATTGTAGTGATTCATCTCCATTGGTCTCTTCAAGAAATGTTAGATTCATACTAGGCAAAATAAAAGTCTAAAATAGGTTTCTTGATGATTCATTCTTGTGTTCTCTATCTTCAAGGTGACCTTAAATATTTGTTTTCACCATATTTTACATTGAATCTTATCATTAGTTCAAAGATAGTGATTTTAATCTCTAGAGAAGAAAATAGCATTAATGAGTAACTATGTTCCTCATGTCAGTGAAGGATTACTTGCTGGTTATTATAATTGAAGTACAACTCATCACTATATTTTCTAGATTTATGCTAATATTTTCCTACAAGAAAGAATATGTATTATCTCTTTGATCTTCATGAGAGATTTCCAAATTGTAATTGCTATGATCAGCATGTAAATGATACATTTTAATTGTTTTGAGTTTATTTTTTATGGAATCAAATCGTCCTTAGTGCAATATTATTCACTAGGATTGTGAGATTTAGATAGTCATATGAAGCGGGCACTAAGTCTATCCTTTTTCATTTCTATTAAGATACATATAAGACTAATAGTCAAGATAATAACATTGATTTTGCATGGAAGAACTCTTCATTAAATAATTCTAAATACATGAGATAAATTTCTTAATTTATTTTTCATTCAATAATCTAGATAAGATTAAATCATCAGCTATCTCAATAGACCCCATTTATGTAATTTCCATATTGTATACCATACTTTTCTTGAAGAGAAATTTTTATTTTAGGTGTAATGTGGTGATGAAGGTATTTAATTTACCTTCTTTCTTTGAGAGCTATAGAAATTAAGATAAATGTGCACATATAAATTTATTGATTTAAATCTTGTAAGAAACTTTACCTTAAAGCTATAATGTTTTTAATGCTTTCAATTTTTAAATTTTGAAACTATTCTATAATCAATCCAATATGGATTTGAACAAATAACCACACAAAATGCATCTTTAGTCACTCTCAGGATTTCATAGTTAAATGTGAATATGAAAATGTGACTATCAAAACCTTATCTATTCTTTTTACTCAATTTTAAAAAAATATGTGATCTAGTAGCTAATGTTGTGTATTGATCCAAGGCTACTAGGTTGAAGTGGGTTCTTCATGGCTAAGATGAAATTTATACAATGGTGTAATTCTAAAAATAATGGCAATGTGTATCTCATTTTTGGAAAGTCACCAAACTCCATTCTAGGGGAGGTATCTTTATATTTCACACAAATAAAATGCACTAGCAGTTTGAGTCTCAATATAGTCACAAAAAATATATTGGTATATAGGTTTGTTTCTATAGTTATTTCCATGAAACCTAACCTTGAATGATTTAGTAGAGAATGAAAATTATACTCATAGTTGGAGAGATCGCTATTGGGTTGTAATGTCATAAAATTGCACCCCTTACAATTATGGGTGAAATCACAATACTGTGCCTCACCTTTTTCCCAAGATGGACATAAATTTACATCAATATTTTTAACTAAATCTTCATCCTCTGAGACCTATAGAAGCTAAATCATTAAGAATTTCAAGATGATGCAAACTAGTGATTTGTAGCAATTTATGTGTAGGTTCTAAATATATTTTTAAACAAAAAACAACATTTTAAAAAGATACACTTGTGTCATATAACATAACTTTTTTTCTATAAAGGATAAAATTATAATTTCTGAAGTATAGATTCTCAACATCAACATGGAGGGAATAGAACTATTTTCATAATTTTTGGTTACATTATTTTTTTAATTAAGTTTTTAAGTCACTGTACCTATAATTTAGACATACATGTGTGTTGTACAATATAACTTGCTATGTATATGTCAAAATCCAATTTTTTTTTTGTGAAACAAGATAATCAATATGGAGGGAATGGATTTTTTTTTTAATTTTTTTTACAATGTCTTACTATTTTTCAACCTCTGTAGAATGAAGAGCTCGATATTCAGAAAAAAAACCTATGTTTAGTAAAAGTAAAAAATTAAATACACGATAAAATGAAAAAATATCAAAAGTATACTTGTTAGAAAGCTAATTTCGAGGGTTACGACCTTGTGAAAATATCTTGTCATGTTAAGCTGATTTGAAGGTAAAACTTGAGGTAGAAAACTGAATTTTTTGGTGAAATTTTGATGTTACATCCAAACATGGCTAGCAAGTGTTTTACAAATATCGAACATAGAATTGAAAAAAAATTATTGAAAGATTATATTTTCCAAGTTTAAGAAGATGGGAAATATAAAGAATAGGAAAAATATTGCTTCAAGTAATTATTGTAAAGCAAATAAACAACAATTTCGTGAAAGAAGGAAGCAAAGATATTAAGCTAAAAAAGATGAAAAAGAAGGTATGTATACTTTATATTATAAATTATGATTTTTTTCCAATTAAAAATCAATAGTTTCTTTCTTTCATTTTTATTTTCTTTGTGATAGTTAGCTAATTTATTTTATTTTATTCCTATAATCAATCAACTAAAAGTCTATACTTTCTTTATTATTTTCTTTGTGATAAATAACTAATTTAATTTATTTTATTCCTATAGTCAATCAACTAAAAGTTTGCAATTAAGCAACTCTTATGCATATTATATTTAAAGAAAAATAACTAACACTATAAAGAGAAGACAATTTGTTTTGAACCTTGATTTCTTCATCACTAACTAGATATGTAGGTAGCATATGCATAGATTTTTAGGAGAGTTTCCAAAATATGTAGCTCCCCCATCACCATCACAACCATGTTGTCACTTCATGACTAGGTCTTGTTGTTTCCTGCTTATTATAAACCAACTTTTGATGTGTCACTTGTGTTTTTACTTCAAAATTTTAGATATGGCAGTAAAAGAAAGCTACATAGACAGTGAAATATACATTGACTGAGCGGTAAGGTGTCTCATGGGAACAACACTATCTAATATCTTTACCATTTTTTATGTTATAATGCAAGTTTTTAGCAATTCTTTTTTGCAAGTTAGTGCTTTTAGAAAGTCATATTTTGACTGTTCATTGAGTCCTTTGTTCCATTGGTTTCCATATGGGGTAGGTGGAGTATTGGGTGGGCCACATTTGTTGGCTTCTAAAGTCAGAGTTATAATCTAAAATTTAAAAAAGATACCACGAAAACCAACCAAATATTCATTTATGATATTGTTTATTAAATTTGATGCCATTTTATATTTGCATTTATTTTTTAGGGAATGGTTTAATCCATTGATATATAGACAAATTGTGCAGTTTTGTGAGAATTTGGACACATTTTCATAGTCTTGACATATCCAAGTGCATATATATTTCCATATTTTTTTATTTTAGTTTATCTATATAAACACATATTCTAATATGTTTATTCTAATTATAAATTTATTGCATCTATAATCATAAGTGCTCCTATAAATGTTCTAGTCAACTTGAATTGACTATTTCTACATCATGTGTTACTCCTATGAATTTTTTAGTTTTCCTTGACAAGTAACAAATATTTTTAATTTGGTTTTGTGATTTCTTAATTGTATATCTAAAGTATTAATTTTTTTTGATAAAATCTTCTAATAAGATAAATAGCTAGAATAGTCATGTTGAGGTCAACTATAGAATAGTTCACTGGGAAATTACACACTATTCACTCATGTAGTAGGTGCTCCTAATTATTTTGGGATTATATTAAATTAGAAATTTCCCTAACATATAGGTTCTTGGTGATCACACAAGGAACAACCCAATCCTTTGTAACATTATAAGTTCAATAGTAACAAAATCAAGAATTCCATGAACACATTTCAATTCCATGGTCCTTCAGACCAAATGTCAAGGACCAATGTTATAATTTGTATGTTATTGGCAATGGGAGTTACCTATACAAACCCTTCACAGATTGGACTAACCTATGTATGTAGATTTATTACCATAATTTGAAAGCAACATTCCATTAGCTAAATTTTTGCATTGAGAAGTCGTTCCCTATAGCATATGCTAGTTAGATAAATAATAAAATGTTTCTAGTTAATTAGATATTTTGGAAAATTGTTCCGCAAGTTGTTTACTTCCAACCTTTTTATCGTTATCTATATAAGTTGAATTCACATACTATTTGAGCCTCAAAATCAAATCTTAACAGAGTTGTAATAATTCCACAATCTACTTTCCAAATCTACAAGCCAAATCTCACTTGTACCTAGATCTATTAATTTCTCACCAAGGTTAACGTCAACTTGCATTTTGTACCTTCTCACACAATGAGGTTGATTTCATTATTAAAGAAAGGTATCTTTGTCATGATAGGGTTCTATATTTTTCTAGCCAATTAAGTCTCTTTGTTTTATCACTTTTATTTTTTTTGTGAAGTTATTTTCCTAACTCTCAAACACTAGTAGTTTCTCTTAATAATGATAATTTTTTATTGTGAATTCATAAGTTGTGATCTTATCAAGAATTGAGGTTTAGGAGAAATAAAATTTCATGGGCTTCTTTTCAACCTCCTAAATCATAAGAAATTTAGTGAATATTGCATTAAGAGAATAGGTGGTTATTTCCTCAAAGCTTCACTACAAAAAAATCAAGACCTAGAGAAAAATTTCTTAAAAAATAGGAAAATGAATATGTATGAGTGAAACCTTTGTCATCTTCACATCCATTTTATTGTAGGGCTAAAATCAGTTCTAATGTCACCACATTCTAACCAAGTAACATATTAAGCAGGTATGTTTAGTTGATAAGCATAATTCTAGAGTTTCTTCAATCTCTAGCATCATTTGAGAAGTCAAAATTTCTTGAATAAAGAATAAATACATCTTGTAATGGCTCTTCAAAATATCTCCATTCCATGGAAATCATAAGAATAAGATAATATCACTTAAGAAAATAGAGGAATGGCTTAGAATTGGGAGCATAAAGAATTGGTCCCTCAATCTTCTAGGTACATATGCATCACCTATGGTTGTGGTTGAGTACCTCTTTTCTAGCCTATATTATAAGAAATTTCTAAATGTGTAACATATAGGTTCATTTCAATTTTGTAACACATTAGTATACCCTCATTTTCATCTCCCATGCAACATAGGCATGAGATCACAATTTCCATCACTTTTCATGCACCAAAAACTCTATAGATATTTTATCTCATGACTCAAATATTGATCACCATAAAATCACTCAATTTTCTCTTATAGGTTTCATACCAAATATGAGAGAAATATGCTTGATTGGTTATTATTATTTTAAGTATAGAGTCATATTTATACAATAGAGAAATCATTGAGAAATGTGGAGATATAGCTATCATAGCTAATAAAATTGCTAACTAAATAGTTGCAACTACCTTAACTAAAGAATGTATTAAAGTAAATCTATACTAAAAATCATAGTGTTCAAGGGCATCATAATTTTAATGAGCTATACAAGAGCTTATGCATGAAATTATGTTTTCTAAAGAACTTGGGTTCCTTTTGCTTCTAGGAAATGAAATTTTTAGAGTTTCATGTAACCTTCAAGATCTATAGCAATTCTTCTTTCATAGATGATATCTCCAATGATTTTTAATTTAGTCACTCGAAATTTTCATTTTTTTGGGTTTAAAAATTTCCCATTCTCTATAATAATATTGTAGTAGTACTCTTACATCTTCTATGTGAATATTAAATTCTTTTCATAGACCAAAATATCATCAAGATGGATGATTATGTAATTTCCAATCAATTCTTTCAATAATCTATTCACTGCTCCTTAAACTTTAGCATCCACATGTAAAAGTAAAAATGAAATTTGGTAATAAATAAAGCTTATCCATTTGGTTGAAAAGGTAGTATTATGTCTATCTTGATGGTCCACCAATATAAGGTTGTAGCCCAAGTAATCATCCTAGAGAGAAAATATTTGATAAATATTCATAATATGCTAGATATCATCCATATATGGCATAAAATATTTTTCTTTCTCATAGGATTTGTCAAGGTTCCTAAATTATATAAAAATTCTAAATTTTTTACTCTTCTTGCAAATAGGAAATATGATTTCTACACACATAGAATGTTTTGCAAGAAAGTTACAACAACAACCTAACTCTTTATCATAATAGACCATCTAGTATTTTATAAAGTTGATCCAATATCCTATTGGATTTGTGTCCATTATCTTATAAATCTCTCTTTGTTTTTATTATTATTTTCTGATTTTAGATTTACAATTTTATAACTTTACATCTTATCTCCAGATCTAATCCTCCTTTAATTTTTCAGCTTTATTATTCATTATTACTTTATGGATTTGATACATATTTATATATTGATATATCCTCTTTTTTAAAAATTTGAAACAATATGTGCACATAAAAAAACACATTGTTGAACATGAATAAAGAGAAAAATGGCCCACCATACAAAAAAATTAACTATTCTTATATGTTATTGAATGATTTGATCATTTATTTAAGATTTAGGTTCTAGCTCAGATTGCTTATAGTTAGGTTATCTTTAGGTTTTATGTTATATGTTTTTTAGAACTTATCTATCTTATATATTAAATAAAATAATGTTGTGAATTGATTATATTCATTTATGATGTTAACCCAAATTAAATTATGTAAAAATGATGTATATTCAAATTAATAATATGTGTTTAATTGAATATGATGCATTGAGATCATGTAGCACATTTAGATGTTATGGTTGTTAATTTTTATTTGAATAATTTCATGCTAGAGAAGGATGCTAATGTTATTAAAAGTATTCAACACATGAGCATATTTAAAATAATATGGTTTATATATACTCTAAAATCTTCTCTTTTATATATGATATGTGTACACAATCGCTCAATCAATGGAAAGTGGAGTAGAGGTCCCTAAGCCAAATTTAGTTACTGTAGAAGAGGGGTTTGAAGAAAACATGGTTGATGGTATGGAGGAGACCTAAGTTGCACAAAAAATTGGTGTTGGAGAGGAGGACCATACATAATTTAATTTTGTATAGGGGTCAAGATTGCTCCCTTTTACCGATATTCATACTATGAATCTAATTAAAAAGGTGAGGAGAAAATATTGTTACAAAAATATAGATCATTTACTTGAATTAGATATTGAGAAATTATATTTTTATGTTGAATAACCTCCTCCTACTACTAAGAGGGCATTCACAAGAACTTCAAAGGAAATAATTGAGACTTATTTCAAAAGACCTGATACACTTGGTCAAACCTAATTGTTATCAAAATTAATTTTTCATGATGACCTAAAGGATTCACTAGAATTTATGGGTGTAGATTTCATAAAAAGGGAGGAAAAAACAAGGCCTATAATACTTAAATATTATTGAAAATGTTAAACAATGTTTGGGTTCAATTGTGAAGCAAGCTCGATCAACGGATAAGGGTATTTCAAGAAGAGTGATGTTGACATCTATTGTAAGTCCAAAAATGACAAGAAATCATCAGCTCTCTTCACTTTCAAATGAAATTGGCTTAAGTCAAAGAACACTAACAAGATATGTGACAAGGAGAAAGGTTTTAGATGATATTACTACAAAAGGTAATTGGGCATTAATGTGTAGAGGTTCTTGTTCTAACAAGATTGAAGCTGGTGTTAGGAACTTGGTCCCAAGCTTTTGGCATCATCATACTCATCCCTCATAAAATAAAATAGATGTTCTAAAATACAATATTGGGTCCAGTATGAACAATTTTGAACTACATACAAAACATTGATTAGAGATAATGGAATATGAGATGTATATAATGTTTTGTGATGCAAATCCTTATATAAATATTGGATAAACAATGTCTAAAATCTTCAGGCCACATTATGTGAGGGAATAAAAGGTTTTTGAAACTTTTTGTTATCATTGTAATATTGAATTTGATATCTACTATCAAGTTTTCTAAAAGATCAGAGAAGAAAGTGATGGTTCTCAAAATGCACCTTCTAAATAGGTAAGTCGATTCATAGCATCCATCATATGTGATAAATTTGATTATGATGTAGATGGACCTTGAATAAAATGCATAAAATTAATTTGTGAAAAATGTGGAAATATAGCTAAAGTTCCTTTGATAAATGAAGATCTTGACATGTCGAAGATGGTAAATTGCAAGATTTACAAGTACATAAAGTTTGTAATAAAAATTGGGAAAGAATCCACAAGATTAGATTATGTAGAAGAGTAGGTACCTATTGGAACATTTATGATTTTTTTTTCGTAAATTGATACAACTATACATACAACATTCATTTTATGGTAAGTGGAAAAAAAAATAATATAATTTATTAAAAGATACTTTCCCAATTGGAACAGTTTAATTAGTAGATGAATTTTCCAAAACTTACTCTTTTCACCATCAAAAGGAAATTCAAACACAATATTACTATTCAAAGAAGGTCACTATTATGGTGCATGTTTGTTATCAACATGCACAATTGGATTTGGATGGTATTGACAGTACATAGGAAAAATGAGTCATCAAGAAAGCATATCACTTTTATATTATTGTTGATAAATAGCACGACACACTTTTTATGCAACATTGCTTTAAGAAGTTTTTTGAAGATTTAGCAGGAAGATGTGTGAAGATTGAAAAATATTTTGTATGGTCTGATGGGTGTACATCACAATTCAAATAATCAATTACATTTTATGCACTATGTAGATATCATTGACATGATAATATATCGCATGTTTGAAGCTTCTTTGAGAGTGGTCATGGAAAGGGTGAACATGACAACACAAGAGCTTGCCTCAAATGTGCACTAATAAAAAATTAAATGAATTATGGAGAATGTATAAATTATGCACATGATGTTGTGGAATGGTGTAAGAAACACTTTTAAAGTGAAGTCAATACATCTTAAGCTACAAGAAATGATGGATGTCAAACTAGAGTATTTTGGGAAATTTCAGGTATGTTTAAATTTAATGTTTTCAAAAAAGGTTTAAAATTGTTTAAATTATTTAAATCTATTTTGAATTAAATATATATACATATATTTTGTAGGAGTGGATAGAAGAATACAACATGGATGCAATAGTATAGACAAAACAAGATCTTTAGATTGTGTGATGAGCACATATAGATGTACATGGACATTGCATATTAGAGATTACTCTTTTTTTTTCTATGAATGCATTTTTGGATCATATGATAGTTGTAGCAACCAAGAACATGGATATTTAAGTAAATTGAATTTGGTGTCACTTGTTGTTACTGACACATACAATGAAGATGAAGACAAAACATTTAAAGATATTCCTTTGATTTCAACTGATTATACCACATTTTAGGATTGATTAAAAAGGGTACATGTACATGCACATGCATATATATTTAAATTTGAACATGCATTTACATTTGTATCTTTAGATCAAGATCAATTTATAAATTATGCTAAATTTGTTTATTTAGACAAAAACTTAATTATAATTTACATTTATATATAAATCATTTTTTTCTACAATTGAAGATTGGTTCGATTTTTTAAAAATTGAAGGTATGCATGTATAGGAGATGTTTTTTTGGTCATAGTAGAAGCTGTAAATATAGAACATGTTGGTTATTATTTATTGTGTTGCACAAAGGAGAGGATGAAGTTAATGAAACAAGAAACAAGTGATGAAATGACATTTCCCACAATTTCAGTTGTAGTTGAAGGGACATATCTAAAACAAGTCAAAATGGGTTTCATTTTATTGATTACCAACCTAAAAACATGGTGTTACAATATAGCCACCTAGTAATTGTTGTTGACCTATCTCTTCATGAAGTTCAATGTGTACGTGGATGTAATAAGTGGACACTAGATATACATCATCATTAGAGAATATTGTAAGTTATTGAAGAGTGGGCTAATCCAATCGATGTGGTACATGAATGAGAAAATTATTTTTGGATGAATACTTTGAGAGCTTAGTTGTTCATTTTTAAGCAATTAAGAACAAAATGTCCATGCACCTTAGAGATCTATATGTTTATTTGGATGTGATATGTGGTATTTTTCTTGTTTCATTTGAAAACATTGATTGAGTCAAATTTTAACTAAATGGTTTTTAGAATATTATTTTTGGCTCGCATCAAAGTACTCAACATGATCTTAACATAGAAAAATGGTTTTTGTGTTTGAAAGTTTTCTCAAGATAATATAATAATTAGCTAGGTTTTTCAAATCCCAATAGGGATGTTGAGTTAATGACTCTTGAACAAGATTAAAATGACTTCAAGTAGTTGTGCAATACATTTATTGGGATGATAATTCCATTAGATGATACATTTTTAGGCCAATGATGAGTACATTTTATTTCATTTTTATTTAAAAATAATAATATAGCTTATAGAAATAGAAAAAGCATTAAAATTTAGATACTATTCTACTTGAACTAATCAAAATTATCAAGTGATAGATAAGACAATTGAATGTTGTGTAGATAGAATTTAATCTATAGAAACAAGAAGAGATTCAACACAAAACACCATATTTCTAGCATGCAAAAACCAAGAGTGGGGAATGTAATGCCCCGTTGTGCGAACCCCAAAGGAGAAATAAACAACAATTACTGCACATTATTTTTTCTTAAAAAGTAAATCTAAATGTACATGAGATGCACATTAAGTCATAAGTCATAAAACTCAATTAAACAAATCTATTAACACTTACATCCCTTGGGGTACACAAGGATTCATTACGAAACTTAAATCCATACAACATCGATAAAGAATGAAATCCAAAGATATAATCCAAAACAAAGTAAACATTTACGAACGTAACACATACATGAAAAGCATCAATAAGAAACCATCCATGAATGTCAATACATCATATACATGATTAACTCAAAACTCATAATGACAAACTCTCTTTCATCATATAGACTCAACAGACATGTTGGCACAGATACAACATATTGAATAACATTTGTCATGGGACAATATTTACACAACGTTTATCAAGGATAGAATTATACATTGCATCCTTCTTAACACAATACAATGCTCAAGAATTACAAACATATGAAGGTGTTCCCCAACATGAATGGGAAACAGATAATAAGATAGAATAATACAACTAAGCAGCGGAATACAAGATATCATAACTAGCTCCAAAATGGATTCTCTCTAGAGTCGCCGCAACTGGAATCAATATGCACCTCTCAATCCTTGGCTGGGGACCCAGTGGGGTGCTTAGCACATTCCACCCGACCACGTGGGTCCGAAGACCCACCCCCATGCTAAGGAGCTGACAAGAAAGAGACCTCAACCAAGAACATCCAAACAGGGGACCACAAGACTCAATGTCACACAAAAGTATCATAAAACTCAAGGATTACAATGGCATAATCAACAACCTTCATGAGTCAACATAATAACTTAAAGTCATAAATCTCATCACATTAAACAAAGAAATAACCTGTAAACAAGTAACCAAGGGATGATCATGAAACATTTCCAAATCAAACCAAAATAATAAACAAAAAATAATTCCAGAGGCAATAAGGAAACAAGAAAAAATGGTGTCTAGTTGAGAGTGTCATCGCATAGCTCTCATGGGATCTCCTAGCTCTTCCTCCTACTAGATGTACCGACACCATAGGGTAGCTCATGTGGAGCCGATAACCTCTCATGAAGAAGAGGTTATGACTTTTCCGACCATGGCCTTCTCAATCTATCATTAGTTTATGATATCCCTAATGCATAGACGAGGTATCCAATATTTATTATCTTGTATGCTTTACTACCCATCCCCCCTAATTCTATTTTTAGGTTATCACTTGTTTAACTACTCTTATGTGGGTTGTCCTGTGCACTTCCTCTTACCCGAGGTGCCGGCCCCCACGAAGAGCCACTCTCCCTAAGACCCTTAACATAAAAACCAATGGTTGTACCATCATAATTTGAACATAGAATCACAACATAAAAGCATGCGAGGCATTACCCATTTCGCTAACAAGTACAAAATCAGAGTCTCACAAAGTTTCGTACAACCCTTTCAAAATAATGATACCAATATCTTACCATGTCAAGAGCACATAAAATGAGGAACATTGACCAACAATAAAATCAAGCCTCTGGAAGAATCTCAAAGGGCTTACACTGGGGTTTCCCCATGAAGAACTGACAACAATAAATACAAGACCTCAAAGAACTATTTTCAATTCAAATATAATGAGTGAATACATTAAAATAAGATCAACAACTCCATCTAGACTACCTAATCAGCTTCGATACAAAATAAATCAGAAATTCAAGAAGATCAACTATCCACAACTCATAAACAAAATACGAGTTCCCAATTACATTGCAACACAAATTAAATGACAAAGGATTCCTTGAATCAAAATTAATCTCCAAAGGCATTCACACCAACACAAAACCATCCAGAAACAATCCTTCAACAACAAAGGTAAAAGCATGCAACCAGGCATCCAAGGGAGACCTCAATTTACTCCTCACAAGATACCCATATAGTTGGTAAACCAATGACCTTTGACAAAAATCAACAAACATGACAACAATATAATTTAATGTTTCACCAAAATAATAAAAGTGGGAAGACTACATTCAATAAGAAGCATAAACTTATCACAACCAAGCATCGCATTAGTATCCAAAATACTCCACCACAAAATCAATTAATAAGACCCCCACAACTCAAAACAAACCAAGAATTCACCACGTAAGGTTAAACGAATAGAAACACAATTTAACTTAAAGAAGATCCTCAACTCACGTCAACTCAAGAAAAGTCACAATGAAAGGATTTGTCAAATCACACATAAATCAACACAAACCCAACGAAATGAATCACTTCCGAAGCCAAGCAATTCCAAAGAGGACAATACAAATAGGATACACCAAATTACACTTAAATGAACAATGACCATTCAAATACAATTTATCCATTTGTTTAATAAGAATTAGTTTAAAATAAATAAAGGAACTCTATAATCACATATCGTAATTATCTCAAGGCATATTTTATCACTCTCAGAATACTAACCCAACAAATCAAAAGCAATAAACTTAAAAAAAAACAATTGAACTATCATCTACGATTTCACTCTTCACTTCATAAGAAATTGTTTTAACTCATTAAAGACTATATTCACATATCTTACTAACATCTCACTATGCTCATCATAAAGTTGAATTAAATAAAAGAAGTTATAAAAGCATTCCAACCAATTTCTTTTATTCCCATTCAGGATTTATAATCGTTCCTATAACTATATACATATATATAAACATAATTAGCCAATTAATACTCTAATTATATTAAAAAGGATAACTAATTTCACCAACACTACATTACAATGCCAATTTTCTTCTTAACTAAAACTATATGACCATCTAATTTCACTATGTAAGTAAGAACTTATTCATTTATAAAAAGGCATAACTCTTTTCCCCAATATTCTAATGTGTTACCAATTTTCATTATATAGTATAATCATTTAATTTTACAATCAAGAGAACATTCTTTTCTAACATTTGACATATGCAAGTAACTATTCTCTATATAACTATAGCTAAGAGGGGAAACATTCTTTACTAGCACCTTTATAAAAAAATGATCATCATTTCCACTAACTCCATTATAAAGAAATAATCTACCATCAAAATATTTACCATTATTAATGGGACTCCACAAACAATTCATACTATTGTTAATATTAATTAACCAATATTCCACACATAATAATTTCTATTTGTAAATTTGTCTAACTTAACATTATGTGAACTAATGTAAACTTCTAAAATACTCTCTTCTTCATATTTCCCTTCACTACTCTATTTGTCATATATCTTTTATCGTTATATTGACTCTAAGTGCTATGACTACATTAGATTGACAAAGAAATCAGAGGGATTACTTAAACCTTTAAAAATTTCTTGTTATGGCCAAGCATCGTGGCTGAGACAGATTGACAATGAAATAAGAGAGATTATTTAAACTTTTAAACTTCCTAATATATCCAGGTACGACGGCTGAAACGGGTTGCAAAAATAATCAGAGAGTTTATTTAAATCTATACACCCTACCATGTTCCAGTGCACCACTATGACAGGTTATCAATGAAACCAGAGAGATTATTTAATTTACTAGTTGCAGTTGTGATAAGTTACCAAAGGTTTCAGGGAGGCTATTTAATTCTTTACAATACCTCAACTCTAAACATATATTAGAAAGTGAATATAGGAATTTGGAAATATCGCCATCATCTTGCATTATTATCATTTTTTTTTTAAGTGTTGCAACTGCGATAGATTGTCAGTAGAATCAACTAGGTTATTTAAACCTTTAAACTTCCTATTATGGTCAAGTATTGCTGCTAAGACAAGTTGACAATGGAAACAGAGCGATTATTTTAACCTCTTCAACATTCTATTTTCAAGTACTTCAAACGTCATAGATCGCCAACGAAATCAGGAAGGTTACTTAAATGTCCAAAATATTTTATGTTCCAGTGTTATGGTTATGACAGATTTTGAATATTTGCAGTTGCAGACTGGTAACTCAAAAACACATAATTATTCATCACTCCTTATTGACATTGTGGTTGCTATGGTCAAAGGCCTAAAATACAACTGGGGTTAGCTCCAAAAAATAAACTAATGTTGCAACCTCAAGTAACGATGATAATAAAGATGAGGCAGAGAAACAGAAACCAAAAGCCGAGGTAAATGGATGGAAATCAGGCATCTCCAAGGCAACCTTATGATCTAAAAACAAATAGGAAATGACTACAGAAAAGCAGCGCCGACAATGACAAGCATAGCATGCATGGTAAACGAATGAGGAGACTACAAGGAGATTGGCTACAGGGGTGTAGGTACATAATATAGATTTACTGAAGAGACTATAGGAACTTTCAAGCAATGAAGAAGAAAACTCATAAGCGAATGTAGAAGAATGGTGTAGAGCCAGTCTCCACCATGTTTCTCTCTTCCCCAGCGTTCCTCTTCTAACCGTCTCTTCTCCTTAGTTCTCAGGGGCCTGCGTTATCTCTAGACTGGTTGCCTAACTTCCTTCCCCTCTCTAATCTTGGATCCTTGACCCTATAAAAACCCCCACCTTCCTCCTTTCTTTCCTTTTTTGGCCATCGAATAAAGAGGCTATATTAGTGTCAAATCAGACAAGTATTTGCATGCAGCCAATCCTTAGTAGGTAGAGCTGTGTTTTCTTTTTGTTTTTCAATCTTCGGTTCCCCCGATTCTACCCATTCCATAAGCTAAATATAGTTGTAATTTATTTTGCATGCTTTGCAATTTGCATCAATTTTGTAACTGCTCTGCAGTTGTAACAACTTTCCAGAAGTTACAGTTCAAAATCACATTTCTTTTCGATATAATATTCGATTATTTTTTTTATTATTAAATTCCATTATAAAACAATACTTCTTAAAACAAATTGATTTATTTATTTAATACTGAACTCTTTACTTTATGACTCACAACATTGATTTATTGAACTATTGCCTAAATCCTAGATTTATATAAATTACTTGATAAACAAATTCTAAATCTAATTATTTGATTTAACAAAGCCATAACAACAATATGTTCACAACAAACAATGAAATTACGAACCACACTTACACAAATGTCTCGAAGGACCGATACGGAGAGCACTACAGGGAAAAACAATTGGTAGCAAAAACTACATGTCTAGAAAATCTTTTTATATCCCAAACAAACAAGTACAAACAACAGATACAATAATTAGTTGTTCCAATGCTCACCGTCAAGTAGTCAATTTTTTGGACATTTGATTTCTCTTCAGTCTGTCGAACTTGATGTGAATGCCTGATTGTGCATTTTATGGTTTGCTTTGAATATTTAAGGAAATAGATCGAGGTATGTTTTGATGTTCATACCACTGGCTGACAGTTTTCCCCATTCATATATCATTCAAAAAATTCATAAATAAATCATTAGAACAAGAGATTATAAGTACATTAGAATTCATGAATGTCATTATTCTTTTTTGGAATATACAAGGTTTACTTTATATTTTATATTTTTGCTATCATACATATCATTTGTTTTTACTTTTTTGTGGTGCATATAAAAATGGTCATTTGCATAACTTTCTCATGATAATTCAAAATATATTTAACATTTTCTTTATATAACTTCAGCAACTCTCTATTTTCAATCGCTTCTTATTGCATTCATTACACTCTAAGATTTCATTAGCAAGCCTCTAATAAAGAACTATTCTAAATCACAGACAATATAAAAATCCATAAAATTGGCCATAAAAATTGAAGGCATAGAACAACTAGCTACTCAAATTTCCATTATTTTTCAGGAACCACAACTTAGAAATAAAGCAACTAAACATCCTCTTGAAGCAAGTCTCTTCAAAATGTCAAACCTTGTAATGATCAAACTGAGGAGAAATTAGATATACAAAAGATTGACTACTTGACAATGAGCATTGGAACAATTAATTATTGTATGTGCTCTTTGTACTTTTTTTGGGGGGATATAAAAATATTTATTAGACATGCAAATTTTTCTATCAAAATGAGCAAGTACAAAGAGTAGACACAATAATTAGTTGTTCCAATGCTCACCGTCAAGTAGTAAATATTTTGTACATATGATTTCTCCTTAGTTTGATCATTAGAAGCTTCAATGTGTTGAACATGATATTAATTCCTAATTGTGCATTTGATGGTTTACACTGAATGTTAAAGGAAATGGATCCTTAGGTTTTGTGGTGCAGGGGCACCCATAGGTCATTTTAAGCCTCTAAGGGTCAAAACCTGGAATTTTTCTTTGGTTTATGTTGCTTTCATGTAATAAGGTCTTTCTAGACCATTTCATGTTAGTTGAGTCAGTTTGAGTCACTATGGCGTCTCTAGGTGCAAGGTTAAGTAAAAATTCAAATGTTGTCAACATTGTCAAGCAAATTTGCAACTTTTCACAAACAAAAGTGTAATTGAGGATTTGTTAACTCCTTAAACAAAAATATGATTGGAGGTAGTTTCGAATGACTGTAAATTCTTTAAAAAATCCTTGTAATCTTGAAGAGAAGGTTGGTGGATGGAGTTTGGAGGTTGAAGAAAATAAAACAATTTTGTTTCTACATGTTTTGAACATTTTTTACTGCTAACTTGCAAGGTATGGACTGTACAGGCTTCATTTCAACCTGAAACCAAATGGAGGTTGTTTTAATGTGAATTATATTTCTTTTCATTTTTTTGGCATCAATTTTCATTTGGTATTTTGATAGCTATATCCATTTTTAAAAAAACTGACTGAAATTTGTCCTAGGGTTTGCAATCACCTTTAAACGGCCATAACTTGCGTTATACCCATGGAAAAAGGCTCAAAATTGGTAGTAAATTCTATCATGGTTCCTTCTTCCACCCTACAAAATTTTGGATCATGATTTTCACGTGGGAAAAAGTTCTCTTTAGTAGTCTGCTTTCACAGATCCTCAAAACAATAAAAAAAACCATTGGTTCAATATGGGTTGAGCAAATCTACACATTGTTTGTTTAGGGAAGGGTTGGAAATAATTGTGTCATGCCATTAAGAGTTTCTAAATTCTTAAGAATCCATAAATCAAGTTTTTCCTCTTGTTTGGTCTCATTTCCTTGCATAAACCTCGATGTTGTCAAGCCTAGTGACCTCATTAGGCCTAGTCATGAAGCAAGATAGTCAATTTTTGAGGCATTACGTACAAAGAGCCCTACCCTGATTTTGAGATATGTTTGAAAATGGCTAAATTGATATCTAAAACAAGTCTTCTTTCATATAGATCAGTTATTATTGGAGAGTTATGCCCAAAAATTCCTTTTTGAAAGGCTATAAGAAAGAACAAGGATTTGTGAAAGAAAACCCATAGTTTGATGAGAAAAGGCACTTGTAAGTGGTTTTCTAAGGTTATATTGAGATTTTTTACAAATTCTCTACATCATTTTTATGTTTAGACCATTGGTTGATAGTTTCTCCCATTCAAAAACATTTTCAATAAGGCATAAATAAATAATTAGAACAAGAGACTACAAGTACATTAGAATTCATGGATACCATTATTCTTGTTTGGATACACAGGGTATACTTTAGTGTTTATATTTTTTCTATCATACATTTCATCTATTTATACTTTTTTTTTGTGCATATAAAAATGATCATTTGCACAACTTTAGCATGATAATTCAAAATATATCCAGTATTTTCTTTACATAACTTCAATAACTCTTTATTTTCAATTACTTCTTATTGCATTCATTACACTCTAAGATTTAATTAGAAAACCTCTAATAGAGAATTATTCAAAAATCTAGTAGAGGGATATTTAGCTATATTTTAAGGTAGAACACAAGATTATGCATGCACACACACACACATATATGATGCATAAGTTGTTGCCATGAGGACAACTCCCTTTACATTATGATACATAAGTTGATGCCTTGTGCTAGTTTTATGGGTGTTTCTCAGATGGAATTTGATAACACTTGAAGAATTCAAGGAAGGACAAGGAATGAAATAAAAAACTCTACCAAGGACTAGTCATTTGAGAAAGAAGCTATGAAGAAAAACATCTACTACACTACTATTAGATTGCAATCCAATATCCAATCATGTGCATAATATAAGAAAATATAAACATATACTTCCTATGCTAATTAATAACATGTAAAAAATAATGACTCTTCTCCATTACATAATGTAACTCAAGCCATAATTGAATATTTAATATATATAGAAAAGAACCAAGTTTCCATGATAATAATCTATGTAGTTATTTTAACATGTCTTTATACTTGGGTGACAAGCACAATGATTATCTTAGAATTGATACAAAGAGTGGCTATCAGAAATTTAAATTTAAACATATATAAAATGTCACTGAACCATCAATTTTTTGAATTGATATAGCAAAAAATCAAGTTGTCATGGTAACAATCTATGTAGTTATTTTAATATGTCTTCATACTTGGGTCACAAGCACAATAATTATCTTAGAATTGATAAAAAGAGTGGATATTAGAAATTTAATTTAAAACATATATAAAATTTCATTGAACCATAAATGTTTTGATGTTCTATGTACTTCTCTTGCACTCTTAGGGTTTTTCACTTAAAAGGAGAGAGATAGAACCTAAAAATTGAGGTGGTTCACTCAAAATATGGAATTTATGATGGAATTGAGACCAAATGTGATGATCTAAATGCAACTGGATGATGAAATTGATTGATTATTAATGCAAAACTAATGCAATATATAATGTTTGAAAACACAATGAGGTATGCAAAAATGAACTAAAAACATAAACAAATGCAAACAAAACTGAATGAGGTTAAACAGAGTTTGCCTGGAAGTTGAATGTTGATCTTGGAAGGTTCTAGAAACTGGAAAAAATCATTGTTGATCACAAGTGGGACTCATTTTCTACTGATAGCCAATTAGTCCTCCTACTGGTAAAATGACCTAAAGCTGCTTTATGACTATCGAGAACTGAATTATGAAAAAATAAACTTTTCTAGCCTATAGATGGGACTCATTTTCCATTGATGGTGAATAATTCCTCCAAAATTATACAAATTAAAAGGTCAATTTTGTAGGTCCCAATTTACACTTGTCTTCTTGTTAGGTTGACAAAGTCAAATCTGCAGAAAACGGGTTGTATGTTGTCTCCAAGCTCGAATTAGGGTTTAGTTGACTTGAAAAATTTTGATGACTTGTTGAACACTTTCAAACACATATTTCCTTGACAATGTTTCCTACAAGACCTATAAACACACATGCCAAGAGGCAAAAAATGGTTAAGGGTTAGAGTACAGGGATTTGCCTTAGTTAAATCCCACTTTGGTAATCAAACCCTTGATAAAGAAATGAAATGGAAATAAGAAAGGAATGATGAATAAACAACATGCAAGTGTCCTAAACTAACCAAAACCTTTTTGAATAAGTATGAAGATATGTCAATGGCTGCTCCAAGATGCTTGATAATGCTTGATTGAATGATGCTTTGATGAATTGAATGAAAGAATGCTAATTGATGTTGAATGAGTGAATGAGATGAATGGGGGTTGACATTGATGGAAAAACACTTATTTATACATGATTATGCCCTAATTTATGAAGAATACATCACAAGCCAACATAAGGTATTAATGAATAAAAAATCGAAATAAATTTGAATTTATCTTGAATTTTGAGCCAAGAACGATTCATTCACCACACATGGCGAATGGGTCCCACTCTAGGATTGCAAGTGGGTGTTAGGAATTAAGTTGATTTTGATGTTGTTTGTCTATTTTGAATTCAAAAATACATTTAATTATGGCTTTCAAGTGCTTAAAGGGGTCAAATATACCATATGAAAGGTGGAATTAGTGATGACAAGCCTAGAAAAGTGTGAAAGCTTGTTACAAAACTTTACAAAACTTTAGAATAGGACTTGATAAGGGATAAAAATGTGATTTTTAGGTGAATTGTAATGAGAAGAGTCTAGAAAAGTGTAGAAATGTGTTACAACACTTGAAAAAACCTTCACGAGACATCATAATTTGCATACTAAAGACCTAATGTGAATGCATAATTTACATTGCAACATTAAATCAAAGAAAAATAGGTTAAGAATCATGAGAGAAAGACCTAAATGGCCATGAAAATTTCCAAGATCTATTTTTCTATGGTACAGTCACATAAGTTCATAATTTTATATAAAATGTCTAGATCATAAAAAAAATATCAAGGTCACAAGTATAAATAAAATCTCATCTAAATGTTCCCTGAGTCATCATGTCAGGACCTAGTCAAGTGATCATCCGAGCATGAAACTTGATCCAATAAATGTGTTGGCCCCTAGAGATATAACATGTATATATACATATACATAATTAGAAATTATATTATATATATATATATATATGGGTACATATGTGTGTGTACTTGATGTCTATGTAGTTAACTTCTAGATAAAAATTAAAGAAATCACCTTCCCGTTGCCATAGTTCAGTGAAGAACACATGCGTACACACTTTGCCCTCAAACTAGGAGTAATTTGTTGCATCTCCACCTAGTACATACATATACATGTATGAATACATAAAAAATTAGATTTAGGAAATTAATTTGAAAGAACTACATAACTGTACATGTAAATTTATTTAGAAAGTTTAAAATAATCTAAAAAAATTATATGTACACATAGGTATATATACCTCAAGAATAGCCTCTACGTCATGAGTATTGGATGTTGTAATCATATGATCCACGAACTGCTCAGTAATCCCACTCTCGACTAGCTACTCTAAGATATGTGTAGTGGACTATGCAAGTGAGATGGAATAGGTAAAGCTAACATCCTGA
Source organism: Sequoia sempervirens (assembly GCA_007258455.2). Classification (NCBI taxonomy): domain Eukaryota; kingdom Viridiplantae; phylum Streptophyta; class Pinopsida; order Cupressales; family Cupressaceae; genus Sequoia; species Sequoia sempervirens. The sequence continues at coordinate 421,769,581 of VDFB02271358.1, read as the reverse complement.
TAAGAACTCCTCTCAAAAGCTTGAGTGTATCAAGAAATGTTTGCTGAGAACCTATAGCAGCATATGACAAGGGGCTAACAAGAGTAGGTGTAGATGACTGGTGTGGTATAGAAAATTAGAAAATATTCAGAAAAGAGATAATTTCATGCCTAATTAGACCTAGTTTTGAATACCTTTAAAGTATTCATTCTTCAAAACAACATTTAGAGGCTCCAAAGACCCATTATTTTTTTATCTAGAGGTTCATTTTACCTGAGAAATCACTTAAAACCTGACAAACAACACTTAATTTATTCATATCCTAAATACCCACCTTCAAAAACTACTAGTGGGACCCTTTCACCATCTTAGGTGAATGAGTCACCTCTGGTAGGACCCATTCGCCAAGGGTGGAGAATGAGTCCCTCCTGAGGCAAATTTCAATTTTGAGTGGGAATTCAATTAATTTAACTTAATTTTTTGATGGATGTTGGCCTCTCAGGTCTAAATAATGGGAAAATTAGAAGGTGATGCTTATAAATTTTCATTTTAACTCATTTTTCAAATCTCTTAGTCATTTTCAAAAACAAAATTCTAAAGTCAAGTCTTCTACAATAAGTTTCATTAGCAAAGTTGAAGTTTTAGGACAATAAACTAGGGTTTTTGCATGTCTTGAAGCTCACTCTTCATTGAAGAATCAACATTTCAAAGAGTTGATTATGGATGCCTATGGTGAATCATGGAAAAATATAGGTTGAGGAGATGCAACTAGCCATCAAATTGCACCTAAAGACTTGTTTTCAAAGTCATTCCATATTCCATTTCTTCTCCATCTTCAAATGAAGGTTTGCATTTCATTTTATCTCTATTTTTGATATGTTGTGAGGTTTCTAGGGTTAAGGTCTTGCATCACTCAAATCACATTTGCACCTCTTATTCTAGCACAATAGAATAGGGTTTTGACATACTTCAAACTTTCCTAGTCTTTAACGCACTTAAGACTAGGGTTTTATGCATATTTTTGTCCATTTAAGGTTTAATACCCAACTATTGGTTTGACCAAGGAAAACCTCTCATTAGACAAACAATTTAAAGGTATTTTGCAAGAATTTTCTAAGATCTCAATTTGGGTTTGCATCAGAAAGTATTGTACAGGTGTGAAGGTGTAGAATAGAGATTTAAAATTATAGAAATTTGAAAGTGGAATAATTCACCATGCATGGTGAATGAGTCCTTCATGAGGTGAATTTTTGAGTTATATGTAGATCTAGATACCCAATTTGCAAAAATCAATTTTTGGGCAGAAATCCCTAACCTAGGACTAATTTGCCAAGGGTGAAGAATGTGTCCTAGTCAGTTCAAAAATTAGATTTTCCAGATTTCTAGATTGCTTTCCAATCATCTTCTTCTTTATAGGTTTACACATTTTGAAATATAGATTTCTGTTTAGTTTCAATTGCATTTTTGTTCATTCTTTTTAGCTTTTTGCAAACATCAATGTGTTTTCAAAAATTACATATTTCTTAGATTTTGCATTCATAATCAATCAATTTCATCATTTAGTTGCATTCAAATTATTTCATTTAGTCCTAATCACATAATACATTCCTTTATTTGAGTGAACCACAATAATTTTAAGGGTCTATCTCACTCCTTTAAGGTGAAAGATCTTAAGAGTGCAATAGACATTATCAAAATTGACATTATCAAAATTGTTGGTTCATTTTAGTGAACTTGCATATTAAACATCATATCATTTTGATTTGCATTTGCATTTGCATCATAGGACTCAATTGCATTATTTTTGTATCCTAGGGCTTCTTTAAATTACATTAGTGAAAGTATCATTTCAAGTTCATTATTGCATCCTATTTCATCGCATTATTCCAAAATTCTACATTTTTAGCCTTTATCTGCATTGTATAGACCTAAAAGAATTCAAAAAACTCAAAAAATTAGAAAAACCTTAAAAGGCATCTCTTGGGACTCATTCGGCACCTTAAAATTAGTTCCACTGCAAGGTTTGAATCAATGTTTCCAGAATTTAGTTTTTTTGTGTGGAATATTTATGTTTCCTATAGTTTATTTTCTATCATAGTTTAGTTATCTTTTTTTCATTTTCAAAAGCGTCATTTTCTTTCATGGCATTTATGGATAGTCTTAGATATTTGAAAATTTATTTTTGAGTATTAGTTCCTAGTTCTTTTAGATTAGATTCATCAATATATAACAACACAAAAATAGAAACATCAAACCAACCTTTCAAGAAAATGATTCAATTTAGAAACAACATCTCATCCAAGCCTCTTATTAGTGATGATGTAGACAAGTTAGATGAAGTTCTTTAGGACTTCCTCTCACTCACTTCATTCTCTAAAGCTTGCAATGAGAAACCTAAAAAAATTAATGATAACTTATCCCTCAAACCTTTTGGTTGTGATGATTTTTACTTGTTAGATGAAGCCCTTCAGGACTTCGTCTCACATAAGTCATCCACTAAGGTTTATTGTGACCAACCTACAATAATGAATGTTAACACCCCTAATGTTTATCCTGAACAACTTAAACCAATTGATGATAACCTACCCCTCAAACCTTTTAGTCATGATGACTTTTACTTCTTAGATGAGCCCCTTTAGGATTTCATCTCACTTAAGTCATCCACTTAGGTTTGTTGTGAGCAATCTAAAACTAAGGATGTTAATGTGATTAAACCTCAAATCATTCTTTACCCACCCTCACATAAAATTCATCCTTCCAATAAACCTGAGTACACTCTTTACCACCTAAAACCAATTTGTTTCAGCAATCCAGTAATATTACTGTTGCTCATACATATAACACCTGAAAAAATCTGTAACAACTACAACCAATCCCACCCTCTTTACCTTTACCTAACCCTCCTAGTTCTCCTCAATTCTTCCCACACACAAAGGAGTATGATCTTGTTGAACAATTAAATAATACTCCTACAAATATTTCCCTGTGGTCTTTACTTCAAAATTCACCAAATTACCACACTATTCTTCAAATAGCCTTACCATAAATTGTAGTTCCTCCTAGTACAACTTCGAATGATGTGGAAAATTTAATACTATTGGAAGTGGAATTACTCTGAGCAGGGGGGATGAATTAGAGTAATGTATAAATTAAAAAAAATTATAACTTGAAATGGATATTTGAACAGCTTGATAATGATCAAATGAGTGACTTATATAAGCAATGTGAATACTGAATTTTTAACGATTGTTTTCTAATGACTTAACTAAACATAACATGAATGCTTAACAACTCATATCAAATAATGGTATATATTATTCATATAGTGCTAAATGAACAACCTTTTAATGCTTTATTTTACATAGGACATCAAACTCATTAATGGAAGAATTTAACACTCATACATTAAACATGAACAATTAAACTTTCAACTTTTAGACAACTTGGAACTATGATAATGTATCAGAGAATTACATGAACTACTTTAAAAAATGAATGAATGAGAGATTAAGAAAGATAAGAAAAAATCACACAAAAGAGAAAAACAGAGCTTTGACGAGTGGAAAACCATCTTGGGGTAGAAAAAACGCTCCAAAATGACTTATAGGATTAATACCAAATTGATTACAATTTTTCTTTAGAGCACCAACTCTATAACAATTTAGGAGCATCAATTGTGTAACAATTCAAGAGCACCAACTCTATAACAATTCAGGAGCACCAACTTCAGTATGAGCACCAATTCCTTTACAAAGTTTCTCAATAACCATGCAAATTGTCAGAACCTTATAATTGCATTATTTTTGCAATTACAAAATGTCAACAGAGTACATTTAAAAGATAAACAATAATTACCATTATAATATGTACTGAATGAATTAGTACCAACCTAACCTCACTAAAATATATGCAATTTTTGTAAGAAGAATCAAAGATATAAACACTTTAAGCTCTCTTTTTACAATCATTTAGAATACAAAAATATCACTATAATAACCCCTTATTCGCTTTTCAACAATGCTTTGTTTGGTCTTGTAAACTCTCATCATAGAGTCACAACTTTGAGTCATGCATTTAGACAAAAAAAAGACTATGTAAAACATCAAAAACCTCAAGTTTGAACTTGGGTTCAAAGAAATTTCAGATTGAGTTATGATTAATGAAAACTCAATATCCTTTTAAAAAATGAAACCATAAATAAAGCTAATTGTTTGAAACTGAAACAATATCAAATTTTTTTTTTTTACTTTTCCATTTACCTTTGAAATATAAAAGAAAGGTATAGATATTACCTTCTGTTATGGTGGATCAAACTACAAACAAAATCCCATAAGATTCTCTATTAGCTTTGCTTCTAGCTCATGGAGAGTCCACCAACTAACTCACCACCATTCATAAACTGCCATACCTAAAAAACAAGCTCGAATACTATCTAGAACCCACTATGACTGAAGTTGTAACCTCTCCATGGTGGCACTAGGGTTTTTCTTTAGATCCAAACTAAAATGACAATGATTTTTCCCTAACTTCTTTGCCATCGAGTATTTTGAAAAAATATATAATCATTTGGAATCTGCATTCTAATCAATTTAAAATTCACAATCACCAACAACATTATATTACAAACAATTTTCATTTTTTTTCCCACTCACAATCCACATGAATAATGAAAACATAATGATCTACTCGTTGTCATTCCAAGTCACATAGTTTTGCTACCAAAGACTTCAAATAAAACCTGATAAGCCAAGTGTTTAATGAGTATATCTGCTATAGTAAAAAAGAATGTGAAATTTGACAACCAAATGAAGTGGTAACAACCTGATAATGATCACTATAGTTGGTTGGAGTGCAAAGTGAATGCACTTTAAAAACACAATTCCTTGAAATACCTTTAACATTTTTTATGTAACTTTATATGCCGACCATGATGTCAAGGCTCGAGCATTGGGGTCACCTTTGATAATCAACTATATTGTTAATACCATCAACAAATACATTGCCTAAATCAATATGAATCCAATTCCTCCAAGTAACGTGAATTCAATATAACTTTAGAAACATAAGCGCAATGATGTCACTAAGCCAAGACTTATAGAAAAAAGTAAATTAATAGCCAAACTTCCTAAATTGGTGTAAATAATTGGTAAAGAAATATGAATAAATGATCAACTAGAAGTCATGTGCCATATCTATCAAAAAAATAAGTCATAACTCACAACTATGATGTTGTCCTATACTTTGCAACTAATATGATTTATGATTCCATTAATCAAATGATAACTCACTGAAAAAGGAATCTGCTAGTATAAGTATGTCACAGTAACACGTAAATATGTTGAATATACCTATGACTGTCATGAAAGAAAGACATATATCTGAGGCTTATGCTTGTCTTGACATAAAGAGCACCATGTCAAATGTCAGTACGATCAAGTAAAGATTTGAAACTAAAAGAAGATGCAATGAAACTTAAAGAGTATCACCATATGATCCAACCATTCCATGAACCAAGAGTATCACCATATGATCCAATAGTAAACATAAAAAACCAATATATCATTAAAATCTTGATTTGCCATAAATATGAATACCAAAGAGCATGCGAACAGAGCCCAATAGATTTTTTCATCAAGGATAACCAAAGACAATTGAGAAGTCAACAAAATCCCCCTTTGTCCTTGATGGAAAAAGGCCAATTACTCTCCCCTTTTTGACTCAATGACAAAGAATTAAGGAGAATATAGTGAAATGCCATGAAAAAAAAATGAGAAGGAAACCAGCAATTCAACACAATAACCAACTACAAATAGAGCAAAAGAGAAAGCATAGAACCAAGCTCCCCCAAAAAAATAGTACTGAAAAGTCACTGAGTCATGCTCATAACCTACCCAATAATACCAAAAAAAATAGTAGGGGTAAGATTTGATAGAACAAACAAACTCTTCCACTACACTACCACTATCTAAGCAACCTTCAAAAATCCATATCCAAAATACAAACCAAAAAGAACTGTCCTTGTAAGAGTACTATCAATCTGACAAGCTGAAAGTTTTTTCCACTTACCATACAATATTGATACACAAGATAACACTTTGTCAACTTTTTCCTCAATTTTTCAAAAAAAATGATCAACATATCATAAAATCAAGTACTATACACACTAATTTCACAACCTGCAAATAACAACTCACTGTTAAGAGCACAAAGGAATATCATTGGTAAGCACCCAAAAAATAAATACCAATGTCATACACCAATGACAATCTGAGAATGCATAGATCACCAAGTTGTATTATAACCAATCACCAACTATATTTTGTATCATAAAATATGTAAGAAACCTCTCCCTATGATATAGCACTATTCAAATAAAAACCAACTATAGCAAAATATATCAAAATTGGTATCATAACTCCTTTCTGAGTACCACACTTGAACAAGGATAGTGATAATTTAGTAAGTAGAAACATAATTAACCAAGCTATTTTAGATGTAGCCCTAATTAAACAACACCACACTATGCACATTATAAGCATAAATTTCTAAATACCATGAAGAATATGAACATTGTCAACTAAATCTCATAAGATCATCATATCATTCCAAAACCAACCTCCTTTTGTATAGAAACAAATCACTTTCAAGCATGAATCGAGGAAGCATATCAATAAATATTACCACAATGTCACTTATCATATCAATTATCCTGAACCATATCAACAAAATAGTTTTCAATTTTGTGAACCAACAAAGTATTATCACTTGCAAGCTAAAGACCATGAACTTCCAAGTAACAACAAAGCACTATTATACCAAATAAGTATCACTAATAAAATCATTCTGCTAATGTCAAAGTACCATATCAAGTTCCTTTGTATCAACTAAACCAAACTATCATATCCAATATTATACTAAAAAACTCTTGAATAACACTATCAATTGTTACTATAATAGCAATATTGAAAATGCATCAAAGAAGATATGTAAATGGAAAAGTAGATAACTGTCATATGACTGGAAATATACAAACCACTATTATAGTGTTCCTACAACAATCATCAAACACTTGTGTTTCTAAAAACAATCATCATTGTGTTATGCAATACTATCACATAAGAGACGATGTATTCATGATTACATCAATTCCATGAAGTAACCAAAGCAACAACATGATGATATGAATAAGTATCAAAACAATATTTTGTAACAAACACCATAAGATCATAAAATTTGACACCAACATAGCTAACATTGTATAAAGATGTAAATATCCAATGTAATACTCACTGCCTTTATAGGATATACAAACATGTAAATCACTTCCACTCAATTTCTAGTGACAAACCTTCAGTCTGAAACAACATCAACCACAAATACTAGTTAATACTACACATGATATCAAATCAAAAACACCATGATGATGAACAAGTGATGAGCAACAACAATCATTTAAAACAAGACTGTCATATACAAGAGCTACCATCATCAACCAATGAAGATGAATAGAGACAATGTCATGTCCAAAAACATGCAAGTTCATTTTATCATACACAACTAGCCTGCTTGGCATCAATTTCCTTGATAATACCCTTGAAACTCTTCAAGTACATTCTTAGACATAGCTTCATTGTATTCTCAATGAGCTATAAGATAAAACATTAACATTCTTTGGTAGATGTCACACCTACTTTGTCACCCACTATTAACATTGATATTATTATAAATACTACTCTAGATCACAGTGGTATCTCATATAACTCTCTTTGAGTTACTTCTAAACTTTTCTTGAAACTATAAAATTCAACTCCAAGACCAAGAGTACTACCAAAAGTAATGATAAACACTTATCCTTAAGACCCAACCACTTCAATGAAACTTTAACAATTCAACCAATGGTAAAACTTGATTCTTTTGCTTGAAGCACTTCTGAAACAATTTTATCATTTCAACTTTTTCCACAGTTATAATAACATATGAACAATGTATTCAAAGTATATAGACTTCAAACTTGTATAAGATATATCAAGTTTTACCAACCTTTTACTTGTCATCCATCATCATTTTTCAAACTAACACTACATATTTCTATCCAAAATTCTATTAGCAACATTGAAATCAAAACTATTAAAGATGAGGTGAACCATCATTATATCTACAATGGTATGATTTGTGCTCATGAATTCATGATGGTTATCCTTACTCACTCTTTTATTCATAGAGATAAAAGATATTACCATGAAAAATTCCATCTAAATCTTTGCTTCTTTTCAGGATCTGGAAGACATCACATGTGCAAGGAGTGCATAGTACACTTTCATGGATTCATCTTTATTACTAGATTGATCATGCATTCTTCTCCAAATCATACATGATCCTTTCTCTTTCTTGTCATCTTGATTGATCTTTCTTCTCCACACTTGTATAGGCTTTGTCTTCTCCATATTCAAGGTTTTCTTTTCCTTTTGTTTGAACATGTAGTCCCTAGAAGGCTTTATCATACCTTTCTTACACCACTGTGCTTTGTGACCAAAATCATTACACCTATAACATATAATGGTGTTTTCTAGATCAAAGAGAGGATAATTTATTCTAGACATGTTGTATTTACCTCTCTTGAAATTCTTCACATGATTACGACTTTTATTCACCCAAAAATTTCTTGTATAATTCCTTGCTCCATGTCCATAAGCATTACGACAATAGCAATAACCATGAAATTGAGAATGATTATACCTGATAAATGGAAATCGTGGTGGTATTTTTTTCCTTTCATCAAACCACTTATCTTTTGTCTGAGCAACAACAATATGGTGACCAATATCAACTTTCACTCTTGGTGTTTTCTTGGCTGTAAACTTCTTTCCATCTATAGTAGCATATATTTTCTCATGTTTAGATTCTTTTACAAAGCTTTGTACAACTTCATATCCTACTCTTGTAGGATCTTTAAAATTATTTTTTCTTCTAATAATTTCATTCAACAAATTAGTGCTATGATCAAATTTATGATTTTATCAAATTGACCCTTGACAATTTCAAGATCTTTTCTTAATGTAACTACTTCTCATTCAAGTTTTAGACATTTAATCTTTTTTACCTCTAAATCAAACCTTACAACATCTACTATCCTTTTACATTATTCAATTTCAACTTTCCAACTTATAATCATATTGTCTTTAAGAGTTAGTTCATTTAACAAGGAATCACTATCTGAAATTTTCTTCGATGAATTAATCTCATCTTCTAGTTTAATAAAAAAATAATCCTTATCTTTTAACTTGGCTTCCAATCCTTCTTTAGTCTTTTTCTTATCAACCATTTTGGCTTTCATAAATTCAATAATATTTTTATCACCATTATGATCTTGTAATACAACTTTATTAACATTGAAATTTTCTTATCTAAGCCTCTTAAGTTCATCTAAGGTAGCAATCAGTTCTTCCTCCAAATCAACCTCAAATTCATCACCGTCATATTATTTTTCACTTACTGAGTGAATTTTTTCTTCTCCATCTACTGGATCACATTTAATATTAACGAAAAAGAGTATTGCTTTTGATAAAACTTCATTAGACTTGACACTAGTGTTTTTCTTCTGACTTCTGTTTCTTTTGCATTTACCCATAGTACTCCTCTTAACAAGAACTTGGTTGAACTTAACCTAGTTAGGTTTATGCAAGGACCTAGCTTTTTACACCAACATTAAACAAACATATAGACTATACAAACAAACAAAAATACCATCTCAAACTTGTGACATATTGACTTCCAAGACTAGAATCAATCCTAGGTATGAAACCTAATGTAGGCCCTACGCTTGATACCACTTGTGGAATTACTCTAAGAGGAGGGGTGAATCAGAATAATGTATAAATTAAAACTTTTTATGACTTGAAATGTAGATTTAAACAATTTGATAATGATCAAATGAGTGACTTATATAAGCAATGTGAATACTGAATTTTGAATGATTGTTTTCCAATTACTTAACCAAACATAACATGAATACTTAACATCTCATGTCAAAGCATGATATAGGTGTTGAATTAATAACCTTTTAATTCTTTCTTTTACATAGGATATCAAAATCATTAATGGAAGAATTTAACACTCATACATTGAAAATGAACAATTAAACTTTCAACTTTTAGACAACTTGGAACTATGATAATGTATTAGAGCATTACATGAACCACTTCCACAAATGAATAAATGAGAGATTAAGCAAGATAAGAAAAAATCACACAAAAGAGAAACACAGAGCTTTGATGAGTGGAAAACCCTCTTGGGGTAGAAAAACCACTCTAAAATGCCTAAAAGGCTTAATACCGAACTGATTACAATATTTTTTCAGAGCACCAACTTTGTAAAAATTCAGGAGCACCAACTCTGTAATGGTTCAAGAGCACCAACTTCAGTAGGAGCACCAACTCCTTTACAAATTTTCTGAATAACCATGCAAACTATCAAGACCTTAGAACAAAATTATATTTACAATTACAAAATCTCAACAAAGTACATTTTAAAAATAACAATAATGGCCATTATAATCTATACTAAATGTAATAGTACCAACATAAGCTCACTAAAATATATGTAATATTTGTAATAAGAATCAAAGATATGAACACTTTATGCTCTCTCTTTTACAATATTTTAGAATACAAAATAATCACTGTAATAACCCCTTATTCTCTTTTCAACAATTCTCTATTTGGTCTTATAAACTCTCATCACGGAGTCACAACTTTGAGTCATGCATTTATAAAAAAAAAAACTGTGTAAAACATCAAAACCCTTGAGTTTGAACTTGGGTTCAAAAAAATTTTGGATTCAGTTATGATTAATGAAAACTCAAGATCCTTTTTAAAACTAAAACCAAAAATAGAGCCAATTGTTCAAAACTGAAACAATATCAACTTCTAATTTTTTTTTTACTTTTCCATTTACCTTCGAAAGATAAAAGCAAGGTATAGATATTACCTTTTATTATAGTGGATTAGACTACAAACAAAATCCCATAAGTTCTCTATTTCCTTCACTTCTAGCTCGTGGACAGTCCACCAACTAACTCACCACCATTCATTAACTGCCATACCTGAAAAGCAAGCTTGAATATCAGATAGAACCCACTATGACTAAAGTTGTAACCTCTCCATGTGGGTGCTAGGGTTTGTCTTTAGAGCCAAATTAAAATGACATAATGATTTTTCCCTAACTTCTATGCCATCGAGCATTTTGACAAAATGTATATCCATTTGGAATTTTCATTGTAATCAATTTGAAATTCACAATCACCGGCAACATGATATTACAAACAATTTTCATATTTCTTCTCACTCACAATCCACGTGAATAATGAAAACATAATGATCTGAGTTGTCATTCCAAGTCACATAGTGTCGCTTCCAAAGACAAAAAAAACTCAACAGACCAAGTGTTTAATGAGTATGTTGGCTATAGTAAAAAATAATGTGAAAGCCGACAACCAAATGAGGTGGTAATGACCCAATAGTGATCACTATAGTCAGCTGGATTGCCAAGTGAATGCACTATCAAAAAAAATGCCTTGAACTTCCTTTCACATATTTTATGTGACTTTAGATGCTGACCATGATGTCAAAGCTTGAGAATTGGAGTCTCCTTTAATAATCAACTATATTTTTAATACCATCAACAAATATGTTGCCTGAATTGATATGAATTGAATTCCTCCAAGTAATGTGAATTCAAGATAGCTTTAGAAACATCAGTGTATTAATGTCACTAATACATAGAACAAACTAAATTAATAGCCAAACATCCTGAATTGGTGTAAAATCTTGTTAAGGCATTATGAATAAATGATGAACCAAAAGTCATGTGCCATATCTATCAAACAATAAGTCATAACTCACAACTATGATGTTGTCCTATACGTTGTAACTAATATGATTTATGATTCCATTAATCAAATTATAACTCACTAAAAAATAATTTGCTAGTATGAGTATGTCACATTAACTTGTAAACATGTTGAATATACCTATGACTGTCATGAAAGGAAGACACATATCTAATGCTTAAGCTTGTCTTGACATAAAGAACACCATGTCAAATGTCATTACCATCAAGTAAAGAACTAAAACTAAAAGAGCATGCCATGAAACTGAAAGAGTATCACCATATGATCTAACCATGCCATGAACCAAGAGTATCACCATATGATCCAACAGTGAACATCAAAAACCAATATATCCTTAAAATCCTAAATCACCATAAACATGAATACCAAAGACCATGCCAATAAAGACCAACAATTTTTTTCATCAAGTACAACCAAAGATAACTGATAAGTCAACAAATACATGGAATGAATCAAGTTAATCTAGACATTACTTTCCATCAACATGAGCTCCCTTCTTTAGAGTTGTGAAAAAAAATGAAGCCTTTATGATAATTGCTCAATTCAATCGAATAGGTATCAAAAGAACCCTCACTGATAATGGTTTTTTCCATTAATGTGTGTAGTGTGAATTTCCTTGATAGATTATGCATTGAAAAGTCACAAATAATAGCTCATTCCATATATATTCAAGGATTTGATAATACAAAAAAGTAACCACTCAATGTAATCACTTTTCCTATTACCATTGGGGTGGCTACTTTAGAAACTACTATTCATTTCAGGCCTTATGATATTTCATATAATCTTCTTTTAGTCAAACCATGGATTCATGAGATGAATTCAGTGCCTTCTAACCTTCATCGTATAATGAAATATTTCTATAAAATTCACATTTATCAAGTTGAAATAGACCTTAGAACTAAAGGTTTCTTGTAGCTTGAAAAAGGAGCTACAAGTCCTCTAAAAATATTAATTCCAACATCTAATATAGACCCTCTAAAAATTGAACAAAATGATGAGGAATCATTATCTAAATTATTTGGTGATGATTGGTGATCCTTAGAATTCACACCTTCATTTATGGGTGAATACATAATCAAGAAAAGAAATATGAGAAACAAGAACAACCAACCATTATGTCAACTCAAAATTTTGTGCAATCTTCTCAAACATCTAGCTTTACTTTAGATAAAAATACAACAAACACAACACATTTTGATGAGATAGATTATCAATCTCCTCCCAATCCAACGAGATGGAAATACTTTATGGAAAAGGCTATGAACTTGTGAAAAAAATAGGATATACTGGAAAAGGGTGTAGAAAACAAGGTATGTGCAGGATCATCATGGAAAAAATAGGTCCTTAAGTGGCAAAAAATTAAAAAAAAATCAGAGTTAGGCAACTTGACGTAAAAATTTGAATAAGTTATCTATATTATTTCAAAAAAATGTAATAATAGAATCTATAGAAAATTAAATGTAGTTTCTAAAATACTAGGTTTTAAAAAAAAAAAAAATCTATTTGGTGGAAATTTGAAATTTCAATGCGATAGTACTTAAATTTCAGGTAAAAAATAAGTAGGTGTCTGTCTGACCACCCTATCCACAATAAAATGATAATATTTTTTTATAATATTTTAGATATAAGTACAAGACTCATGTTCCGATGTGATGCATATTTTTTTGTATTTTTTTCCAAGTAAATAATTAATTATAAATTTTTTATTACAACTTTTAAAAAATATAAGACTCATATGTCTGACCACCTTAACTTAGTCAAAACTTCATGAAATTCAATTTTTATTTTTTTAATCCTATAGTATGTGAAGCATAGAATGTCACACATGTTTTGGATTCAAAAAATGTGATACCGTTTGAAAGCTATAGATGTTTTTCACTCAACCTATCAATCAAGACTTTAGTCATAATTCAAATAGAAAATGAATAATAATTACTTATTAAATTCAAAGTAAAGCATAATTTATATTGGTGGAAATCTAAGAATCTCCTTTAAAACCCCTTTTTGTTTGATTAATTTTGGGTTAAAAAAAGTTGTCAACCACATACCCATCATATTGCCACTTTTTGGCCCATCATGATCCTACACATACCCAACATGAACAAGGTATTCATGTTCCTATCAAACCTAATATGCTTGAGACAAAAAATAGATTAGGATATTCTTTTTATAAGCTTACAAAAGCTACTCAATGACCATATTTGAATGTCAACACTATTACATCTCAACCAAAACACAAAATCACAATCAAACATCATGACTTGCTTGATATGAACTTACGACTGTCATGGCAGTATGTTGATAGTGATGAAACACTCAAAAAAAATTAGGAGTTTATGATAACACATCCTCTACTACTCCCATGAAATGGGTTACTCATGCTATGATCCTTACCAATAAAAAGGAAAGTGATATCACTAAATAACCACATGATTCTAAAGTTTCTAAATCTAATGCACTCCCTTTAGGAGATACAATTGATGTACCAATGAACCTTGATGATAAAGACAAAGTTATTAAGATTGGGAAGTGCCTTGATAATGAAGAAAAAGAGGACACTATAACTTTACTTCATGATTTTCCTAAAAATTTTGCTTGGAAATATTCTGATAAGCCAAAAATTGACTAAAAAATTGTGACACATAACATAGTTCTTGTTGAAAATGCTAAACCCATTCGCCAAAATTATATGAAAAAATCACCCTAATGTAGCCTTGCATGTTAAAGAAGAGCTTGAAAAACTCCTTGATGCAGGATTCATTCGACCTATTGACTATTCTCCTTGGATATTGAACATTGTCATAGTTGCTAAACCTGATAATCGTATTAGGATATGTACAGATTTTCGTGAATTGAATAAAGGTTCTTTAAAAGATGATTATCCACTTCCTAAAATTGACATGATCATGGATTCAACTATTGGAAATGCTTTGTTGTCATTCATGGCTGGATTTTTTGGTTATAATTAAATCCTTATTAATCCTCAAGATCAATACAAAACCACATTTATAATAGTTTGGGGAACGTTTTGTTGGGTCAATTCCCTTCGATTTAAAGAATGCATGCACAACTTATTAATGTACAATAACATTGATATTTCATGATTACATCCACAAAAAATTGGAAGATTATGTTGATGACATCATTGCTAAATCCTTAACAAGACAAGAAAATGTAAATGTTCTTTGGAAAATCTTCAAACTAATATGTAAATATAATATGCGATTAAATTTCAAAAAGCGTCTTTGGCCTAGATAGTGGAAAACCTTTGGGGTTTTTCATATCTCATAGAGGAATTAAGGTGGACACAAAGAAAATTGATGCCATTATTAAGATGCCACCTCCTAGAAAAATTTCTCAATTGTGCACTTTACAAGGTCAAACTCAAGCTATATGTCATTTCATTGCATCTTTAGCCAATTGCACATTAACTTTCATGCATCTCCTCAAAAAGGATGTGCCTTTTGATTGGAATGAGGATTGTAAACATGCCTTTGATAATTTAAAGGAATACCTTGCAACTCCACTTGTTTTACAATTCATTATTCCTAACAAACCATTTATCTTATACATAGCCGCATTAGCCCATGCTCTTCCAACATTGTTGGATCAATGTAATACCCCCATGTTTCTGATACTATTTACTACTATTGTCTGCTTTATATGTTAGTGTGATACTGAATTGTGATGGTGACTGATTCATCATTTTGGTGTGTGTAGTTGTGTAGTTTAATTGATTGCTTCAATTGATTTTTTTATTGTGATTTATGATACTCTATATGTAGGGTTTGGATTATTTTATTAGGTAATGCTTTCTCTCAAATGTTTTAAATGTTGATGTGATAATTCTATGATCATGTGATTTGAATTCTGTGTTACTTTATAATGCAAAGGTTTAGTAATTAGTTATGATGAAGTAGTTTAGTATAATGTTATCTTATGATCTATTTTGTTAGAAATGTTAGTTGTTATGGATATTGTAATTGTTAGAATAGATTAGGTGAGAGGACAGTGTAGCATCACTCGTTCACGAGTGCCCTGCTACACTGCAATTCCTTCTCACGGTAGGATGTTGATTATATATTTATATATACACGTGCTGCTTGACGTTTGCTTGGATGCAGGTTTGCAGGATTAAGTCTCGATTCCACCTGCTTCGGCAGGACAGGGCGAGCAATCAATTATCCCAACGGGTAAAAATGTTGAAAAAGGGAGTAGGTCTGGAAGCGTCCCCATCCCAAGTCCGTCGTCTGTTGTGAGTCATGTTATGACTGTGGTTTTCATTCTCATTGATTGTGTAGTTTGATTGTGGTGGTATTTATTTGATTTATGGGTCATGTTTATTTAAGTAACCTTATTTTTATAGGATAATGGATTAAAGTTGTTTAGTTGTTTGATTTAATTGTGTGTTAGTCGAATAATAAATTTAAATATATTATAAATTTAAAAGTGATTAAATTTATTTAAAAGAGTAAATAATTATTTTTAATTAATAATGTTGACAATAATTAAATTTAATAAATATTGTTGAAGATAATTAAATAATATCTTTTACTAATATTAAATTAGCAAAATCTTGCATAGATAATAACTTGTTTAAATAAATTATTTTAAATAAAAACTGTAGATAAATTAGTGCTTTTAAAAGCTGAAAAGGACCAATAGGAAGGGGGGCTTTTTGTGAAAAGAAAACATAAGGGCTTTATGGAGTTTGATTTTTGATTTATTATTTTATGAGAAAAGGATTCACACACAATTTTTACTCTGTTATTTTGGATCTGAAAAAAAAGAGAGGAGAGATAGTTTTAGTTTTTGGAGGTTTTTCTGGGTAAAACTATTGTGAGTTTGAAAAGAACAGATTGTTCAGAAGAACGTTGGAAGTGGGAGATCGAGGAAAGTGTAGAAGGCAGAAAGTCAAGAAGAGGATTCAGAAAGGACTCTTCATCGAACGAAGGTTTTCAGGTTCCTTTCATGTTCTTTATTTCTTTACTGATTTAATTCTTCTATAATAAATTTTGACTGCCATGTTGCAAGGTTAATTTCTCCTTGTGTTTTAAAAAGAGTTTCCTGTGATTGAGATTTGGCTGATTTTTAAATGCTTGTACTTTTCTGTAGCGAAAACCTTGCTTTAAATTCTCCAGTATAATTTAATTATAAAATTATTGAAAATAAAATTATATTATTACTGTGATGAATATGTTGCATGTCTGGGTTTATATTAAACCTTTCAAAAATCTGTTTGTTTATATTATTTGTTGTGAATCTTCAATATATATATATATATATATATATATATATATATATATATATATATATATATATTTATACATAGCTTCATAAAATAAACATATTTGTTTAAGTTTCGAATTTGTATATCTAAAGAAATATTTAATCAAAATATATTTGATTTTCGGAATCCATCAGTTATTTGTTTTTCGTCTAAAATGAAATATGTATATGAAAATAAATATTTAATTGAAAAATGAAATATTATATTATTAAAATTGTGGGTATTCACGTCGACCGAGGTTGTTGTGCATTTGTATTTGTTTTCGGGTTTCGAACCCATGAACTCCCTTTGTGTATGAAATTTATTTTATATTAAAATCTATATATATGTGGTTGTCTGAATTTTCGTGCATGATCGGCGTACTGGGGATTTCCTTTTGGAAATGATATTAAATACGTTACTCAGAAGTCATGAATTTTTATAAATTAAATAAAGTTAAAAAAAAAATTTGGTATTAGGGAAGGGGCGGACGGCTTCCGCCGTACCATTCCCCGACCCCAGTACACTATGCAGCGGCAGTGGCAGCCGCCACTAGGCTGCGCACAGCAGCCTACGGCTGTTGTACGTAGCCCAGTGAGGGCTGCGCCCTCCCACTTGGGTGGTACGCAGTACCTCCCAACTGGGGGCTACGTACTGCCTTCAATAAAATTCATTTTATTTTATTTAATTTTAATTTTTTTTTAAAAACTTTTATTTACTTTTTATGCAATGTCTGGTTTTAATTTGGTTTTTGTTTAATTCAAAATCTTTGTGGTATAACATTCGGTATTAAATGCGGTTGTTTTTTTTGTTATGTGTGGAGATTCGGCATGATAAAGGTATATGTTATTTTATATTTTGTTTTAAAATTGCTTTAAGTTAGCTTGTTTGTTTATGTGTTATTTTGATTTACTTTATATATATAAGTTATAATTTTTTTTAAAATATATTATATATGTCATTTTGGGAAGTTTAAATATGTTTTTTTTTATATATAATAAATTAATTATAATAATTTTGCATATATATATATATATGGAATTAAGATAATTTTTATGATAGACTTTATAAATATAAATTTTATTTATAGTTGTTTTAGTTGTATAGATATAAAAGGACCTTATATGTTGGGGAGAATAGATAATTACATATTGGTTTTTTTATATTAAGATGTGATAATGTAACTGAGAAAATTAGAGATAAATTATGTGTTAGTTCTCGAGTAATTGATTTGTTTGGTTGACGAATTTATTATGTTTGAAATTGATTGTGTGGCATGGTTTGCTTATTCTTGAGCCTTCTTCGAATCTGTTGTGATTTTTCTTTTGGTTGAGGGAAAAACTCTAGAAATTAGTTTGTTCGGTCATAGGAACCTAAGATGTGTGTAGGACTTCCAGAGGAGTGGTTACTGTTATCTTTATTCAATCTTCCGGGTTGATGTTGTTCTTATGATTGGCCTTGGATGTGAAGTTAATGTACATTTGGATTGTACGTTTGTGAACATTATATGTATGATTTTGGGTGAGAGGGTTATGCCTCGTGATTGATCCATTGTTGGTTCAGTTTTCTTTGTAGATACAATCCTGTTCAGTTGGATATTCTTGTGCTAGAGTGTCTAGAGAGAGTGGCTCTAGTGGTGGCCAGCGCACAAAGGGGCTGTCAGGGTAACCCACATAGAGTTAGTTTAATCAGTGATAACTTAAGTAATAAACCACGGGTGGGGATTAAACATTAACAAGATAATTGTGTAGCCTCGTCCGCCTGTTAGTGCTATCACAGACTAAAGGGGACTGAGAAGGCCGTGGTTGGAAAGGTCATTGCCTTGTCTTCACGAAAGGTGAATGACTCCGCATGAGTAACCCTATGGAGCGGCGCCTTGAGATAGGCTGTTAGGTGAACCATAGATGGAAGCGGCACCTCAACTTGGTTGTCTGGAGAATCCATATAGAGATGGAGGCGGCACCATGTAATAGGTTGTCTGGAGAATCCATGTGAAACCATGCGATGACACTCTACTCTAACATTCTGTTTATGTTGATTTACTAAAGTCCTCTGGAAGTGATTTATTGATTTGTCCTTGGTCATTGTTGGAAGTAGTATTTGATGTTATGTCTTGAGTTCCAGTGATGTGAGTGTGGCTTGTTGTAATATTCAGAAGTGAATTGTTGTTGCCTTTGGATTTGTCATTGTTGAGTTTTTGAGTGGTCTTTGATGTTAACTTGTCTGTCTGGTGTTAGTTTTGTGTTATTGTTAGACGTGCTTGGTCGGGGACCCTTCCTTGTCTACTCTCAGCACGGGGGTGGTTGGGTGGAACGTGCTTCGCACCCCGTTGGGTTTCCCCTTTTCTGTTGCAGGTGTATCTTTATTGTAGGGATTTTGGAAGATGTTGATGATCCAGTTATTCTTGTGTACCAGATAGTTGTATATACTTCAGTTGTAATGTATTTAATGTAATCATTGATGTATTGTCTCCCACATGTGTTGGGATGACCTTGTTGTAATTGGTATATGTAGTTATTGAGGTGTACCTTCAGTTAGTTGTATTTTATTATTATTTGGGATGTAATGTATATTCGAGCCATGTTATGATTCAGGAGCGATCACTTGTATTAGTTGGATATGTTATGTTGTAGCTATCAAAATATGTAACACTTTATATCTTTATCATCACATGTGTTATCATATGTACTTATGTCATGAATGTAGTATGGTTTAATAGATATCTTAATTGATGAAATGAGAATGAATGGATATATGTAACTGTTTATTTATGGTTTAATTTATTATCATGTTATGGGTTAGAATAGTCATGTCACTTCGTGTACCCCATTGGAACAAGTTGTGCCTCTTAATATAATGATATGTTGTAATACTTAAGTATGTTATTATATTCTTTTAAAAAAACAAATTTGTTCCGTTGTTTTGGTTCCTTTGGGGTTCGCATGGCGGGGCATGACAATCAACAAGATGATAATGGAAAAGAACATATTTCTTATTAAATTAGTCAAACCTTAATTGATTACGAAACTTGATATTTATCAATTGAAAAAAAGTTCTTGACTCTTGTATTTGCTACTAGTAAGTTGTGACATTATTTACTGCATGCTAAAATACATGTCATGATGAAATTTTATCCCCCTAAACATGGTTTCAACAAAATAGACCTTTTTGGATGGTTAGCTAAGTGGGTGATGTTATTAACTAAGTTTGACCTTAAGGTTTTTTGGCAAAAAGAAATCAAAGTACAAGCCTTAACCGATCATTTAGTTGATGCTCCTTCTCCTCTCGCTTTACCTAATCATGACTCCTTTCCTAATGATAGTGTCTTCATCACTAATATTAAAACAAGGGAATTGTATTTTGATGGATCCAAGTGTAGAACAAGTTCTAGTTCTAGAGTGTTATTAATTTTTCCTGACAGAAAATGTATTCCCTTGTCCTATCGGTTAAATTTACTATGTATAAATAACACAGTTGAGTATGAGGCATTAATTGTGGGTTTGTGAGCTTATTTAACAATGGATGCTAAACATATCAAGATCTTTGGTGATTCAAAATTAGTAATCAAACAAATCAATGGGGCATATCAAAATAAACATGATAAGTTATCAAAATACAGGGATCTTACATTGAAATTGTTAGAGAAATTTGAATCATTCACCATTGATAACATCCCACAAAAAGAAAATAGACATGCAAATGTAATGGAAAGTGAAACCTCTCTTATATCCCCACACAATCCTTCAATAAACATCACCTTTGTTATTCATCCCATCATAAAACCTTTGACTGACACTCAATTAGAAGATATTTTAACAATAACTCAAGATGCTTCAAGTGAATGGTATGATAAAATATTCCATTATTTAAAAGATAGTACCATTCCCGAGCCCACAATGATAAAAACTTGAAATCATTTACACAAATCAGTTGCCAAATATGTCATCCTTTCCATTGTGTTGTATAGAATATTCTTTAATGGTCTCTTACTAAGGTGTCTTAAGGATTCATAAATCCTTATAGCCCTTGAGCAGGCTCATGTTGGTGCCTGTGGAGGTCATTTTGGAGGATGGTCATTACTGCAAAAACACATATGTATGGGCTATTATTGGAGAGATATGGAGAAATATTGCTTCACTTACATTAAACGATGTCACAAATGTTAGGAACATTGACATTTGATCCATGCTCCTACTTCTAAGCTTCGTGCTCAAATTCCCATTTGGTCATTTTTAGTATGGGGATTGGATCTTATTGGAAAAATTTCACCTCCCTCTTCTATCAGACATACATTTATCATATTCGTAACAAACTATTTAACAAAATGGGTGGAAGCTATTCCTCCTAGACCTACAAATTTTGAAGTAATTTGTCATTTCATATTAGAACACATAATTTCTCACTTTGGACTTTGTTCTGTAATCATTTCAAATAATGGAACCCCCTTTAAGAATAACAAAGTAAAGAAATTTCTTGAAATGTTCAACATTCAACATCGATTTTCCACACCATATTTTCCACAATCTAATGGGAAAGCTAAAAGTACTAATAAGATTCTAAAACAAATCATCAAGAAAACTATTAACAAACATCATAAGGATTGGCATACACAATTACATTATGTGCTTTGGGCTTATCAAACAAGTGTTAGATTATCTACATGAACTACACCTTATAACCTTATTTATGACAATAATGCAATCAAACCCTTTAAGTTATAAATTCCTACATTGTGAATTGCTCTTCAAGAGCTTATTGACGATGCCACTTATAAAGACCAATGATTGCACCAACTTGAGATGCTCGATGAAAATCACATTAATTCCCTTGAGCACCTCCAAGCTTACATTAAAAAATTACAACAAAAACACAACACTCATGTCATTCCTCAAACGTTTCACAAGGGTGATTTTTTTCTTTATGAGAATCAATGTAATACTAATGCTTACAATGGAGACAAAGATAAATTCAGCCCTAATTTTTTAGGACCTTACAGAGTTGATATTGGTTATGGGTCTAGTGATTATGTCTTAACAGATCTTGATAGAGCATCCCCTAAGAAACTTATTAATGCCGCATATAACTATAGGAAATATCTAGGTTAGTGGATTAGTGCATAAATAAGCAAAACCCAAAGCAAATAACAAAGCACAAATGAGGAAATTAAATGAAAAAAAAGAAAGATATCACCTTGTGTCTTCAACCTCCATGATTGACCTCCATTACACCTTCTCTATTTTCCACAATATGTAGTTTTCCCTCAAATTTTGTGTGAGCAACTTATGACTATGCAAATGCCCTAAGCAAATGTTGAACCTAGATTTGATCACAAATGACCTCACAATGCAACTATAGAACTATGAGGAAACTATGAAATACTCCTAAAGCATGCCAAAATTCCAAAAGATTAAGTGTGATGAAGACAAGATTGCAAGAGCTAAGATGTCATGAGATTGCAAGAGATGTGCAAATGAGACCAAAATTGGAATTTTATAGAAAATACAATTTTGAATGGATGGCCAAGATTAAAATTTAACAAATGCCCTAGAATCAATGGACAAGATTCAATATGACAACCCACAATTAGGGTTAGGGAAACATTGGGGTAAATTTAAAATTGTGGGTGTAATTAATTATTTAATTACACTTACATAAGTTTACTTAGGACATAAGATTATTTCTATAAGTCTTAGTTGGATTTTCTAGAAGTTATCTTATCTAGCTAATGCATACTTTCCTAGGTGATTAGTTTGTTATTTGTCTCATGCCATAGTATTATGACATTTTTCAACATCATGTTCATTACTACATTTCAACCTTTCCTATATAAGGAAGGTGATTGTAATCATTTGTAACATACTACATGCATCCTCATTTGATGGTTCTTAATATCAAGCAAGCCCATTCTTGTGTATCCTCTTGTAGAAGGTTTTCATTGTTTTTACAACTGGTCTTGGGTGTTGAGCTAATATCTTTAGCTCTTGCATAAATGAGTGGCTAAGATTTGATCAAATCAATGGTTAGAAATGCATGTGACAAGGAGATAAGAATGACATAAAAAAAGAAAAAGCCAAAAAATCAAATAATAATAGAAATGACTTAATTTATTGATGAAAGTTGTCATTTTGAATTAAAGATTAATTTAATTCAAAAGGTGGGGTTATGCGACAATAAATAATTAATTTGAATGATTTACTAAAAGAGGGAAAATTAAAAAGTGGGACCATTTTAAATAAATAATTTTATTTAAAATGGGGAAAATGCAAATGTGGACAATTTAATTAAATAAATCAAAGAATTTATTTAATTACGAGAAGATGTAGGAATTAATGATGTATTTAAATAAATAAATAAAGTTTATTTATTTAAATAATTATGAAGAAACAAAAAGTTGAAAATTTTAAATAAATTATTTTATTTAAAATTAGAAAAAGCTAGAGTGGATAATAATTAAACAAATCAAATAGATTTATTTAATTATAGAAAGACAAATTAGAAAAAGCCAAAGTGGATAATAATTAAACAAATCAAAGAGATTTATTTAATTATAGAAAGACATGGGTAACTAATGATGCATTTAAATAAATAAATAAAGTTTATTTATTTAAATAATCAGGAAGAAAATGGTGGACAAGTAACAATTAAATAAATTAAGCAATGTATTTAATTAAAGAGGGACATGAAACTAGCAACATATTTAAATTAAATAATTATAATTTATTTATTTAAATAGTCGTGAGGAGTAAAATTAAATAATTAAAATTATTTAATTAATATTTGAATTTGGACTATAGATGAAATATGATAAGACATAGAAAAATGTGGTTTGCGGGTGTAGGACATTTTTATGTGTTTACATTTTTCCCCTCTTTTTCATAATGTAGTTTATCGCATTGTGACAAAGAAAATAGGTCAAACATATGCCCTAGTTCAAAGTAGGATGAGGAAGAATGATGAGGAGGGTTGTGGTATGCCCCCTCCAGAGGATGAATGGGTTCCAAGAACATCAGTATGCTCTCTAAGAAGATGAAAAGACTAGAAGATAAAGGACATGAGAATAGGGTTAAAAGATAAGGATGATGGAGATGTAGACTAGAAGAAAAGTTAGAGGGAAAAATAAGAAGGGTGGGATGGGAAAGATACCTT
Source organism: Sequoia sempervirens (assembly GCA_007258455.2). Lineage (NCBI taxonomy): Eukaryota > Viridiplantae > Streptophyta > Pinopsida > Cupressales > Cupressaceae > Sequoia > Sequoia sempervirens. Next base: position 421,745,276 of record VDFB02271358.1, on the reverse strand, counting down.
CAACATCTACCAAAGAACTAATAGTCGTTGCTCGAAACATCATTGGGTGATGAAAATGACACAAATGGACAATAAAAACCGTGGTATGACATAGACCAAGGTGTGAAAGGTCATCCACTTGTAGAAGAGATAGTCGCAAACAAGGAATGTCCTAACTCATCTTAAGGGAAAAGTTTCCCTAGTATTTTTTCCAAGACAATCAACAGATAGCATTCAAAGAAGAAAAAATAAAAGGTCATGAGACATAATCGCACCTCTAAATAATTCATGGGACATCCTCAAGGTAGCTAGTAACATGACCAAGAGATAAAACAAACACGAAAAATAGATAAGATTGACAAAAGATAAGACAAAAAAATCTAGAAATATCAACAACCATTTAATTTTGTTTTCCAATATTTGTTTGTCAAAGTTTTATTGTATGATAGTTTGACACTTTAATAGTTCGACAGTTTGGATAGGTTACCAATTTGACAGTGTTGATGGTTGGATGATGCCTATTGTCAAGGACACATCCTGAAAAAGGAAAATGGTGTTTTGAGAAGGTCCAAGTCCAAGAAGGAAACATCATGGAGGGTACTAAAGAGTGATGAGATTTACATTGTTTTTGTAGCTTGACTGATTTTGAGGACATGAGTAATTGGCCTATGTTGTATTATTTTGACCTGATGACCGATTGGACTAGATTTTAACATTGCTGTGTAAATGACTATCTTGTGTGCGAGTGTGACCATATCTAACTTATTTTATTGATGCAATGAATGCTAAAGGGCTGACCTAGGGAGCCTCAGGGGTGCATTAATAGATGGCCTTGCCTACGTTTAGTCGTAGAGGCAACATAGTTCAACAATGACAAAGATTGGCTAGCATGACTAGCTTTGACTCTATTTCTATTTTTTGTGGATTTTGACATATTTTGATTTTTTTAGATTTTGATATATTTTGAAAGGCTTGAGATAAATGCATGTGAATGATACCTATGAAAAAGATGATTGTGCCCTTAGTCAAGTTGAATACCAATTGACAGGTGATATTTATGATGATGTTTGATGAGTGGGTGGATTAGAGTTGCTGCATTTGGAATGATGTCTATTCGGGACTGACTGGGGTGATAGAATATCATTAAACCATTTGAAAAGGGAAAACCAAGGTAGGTGACAAAAATGGAAGGAGGATAGGTGGTGATTAGAGACATGAAACTGGAGGAATTTTCATGTGATTTTTAGGGATTATTTTGCATAGGAATAATGAGGCTATGAAAGTAATGACATGATGTTTCATGAATAGTATATGACCAAAGTATAGACATGTCAAGAGTTATCCCTAAGCATGATTTATGTTTGTTCTCCAGTTGTTGTCAAGATAAAAGTAGGTGAGAAAAGACAAATGGAAATTGCAAGGCTTAGATGAAATTGTCATAAGGAAATGTCCTGGGAAATGAAATGACTTTCCCCAAGTGTAATGGTCCACATAGATAATTTCCTTTACGCATGATGCATGTTTGCCAAGTTTTCATCATGGTACTTATCCAAAGTGCCATAAGAATGGTTTTCACTATTGGACAAAATTTTTCTCTTTACAGTTGCAGAATAATCACTGGACATCTAAAACATCTCGCCTATATATATAGGCAAGACGTCTTAGATATCCAGTGATTATTCTACAACTGTAAAGAGAAAAATTTAATATTTATAGTTGTAGAATAATCACTATTAGACGAAATTTTTCTCTTTATAGTTGCAGAATAATCACTGGACATCTAAGACATCTCGCCTATATATATAGACGAGATGTCTTAGATGTCCAATGATTATTTTTCAACTATTGTCAGTGCCAAGGTAGAGACTGGTGCCATGACATGCCAATAATGACCTTTCTAAAGTAATTCCCTTATTTGGATCATAGCACTTACATATAACTAATTGACGTCATTTTGATCCTTTCTGATACTAGAGTTGGACTTATCAGAATATACACATTGTGATAAAGTGCAATGAAAGTCCTTGTGATAAAGAGTTGCTACCAAGGTGTGATGAATTTGTGACATGGGATTTTTGGACTTTAGGCGAGGTGTATTACTTTTGATGGTACATGTGAAGGAGTTTTCTAGAAATTTGGATGAAGCACTTTTTATTTTCTAGACTTGGCAAGGTGGGTGACAAGGTTTGAAATTTTGATGGGTGTAGCATTTAGAACCAATAATTTTAGATGCCTTTCTTGTTGACCATTTTCAAGGAGGTGGATATTTTTTATATGTGGGAATCCTCTTTTCTTGTGAGTCAACATCTTGATTAACTTTTACTTTTGAAATATTGTCTTTGCTTGATCCATTTTTCCTTGGGATTTTCATTTTAACTTCATTTTTCCAATTATATTTTTGTTTGATTCAAGGGCCTTTGAAATTTTATTTTGAACTTTGTATTTGTAAGACTTTTCTTTTTTTTGGTTCCAAATGGAATGATTATTCATGTTGGAATGATGGTTTATGGTGTGGAAGGAAGGGGTGTTGGCAGCAATCTTATGACAAAGATTACTCATGGCCTCTGTCTCATTACTTGTATTAGGTAAATTTTCCCCCAATATCAAGGAGGTACCACTAACATCATTTTATTTTTTGACTGAGGAATAGCCAAGACCTTGATGTTTGTAATTTTCTTGAAGCTGTATTGGTTCTTGAATGCCTTGTTCACGTATACCTAGTCCTTTGCCTTGATAATGCATGCTTCGGTAGATTCTATTTGTGATGGGATATTTGTTGTTATGAAAACAAGATGCTAACCCATCATCATTTATATGGACATTGTCACTTGGAATATTCTCATCTGCAAGAAAGCCTGCTCTAACAAAGACAAATGATCCTAGCTAATAGGACATTGTCACCTGGTTGACATGTTGGACATATTTTTGATTAAAGTCTTTGGTCTAATCTTGTGACATGTTAGATTCAGATGATTTTATTGGTGCTTCCAAGTCAATGTCAAAACCGTCCTTATGGTTAGTGTCATAGAGTCTAATGAATTTAGCTATCTAGCTTGATCATTTGCAAATATGTCCATGGTAGAAGATTCTTGTGTTAGAGGAAGATTGTCTATGTGTCTCATGGAGGGAAGTGTGTCATTTTGGGAAGTGTTGATATTTAAGCTTGGACAGGTTCATCGTCAAGTGTTTGGTCATGAATGGCGTGAAGGTCAAGGAGTGGATCATTTAGGACTACTTGCTCAATGTCTTGGTCAAAAATAGGATTTTATTGGATGGCATGACTAGGAATGGGGTCTTTGTCAAGGACAGGTGTATTTTGGATGTCATTGTTGTCTAGGAGGACTTCTTGAATGGACTTAAGAATGAGGTCATGGGAGGGATTACTTTGATCTTGACATGAAGGTGACATTATGATGTCATGCTTTAGGTTTTCATCTTGACATGTATCCTCAAGTTTATTAAATGGGATCTAACTTTGGGCAATGATAGGATTTGTATGTATGAATGTATGTTGGGCTAAAGTGACTTGAAAACAATTGGTAGATGATCAAGTAGACTAAGACATGGAGAATTTGAAAGAGCTAATAAATGGAGGACTAGAATAGGACATGGAGGTTTGGAAGGTATTAGTTGAAATTTGGCTTCCCTTGTCGAGGTTAGGATAAGGGTGACAATTAGATGCTTGTTGTGGATTAATGACATGGATTTTGTTAAGTGACCCTTGATAGTGAGGGTAGATGGTTGGATGATTAAGACTTATGGATGGTTGGTAAGAAGGGCATCGGTTTTTTGATTGGAGGAATTGTCTTTTGAAGTCTAGGGCTTATTGGTATTGACAATTATGGAGCAATTTTTATTCAACTTGACTAGCAAAAAAATCAAGGTGAATGGAAAACACGATAGTGAAATGACAATTCCATGATATGAATTAAGCTTAATCTATGTTATTTGGTTGATTTTGGAAAGAGAACACTAAGGAAATAATGTTTAAAGATAGATTGAAAGTTCCTAGTTTTAGAATTGGAAAAAGATGGCGATATTTCTAAATGATAGGAAAATGCATTGCTTCAGGTGTCAATTTTGTTTCACAGATATAGATGTGTTTTTTAAGGTAGAAATTGCATCATAAAAATGCAAATGCATTGCAAGGTTTGACAGTGTTCGGTCTCGAGTTTTGGAATATTTTTTGATGGCAATAGATGTGTTGCAAGTAGTTGTGAATATGTTTTAGAAGGTCAATTGCATCGTAGTTTAACAAAATGCATCATTTTGTCTGGAAGGTGTAACTCAACTTGTAAAATATGTTCTTCAGGAGATCAAATGTGGTGCAAGTCAATCAGATGCATTACATAGAGTAGAAAATGTGGCTTATCAAGGTGAGTGCATTTTAGAAAGTGTCAAATGTGGTATAGCAAAGAAAATACATCACACAAAATATCAAATGCATTGGAGGTAGAATGGAAGTCTTTTTTTTTGCAATTTTAACAAAATTTCATGATTGTATCAAGTTGAATGATTGTTTCTAGGTCTGTGAGAGGTGTTTTTTCATTTTAATTTCTTTAGAAAACACTTGGAAAACATAATAACTTATCTTTAAAAATTTAAAAACATGCACAATGAAGACAAGCACAATCCTAGGTTAGGCAAGGACAATATTCACTAGATTCCACATGGGTTTCCCTAACCACACTTATTCTTAGCGGATGAATCCAAAATTTTAGCGACATTGGCTCCCCCTTATAGTGCACTCACTTTAGGTCAAAAAAGCTTCCAGCCCCCATAAATCTCCTATGGTAAGTTGATCACCTCTATTAAGAACTACAAGAATGTGGATGCCTTCACAATGATCGTTGTTGCACTAGCAAATAGATGGGTTTTTTGAAACTACACAAAGGTTTTTAGTTTGGGACCCTTGTTTGAGTAGTCAAACATGGGGAAAGATTAGCTCCAATAAGGAGGAACTCCAACTTGAAGAGGTTACACTCAACATGGTTTTGGGGAGTTCACTTGTTTGTGTGACACATCCACACTTGTAATCCTAAGTTTTCCATTAGGATTCACATTTATATATCAGTTGGGGGTAACTCAACTAAAGAGCTTCATTGCCCATTTCAGTTGCCTTGGGGTGAGTACCTTTTTCCACCAAGGAAGGCCCAATTCCTAGAGTCAATAATAGTTTCTCTTGCACCTAGTATCGCATAGGTGCATAAGGGGAGAGGATATTTCTATTATTGAATCATGGTGACAAAATTGAAGACACTTGTAAATTTAGTTACCAAAATTTTAATGTGAAGAAGACACTTAAGAGGCTTTATTCTTTTTTAACTTTTAACTCAAAGTGTGAAAGAAAAAGTTCATTTTAAACCTATGACATGAGAGTGCATGTTCATTTTAACCATATGAGTTTCAATGCATGATTGTGTTCATTTTAAGCCCATGACATGAGAATGTATGTAAATTTTAACCATATGAATGTGAATGGAAGTTGTTGTTTGTTGATTGTTTTCCTTAAGGAAATTGAAAATTTCCTAAGAAAATCAACAAAAACAAGATGGGACTCCACACCACATGCTAGAAATAGAAAATTAGTAACCCAAAACCCCTATGTTATTCAATGAAAAAGAGAAATATAGAAATTTTTTGTAAAATCCGAAAAGAAAATTTTACCATACGAATGTGTCGCACCAGAGCGATTGCATTGTTCTACAAGTCATATACATCACAATGCAGAATTTTGAAATGTGCAGACAAATGCATCAACATACAAAGCAAATTTGTCATGGTATGGAAAATGTGGGGTTCTGCAAAGTATATGTGCCACAACAGAGTGTATGCATTGTTTTGGTAGGAAAATACATTGCGGTAAGTTGAATGCATCACTGGAAACAAGAAATATGTTGTGCCTTACCTATACCTACACAAATGAAAATAAGTCATATGGAAACAAAAGAAAAAGCATGATTTTGGCATTGGGTTCATCAATGTAACTATGGTAAATATATAGGTTAGAATATTAGTGCATAAATAAACAAAACCCAAAGCAAATGATGAAGCACAAATGAGGAAATAACATGAAAACAAAGAATGATATCACCTTGTGTCTTCGACCTCCATGATTGACCTGCATTAACCTTTTGTATTTGCTGCAATATGTAGTTTTCCCTTAGATTTTGTGTGAGCAACTTTTGACTATGCCAATGCCCTAAGCAAATGTTGAAGGATTTGATCACAAATGACCTCACAATGCAACTATACAACTATGAAGCAACTATGAAATATGCCTAAAGCATGCCAAAATTCCAAAAGATGAAATATGCCTAAGACAAGATTGCAAGAGCTAAGATGCAATGAGATTGCAAGATATGTGCAAATGAAACCAAAATTGGCATTTTATAGAAAATACAATTTTGAATGGATGGCTAAGATTAAAAGTTGAAAAATGCCCTAGAATCAATGGAAAAAATTCAATATGAGAACCAAAAATTAGGGTTAGGGAAACATTACGGGAAATTTGAAATGAGTGGCTAAGATTTGATCAAATCAATGGTTAGAAATCCATGAGACAAGGAGATAAGAATGGCATAGAAAAAAAATTGGAAAATCAAATAATAATATATAAATTACTTGATTTATGGATGAAAGTTGTCATTTTTAATTAAAAATTAATTTAATTCAAAAGGTGGGGTCATGTGATAGTAAATAATTAATTTGAATTATTTACTAAAAGAGGGAAAATTAAAAAGTGGGACCATTTTATTTAAAATAGGGAAAATGCCAAGGTGGACAATAATTAAATAAATCATAGAATTTATTTAATTATGAGAAGATATGTAGGAATTAATGATGTATTTAAATAAATAAATAAATAAAGTTTATATATTTAAATAATCAAGAAGAAATAGAAAGTGGACAATTTTAAATAAATGATTTTATTTAAAATTAAAAAAATCTAGAGTGGATAATAATTAAACAAATCAAAGAGATTTATTTAATTATAGAAAGACATTGGGAATTAATGATGTATTTAAATAAATAAATAAATTTTACTTATTTACATAATTAGGAAGAAAATGCTGGAAAAGTAATAAGTAAATAAATGAAGGAATTTATTTCATTAAAGAAGGACATAGGAAACTAGCGACGTATTTAAATAAAATAAACATAATTCATCTATTTAAATAGTTAGGAGGAATAAAATTAAATAATTAAAATTATTTAATTAATAGTTGAATTTGGACTATAGACGAAATATGATAATACATAGAAAAATGTGGTTTGTGGGTCTAGGACATTTTTATGTTTCTACATTGTGCATTTGCATTGGTATTACCTCTAATCTCTTTGAATAGTATGATTGTTAAAGAATTTTTGTCTAATGCTATTTGATGTCATTCTAAATAACTTTTGCATTGCTTCATTCTTAACAACTAATGTTGTGTTTTTCTTCAACACTATGATAATTATTTAAGTTAATTTTATAATTACTTTAGGATGCATACTATTCACCCTTGTGTTATATTAAGTTAGATCCTTATATAAGTTATAGGTTTATTTAATTTAACATATTCTCTTCCAATCAACAATGTTGTATCTAAAGTGAAACCAAAATATGTTTTACAGTAGATCATATTTATCTTGTTAAATCAAGTAGACATTAATTAAATAATTTTACCTTAATTCATTTAATTAATCACATTGCATTTAACATTCCAACACATTAAGACAAATTATAATAAAATCAAATGCACATGAATATATATGTATGATCACAAGTTTTATGTACATCTCAATATCATATACAAAGTCACTAAGGTCTATGAGAACTAGACCCATCATGCTCTAGCACTCATGATACGGTCCCTACACATTGTGAGATGATCTCTCACACTCATGATCCAATCTCCAAATTTCATGAGATGGTCATGTGTGATCATGACCATGAACTATTGACTCTAAGTGCTTACTCTAAACCTTATACTCAACCAACAACCACAAGACACTCCTTTGCTATCTGATCCCTCTCTGCTTGTACCTATGCTAGCTTTTCATGCAGTGCCTTAACCTCTATTGAGGTTTGTAATGAATTTTCTACACTCTTCGCTCGATGGAGTCATCTCCTCATGCTCTCATATGCTTCTAGGAGACTTGTGAAATATCTGATTGAATCTTACTCCTCCTCCACAATCGGTGGGGGCACATAGTCCGGATCCACCTCCTCCTCATCAATGGATGCAAGTACTATCTCCAATAGATGGCCTCTGAATTGTACTCCTCATCGATAACATCAATAAATATATTAGATGGCCTCTATTGTACATCCTCTGCCCTGTCCTCTAGCTCACCCCCCTCATTTGGAATTGGTACTACATCACCTATAGGGACATCCATGGGGAACATAGGAGATGGTCATGTCACTGAACCAACTCCTCATACTCATCTATTATGTCAACATCATCAATGTTGGATATTGGTGGTTGATCATGATTTGAATCATTAGAATTGCAATCATGAACATGATCTATAGTAAGCTAAACAATATCACCTAGCCTCTGGACACTCTGCACTAATATTCTAATGAAGGGGCACACCCTTGGTGGTGTCTACACCTGCCCAAACTGTCACATGACTCACCCATAATAGAAAGGTCATATAACATAGTCATGCCTCCCAACTAGAAATCTACCAGTCTGCATCCTCCTCAGTTATCCTGTGGGATTTGGTCACTATAGATAGAGTAGAGAAGGTCTCCATAGGATCTTGTCACCCTCCAACTAGTCAAATCTCATCCTCAAAAAATGTAAATGTTTGTACTACCAAAAACTTCGTAGAGGATAGCCAAAGGCTTAGGGATATCCTACAGCTATTGCACAAGGGAGTCCGATAGGCCTGGTGAATGTGATATGCTTGAGGCACCAAACTTGTAGAAGCATGCAATTCACCATACTATCAATCTCTCAAAACACAAAATGGCCAAGATCATAATAAATGTGTGTTAGGATGTAGCAACCCTAAGCATAGACTGTCTTGTGCTCACACATCCCCCGAATCAAGTGTACCAATCCTCTATCTAAGTGTGTTTCTCATCCATCAGGATTGAGAACATGAGCCATTGTATGCATCATAATTTTTCTAACAATGGGGGCTCATGAATATAGAAGCAAACGAGGCTCAATTTGTGCTCTCGTTCACTCATCATGAATAGGTACATCAAAGTAATACTACATCAGAAATATACCCTCAGAAATGACCGATCCCCTTAGAAATATACTCGATCTCCATGAATAGGAACTCAAAGAATATGATGTACATCCTTGAGAGTGATGGCCATCTCCCTGATAGGAAGGTGAAACATACATGTATATGTGTCCAAATTCTCCTATAGGTCCATAATCATGCAATCATGGTATCTCATAGGTGGCATCAGATATTCCCAATAGATGCCTACTATTTGTAAATGTTATGTCTCTACTTCTGATAGTGTTGGTGCTAAATCTCTCAAAAAATTAAATTTTCTTCCCCCTAGTTGCTATCGTGACCAAGAAGAGACCTATCAAAATCATAACAAAATGCTCTAAAAATCCATCTAATATCTTCATTTTTTACATATTTCATCATGCAAGTGTGCTAAAGTAGATCTAGTGTGATTTTATAATGGCCCTAGACAATTTAGAACCCTTTTAGGACACTTTGTAATGAAACGGGACACTTAGTGAAGAAATGGAAAACTTTGCAAAGAAAGAAGATAATTTGTGAATAAAAGGGACACTTTGCAAACAAATGGGACACTTTGCAAACAAATGGGACACTTTGTAAAAAAATGGGACACTTAGTCAAAAAATTTTCCAAGATCCTAAATTAACTTATCCATGCATAAAAAAATATTAAATTATTACAAAATCACAAGGTAAAAGTTACAAAATTGACTCACCTCATAATACAACTCGTTATGCACCACTTGCTCATGAAGCTCATCCAATCATGAAGATGTGTAATCCCATCTACTCATCATTTTCTCATCTCACTCATCACTATTAAGCTACAAGGAGGTAAATTGCAATAGTAAGTGAAAAATTACTTTCTTCTACTTCTTTTAATGTATTTTCATCACCTTTACTCTTATGCATTAACTTAGGGTTATTCTATCTTCAGAGGTAATAAAGCATCTTTTCTTCAAAACAACATAATGAGAGCTAGGAAAATCCATTTTTCATTATATTTAAAGCATTCAAATTGTAATTCCACACTCGACATCATCAATCATCTATCATTATGTGGCATGGTACTCAGAAATGCCCTACAGTATGATGTTCCTTCTTTGACATGGCTAGATTGCTACCTTGATTCCACCTCTATAAAGCAAAAAGAATCAAGGGGGGGCATACATCTACCCTCAAGTTTAATTCCTAGGAGTTAGATAAAATTATTTTTAGACAATTAACGAATTGGTGTTGTAGGATGCAGTTCCTAATGTTGTGGTTTTGCATATAACTACATTGGGGGCATTTTTCTCACATCTTGTGAATGGTATCCTTTTATGCAGTAAAGTGTACTATTTAGAGTCCTTTAGCTTACATATGCATGTAGAGTCATAAGGGTGCTAAAGTGGGGGCTAAATGTTCCATAGAAAATTGGACACTCTTGAGAAAAGAGATAATTTCATGCCTAATTAGATGTACTTTTGAATACCCTTACACTATTCATTCTTCAAAACAACATTTATAGGCACCTAAGACACATTATTTTTGATCTAGACACCCGTTTTACCTGAGAAATCATTTAAAAGGTTTGAAAAATATCACTTAATTTATTCATATCTTAAAAACCCACCTTCAAAAAGCATTAGTAGGACCCATTCACCAAGGGTGGCGAATGAGTCCCTTTTGAGGGAAATTTCAATTTTGAGTGGGAATTCAATTAATTCAATTTAATTTTTTGGTGGATGTCAGCCTCTTAGCTCTAAATAATTGGAAAATTAGGTGCTTATAAATATTCATTTTAAGTCATTTTTCACATCTCTTAGTAATTTTCAAAAAGAAAATTCCAAAGTCAAGTCTTCTACAATAAGTTTAATTAGCAAAGTTGAAGTTTTAGAGAATAAGACTATGGTTTTTGCAGGTCTTGAAGCTCACTCTTAATTCAAGAATCAACATTGAAAAGAGTTGATGATGGATTCCTATGGTGAATCATGTAAAAATATAGGTTGAGGAGATGGAACTAGCCATTAAATCACAACTAAAGACTTGTTTTCAAAGTGATTCCATCTTCCATTTCTTCTCTATCTTTAGATTAATGTTTGCATTTCATTTAAATCTCATCTACATGACATTTTATCTCTATTTTTGATGTATTGTGAGGTTTATATGGTTGAGGTCTTCCATCACTCAAATCACGTTTGCACCTCTTATTCTAGCACAATAGAATAGGGTTTTGACATACTTCATAGATCCTTGGTCTTTAACACACTTAAGGCTAGGTTTTTATGCATATTTTTGTCAATATAAGGTTTAATTACCTAAATAAGGGTTTGAAAAAGGAAAACTCCCCATTAGAAAAACAATTTTAAGTTATTTTTTAGGAATATTATGAGATCGTAATTCAGGTTTCCATTAGAAAGTGTTGTACAGGTGTCAAGGTGAAGAAAAAAGATCTAAAATTACAAAAAATTGAAAGTGGATTGATTCACCATTCATGGAAAATGAGTCCCTAATAAGGTGAATTTTTGAGTTAGATGTAGATCCAAACACTTAGTTTGTAGAAATTAGTTTCTCGGCAGAAAACCCTAACCTAGGACGGATTCGTCCAAGGTGGCGAATGAGTCTTAGTTAGTTAAAAAATTATATTTTCTAGATTTATAGATTGCTTTCCATTTATCTTCAGCTTTATAGGTGCCCACATTCTGAAATATAGTTTTTTGTTTAGTTTCAATTCCAATTTTGTTCATCCTTTTTAGCTTTTTGCAAACATCACTGTCTTTTAAAACATTGCATATTTCTTAGATTTTGCATTCATAATAAGATAATTTCATCATTTAGTTGCATTCACATTATTAAATTTAGTCCTAATCACCTCATAAATTCCTTTATTTGAGTGAACCACAATAATTTTAAGGGTCTATCTCTCTCCTTTTAGGTGAAAAATCCTAAGAGTGCAAGAGTACTCCATAGACCTTATCAAAATTGTTGGTTCAATTAGGCACCAAGTGTGGGAGAAAATGGGTGTGACCAGTTCTAGGAGCATATGAATAGATACCACTAGGTATAGAAGTAGATGAATGGGCACCAAGTGTAGGAGTAGATGAATGGATGCTACTAGGTGTAGGAGTCGATGACTAGGTGCCACCAGGTGTAGGAGTAGATGAATGGGCGCTAGGTATGGGAGTAGATAACTAGGTACCACCAGGTGTAGGATTAGATGAATGGGCACCAAGTGTAGGAGTATATGACCAAACACTAGGTGTAGGATCAAATGACTAGGAACAAGGTGTATAATTAGATGACTAGGCACCATGTGTAGGAGAAATATCAAAATGTCAGGATGGAACTACTAGAATCTAAAAATCTCCACCATAATACTCACCCACAAATGAGAAAATCTACCAATGGGATGTCCAGATATACTAATATCACACCATAGGATCTCAACAAGTCATTAGATAATCTACAACATGTATCCCTCAAAGCTTGGGGATCATGTGCAATGTGATTTATCAACTGAAGATGGAATTGTTGTCACAACTATGACAACCAAAATTATACTCCCTTCTTGGACATAGTACAATTCCTTGTCTAATTTGGACCTATCTTGGTTACCATTTCATCAATTACCCTTTAAATCATTATTTATAGGCCCCTAAGACCCATTATTTTAGACCTCAAGGCTTATTTCACTTAAAAATCCCATGAAATCACTTAAAACATTGAAAATTCTGAAAACCCGCCTCAAAAATCTAAGGTGGGATTCATTTTCCACCTTGGGTTAATGAGTCCCCTTAGGTGGGACCCATTCACTAAGGGTGGTGAATGAGTCCAATTTGAGGTCTTTTTCAAATTTGAGTGGGAAATTTACCATTTTAATTCAACTTTTTGGTAGATGTTGGCCTTTGAGATCTAAATAACTATCAATTAGATGTTAATGACTATATAAGAAATTTTTTGAGCTATTTCAATCAACGAAGAAATTTGAGCAAGCATTTTCAAGATAAAAATTCAAGAGACAAGTGTTGATAATCTTCAAACAAGACCATTGAAGTTTGAAAGGAAAGCAAAGTTGAAGTCTTAGAGCAGCATTAAAGTGTTTTGTAGGTCTTCAAACAATCGTTATTTGCATTTGTAAGTCATTTAATAGGTTATTTCATTAAACAATGGTTTAGATTTTCATGTTTCATTTCATTATCTTTTTCAAATCTAAACTTGGTGGTGAACCCCTTTATTAGTCTGGTTTCAGCCCCTAGGATAGCTCTATTGCAAGATCTCCTTCTCTTTTGCATTGAGATCTCAAATGTTATCCTTGAATGGAATAGCTTGAAAGTGGGTGTGATAGCACTTAATTCACCAAAAAATTTAGAGGTTCCAACAACACATACATTAGAATTAGCAAGCGATGACCTATGTTTTTCTCTCATCAAATATTCGCTGATGCAATCTGTAGATATCCACTGATCCTAGACAATAATGTCAGAAACATCATCAATTGCTTGATGTTGGGAAGCCATGACAACATGATCTCCAATAGGGCTACTGGATGGAGTTATAGAAAACATCCTCCACCCAACCAAGGCCCTATAATTTTGGGGCTCTTGACTTGCACCTCGATATGCATCCCTATCACACACCCTCCCATGCCCCTACCCCAAGGCCTCAACATATAAATTTTGTTCAAAATACAATGGAATTTGGTTGTTATTCGAATATTGACCAAATGCAACAATAAATTGTTGATATATTAGTGGGGCCATAATAGGATCAATGCACCTAATAACCTGATATCCCTTCACCTGCACTCTACTGGCATATTGGGGAAAACATATTCAATTTTAATAATGTCCTTTGGCACTCTAGCTTGGACTGTGGTCAAAGGTACATCACAAAAACCTACTCCCCTCATCTCATTAAGGAAAACTGCTAGACTGTTCCCATAATATCGATGCAGACCTCCTAATGACTCTATAATGCTAAGTAAACTCTCTAAAATCTGCATGCAATTAATTTTGTATACCCCTGTTGCTGAAGGGTCTTCTAAAACCAATTGCAATCTTTTGAATCTCAGTATCTGTATGTTCCCAAAGACCGCCCATATCAATGTCCTGCATAAAAATTAACTAAGTTGTAATTTTAAACTATTTTCATATAAAGTTCATCAAGGTGAAATTATTAAATTTGAGAACATGAGAAAGTAAATGAATTTTAATAACATCCACATGTGGAATTCTTCTCAATTCATACAAGTGATCATTTGAATGTAATAGAAATTCAAGTAATAATTGATGTATTAACTATTTAATGAATATATACATTAAGTTACATAAAAATATAATGCTGTGTAACATCACACATAATAGATTACTCAATATTGATCAACATCTAGCATGAAATTATTCAAATCAAAATTAATAAATAAATCGGGAAATTTTTTAGAGATTGAAGATGGTTGTAGTAACATGGATCAGAGAAACACTATATCTGTGACATTTTTTCTATCTTCTAAAAGAGTTACATTCCACTTGTTGAAGAAGATGTAGTTTGAGCAGATGGTTTTGGCCTTGAATTAGACCCCTTCATGGAGATATTGAAGAGGGGGCTACAAATAGACCTATTATCCATTTTAACAGAAAGAAATATTCTTTTAGAGAAAGGTAAATAAATGTTTTCAAGGTTTGACTATAGAAAAAACAAGTATCATTTTTGGGATAAATACTTTACATGTCTTGTATCCAAAAAGGTGTTCCATTGAGGTTCCAAGTTCTTTTTGGGTCTACAGTCCACTTTTAGCCAACTATAGGTATTTTTAAAAATACAAGAATGAAAAACATAGTCAATTGGAAGCATGATCAAGAGCTTGAACATTTGAATTTTAGAACTAATCAATATTAAAATCAGGTTTGGTGGAAGAAAAAGTTGAGGATTTGATGTTCAAAACATAGAGAATTTTCTTGTTGTTTCAATGTTGATATTGTGGGGTATTTTGATCCAAAAAGGAAACTAAGTTTCCATGCCCCTACAGGGATTTGTTTATGTATGATGCTGATAGTAATCGACTTTTGTTTTTTCCAATAATCTCTTTGCAACATAGATTAGTCTATTTGAAAATAAATTTCAGCAATAGAGATAAGGTTAAGGGTCAGCCAAGGCACAATGATTAATTCTATGGTCTTCAAGTTTCAATGGAAGTTTTTGGAAGAGAAAAGAGTTGCAAAAAAAGGAGGTTATGGATCAACATCTTAGTTTGGATGTAAATCTAGAACCATTATTCTTCTTCTTCTCTTGACTCCATTTCCATTGCATGAAGGCTACATTCTTTTGGGTTCATTCATCTTCAACAAACTAAAGATACCTTGAGTCACAAAAAATGTAGTGCAAATTTTGTGATATAGTTTAGAAATCCATTTTTGTGTATTAAATATGTAAATCACACCAATAGGCTACGTTCCTAAACTTCTTGCACCCACAATCCATGCTTTTCATGATCTCCCAATGCTCTCTAGATGCATTATATTGTGGACAACAACAAATTCTATAACCATTACATTCTTTACTACCAGGTTTACTATTTCTCTTTGTTGAAAATTCCATCTTTCTCATTCTTCCATATGCAGACATCTTAATCAGGGCAACACAACTATCTACTTTAAACTCAACAATCTTTCTTAGATATAATGTTCATAGTTATCTAGTATTTTTTTTAAGTTCTACAATTTAATTTGGTTAAAAGTTTCTATGCCCATTGGATTAATTTCCTACAATAATCTTTCTCTGAGTAGCATTAATCTTCACTGTGAATTGTCATCTAAAAATCCCTTTATCCCATGGGACACCAAATAATTCAAGAAAAACATGAAAACATGCATACACCCCACTTACCATCTACCAATCTCCACATAACTAGTTTTCTCAAAGCAAATGGTCTTCATTTTACTCAAGGAAACAATTAATTCACTTCAACTAAGTATTATTATTATTAGAAAACTCTCTCCTTGTATAGGCAAGGAAACTCTTCCCTAAAAATAAACTTCACATATTCTCCTTAAATTATCTATTGCTTGCCACCAAATTTGTGTCATAGACTTTTGCAGCTATCTTTGGCTATACAAGAATTCTTAAAAAGAGGATCTCACCATACAATTGTAGGGGAAATGGAAAGGAAATTAAACTCAATTTGTACAACCAACACTAAAATTCTCTAGCTATTTAATACTTCTATAATATGTTGGCAATTGTCTCCTCTTTCTACAAAGAGCCTCAACCATGTTTTCATCATTAACTCTTGGAAGAATATATGGTAAGATTTATTTATTTTTCTATAGAGAGCTAAAAGCATGCTTTCATATTTAAACATTTATGTATTGCTAAGCCTTCCAAAACTCATTTTTCTTGCCACTTAACCCACTTTGTCTGTCTATAATTGTAGATAAGGAATAATAGGCCACCACTTCCTTTTTAACAGATTCCCTATATCCATCTCCAACCAATCAAAACCATAAACAAATTCCACTAACCCACCTTTTAAAAGATTCTAAATCATTGGGTCCTTCAACTTGTGGCACTAGAGCCTTGATTTTTATCAATCCAAATGACAAGATGGGGTCCAATTTCTTCCACAAAATCAAACCCAAAAACCATACTCCAAATATAGTTTTTATTCATAAATTTTACTGAATTGGATTATACTTCCATTAGTCACTATGCTATGACCAAAGTCTTCTAGTTGGGAAAAATCAAAGTATTCAATAACAAAATCTTGTTAAAAAATGAGTAATTTTCCATAGGTAACAATATTTCGAAGCAATCTAAGAATAATTTATGATGTTTCCTTGTTAGGAACAAACAATAGACAATGGTAAAATATGGAAACCATGTCTGCAACATCTTTCTCTTCACACTAGAAATAGGTACATTGGGCTGATGGATGACTATGCTTCTCCTTCATTATCTATTGACAGATCCAACTCATCTTCTTTTGATAGAAATCAGCCTCCTAGTTGTAAACCTTTCCCCTCTCAGAATGGTAAAGGTATTCTAGAAATTCCCACATCTTGGAATGGCAAACGAATTCTAGAAATTCCTAAGATGAATTAATTTACCTCCTTGAAAGATAAGGGAATTTTGGAAACACCCAAGTCGATCAATTTACACCATGCAAAAAATCCTCTAGGTTGTCATTTTGGTAATCCTAATTGGCTAACCAAAGGAAACCTTCATGATAGGAGACTACACAAGGAAACAAACTAGAGGAATGTATTTTCCTAGTACACGAATCATGCCTAGTAGAATAGCTCTAGCAATAAGGAAAATTAAGGTATTCAAAGCAACCTGAGGAATGGGTATCCCCAAGCTCACAACTACATGAAGGCCTCACAGGGTCACAATGTTAGAAATAATATATTTCATCCTTCACATACCAATGGTTCGAGGAGAGGAAATTTGTAAGAGAAATCTTAGTTTAGTAGCACTAGGAGTGATGATCATTTTGTTGGATAGCCCTTTAGAAACCCTAACAAGGGTTTTTGGCATTCAAGAAATGGTTCACAAGGAAAACCTATATGAAAATTTTGAAACAAAATGACCCTCCTCAACAAAAGGGTCCTCAAGAATTCTAGCAAAAATGGAGGCCAATTCCAACGATTCCTCTCCACTTGGAAACTCAACACACTGATTGTGAGTAGAATGGTCTCTTCATACAAATTTGGGGTGAAGATCATCCTTTGTCTAAAATCTATTCTTAGATCAAAGATAATTGGTATGAATCCTTAGACTTAATTTTGGTTTTTACTTCAACATTCTTTATTGTCTTTAATAATATTACTATTTAAAAAAACTCCTTTGAAAATTTCCCTTCTAGTGTGGTAATAATTTTCTAGGTATTTTTGATTGGAATGAAAACACACCTTTAGACTCCCTTAAAATGTATCCTCTTCTAATGTGTTTTTCACTATCTCTTCTCCCAGTTGAATATCTTGATTCTTCCACTATTTTGATGATTATCTCGCATTTTGGAGACTTCCTTATGTATGAATTTTTGATAATGAATGGGAAAAATACTATTAGGGTTTGGGTCCTTGTTAGAAATTCTAAATTTCTTCCCCATAAGGTGTGTCTCACTTCAAAAAAATAAGATTGGATTCATACAATTAAAAATGAACCTTGGAGAGAAGCTAACATCATTGTGGATGTAGATATTTTCTCTCGAGCTGACCCTTGGGATCTTTCTTCTTTCATGCATTATATGTGTTGTATCCCTTTCATACCTCATGCCAAACATAGGTCCCTACTTCCTTCTTCCTCCAATCATAAAATTCCTCCTTTTTCTCTAGAAAATATTATCTCACCCCACTCCTCCTCTTCTTTGGCATGCAAATATTTTGGATTTTTGAGATCTGGTTTTAATGATTCAATAGTATCCCCCTCAAATAGCTCCACCAAAGGTGATGGTGGGTATTCATTGTATTTTTACTCTATAAATGTTGTTTCTAACTCTTATCCCATCTGTTTGACTCTTGCTCACACCTTCATTGTTTATAATATTTCTTGTGAAAATAATAAAATTTCTCATTTTGAGAACCTTATTAATGGCTCTGAAGATGAGATAATGAATATTGTGAATGAGGCACTCTCAAAGGTAGTGGATGGTTGATGAGCCCAAAATATGCTCATAGTTTGGATATCATGGTGTATTTTTAATACCTTTACTTTTGTTGTTCATGGTTGTTTAACTCTTTTGAAACCTTTTATTGGGGGATATCATGTAGCAATACAATTTCATGTTCCTGCAGCCTATAATGTTGACATATCTATATTTATTACCCTATTTGACTCCCCAAATGACTGGTATAACGCATGTAGTTTTTCAATGATGAAATAGATTTAAATGTGTGATTAATGAATGGATATTGTGTATGTGCCATGTGCCATGTGCATTTTCTTTTGCATCTGTTACCTTGTGTTTCGCAGTTTGTTGAAGAAAGTATGATCAAGTCAAGCATAGCCGATCTCGGCCCTGCAGTAAAGTCCATTTCCTACATGACTTCGAGGAAGATCCGGCGAAGACTCTTTGACCGAAACTGTTGGGAAGGATTTTTAATGTCAGCTAATTTGGAAAGAGTGGAGTAATAGATTCTCTCTAGATCAGGTTGAATGGATAGGCTCATTTATGAAGTCTGTTCCTTGATTTTGGGATACATTTTATATCCACATCTTTCTCTGTTAGGGTTAGTTAGTTAGTTGTTTTCCTAATTTTAAATAAGTGTTCCTCCTACGCGGGTGAACAAGAAAGAGAGAAAGAGATAGATAGAGAAGCAAATTATGTAAGAGTTAGAGTTATAATATGAATAAGAGTTTTTGTTAGTTTTCTGAAGTAGAACAATCAATGTAAATGATTTCACATTATGAATAAAATTTGATGGATTTCTGAGTACAATCTTCTGTGCAAATTTGTTGATGCTTGCTAAGGGGGCCCACTTAGTAAGTATTTGTAGGAGAGTAGTTGTTTATCCTTTTCTCATTCAAGTTAGATTTCATTTTAGAAAGTTTCAACACAAGCTCAATCTTATACTGTTCCTGCAGCATCGGGAATCCATCCCTGTGTTTGTTCCTGGAGCATAAGGCCAGTTTATAGTTTGTCTCTCAGTTGTAGCTGTTATGATTTCTGCTTTGGTTAAATTATGGTTGAGTTAAGAGAACTTTGCATTACCTTCCTGTAGCATAGGTAGAATTTTTTCCAAGTATTTATTTCTGTTAAGTTGTGACTGAAACTAGTTCTTAGTGCATATATAGTGCTGCTCCATTTAAAGTATACGTTCCCTGGTTTGACAAGTAAATGAATGACCGTGAAAAGATATTAGTCACCTATTGGAATGTCCAATTCCTAGGATAGGTTTTTCCATGATTTTCATATCTTTTTATGGGCATGACCATTTTTGGTGCCGTTGTCGGGGATGGTGTCAAGCTAAGAACCTGTCAGAAGTCATTGTTAGTAGTAGTTTAGTTTGTTAATCAAGAATTTTCAAAATCCTCCAAAGAACTATTCATTCTATTACATGCATAGAAGAAGAGACGCGCTGGGAAGGTTCCTCCCTGAAAACCTATTTGTTGAATTACCATTTGACCCAGCTGATGAAGAACCCAAAGAAAATCCATTTGCTCTGATACTACAGCAAGCAAATATGGCACATAATCCACCTAATCCACCTCTTTCTTTTGAGTTTCCCATTGTTGCCCAGCAAGATACCGATAACCTTAAAAATATTCCTTCTTCATTACTTCCCAAGTTCTATGGCCTAGTTACGGAGGACCCAAAAACTTTCCTATTTGAGTTTGATATCCTTTGTCGCAGCTATGATTACACTTCAGATGCTCATAGGCTAAATTTGTTTCCTTCCACCTTGAAGGAAGGAGCCCTTAGATGGTTCATGAGTTTGGGAAGAGTGTTGTTGATAGTTGGGTAGCCATGCAAGCAAAATTCCTTGACAAATATAAGGAATATTGTAAGAGTGCTAGTAAGGGAGATGATATATTCAGAATTCAAGAAAAGGAGGATGAAAGTCTGGAAGACTATATCTCAAGATTCTTGTTTTCTGTGAAAAAGAATTCAAACCATACTCTCAACGAAGAATCTCAGAAACTACTTTTTCTAAGGGGAATCAATGATACCTGTATAGATGCCTTGGACCTGATGGGAGGAGGTGATATAACCCAACTACCTTGGGATGATATCAAGAGAATTTCTTAACTACTCTCGAGCATTTGTTAAGAAAGGTAGACGTCATCAAGCTACAGTGGGAAAGTCTTCTTCCAGTGGAGTTTCTTGGATGGAGATCACCAATTTGCTATTTGATTTCAAGCAAGACATCATAAACAACATGGCTACACAGTTGGATACTATGCAAGCTCGCAAGAAACATGCAAAGGTTGAGGCAATCCTGGCTGAGTTCTGTCCACATTGTAGATAGAAGAAACATGATTGCAAATGCAAGATGGTGGCCAACATGGAGGCTAAACAGTTACCTACTGATTTTAAGATGATAGAAGGTGATGATGACCAAGTCTTCTTTGTTGCACAAAGGAGACCATGGGCTCCAAGACAAGGTATGCCTCAAGATCCTTTGAATTTTGGTAATCCTTACTCTAATTATAATAACCAATTGCAACCTACATATGGCCCATCACAACCTTGGAATACTGCTCAACCTCACTGGCCTAGCTATCAGAATCCTCAATGGCAACCCCCTCAAGGAGGTTGGCAGTAGCCACAAGGACAATGGACTCCACCTCCAGGTAACTGGCAGTAGAACCCACAATGGAGGGGTTCTCAGCAATGGTAGAACCAATCCCCTGGATTCCTGCAGTCTCAGTAGCCACAACCTCTAGCCCTTATGCCTCCTCCTGCAGCACTTGCAACAAATACTGGCCCTCAAAAATAAACACCTATGCCTGCTCAACCATTTCCAAATCCTAATAATAAGCAACAACAACAACCACAACCTATGTATTCTACAGAAGCCAACCAATATCCAACTTATGCCATGAGTATCAATGATATCCATCTCAGGTCTGGAACCACTCTCCCTACTCCACAACCACCTATAATTATAGAGATTCTAGACTCTGCTGTTGAACAACCTACTGATCATGCATAAGATATACTTGTATCAGCTACTGCCTCTAAGGAACCTATCCTACAACCTCAGGCTACACCACCTTTTCCTCAAAGATTGCAAATTACTACACCCAAGACCGTTGAAGAGCCTGCCTTTGATATTTTGGAGCAGTTAAAGAATGTACAAGTTCAAATTCCTCTTTTTCAAGCTATTAAAGATGCTCCAATCTATGAAAAAGCCATTAAAGAGGCCTATTTAAAGAAACAAGGAAGAAAGAAAAAGGATCCCCAAACTATCCATGTTCTAGGACAGTTAGCTAATATTATGTTGGGGAAGGTTGTCATTCCAAAATATACTGATCCTAGAAGTCCTATAGTAAAAATAAATATCAATGGTCAAGTAGTAAGAAATGTTTTGGTTGACCTTGGTGTAGCCATTAATTTGATGAACAAGCACACCATGGAGTGTTTGAATATCCCAAACATTCGGTCTACACCGACTGTCCTATAGCTTGCTGATAGTTTCACGGCTACACTTGATAGAGTGATAGAAGATGTCATTGTCACCCTTGAATCTTTGGAATACCCTGTTGATTTCACCATATTGTCCACTAAGGAAACCTTAGGAGGATATCCTATTATCCTAGGTAGACCCTGATTAGCTACAGTTAATGCCCTTATAGGATGTCGTTAAGGAGACATGACAATTTTTGATGGTCAGTCAATAAAGAAATTGGCTTTATACCCACCTGCACAACCTCTGCCAAATTTGTCTCAACCAATTTGGCCAGATCTAGGAGAGGAAACTGAAGAAGTCAATTTATTAGCTTAGTTAATGATGCTACAAACTGATCCATTTTCTCAGTTTCAAAGTGAAGATAACCTACTTCTACACATTTTGTAGTGTAGTTCTAGTTTGAATAGCCCATTTGTTTTGGATAGTCATTCTCAGCAATGTTTCCTACAGCAACTGGACCCTGAGAGCCATCATGATTTTCTATTATGTGATATATAGGCACCACCTTTTTTAGCAACTTCAATGAATGATCTCACCAAACAGATAGAAGTATCTTCAGGGTACTATCTGCATATTAATAACAAGTTGCCTCCATCTTAACAAACTTCCCTAGCCACAATGCTACAAGCCCACCACAAAGCTTTTGCATGGGACTATGGGAATATGAAGGGTTTAGACCTAAAACTCTATACACATCGGATATATATTAACAGTGACTTCAAACCTATCAGGCAGCTTGAAAGAAGAATTAATCCAGCTTTGAGAGAAATTGTCAAAGAAGAATTATAGAAAATGTTCACAGCTGGCTTTATCTACCCAATCTCAGATAGTTAGTGGGTTTCCCCATTGGTCATTTTTCCTAAGAAAGGAGGGAAATGGAGGGTATGTGTAGATTACAAAGAGCTCAACTTGGAAACAAATGAAGATTACTTTCCTCTTCCATTCATTAATCAAGTTCTAGATAATTTAGCTGGGAAAAAGTACTTCTTATTCTTAGATGGCTTCAGTGGGTACAATCAAATCAAGATTGCTCCTGAGGATCAAGAAAAGACTACTTTTACATGCCCTTGGGGAATGTTTGCCTATTCAGTTTTGCCTTTTGGTCTTTGTAATGCTCCTACAACTTTCCAGAGGGTGGTCATAAGTATCTTCTTAGACATCTCATATGATTGCATGGAAATATACATGGATGACTTTACTGTTTATGGTACGACATTTGAGGAAGCTCAAGCCAACTTGAAGAAAGTACTACAGAGATGTGAAGATCACAACCTATCGCTAAATAGTTAAAAGTGCTTCATGATGATGCAGGAGGGAATAGTCCTTGGTCACTATATTTTTTCTGTAGGAATTCAAGTTGATCCTGCTAAGATTGAGGTCATCTCTAAGCTACCCTCTCCTACTAAGCAGACAGAGGTATGGAGATTTCTAGGATATGCTAGATACTATAGAAAATTCATCAAGGAATTTAGTCAAACAACAGGCCCCTTATACAGTCTACTGAAGAAAGATGCAGATTTTTCTTGTATAGAGGAATGTGAAAAAGAATTTCTTGACTTGAAAGTCACCCTTACATAGGCACCTATTCTAAAAGGACCTGATTTGTCACTTCCATTTCATATTCATACTGATGCATTAGATTATGCCATTGGAGTAGTGTTAGAGCAGAAGGATGGTTCAATAGAACATGCACTCTATTACATAAGCAAAAATCTGCAAGGGGCTGAATTAAACTACACTGTTACAGAAAAAGAAATGTTGGCAATCATCTACATGCTCAATAAATTCAGGCATTACATCACTGATTATCAGATATTTTTCTATACTGATCATGTAGCAATCTGGTATCTCATGAACAAAGCCTCAATATCTGGGAGACTAGCCAGATGGTTATTGCTGATGCAGGAATTTGACATTACAATTATGGACAAGCTAGGTAAAGCCAACGTGGTTACTGATTTCCTTTCTAGAATTCAAGGGAAAGATGACTCTGCACTTATTGAAGACTCCTTTCCTGATGAGCACATGTTTGCAATCAAGGTACTATTCACCCATGGTATGCTGATATAGAAAATTATATGGCCACAGGAAGAACTCCTCAATTCTTCCCTAAGGGAAAGAGATTATTGGTAGAGAAAAGCTTTAAATTTTCTTGGATTGCAGATTGCATGTTTTATATAGAGCCAGATCAAGTTATGAGGAGATGTGTACAAGAGGAGGACACTCATGATATACTACATGCAAGCCATGATGAGCTGTGTGGTGGACATTTTGCTACCAAAAGAACATCAATGAAAATTTTAAATACTAGTTACTATTGGCCAAATCTACATAGAGATGTAGCCAAATATACCAGGAGACGTGACATATGCCAAAGGATGGGAAGACCAACTCGATCTGATGAGATGCCTCTATTTCCACAAGTTGTAGTTACACCCTTCGATAAATGGGGACTGGATTTTGTAGGACCAATTGATCCACCTTCCAATGGTAAGTCCTACATCCCTGTATGCACTGATTATGTCACAAAATGGGTAGAGGCTAAGCCTATGAAACATGCTAGGCATAATAAAGTGGCTGAATTCCTCTATCAGGAAATATTTACTAGGTTTGGTGTCCCTAGGGAAATAGTGATAGATCAAAGAGCACAATTTACTTCTACACTTATCACAACTTTAGTCAATGAATACAATATACGGCATAGGAAATCAACCCCTTATCACCCCCAGGCCAATGGACAAGTGGAGGTCACCAATTGGGACATCGAGGCCATTTTGACTAAAACTATAGATTTGCATAGGAAGGACTGGGCCACAAGGTTACCAGAAGCTATATGGGCCTACCGTATTACCTAGAAGACTGCTACAAGATATACACCTTTTGAAATGGTGTATGGTAAAATAGTTGTGATGCCAATAGAATTTGAACATAAGACTCTAAGAGCAACTTTAGAGATGGACATGGATTTAACATATGCACTAAAGGACAAAATCATATAGCTCAATGCTTTGGATGAGCTCCGAAAGAATGCCCTACAACACACTGAGATAATACAAAATTAGAGAATAAGGTGGCATGATAAATACATTAAGGAAAAGAAATTCAAAGTAGGAGATTGGGCTCTACTTTATGACTCACGATATAAGGATAGTCTAGGAAAATTACAAACTAGATGGTTGGGCCCGTATGAAATTGAGAATGTATTTAGTAATGGTTTAGTTCAACTTGTTACAATTGATCCTGTTAGATTCAAATTGTTAGTTAATGGACACCGCCTTCGGTTGTACCATAAACTAGTCTCAAAAGAAGAATTCATGTAGCAGTTCATTCAGGATCCTGCCACTAATCCTCCTGCAGCCAAAGGCTTTAGCCTTTCTCCTACAGCTTCACCATAATTTTGTAATGCATGCTCATAATAAAGGTTTCATTTTTAAGGAAATCCTTTTTCTTCATTTCCACTTGTCGCCACATTTCACTTCTTTATCTTCCATCCCATCCATCCATTCCATTCATTCATCTCATCTACCCATGTCACCCATCCACCTCATTCATTTGTACCACCCTTAATTATGATCTCATTCTCAACTATCATCTCATGCCGAGGCCATCATCTTTCTTAGCATGTACAAGCATTTAATGAAAGGTACACAATATGTTTTGATATCACATCATTGATTTATTTCATTTTATTCATTTACTACTATGTTAGTATCAGTCATTATTACCCAATCTCTGCCTATTCTTTAGTACATGTGAGGACACATGTCATACTTTAAGTAGGTTGCGGGATAATCCACTTTTCAAACCTGTCCTTTTGCCCCTGTCACAACTGCTTAGATAATCTTTCTTTATTATTTTCTGGTACTTTCCAAATATGATCACATGTCTTTTTCATGCATGTTTTTCATTGTAAATCAATTAAAACTTCTTGTTCAAGAAGTTCATTTTTGGAAAAGAAGAAAAAGTGACGGCGGGACAGAAAAGAACTAGAACAGAAAGTGAAATTTTTGGATTTTCAAAAAAGAGTTGAGTTCAGCTAAGGAAAAACTGTGAACATGGGTGGTCAGATGGTAAGACATGAGCCTGTAGCTCATGAGTTATTAATGCAAAATCCTCAAACAGCCCAAGCATTCAGCCTCTGTGGTTGGTTAAATTACTTTTTAAGTTTTGATGTTTTCAATGAGGAGGCTGTAGGTGAATTTTTGAAAAACCTTTCTGAAGGTGAGGCTACAGTTTGGGGTCTAATAGTTGTTGTAACTGAAAAAAGAATTGCAGAGGTAACCGGGCTTCCAACCATTGGAGAAAATTTTTCTTCAGATGTTGTCTCTGCAAGGGAAGAATTTACAATACCCACTGATGGACCTTTGGAAGTTTCTAAGCGGGGATGCAAGCGAGTGTCATTGCCTCCTCCTTATCTAGAATACACTGCTTTCATAATTAGGTATTTAACATGTGAAGGTCGTTTCTCTTATACCATTTCAAATTGCTGAGTCATATGAGGCATGGGTTAGCTGTAAATGTTCCAAACTTTTTGTTAAAATTTCTAGAACAATGTGCCAATGGAACCCAACAGGGGAAGGATAATTCTATTGCTCACCATGGCCTTATAAAATTATTGGTTGAACGCTCTTTGAGAGATGTATCACCTCTTTCTTGGCAATAATTTTTTTCCCAAAAGAGCCTGCAACATCCAGTACCCCCTAAGGCACTTACCCCATGGCCTCAAAAAAAGAAAGAGGAAATGGCATCATCTGCTCCTGCAGCACCTGGTCCTACATCTCTCACACCAGAGTCCTCTGCCCGGGTGTAAACTAGGTCTACTAGTAGGCGAGAAGAGGGAAAAACAAAGGCAGGAGAGTCATCTGGGGTAGAAAAAACCCCAGAATCTGACCCTCATTCTTAGAAAAGGCAACACTCTTCTCCTGCAACATCTTCCCCTGCAGCAGTTTCTCCTATAGGAACACCTATTGCCATCACCAGTTCACTATCATCCTCTAATAAGGCAAAACCTTGCTAGCAATTCTGAAAGAGGAAGGCTATGAGAGCACCTCCGGTAGCTGCAACTTTTCCAAGAAGAGTTTCCATAAGAAAACAATGTAAAGTATCACCTGTTTCACCTCAACCTGAGGTTATTATAATTTTAGAAGAATCTGTAGAGTTTGAATATGATGTTTCTTAGAATGTGTCTAAGAGTGCTGCACAGAGTTCATTTGTTATTCTTGAAGAAGAACAATTTGAGACAAGGGAAGTTGAGCATAATGAAAAGGGGGTACCAAGTCTCGATGACTTGGCTGCTGCGGTTATGCAGATTTCAGAGGAAGCACAGTTTTCTCCACTGCAGCAACATGAATTCATCCTGCAGCAAAAGGAGTAACAGACTAAAAAGTTGGAAGTGGCCAATGAAGCTTCATTTCCCCTGTCACTTGTCAAGCCATTGTTGTCTATAAAAAGACATTTTTGATTAAATTTTTGGAATATTTCAAAGCTACATGGAGACTGGTTACATTGCAAACCCTAAGTTTCTACCACCTAGCCAAGACTGAAATGCAACAAAATATTTGGGAGGAAGAAAAGAAGAAATTGAAAAAGGAAATTGAAGGGCAAAAACAAGAAATTTAGGAGTTAAAGGAGAAAATGAATGAAATGTTGAAGGTAACTGGTCAGATTATGGAGTGCAGACCACCACCCAGAGTTTATCCTTTGTGCCTCAAGGAACAATTCTTGTGGTTCCAACTAATGAGAATTTCCAAAAATGAAGATCCTATTATTCACACTGCTAAAGAATTCTATGATGCATACCAAGAAGCTCCTAATTGGCTAAGGAATTCTTTGTGCAAAATTTATTTACATGGCTTTATAATTCCATTTGAAACAGAGTGGAATCCCCTTCTGTACATTGGTGACATCCATTTGAGATCACTTATGTCTTGGGCAACAAACGAAGCAAATTATGGCAGGCAATGGGAAGCATATGAAGAAGCCGAAAGGAATGAGCCTGTTCCATTGCACCCTGAGAGTTCAGACCCCCATACAATGTTGAAAACTTGGCTTACTATGGCATATGGCTTTAATAATGATATAGCCAAGATGGACATATTTGATCTCATAAAATAGGTATATGATGAGTTTCATGAACAACCATACTCATTTTGGAAGCTTTCATACTCCAGAATTGAGAAGAGGTGGGAGAGATTAATTGTTGGGTTAAGAAGGTCTGAGCCTCACAGTCCCCTGAATTTTATGGCAGCTCTCAAAAGATCAAGCAGATACATACAATTGGGCCTTCAAAAGAGGTTTGAATTGTGGTTGCCATTGACATTTAGACCTCCTATGCTAATGTGGCCTCTTTATCCCTACCAAGCTACAAATATTAATGAAAATACAGAAGCTCGTAGGTATGAAAGGTGGTAGAGTTTCAGAGGTTTTTATTACAGATTTGGAACTCCATTTTAGGGTCATGCCTCAACCACTAATTTCAGAGAGACCATCAGAAAGTTTAATGCTGGAGGACCAGCATTTGGTTAAGTAGGGGGAAAATGATGAGCCCAAAATATGCTCATAGTTTGGATATCATGGTGTATTTTTAATGCCTTTACTTTTGTTGTTCATGGTTGTTTAACTCTTTTGAAAACTTTTATTGGGGGATATCCTGTAGCAATACACTTTCATGTTCGTGCAGCCTATCATGTTGACATATCTATTATTATTACCCTATTTGACTCCCCAAATGACTGGTATAACACATATAGTTTTTGAATGATGAAATAGATTTAAATGTGTGATTAATGAATGGATATTGTGTATGTGCCATGTGCCTTTTATTTCACATCTATTACCTTGTGTTTCATAGGTTGTTGAAGAAAGTATGATTGAGTCAAGTGCAGCCGATCTTGGCCCTGCAGTAAAGTCCATTTCCTACACGACTTCGAGGAAGCTCTAGTGAAGACTTTTTGACCGAAACTGTTGGGAAGGATTTTTAATGTCAATTAATTTGGAAAGAGTGGAGTACTAGATTCTCTCTAAATCGGGTTGAACGGATAGGCTCATTTATGAAGTATGTTCCTTGATTTTAGAATATATTTTATATCAACGTCTTTCTCTATTAGGGTTAGTTAGTTAGTTATTTTCCTGATGTTAAATAAGTGTTCCTCCTGTGTGGGTGAACAAGAAAGAGAGAAATATATAGATAGAGAAGGAAATAATGTAAGAGTTAGATTTATAATATGAATAAGAGTTTTTGTTAGTTTTTTGAAGAAAAACAATCAATGTAAATGATTTCACATTATGAATAAAAGTTGATGGAGTTCTGAGTACAATCTTCTATGCAAATTAGTTGATGCTTGCTAAGGGGGCCTACTTAGTAAGTATCTGTAGGAGATTAGTTGTTTATCATTTTCTCATTCAAGTTAGATTTCATTTTAGAATGTTTCAGCACAAGCTCGATCTTATACTATTCCTACAGCATCAAGAATCCATCCCTGTGTTTTTTCTTGCAGCATAAGGCCAGTTTATAGTTTGTCTCTCTGTTTTAGGTGTTATGATTTCTGCTTTGGTTAAATTATGGTTGAGTTAAGAGAACTTAGCATTACCTTCCTGTAGCATAGGTAGAATTCTTTCCAAGTATTTATTTCCATTAAGTTGTGACTGAAACTAGTTCTTAGTGCATATATAGTGCTGCTTCATTTAAAGTATACGTTCCCTAGTTTGAAAAGTGAATGAATGACCATGAAAAGATATTAGTCACCTATTGGAATGTCCAATTCCTAGGATAGGTTTTTTCATGATTTTCATATCCTTTTGTGGGCGCGACCAATGGTCTAATTGAAGAAATTGTTGATGATATTTTAGTAGAGACAACTCCTAAACTCAATTCTCCTAATCTCCCTATATCTCAGTTAGTATCTAAGAGAAAACTAGAATTCTGAGAGGATAATCCAATATCCCAATATTTGCCTCTTGCCCCATCCTCTTTGATTGCACTAGATTAATTTTCTTCTCCCCTAGTCTCCTAATTTGATTCAGAGGAAAAAAATATCATTGCTCCTAAGAGTAAATGTAGTCATAAATCTCTTAAGGAGAAAACAAAATTGAAAATTGTTGCAGGCTTGCAATCTACCTTGGAAATGAATCTTTGTTCATTGATCAATAAGGGAGATGAAATAGATCCTTCTAATCAAATGGTTGAAATTATCTAGTGTGATTCTACTGTGAGGTGTAAAGCTTCAAAAAGAAATCTGAGAATGAGGAGAGACATTATCTCTCCTAAAGCACAATGAGGGTATGTGTAGGATCATCATAGTAAAAACAAGACCTTAAGTGGCAAAAAAATCAGAAAATCAAAGTTAGGAAACTTGACATAAAAATTTGAATAAGTTATCTATATTATTCAAAAATATGTAAGAATATAATCTATATAAAATTTAATGTAGTTTCTAAACTACTAGGTTTACTAAAAGAAGAAAAAATTATTTGGTGAAAATTTGAAATTTCAATGTAGTAGTACTTAAATCTCAGGGAAAAAATAAGTAGATGTATGTTTGACCACCCTAACCACAATAAAATGATAATATTTTTTATAATATTTTAGATATAAGTAGAGGACTCATGTCTGGATGTGATGCATATTTTTTTGTAACTTTTTTCCAAGTAAATAATTAATTATGAATTTTTTATTACAACTTTAAAAAAATATAAAAACTTGTCTATCTAACCACCTTAACTTGGTCAAAACTTCATTAAATTAATTTTTTCCTTTTCTAATCCTATATTATGCAAAGCATAGAATGTGACACATATCTTGGATTCAAAAAATGTGATACCGTTTGAAAGTTATTGATGTTTTTCAATCAACCTATTTATCATGACTTTCGTCATAATTTGAATAGAAAATGAATAAAAATTACTTATTAAATTAAAATTAAAGAATAATTTATATTGGTGGAAAGCTGAGAATATCCTTTAAAAATCTTTTTCATTTCATCAATTTTGGGTAAAAAAAATGTCATCAGCCACATACCCATCATATTGCCACTTTTTGGCCCACCACTTTTTGGCCCATCATGATCCTACACATACCCATGAGGATTTTATCATGGAATGTTAGGGGCTTAAATTCCCCTAACAAGCAATGTTTAATTAAACATCAACTATTTGGTACTCTCTTAGATATCATTCTCCTTTAGGAAACAAAATTATCTCATTCCTCTACTTTGGAAATATTTGGTTCCTCGAAAAATTGGGATCTTGTTACTTCTACAACTCATGGAGCCTTGGGAGGCCTTTTGACTATGTGGAACCAAAATTCAATAAAAATGGACCATTTTGAATCCTTGGCTAATTGGATCAAAGGAAAAGCTACTTGTTTAAGGTCAAATAGGTTTTTTTTGGATTCTTAATTTTTATGGTCCTTGCTCAACTACTAGAAAGAGAGCTCTGGAAACATCTTTCTTCCCTCTTAGAAAATTGGAAAAATGATCTTATAATTATTACTAGGGACTTTAATGCCATCAGAAATAACTATAAAAGAAATGGAGAAATAATTCCCCAAGCTATAGTCTTAGAGGATTTTAATAGTTTTATTATGTCAAACAATCTTTTATGATTTTACTTTTAAAAATGACACATTTACTTGTATGAACAAGAGAAAAAACTTCTCTTAAATTGCTTAGAAAATATATCATTTTCTTATTTTTGATAATTGGTTGAATGCATCTTGGGATTTAAATTTGATAATACACACTCTAGTAGGCTCGGATCATTTCTTGATATCCCTCTCAGTCTTTGAGAAATTGGATAAATTTAAAAGTCCATTTAAATTAGAGGCCATGTGGTTCAGAGATGAAAACTTCCTCAATTTAGTTAACAATTGGTGGCAGTCTTGCCCTTTCATTGGGGGAACTATAATGTTCCAATTTAGTAAGAAGCTTGAATTAAAAAAAAAAAAGATGAAAGAATGGAATAAGAATCATTTCAAAAACACACTCTCCAAAAAAATGAGGATTGAATCAAAATTATTTGATCTTTATGAGATTATAATCAAATCAGGTATGGATAATGCTCTTTATAATAAATAAAATATTCTAAAGGAAGAGTTGGAGGAGATTCTAGCTCGAGAAGAATGTTATTGGAGATAAAAATCTAGGGAAACTTGGTTAAAAGAGGGGGAAAAAATACAAAAAAAATTCATGCTTCAACTAAGTTAAGAAGAAAATCAAACAAAGTTATTTCTATCCAATCTTCTTTAGGAGAGAAACTCAATACTGAAAAACAAATTTGGTTAGACACAGTTAATTTCTTCTCCAAATTTTTATCTCCTCCCTCAGAAATTAATCAATCTGAGGATATGGAGATCCTAAATAATATTCCTTCAATTATCACTAAGGAAAAAAATAAATTCTTGATGTCAAAATTTTCCTTAGAGGAAAGAAAACATGTAGTATTCTTAATGGAAGATGAAAAGGCCCTAGGCCCAAATGGTTTTACCATCCTTTTTTTTTCTAAATGTTGGAAATTTTTATCTCAATGCATCCTTTTATCTTTCGAAGAATCAAGGAGATACAAATTTTTTTTAGAAGACCTAAATTCATCCTTTCTTTCCCTCATTCCAAAAAATCATGTTCCTTCCTCTTTTAAAAAACTTTCATCCAATCTCATTATGTAACTCAATTTATAAAATATTCACCCAATCCATTGCTATGAGACTTGCAGAATTATTGCCCTAAAATTTTTTAGAAGATCCAGAATGTTTTTTCATAGGAAAAGACACATCTAAAGGAGCCATTCTAGCTCATGATGTTTTACATTTAATCATGACTAATAAAAATCCTGGTATGGTACTTAAATTGGACATGTTAAAATCATATGGAAGAGTTAACTGGAAATTTTTTATGAACATCCTAAAAGAAATTGGTTCTCCTCCAATTCATATAAATGGATTTTATCTTGCATCTCTGGGGTGAGATTTTATATTTTGGTAAATGGATCTCCACATGGTTACTTTGCTCAAACACAAGGCTTGAGACAAGTGGACCCCTTATCCCTAACTATATTCATCCTTATGGAAGAGGGTTTGAGTAGATCCATTATCTCAGCCTGAAACTTAGGGGTATGGAAAGGAATCAAGGTTTGATCTTTTCCTTCTCCAATTTTCCATTCTCTTTGCAAATGGCAGCCTTGTTCTTGGTTAGGAAACTATGGAAGAGGCTAAAGTGATGAAGAAGGTTTTATCTATTTATCATTTTCATTCAAGACAACATTACATTGTGGAGAAATCAAAGATCTTCTTTCTGGATGTTCACCCCATTTTTAAAAACAAGGTTTTAAAATTTTGGGGTTTTAATTGTGATTCAATTCCTTGTAAATACTTGGGCATTCTCTTCTTATTGGGGAAAGAAAAACATGAATTTTGGGATAAATTAATCTCATCAATCTCAAATAGAATATCTCTC
The DNA here is from genome assembly GCA_007258455.2 of Sequoia sempervirens. NCBI lineage: Eukaryota > Viridiplantae > Streptophyta > Pinopsida > Cupressales > Cupressaceae > Sequoia > Sequoia sempervirens. The sequence goes on along the minus strand of VDFB02271358.1, from coordinate 421,711,526 downwards.
TAGAAGTTGAAATGGTTAACATTTGTTGGGAAACTAATTCTGATAAAATCTATTCTTTTTTCTCTTCCATTATACAAAATTTTAGTATTGAAGCTCCCAAAAGGTAAATGCAATGTTCTTCAAAAAGTTTTCAAAGATTTTATTTGGCCAGAAAATGTCTCCTCAATAATGAAATTATCCCTTATTTATTTGGATTCTCTATGTACTTCTAAGATTCAAGGGGGAGCTAGTCTACAAGATATTTTCCTCCAAAAGAAAGCTCTAGGTGTTAAGCTAGTCTAGAAAATCTTCTCTAAACCATAGAAAAAATGGTGTTGTATCATGCAACACAAATATTTGGACTCTCTTGATAGAGAAAGGACTTTTATGAAAATAACCTTCCATAAGGCTCTAAGATATGGAATTTCATTATTTCTTGTATAGATCAATTATTCTTCCCCACCTCTCTTGGGTGGTTAATAATGGTCATAAGGCTCTTTTCTAGGAATATTCCTAGAATGGATACAAGGAAATCAAGACTCTTCGAAACTTGAAGCATTTGGAACCCTTTCTTAAAGTTTGTTGGGGTAATAAAGTTAGAGATTACTTGGAGTTTGATTCGGTTAACTCGAATCTTATAAAATGGAAGGATTTTGAACATTTTCAAGCTCCTCACTTGAAAATAGATTCCTTAAATAGTGAACTCTTAAAAATATAGATCTTTTTCTCCAATAAACCAGATGAGATTATCTAGACAAAATCCAAGTCTAGAAAATATTCTATAAAAGAGGGATAGAATTCTTTAGTCAATCATAATTTTGGAAATACTTGGCTTTCTAAACTTTGCTTGGGTCCTCATGTATTTCCAAAACTAGGATCTTTGGCCTTGATTTCTATAAAAGACATAATTCTAACTAGTATGAGATTAGAAACATTGGGTATAACTCCCCTTTTTCCCTATTTCCTTTGTGGTAATGCTTTTGAATTAATGGAGGCACCTTCTTCTGAGTTATGAATTTTCTTATAATTGTTGGTCTTGGTTAATGAATAAGTTGGGTTGGTCAAGTCCCCTCCAAAATTCAATTCTTAGTTTGTTCAATAGTTGACCTTCTCTCTATTCATCCTCATCTTTAGCATGCATGTGGGAAATTTCCCCATCCATAATAATTTGGAATATTTGGCTTGAGAGAAACAAAAAAAAGAAGAAAATAGCTACCTCTCCTACAAGTTCTCCATAAAATTGAAATTTCCATATCTAAAGTAACTTATTTGGCCCTGTTCATGTCCATTACTTAATCAAACCTTTTACTTCTTGGGATTCTTTCATTATGAAAAATTGGTAATTAATCAAATTCCCTAGACATAGTTTGGTTCCTTCACAGGCCTCAAGGATTAATAAAAGTTCCATCAGGTGGTCTCCCCCTCTTTTAAACTTCATTAAACTAAATTTTGATAGGGACTCAAGGGGTAACCCAAGTAAATCTAGTATTGTTGCAATTTTGAGGGACTAGAATGGAAATTTCATTGGTGTTGCATGTGAAAAATCTCAAATTGCATGAATAACACTATAGAATTTAATGCTTTGAGCTAGGGTTGTTTCTTGCAAAAAAAATTCAATTTCTTGTCTTCATATTGAAGGGGATTCAATGGTGATAATTTTGGCACTGCAGAGAAGATGTTCTAAGTCTTGGAATTTGAAATATTACAACAAAATTGAGGCTTTCACAAATATTCAAATTTCCTATTTTTTCAGAGAAGCAAATGTATTTGCTAATACCTTAGCTAATAAATCTATTGATGAAAATATATATCTTAAAGAATTTTCAACTGAGGAATATGATCAATTATTTTCAAGTGTTAAATTTCTAGCATAAAGACTTATCTATATTGTATAAATTTTTGCAAGTGACTCCACCTTTTCTTGGGTGTTGATTTGTGCCACTTGTTCTTATGTAGTTATTTCATTTATTCTGGCTGCTTTCGTATCTTAGCCTGAAACATTTTGATTTTTGAGAACTATGGCATGATCATATCTTTTTTGTCCATCATATTGTTCCTTTAACATGTGGCTTATAACTTGGATAGGTTGTTTCATTCCTCAAGGTCTGCTTTGAGAATCATGTTTTGTAAGTCTCATTGTCTCTTTAGGTGGCATCTTTATTACACATGTGATTATCCCTGGCATTTCTCATATCTAATTGACATCTGGCTCTCTTTTAAATTCATATTTTTCCTCACATGAGCATTAAAGAACCTATTTCTTTATTCCCAACACTCATGAGGAAATTTTGGCAATAATCCCTTATTGGAAGTGATGATATGGAATGTTTTGGTATTGGATCTATCATTTGGTGGTTGCAGAATTTTATTCTAAATTTGGTAATTCTTTTTAGTGTTCATCTTCGAACAACTTCTTTCATTGGTGAACATTAGGGATTTTTTTTGGAAAAGCTCATATCCTTGATTAAAATTTACTTGAGGTATCTCTTTTCACGCTATTACTTGATGGTACAAATATTTAATGTGGTACAAATTTTATCAATCGATGAATGTGTGATGGAATGGTTAAATTTAGTTTTCTCCCCTTGTGTTTGTATGCGGAAGGTTTATTTTCATTGGAAAAAATTAGGTGGAGTAACATGTTTAACAAAGAAATTTGTTACCATTGAACTTAGCAGCATCACATGACTTGTGATTTGACAATTAATTAATCATATTTTCCAAAGCCTTTAGTATATTATGGCACTTGGCATTTTTTGCATCCCCATGTACTAGCGTATTTACATCATTAATGGTTGCCACCTAGAGGCACTTGAGGATTGCAGTATTTTAATTTTCTTTGTGTGAATCTTTTTCATTATGTTTCAAATACTTCCTCTCTATTCAAACTTGGTTTTTGGGTGTTTTTCTTGAATAATTTATCAGAAAGATCTCCACTTCTATGTGGGAGAAGAAATGGAGAGTTTGTTCAATGTTTATGTTCCTTCTTGAACATATGAAGATCAATTTTATTCAAGGTTTTCTTTGGGAAAACTACAATCCACATTTTCAATTGAATACAAATAGGTACATCATGCAATTGAGTTGATTTTGGGTTATGACTGGCTTGAGATGCATGTTTTAGCTCTTCCTCATGAAGTCGCCTCAAGATTTTTTTCGAACTTGATGGATGTCCTCTAGTGCATGGAAATGGTAAAATTCCTTTCTAGTACTTATATTCTTTTTCAATATTCCACTCTCAACTCTACAACCGACTTTGGAGAGTTATGACATTTTACAAGGCACAAGCACCATGGGTGGCATTTTTGCAGGCAACATTTTTTCTCTAGCAGACATTGTTCTCTTCTTGTCTCTTCAATGGCTAATGGGTTAATAAAATATTCACAAAGAGATTTAAATTATAGGCTTCTTAGACTTTGAGGCCTCTATGGTAACTCATTGTGTGATTCAATTTAGGAACAATATGATGCAATTAGTTTTTTAATCAAGCATGCTCTTCTCGAGCCATATGCGAAACCTTATTTTTCACCTATTGTAGACTTGGCTTCATTTGAAGAAATCTCCACTTGAGAAGCTTCTCTCTCTTGGATTCTTGATTAATCTATTTGGTATTTTGACATGGTTAACCTACTCTTGTGTTGTGTCTCTTAGCCTCCTCTTGTCATTTTTTGTAGGCTTATGATTCTACAACTCTCTATGACATGGTGTTTTAGGTATAATTCTCTCATGGGAGTAGTTTATGTCTCAGTCAAGATTCTCCTAGATTGAAGTCTTTTAAATCGATGACTCCTGCTAGTTTGGTGGTTTGGTTGTGACTCTCTTCATTCGGTAGCTCAAAATTCAACTCAGAGTTTTTCACGGAGTCTTTTGGATGATAGATGGGTTTGTCAATTTTGTTGGTATTGCTCAGAATGGAATGCTCTTCAATCAATTTACTCATTTATGCTCAAAGGTTCTTGAAGGATGTTTCTTCTTCTCTTTTTTTTTCGTACTTGCTCTTAATGACCATGGGGTTATTCTCCCGATTCCACATTTGATACATGAAATCTCCTTCTTTAGTTAGCTTTTCTTTAACCTTGTTTTCTAGCTCATTCTTTGAATATGTAACTACCTTTTATATTAATAAAATATCTTTGTGACTTTGCCACCTTTATTAGAAAAAATATTGCAAAGGAGTTGGAGGAAATTTGGCCAAAAATGATGATATCCAAGCCTACCCCATCATTTGGATAGTTTCTCATGAAATTTTAGCTATATATTGCTAGATGTACATGAAAAATATGGGATATTTCTAGACTGTAATATCTTTCTTGGTCAATAGATTAATAGATTTAATACTCCTAGAGTCTACAAACTAACAAATAATTGTACTCTTTTCTTGTTTTTCTATTCAGAAAAGGAAGAGATAGGGGTATGTGTAGGATCATGATTGGCCAAAATGTGGTAATATGATGGATACATATGGCCGGTGACCTTTTTTTAACCCAAAATTGATGAAATGAAAGGTGTTTTTAAAGGATATTCTTAGCTTTTCACCAATATAAATTATGCTTTACTTTGAGTTTAATAAGTAATTATTATTCATTTTCTATTTGAATTACGAGTAAAGTCCTTATTGGTAGGTTGATTGAAAAAAATCTATAGTTTTCAAACAGTATCACATATTTTGAGTCCAAAACATGTGTCAAATTCTATGCTTGGCATACTATAGGATTCAAAAAGAAAAATTGAATTTCATGAAGTTTTGACCAAGTTAAGGTGGTTAGGCATGCAAGTTTTTATATTTTTTAAAATTTGTAATAAAAAATTCATAATTAATTATTTACTTGGAAAAAAATTACATAAAAATATGCATCACATTGGGGCATGAGTCCTCTAATTATATCTAAAATATAAGAAAAAAATATTATCATTTGATTGTGGTTAGGGTGGTTAGATAGACACCTACTTCTTATTTTTTCCCTGAAATTTAAGTACTACTGCATTGAAATTTCAAATTTTCACCAAATAGTTTTTTTTATTTTTAAAAACCTAGTAGTTTAGAAACTAAATTTTATTTGCTACAGATTCTATTCTTACATATTTTTGAAATAATATATATAACTTATTCAAATTTTTGTGTCAAGTTTCCTAACTCTAATTTTTCTAAATTTTTTGCCACTTAAGGGCCTGTTTTTCCATGATGATCCTACACATACCCATAGAATGCAATCAGTCTCAAGAAATATTTTTCAAATGGTAAATATTTGAATTTTTGAAAAATGTGCTATTAATAAAATATTATTGTGGTGTATTCCTCCAATGGTTTATTTGCTAAGCCATTTAGTTTAGAGGACCATCCTGAACAAATAGTGTGTTCAAAGCTTGAATAGGTTAGCTTTTCTTGCTCAAAATAAAATAATTTAACAATTTTATGAAATAATTTCAACATAAACAAGATTTTATGAACCATTAGTTTGAATTTCCATCAACTTTGTATCATTGTTATCATGTGGGGGAATGCAAGAAAGTAACATAGAAAAAACAATTATGAACTACATAAAGATACACAAGAGTAGAGAAATAGATTGTTCACCAAAATGAAACAATGAATTTAATTAATTATTCAAAAGTGTATTAATTAAATTAATAATGAGATTATTTTATTGGAAGAGAAAGGTGTTCCAGAAAAAGGAGGCTATGTATCAACATCTTAGTTTGGACATAAAGCTGCCATCTTTCTTCTTCATCTTCTCTTGACTCCATGCTCACTACATAGAGGGTACATGCTTTTGGGTTCATTGACTTCAACAAACTAAATATACCATAAGTCACAAGAACTATAGTGCAAATTTTGTGATATAGTTCATAAATTTGGTTTTGTGTATAAAATATGTAAATCATTCCCACAGGCTATGTTTCTAAACGTCCTGCATCCACAAGCCATGCTTCTCATGATCTCCCTCTACTCTCCAGTTGCAAACCATTTTCTTTAGGGGGATTTATCTTTTATTTTGTATGCTTGTAGGCTTGTCTTCATTACAATATTGCAACCTTTTTTCAAAAAGAACAACAATCATTGAATAAGGCATGATTGAATAGCCTATGGAACTTCCAAACTGTTTATGAAGGGGTTGTTAGAGAATTTAGAATCATTGGTTGGGGAAAGTGAAATGATAGTGGGTTCAACAACTATGTGGTTCCATTGGTTAAAATCTTTAAGAGCTCATGGTGTATATAATAATAGAGTCCACAAGCCAAAAAAAATAGTGAGTCCATATACTTGTTCACAACCCTATATGGACACATAGCTTCCCCATAGGAAGCTTAATCAATCTTGAGCAAGGAAGCATTTTGAACCACACTATTATTTGCATTACATAGGGGGAGGATCCAATAGTTGTGATAGTATTTTTTTATATATAATTCCCAATAGTTGTGATAGTAGTTTTTTATATATAATTCCCAATAGTTGTGATAGTAGTTTTTAATATAATTCTCAATAGTTGTGATTTGACTACCCATACTTAAACAAAATGTATTCCTTTGATATAAAAATAAACCAATCATGTGATATCACATTAGCACTCAACTACCTATAATGTCAATGCACAATTATTGGTCTCAATTTTTTTTAGCCTTTTTGGACATGTTGAGAAAAAGCATGCTGATATGGCATCATATTTGATGATGTGGCCCTAAAATGAAAGTTATAAGCATGGGAATTTCCAAGTAGGCTACTGTAAACAAATTGGGATTGATTTGAAATTTCCATAGGATAATTAATGGCATGGAGTTAGGGTACACAACTACCAACTCCTCTCCCCTATATAAAATATCTTGCAAGTTAGTAAGAACTAAAGCCTATTAGGTTGTAATATTAGTGAAATGGAAATTAGTCCTACACCCATGTGGTGTTACTAGTAAAAGGATTTAGGAGTTCATAGTGTATTAAGTAAAATAGTCGACAAGAAATTAAGAAAGGAAATCCCATAGGCTTGTCCATAGCCCCACATGGTCACACAATTTTCCCATGAGAACGTTTTAAGGAATCCCAAGGAAGGAATCATCTCAAGCCATGCTATTGGTCAGGTTAAATATATAAACCACCAACAGGACAATAAGTAATAAATCCCACATATTGGGGATATTAACTAAGGCCTTACCTTAGTAAAATTAGGTAGAGCTTGCATATTGAACCATTGATTTTTGGCTCCTATGGACAACTCTTGCACTTCTAGGGTTTTTCACCTAAAAGGAGATAGATAGGAGCAAAAATACTAATGTTTCATTCAAATTAGGATGTGTGTGATGTTTTCTAATAAAAATGAAGTTACCTAAATGCAATTGACTGATTTAAATGAATGAAAACGAATGCAAAAGTGAAACTAAAGCTATTTTTGAAAACACATTATGTTATGCAAAAATGAACTAAATGAAGAAAATATGCAAAACTAAAAGAAAAGGGAAGAATCTAAGTGTACCTGGCTAAAGTATGATGAATATAGAATTTTTTGGATGTTGTTTGAATTCACTAATTTTTCATAGTGGGACTCATTCACCTAGGGTGGTGAATATGTCCTCCACCTGCTGAAAAACTATCGAAAACAAGTTTCTATCTCTCGGGATCTGGAATCTAAAAAAAATCAAATTTTTAGTCCTAAGGTGGGACTCATTTACCATAGGTGGAAAATCAGTCCTCTCCCAATTTTTTGAAAAATCAGGAGACAACTCTGCAACACCAAATCTAAAAATCTTTGCTTGTCGGGTTGTCAAAGTTATGCAAAAAATAAACAAAAGACATTGTCCAAGCTTGAAATTGACTTGAGTTGACTTAAAGCACCCAGTTGACTTGTAAACCAATCTTCAACACTACAAAGCATATGTGCAGGATCATGATGGGCCAAAAAGTGGTGATATGATGGGTATGTGTAGAGTATGTGGCTGATGACTTTATTTTTACCCAAAATTGATGAAACAAAAATGGTTTTTAAAGGAGATTCTCAACTTTCCACCAATATAAATCATGCTTTAATTTGAATTTAATAAATTATAATTATTCATTTTCTATTTGAACTACAACAAAAGTCATGATTGATAAGTTGATTGAAAAAAATCTATAGCTTTCAAATGGTATCACATTTTTTAAATCCAAAGCATGTGGCACATTCTATATGTTGGATACTATAGGAGTAAAAAGAAAAAATGAATTACATGAAGTTTTGACCAAGTTAAGGTGGTTAGACATACAATTTTTTATTTTATTTTTTAAAGTTTTAAAATAAAAATCATAATTAATTATTTACTTGGAAAAAAATTACAAAAAAAAATGCATCACATCTAAACATGAGTCCAGTCCTCTACTTATATCTAAAATCTTATAAAAAGATATTATCATTTTATCATGGTTAGGGTGGTCAGATAGACACCTACTTATTTTTTCCATGAAATTTAAGTACTACTACATTGAAATTTCAAATTTTCACCAAGTAGATTTGCTATAGATTCTATTCCTACATATTTTTGAAATAATATGTATAACTTATTCAAATTTTTACGTCAAGTTGCCTAACTCTATTTTTTCTAAATTTTTTAACTTAAGGGCTTATTTTTTCCATGTTGATCCTGTACATACACAAAATCTTGTCAAATCTGCATACCTAGCTCTGTGAAGAAACATGCAGTGGGAGAAAATGGTTTAAGGTTAGCAAATAGGGGTTTTCATTGGTCAAACCCCACTTTTGGTAATCAAACCTTTAATAAAATAATGAAATGCAAAGGAGTGATAAACTAACAACATGCAAATGCTATCAACTTACCAAACCCTTGATGATGCAAGTCTAAAGTAATTTCAATACCTACTTCAAAGTGCTATAATAATGCTTGATAGGATGTTGAAAGATGCTTGAGTGCTTGAGTGAATAGGTGAATAAGTGAACTTGATGATTGATGTTGATTGGGGTTCAAATGAGATGAAAATCACTTATTTATAAACACTTGTTCCTTAGTTACTCATTCATACCTCATTACAGGTTGACATCAAGTGTTTTTGAATAAAATTTTGAACGGAAATATAAAATATTTTGAATTTGGGGCCAAGGGGGACTCATTTTCCACCCATGGTGAATGGGTCACACCTAGGACCTGAAAAAGTGTGTCAAGGGAAAATTTTGTATTTCATTGCATTTTTCAAGATAATACTAAAAAATACACTTAATTAAGCATATGAGAGCATAAAGGGGTCAAATAAAGCATGAAAAAGGGATAGATAGTGAAAATGTGCCTAGAAGAGCGTGAAAGCTTGTTAGAAGCCTTTACAACACTTCAAAATATGGCTTGTTGATGAATAAAAGGATGATTTCTAAGTGAATTATAATTAATAGATTCTAGAAGAATGTAGAAATGTCTTACAAAACTTCACAACAACTTCACAAGACATCATTCTTTGAATTATAGTACCTAATTAAGCATGTACAAGCCATGTCATAACATAAAATTAGAGAAAAATAGTTCCAACACCATGAAACAAGACCTAAAAGGTCATGAAAATGACAAGGGGCCATTTTTCTATGGCACATTTAGCCCCCACTTTAGTGAGAGGATGAACTTGCTTCAAACTCACACTAAAGTAGCCATGACCATTGAGAGGATGGTTCAAATGTACATATGCTAGCAAGATGGAATACAACAATCAAGAGGGATGATCAAGCCCCCAGGATAAGGATACCTTGGAAAACTAAGCATAAGAACAAAGGAACAAAAAATTGTTGAAATGAATTAGATGAAGCTTTGATCATCTATCTAACTAGTTGTGGATTAGATCTAGGCTGATAAAGAGAATGTGTACTCACTCTGGGGCCATATAACTACTTGTTTGTAGGGTGAGAAATCCAAAAAAGGTAAGATAGATATGCTAGTTGATATTCACTCACAAACACAAAAGTGGCTATGGGGAAAAGTCATGCCACTAGGTGGGCTTCCCACTCAATCATATTAAATTTATACCCACTGATAACTCTATTAAGGCTCCACAAGGAAAAATTCTATGAACAAAAAGAAAGGTACCACAATAATGCAAGTTGCATTATGCAAGGTGGAAAAAACGAAATGCAAAAGCATAAAAATGTAAAATGTAAAATAAGTTCAAAGGAGTCTTTTTCATTTTATGCAAGGATAGTCACTTAGGGAACATTGTGCCTAATGTCTCCAAGAGAGGAGCAATCAAAAAATAGTATATGCACAACTTAGGGGATGCAATGTGTCACATTAGACCACCAAAAGGAATGTAATATGCTAAGATATATCACACTTATGAAGGAAATCACACCCAATTCCATCCACAAAGCAATGAACACATCATATAAATGACAAGGCTGCACTAGGAACCAAGAATGCAAATGAATTATAGTAATGTATGCCCCCCACTTTGAAGGAATTGCTACATAATTTTTTGTGAGTAAATACTTTAAAGTAGAAAGAGAAAGAAAAAGAAAAAAGAAAACAAGACATGAGAGCGAACTTGGAAAGCCCTATACCAAGTCATATGTTTCAAAGTTTTGCTGCATCATGTGAAGGAAAATGAAAGACAAAATAAAATGGAGTTACCCCCGAGAAAATAAAACACACCAAATACATAAGCGATCTATGGATTTGGGGTTAGTATGTTCTTTTCTACAATGTTTTTATGAAAGAGCTAAAAACTATCATCATTCCCCAAAGTACCTAGAACTGGAACATTGACACAAAGAGATAAAAAAAAAAAGAGGAAAAGAAAGTTTGTTTTGGGTCAACATGGAAGAGACATTACAATCTTGATGCCTTGCATCATCCCCAAAAGGAAAATAGAAGCGAAACATAGGAAAAATGATAGGTGAAAAAAATGATAAAGTTTTTGGGTCAATATGAAGGAGACATTTCAGTCTTAATTCCTTGGATCATCCCCAAAAGGAAAACAAAAAACAAAAAGGGAAAAAGATAAAGACCTTGTGAGTCAACATGGAAAAGACATAGGGTGTCTCTACGCTTTGTGTCATCTCCAAAAGGAGAACACAAAAAAAGAGTGAAAAATACAACACATGACAAATAGAAGAATAGAGATATGAATAGAAGAAGTGTACAAAGAGAAGGAAACATCAAATGCATGATACATGGGAAACATGATACACACATGAAAATGTAGAAAGAAAAAGATAAAAGCAATAAAAGGTTAGTTAGGCGAATGCTAGTCAACCATCTAATAGGTAGTCCTCCTCCCAATCATGGTCAGTGTAATGCAAGGGTAGTTAACTATCCAAAGGAAGAATTTCAAGTGCCAAACCAGGAGTCGTAGGTTAGATTCTTCATGTGGTGGAGAGGATGTATCATTTAAGCTCATTGTAGATGAAAATAAAGAATTTAAATCATTATTCATCTCTTCATCTATTTTTTCTATCGTCGCATCATCATCATCATCAAGATTAATGACAATAGGAGGATGAAGGGTGATTTATAAGGATGGATGTATCAAAAATAGAGATTGTTGGAGTGGTTCAGTTGGTGGTGAAGGTTGCACTAAGCTATCATGTGGTAGGGCAGGAGAAGGAGGGTGGTCATCAATTACTTCGATCAAAGATAAAGGTTTATTTTCTTTATCTTCTTCTATGTGAGATTGATGAACAAGGACATGACGATGATGCCTATGTTCCCTAGCACCATAGTTTCGTTTTATTCAGTTTTGGAGTTGTTGAGTTGTAAGAGAGGGTTGATTCATCATAGGTTCTTCTCCTTCCAAATAATGAAGAATAGAAGAAGCTAAAGAAGACTAGTTGAAACCACTTTATCTTTTTCTTTATACACTTGTTTAAGTTGAGGAGGTAGGACAATAGTGGTTTCATGTTCTCTTGGTCATTTAAATGGAGGGGAAGTATTGAGGGGTTGTTGTTCAATAGTTTGATGGTTTTCTCAATGCTATACTTATGTTGAAGCATAGTTTTGTATATCATAGGAAGTGTGGGAGTGTAAGGGGACATGTTACAAAGAGACAATTTAGCTATCTTTTTGTCTTTGAATTTTGAGTAAGGGATGGAAAAGAAGTCCCTTCGATGGTTGATGGGCTCCATATGTGTAGACCAAAAGGTTTCTAATGAAAAATTACCTTTGGAATATAAAGGATTAAAGCCACTATGGTGTATGGTGACTATCTCATTATCATGTGGAAACTTCAAACACTTGTGAACAACTAATGGGACTGCTTTCATTGAGTGAAGCAAATGGTGGCCTAGCTAGAAATGAAATTGGTTAGATTGTGGAATAATTGAAAAGGTTACCTCCAAAGTTTTAGGTCCTATCTATAAGGGAAGAATGATTGATGTGATCATAGGGCATGGAAAACTAGTATGTGTCTTAATCTATGCAATTGGTTTATTATATTCATCTTGATATAGCCCATGTAATACTAGAAACTCCTCTATGATCACATTATTTCTAGAAGTGGGATCTATTAATATCCCTTGACTTGAAGCACCTAGTTGACTTGTAAACCAATCTTCAACACCACAAAATATTGTCAAATCTACATATCTAGGTTTGCAAACAAATAGGCAATGGGGAAAAATGATTTAAGGTTAGCGAATAGGATTTTTCCTTGGTGGTAATCCACCTTTAATAAAATAATGAAATGCAAAGGAATGATAAAATAACAACATGCAAATGCTATCAACTTACCAAACCCTTGATGATGCAAGTCTAAAGTAATGTCAATAGCTACTTCAAAGTGCTTGAATAGTTCTTGATAGGATGTTGAAAGATTCTTGAATGCTTGAGTGAACAGGTGAATAAGTGAACTTGATGAATTGATGTTGATGGGGGTTGAAATGAGATGAAAATCACTTATTTATACACACTTGTGCCTTATTTAACCATTCATAGCTCGTCACAGACTGACATCAAGTGTTTTTAAATAAAATCCTGAAACGAAATTTAAAATATTTTGAATTTGTGGCCAAGGGGGAATCATTCACCACCCATGGTGAATGGGTCCCACCTAGGACCTAAAAATATGTGTCAGGGAAAAATGTTGTATTTAATGTTATTTGTCTAGATAATACTAAAAAATACACTTAATTAAGCATATGAGAGCATAAAGGGTTCAAATAAAGCATGAAAAATGGAGAAATAGTGAAGATGTGCCTAGAAGAGCATGAAAACTTATTACAAGACTTTACAAAATTTCACAATAGGGATTTTTGATGAATAAAAAGATGATCTCTAGGTGAATTTTAATTAATAGAGTCTAGAATAATGTAAAATTGTTTTGCAACACTTCATAATACCTTCACAAGACATCGTTCTTTGAATTACAGTACCTAATTAAGCATATTCAAGCCATGTCACAACATAGTTCCAACACCATGAAACAAGATCTAAAAGGCCATGAAAATGACAAGGGGCCATTTTTCTATGACACACAAATTATTCGAGATAATTTGCATTAATGAAATAAGAAAAGACATCTTACAAGCTACATGGTAAATTTGCATGAGTTTGAGAGAAAAGCAAAGGAATTTTTTTAAAAAACTTACAGAACCATTGATCTATGCAAGATCAATGGATGGAAAGTGCTCAAATGCAAATGCACTAAACTCCAAGGATCCTATAAGTAGGAAAAATCCATGAAACTTATAATTTAAAACTTATAAATGGCCACTAAGTGCTCAAATGCAAATGCACTAAACTCCAAGGCTCCTACAAGAATGAAAACTCCATGAAAACCCTACTTCAAACCATGTCTATTAACCTATTTCAAACACATGATTTTCAAACAGAGAAAATGCAAAGTCATATAGGGTATGTGGGCCTACTTGGATATGTTGAAGCTTTGCTCAAAGTAGGGAGGTCGCTATCTAGGCATGACAAATTTCTCTGCTAAAATTATTCTTCATTGATGCACCTGTTGGAAAATGAATATGAAAAATTAGTTATTAATTTATATGCTTAATATTATCATTTATTACAATCAACTCTTAAGTTTTTGGTTGTTTCAAACAATTGTATTAAAAAATAATAAAAATCTACCTTCTAGCATAATTTGCGTTTCATGAGGTGTCATGCCAAGGTCAATCTCTTATAATTGAGCAGAGTGATTTTCATGTTGATGAAGATTATGATTGGCCATGAATTTATTGATGTAGTCATCTCTAAGTTTCCTTCATAGGATATATTTCATGACATCAATAGACTTTAGTCCTTTCAAGTTTTTCAGTATGGGCATTGATGATTTTTACTTTTTGGGGGTCCAAGATAGGGGAGTGTAGTTGGGAACATTTTTTTGATAGCTATGATCAATGTGGTGTAGCTTCAGTATGGTGGTTCCTTTTTGAGACTCACTTCAAACCTAATAATCATAGAATCACACTAAGTTGTAGTGCAGCTACCATTTAGGTTGAGAGATCCAGTAATAATTTTCTTGATTTTACTCCTATGTTCTATATAAACTTACTACCTATCTTGTACTTGTATCTTGGATGCATCTTTTCTTTGTATCTTTTTAGCTTCGAAGCTCTTAATGCAATATTGTAACATTGACATTGCATAATATCTTAGAGTCCTAGTTTGCATTCTTATATTTTTCCAGTTCATGTAGCTTTGATTTTATCTTCAAAAGTTCTTTGGGTTATTCAATCTATTTTAAATTTCTAGCAACATGATCAAGAATTTAAGAAATCATATTTTCAAAAAAAATATTATGAATGAACAAAACGGATAACTAGATGGAAAATATAATTATCTAAACACGAATGACATAAATATTCTAAGTATCTATGAAAGACAAAAATATGGGGTAACTCTATCATAATAAATTATGGGTACTTCCTAATTTAGGCCAAGATAATAAAATAATATTTTAATATGAATGGCCTCTTCATCAAAATGACTAGCTACTATATACTCTACCTCAATAGTAAAAAATAGAAAGCATGTGGTTCTAGTAAATATAGAAAGCTCACATGCACTAGCAAATTCTATACTATTAGCATCTTTATCCTAATCAAAATACACATGTTTAATAATATTTATGGATTTATTTTTTCTCATCATTAAGCCAGGTTAGCATATAGTTTTTTTAGTTTATTATGAAAATATATAAAGATGCTTTCTATTTAGTTGTAAATTATCCATCTTTAATTTGATATAAATCTACTTAGAACTCCTACACTATAGGTAATGTGGAGTCTAATCAAGACAATAGCATAGAAAATACTATGGAATACACTTTTATATGGTAACCTACTCATGTATTTCATTTCTAAATGATAATTAGGATATTATACAACATATAGTTTTGTGTGAAAAAAAGAAACACATAATGCTCTAGAATCCTATATATTGAAGCTCTTTCAAATTGAATTTACATACTCTAAATAAAATATTTATGTTCTATCTATCCAACTTTATCTTCATTCCACAACATCAAGAGAGAGAAAAGAAAAATGAATAAATCAATATCATTGAAGGATTTAATTATTCAAGGTCAAAACTATTGATAGACATAGATAAATAAGTATAGTATCATATATATACATATACATATATGCATACATATATATATGAATTGTTATCACCCCCAAATGTATCAAAATGGAAAGAAGTGCACATGAACACAACTTAAAAATAGAAATTGAGTAAACATGGAAAATCCCTAAATGCCTCAATGCTTTGCATTTTTCTCAATATGAAACACAAGATTTTGGATATATAGATGAAGAATTATGATAAAAATAGAAGGGTACAATGGATTTTCTCTCCTATATGGAAGTTCCTACAAGGTTATAAATCATCCTTAAGGTGATAGAACAAAGATAAATAGACAAACATGAGGTAGCACAAACACACACACAAACCTAATCTAAAGAAGTAGAAGAATGCATTGATCTAGTCTGACTCCATTGACAAGTTGTCGTGCTCCTAATCTAGATCAAACTATGAGGATGGAATATATTCCTATACAGGGATAGCTAGGGTATTGTCAACTAGCTAACCTATATTAGATTTAGGTGGAAGAAATCTTGAAGATCTCTTGAAGAGCATATTTGGAGAAGTTGTCAAAGTTGCAAAAGTTATCATTAAATTTTTCATCTCATGGAAAATCATCTACAAAATATATAATTCTCTTTCCAAACCTAAAACTTGGTCAAATTGGAAGATTCATATTAATAGTAGAGGCTCCTGAGAGTTGCAAAGGAACCCTAATTCATGACCCATTCACCCCTAGGTGAATGAGTCCTAGAATAGTTTCTGAAACTCACTTTTGATGATTAGTAAACATCATTTTTTCCTTCTCTAATATGTGATCTGATTTCTAGTTCTGCTTATTTTTTAGATTCATCTAGCTATTACAAGTGATAGATTTCATTTTGGTGTTGATTTACTATTTTTCTTTTTTCTCCCCAAAGTGTTTTTTAACTAGGACCCCCAATCCACACAAAGGAAATTGTAAGATTCCTTAAACAATTCACACACCTAAGGGTTGAAAGTATATTTTAACTCAAGTGATCTCATTTCCTAAATGAAATAGAAGAATATGTAGGTTCATTCACCCAATTTTGGCCTTTCTACTTATAGTAAGGTTGGGTGAAACATTCCAAATTTAGTATAAAACCCTATGTGTTTGCACCAAACTCTATTTTTTTGTTTCTTCATTTTGGTGAACCTGACGTATTTGAAAATTATAATTTTTGATTTAAATTTCATTCAAACCCTAGATCTATGATTTACATTAATTCATTGTATTTATGGTTTCTAAATTTATCTTAAAGTTGCATTGCATTTTAGGTGTAAACTTGTATTTTGCATTCATTTTAAATCTGAAAATTCAACAAAAATTACATAATGTTAGAGTGATTTTGCATACTATTTAAATAATAGCATATTTTCAGCCACTTAAATTAAAAAATTAGATGAAAATTTCATTTCATAAAGTGTCATATAGTTCATCATTTATCATTAATTTCACTAGCATTTACACATCAAATTCTTGAAAATTCTATCACATAAGTTTTAGTAGGAGTTTTGGAGTATATAGAAGACACATAATCACTCAAAAATTATATTCTTCATTTTTAAAAAACCCTGCATAGTGACCCATTTGACCATGGGTGAATGAGTCATTCAGGGTCACTTAAGACAAGATTTTTTAAGCTTTTTTCAGTTTTCTACACCTCTTGGATCTCTTGGTAACCACTGTTTTAGTCTAGAAAAGTTTCAAAAAAATAAAATCATGCATCTATGTCTAATCATCCATTTAGTGTAGCAATTTTAAAACATGCAAAAATAAATTCAATATTGAAAATCATTAGATTTGTATGACATTTGATTACATTTCTAAAGCATTGCATAAGTTGGATAGCTTACTTTTCATGTTAACATGTTTCCTTTAAAGAGATGTGTTTTTGACATGGTTAAGAATGGATTGTATATAAGTACAACATCCCATCTTATGAGTTTAATTTAGAGAAAATAAATGAGGTCATTAAGAAACATTTTAGCCATCTTCCCACTATCTTTCCTAGTTATGAGAACAACTTAGAGAAAGAGAACCAAACCATTGATATATTCTTTAATATCAGCTTGTCTATCCCTCACTCAAACCTTATTATCTATCCCATGTGTGAGGATGCTTTGATACAAGAAGATAACAAAATTGATAATCATCAAAACCATAATTATCCATCTCCTAATACCTCTCTTATTGGTGATGAAGGTGTTTGGGTGAAAGAAGATACAATCATTGGGAATAATGAAATTATTGTTTGTCCCTCTCCTCCTCTAACTTGGGGAGATATTATGACACAAGAAGATGAGATAATCAAAACATTTCTTAACATTACTTCACCTAGTCCCCATTAATCTATCAACACCTCCCCTACTTGTGAGAATTATATAGTAAAAGAGGATGCAATAGTGGATAGTAATGACAATAAAAAAATTTCTTCTCCTAATATCTCTACCATTTTTTAAGAAGATAGTCTAGTGTTATAAGATCCACTCATTAAGAGTCATGAGAATATTTTTTCTCCCTTTTCTAATGCTCCTATGATTTGGAAAGGTCTATTTGAATGAAAGGATCCAATTATTGGTAAGCATGAAAATCATAATATTTCATCTCTTGATGCCTCCGCTACTTGTGATTGAGTTATCTTACAAAATCCAACCCTAGAAAGTGAAAAACATTTTGTTTTTGTCTCTCATAAAATCTCTCCTACTAGGGAAGATATCATGGTGCAATACAATGATTGAACTGATACATTTCTTTGAAACAATAGTAATGTGGCTTCCTTAGATGGAGATGATGAAGTGACATTAGATTTGGACCCTTCACTACGATATCATTAAATTAAGGATATATCTTTTGAGGTTATGCATATTAGATATTCCTTGAAGCAATCTCCTAAGACATTTCTTATCCTCTATCCACCCTCAAATCAACCACGAGTTATAAAAAAAAAACTATTCTTACCCTAATACCACCTCAAAACAATATTTCATATCAACCAAGTTATAATATTGTTGCTCACACATATAATAAAAAGAACAATAGGCAACCACAAACAATTCCTACTTAATTACCATTGCCTCAACCTATTTTTCATAGTGCTCCTCGTTTTCCTCTACATTGTGGAAAGGACTATGACCTTGTTGAACAACTTTAAAAAACTCCTACTAATATATCATTATGGGATCTTATTGAAGCCTCACCTAGTTATCATAGCATGATTCAAATTACTTTAGAAAAATATCCTTCCCCTCCAAATGTGAAAATAAATCATATAGAAGTGCTAATTCAGTGAATAAATGTAGACATTGTTTTCCACCAAAGTGAGCTCCCTCCTTTGGAAGTGTAAAATAAAAATGAAGCTTTTATTATAATAGTTATTATTAATAAGAAGGTGATAAAGAGAACCCTTGTTGACAATGGCTCAACCTTTAATGTGTGTACCATAAACCTTTTGGATATGATTGGAGTAGAAAAAATCCAAATCCAAGCCGATGCTTTATTTATTCGTGGGTTTTATAAAATAGGAAAATGATTGCTTGGTGTGATCAAATTACCTATTGCAGTTGGAAAGGGGTGAGTGTAGGATCATGGGGTACCAAAAAGTGGTGATATGTCCCAAAAGTGGATGATAATATTTTATCCAAATTTGAAAAAATAGAAAATGTTTATTGGTAAAATATTTAGCTTTCCACCAATATTATAAGATATGAATTATTTGGAATTAAATAGATAATTATTATTGATTTTCTACATGCATTTTTACTAAAGTCCTAATTGATAAGTTGATTGAAAAAAACTATAATTCTTAAATGATTTCATATTTTTAAAATCTAAAGGATGCAACATATTCTATATTTAAAATACTATAGGATAAAAAAGGAAAAAAATATTTTCATAAACTTTTGACCAAGTTATGGTGATCAGACAAACAAGTTTGAATATTTTTTGAAATTTTTTAATGAAAACTTCATAACTAATTATTTACGTCCAAAATATTATTAAAAATATGCCATATTGAGGAATGTGTCCTCTACTCATATAAAAAGTTCAACAAACATATATTATTTTATATTATTTTTTTCTTGTACTTAGGTTGGTCAGACATGCACCCGCTTTTTAATTTTTTTAGAAAATTTAATACTACTGTATTGAAATTTTAAAATTCACCAAAATAGATTTATTTTTTCCAAAAAGGGACTTGTATCCAAGAAAATACATTCAATTTAATAAAATTTTATTCTGACATATTTTTCAAATTATGTTAATAATCTAGGGTATGTGTAGGATCATGATGGGCTAAAAAGTGGCAATATGATGGGTATGTGGTTAATGGCTATTTTTTTACCCAAAAATGATGAAATGAAAAGGGTTTTTAAAGGAGATTCTTAGCTTTCCACCAATATAATTTATAATATTACTTTGAATTTAATAAGTAATTATTATTCATTTTTTATTCAAATTACAACTAAAGTCCTGATTGATAGGATGATTGAAAAATATCTATAGCTTCCAAACAGTATCACATTTTTTGAATCCAAAACATGTGTCACATTCAATGCTTCACATAATATATGATTAAAAAAAGAAAAACTGAATTTCATGAAGTTTTGACCAAGTTAAGGTGGTCAAACATATGAGCTTTTTTATTTTTTTAAAAGTTGGAATAAAAAATTCATAATTATATATTTACTTGGAAAAAAATTACAAAAAAAATGCATCACATCGTGGTATGAGTCATGTAATTATATCCAAAATATTATAAAAAATATTATCATTTTATTGTGGTTAGGGTGGTAGGACAAACACCTACTTCTTATTTTTTCCCCGAAATTTAAGTACCATTGCATTGAAATTTCAAATTTTCACTAAATAGATTTTTTATTTTTTATTTTAAACCCTAGTAGTTTAGAAACTATATTTAATTTTCAACAAATTCTTTCTTACATATTTTTTAAATAATATATATAACTTATTCATATTTTTACTTCAAGTTGCCTAAATCTGGTTTTTTTGAATTTTTTTCCACTTAAGGGCCTGCTTTTTCCATGATGATCCTGCACATACCCTCTATTCAATTTTTTATGTCAAGTTGCCTAACTATGTTTTTTTCTAAAATTTCATTGCCACTTAAGGGCCTAGTTTTGACCCACATGATCCTGCATTGACCCAAAGGTTACATTACAAACTCTTATCCATGTCATGACTCAATAACTTTCACATGACCTTCTTTTAGGTAGATCATGGATTCATGAAATACAAGAAATGTCTTAAAATATTAATCTTATGATGAATTATGTCTACAACAAAAAAATATATACAATCAAAGATGATCCTAAGCCTTATAGTGTTTTACAATTTGAAAAAGATAAGGAAATTACTTTCCAAAAATTAAAATCAACTACACAGGTGGAACTCGTGCAAGAGAAAGAAATATAAAAGCATATTAAATAATTCACAGTTATTGGATGATGATTGAGGTTCCTTAGATTTTTCACCTGCATTCATGGGTGAATAGAAGATCACAACATAAGAGTCTAAAAATTGAAAATAAAAAGTGGTAATGTCAACACAAAATTCAGAAGAACCATTAAAAGAATGCACTTCAACCAATTTAGGAGAAGAAATAACATATACAACAATATTTGATGAAGTTGATTATGAACAACCACAAAATAAAAAAAGAAATGAAAAATATTTTTGAAAGAGGTTATGAACTTATGAAAAAACTTGGATATAGTGGAAAAAGATGCGGTACTAGAGAACACAGTATACATGTCCCTATATATCCTAACACACAAGAAAAAACTAGTGTTCTTGGTTATTTTCCTTTGAAAGAAATAAAAGAAAAAAAAAATCCATCATTGAATACCAAAACTTACAAAAGGTTCTTCTATGCCAACATTAACCTTGGTACATCCTGAAATCATAGAAACAACTAGTTTTCATGGTTATTGTCCTTTGAATGAAATGAAAGAATCAAATAAGTCTTCACTTAATATCAATTTCATTACACAAAACACTAATTATTTTGATTGATTAGCTTTTACACCCTCGTTTAAGGGAGAGTACATAATCTCACAATATAAAGAGTCTTGTGTATGTATGAAAAATTTCACTAAGAGATATATTTGTCATAAAATAAAGGAACATCTTCTACTGATGAAAAAAAGGGTCCATTTTGTACAATACTCCTAGATCATTTGATATCTCTCCCTCCTAGAACATGAAAGGAATTTTACAAAAAGGGTCCATTTTGTACAATGATAGATTTTATGTTAATTCAACTAATTAATGTATGGATTTGAGTGATAAAATTTAAAATCTTAAGGATCATGGTACTATTCCTTCTATTCATACACCTATTTCCTCTAATTAATACTTGTTTTCATCCTATCTTGTCAGTCACCACCGTGTGGAATTTTTAGTTTTTCGTGTCTTGCTCATTGTCATTCATGGTGGTATAATGTTACAAAATTAAAGTTATAAAATAAAAATTAAAATTAAAGGATAAATAGTCTTTGGGAGGTGTGAATTCTTCCCAAGGATCCTCTCTTTCTCTCTTTCTACTTAAAATATCAACATAACAAGTATGTTGAAATTTTAAGTGTGGGGCATATTGTGCCCCATTCATTGTTTGCATATTTCCATCTTAGTGATGATATTATATACCTCCTAGGAAGTGTGAATTTTTTATTCAAAGTTTGGTCTTCTTGATCTTCTCAATCTATGTGATGTGTCTTCTTCTTTGTGACATTATGTTCAATTTCCTTCAAGAGTGTGACCTTTCTGAGCATATGAGATTCCTCTTAGTGGTAATGTTATGGATTGCATTCCCTAGGTTGTGAATTGTTTCCTAGACTAGTCCTCTCTTGTAGACGTTAACCACAGTGTTCCCTAAGTAGAGACCTTGCATGAACTAGAAAAAACCCCTTTGAACATGTCCTATCCTGTTTGTATTTTTCTCATAGGTTATTGGCATAGAGAATCTTGTTAGGCCTTACAAAGCTCAAAGTTTGTGTTTGTTTTCTAGTGCCTTATTGAAGTTATCGGAGATATATTTTTTGTTTGGTATGGGATCCTAATAATATTATCTCATTTTCCACCCTTGGGGGCTCACCTAGTGGACAACCAGAGTTCCATTATCCCAAGGAGAGCATGTTTTCTTCTTTGCATAGTCAACAACTAGAGTTCTACTTGTGAACATTTTAAGATAAAGGGATGAGGCATGTTTCATTTCATGTTGGAAAACTGAGGCTTGATCCTCCCTTATCTTTTTGATAAACAAATTCAAGGTGTGTTCCACATCATGATAGATAGTCAAGATTGATTCACCTTTCTTTTTTTATTTTTCTTTTTAGTCTATGATGTTGTGTGATTGAGTAATCTTGTTGTTGTTGGATACATATGTTTTGAATTTTCACTTTAGTGTAATTTTGGTTCAAGGTCATCCTCTCACTAATGTGGGGGCTCAATATAGTGTAGAAAAATGTCTCTCTTTTACATTTTAACACATGTTTGGGCCCTCCTATTTAATTTGGACTTAATTGTGCCCCTTTACACTTCCACACTTATTTATGGCTCCCTTAATTAATCAAGCATAGTTATACCTTAATTTTTACTTTAATTGAAATCTAAGACTATTTTAATAAAAAAAATTGAATAGGAAACTTGAAATTAATTAATGCTTAAACATAAAAATTTACCTTGAGCAATGTGATTCCAAGGTTTAGGGACCTAGGACCCATTCGCCCATGGGTGAATGTGTACTCTTTTAGACCTAGGACCTAAATTTAAATTATGTTTGTTGTAGTATTTAAATGAATGAATTTATCTATATTTGAATGCCATCTTGTGACATTTTAATTTTAGAAAATTAGGGATACATGCCTATAAATACAAGGTTATTTCATTTTGTTTAACAACAATGTAAGGCTCCTGCATTCATATAAAAGCTTTAACTCCTTGTGTTATAGATTAATACATTTATGATATCATTTTATAATATAAGATAGTGCCAATAGTTAAGGTATCATTTTAATTTTTAAATAATAACTAGAATGTTATCCATATTGATGTGTGTTGCTATAATCATGATCAAGTTCTCAATCCTTAACAACTTCCAGGAGGAAGTCTATATAAGGGGGGTGAATGTAAGGCCACTTGGCCAACTCCCCATAATAAATCTAGTAATATTGTTAAAAGAAAATTATAAATAAATAAAAATTGTTCAAGTTGTGACTAAGCTAAATGGTTAAGGCAGTTTAGAACTACTTTGTCTTATGTTGAGGATGATTAAATTTATGTTGTACTAATGTTGGTGGTTGAGTGTGATCCAAGTATAGTCTCGATGAAATCAATGTGGAAAAGAAGCTTCAAATTTATATAAGGTTTTGACTAATGATGGATGCAAAACAAAAGGTATGGATTCACTCTACTTTGCCACACCCAATTTTTATGGTTATAATATTGACTTTTGTGTAATTGAATTATGTACATAAATGATATACATTATAATCTTGCCTTCTTACTTATTGTCTCTCTATATATATTCTATAATTAATGGATTATAAAATATTGTTAATAGTTTTGAATACATTAAGATTAGCATTTGACATTGATAATGATTGAATAGAAAATAAAATAAAATAAAGAATGTTAATTATTGACTAGAATTAGCATGGTATTCAATATCAAATAGTATCATTGTTGATTAAGAAAAGTATTAAATAGATGATTACAAAGTGTTGCTTAAAATATTATTACTAATTTTGTATTTTGTATCTGGTCAATAAAGAAACTTTTGTTATAAATATAGTTCAAATAAATAGAAAAGGCTTACAAAAGAGGAATGTAAGATCAAGGGCATAAAGTTAAAGATCTTCATTTTATTCCAGTTGACATAAAACTCATTGTTTCCATTTTAGAAATTTAAGATTTCTTTGTTTTGTTTGTTTTATTTTAAAACTTCCTAAATCTTTACTGCGAGCCAATGCATGTAAAGTGTTTTGGTTTTATTAGTTTTTTCTTTTGTTTTTTTCTCTATTTTTACTGTGGTTTTGTTGTGGAGTGGAGGCGACAAACTCCTTAAGGCTGTATCTATTTAAAAATAAAGAAGGCCACATTATAAGGGCCATTTGGGTATTGATGAGGGAGAGATAGGAGATTGGAGGAGAGTCTAATAGAAAATTTAAATTAGGGATTGAATCGAAGTTAATAGAATAAGCGATATCAGATTTGATAGTTTCCATGTAAGTACCTGAAATTCTTCGTGTGCCTTGATTATAGTTTTTTGAGCGAAGTAAAACTTTTGAATCTCTTACTAATTAACACTTGCATTTAGAAATGAGTCAATTATGTATACTATATTTTAGCATTTAGGAAAAAAATAAAAAAATGGGAGAAACTCTTCTATTTTTTTTTTCTACGCTTTATTCTCGTTAGGGATTGTGATAATGTATCACTTCAAAGTTTATATTTGATGAGGTTAATTATTTTCCATAGATACCATGCTTAGTTGTTACATATTAAGATCCTCATTTCGTACATAGATATGAAACGTACCAAAGGTATCCATTGTTTAGGCTTTAAATCGTATATTTGACTAGGTCATATAAGTTATATGAATTTTATTATATCAGTTGTTGTAACTATTCCAATAAAATGAACATTCCTTCTACAGTATTTACCAAACAAAAAAAAAATATCTTCCATATAGTAGCTTTTGTTCATGATATGGTTTAAATCATGAATCTCTAAGGGTATGTGCAGGATCATAACGGAAAAAATAGGCCCTTAAGTGGCAAAAAATTCAAAAAAATTAGAGTTAGCAAACTTGACATAAAATTTTGAATAAGTTATCTATATTATTTCAAAAATATGTAAGAATAGAATCTATAGAAAATTTAATGTAGTTTATAAACTACTAGGGTTTTTTTTTTTTTAAGAATCTATTTGGTGAAAATTTGAAATTTCAATGCAATAGTACTTAAAATTTCAGGAAAAAAGAAGAAGAGGTGTCCGTTTGACCACCCCACTACAATAAAATGATAATATTTTTTTATAATATTTTAGAAATAAGTAGAGGACCCATGTCCAAATGTGATGAATATTTTTTTGTAATTATTTTTCAAGTAAATAATTATATGATTTTTTTATTACAACTTAAAAAAAAAAAAAAACTTGTATGTCTAACCACCTTAACTTGGTCTAAACTTCATGAAATTTATTTTTTATTTTTTTAATCCTATAGTATGTAAAGCATAGAATGTGATGCATGTTTTGGATTCAAAAAATGTGATACCATTTAAAAGTTATAAATTATTTTCAATCAACCTATCAATCAGGACTTTATTTGTAATTCAAATAGAAAATTAATAATAATTATCTATTAAATTCAAAGTAAAGCATAATTTATATTGGTGGAAATTTGAGAATCTCCTTTAAAAACCCTTTTCATTTCATCAATTTTGGGTAAAGAAAAAGTCGTCAGCCACATATCCTACAAATACCCATAATATTGCCACTTTTTGGCCCATCATGATCCTGCACATACCCCTAAATCATAGTAATTGATAATTTTATTTCCTTGTGTGCAAGGTTTTTTTTCTTTCTTTCCTTTTAAAGGCACAATGATACCATCTAGATTGGCTAATAAAAAAATTGATAGTTTGAGCATTTTTAATTTTTAGGCATAGCTTGAGCTAATGAGTTAAAACATAGAAACTACATTGGTGTGCTATGAAATGAATATAAACTATTAAAAAAATACTATGAATTGATATATATCCTTTCAGCTACGTGTATGATATTTTCACATTTGTTAAGAACTTCCTTTAACTTATTTTTTGTAGCATTGGTTGATGTTTTTATTATTGTAGTTGATTATGTGATTGAAATCCCAATTAGTTTTAGAGGATAATATGGTCTTTTTATCATGTCTCCAAAGCATTTTAGTGATTGCACAAATGATTTAAATCTTGTTCATAATCTCGATGTATTTGGAGTTTATTTATTTGATTTATAGATGAAATTTTATCTTGCATTATCATGACTGACAAATTTTGGGTTGAATCTATGGTTAACTATCAATCTACACAACTTTAGTATATTTGTGATAGTCTATTATGGTTATTTAATATTCATCAATCTTAATCTAATATACATAGACAAATCAGTTTATTTATTTTCTATTACTTTTTAGTTTCTTATCTAGGTTTTCAGTAAAATTTTGTTATCATTTTAAAAGGGTAAATGTCAATAATAATTTTTTTTCTGAGAAATCTGCACCCTACAATATTAGTTAGAAATTAAATAAGGTTTATATAAGATGAGAATTCAAGTTGATTTTCTTTCAAAGGTATTATGTAAAATAGAATCATTATTTTCTCTCTTTTGGTATTAATTTGTCTTTGTTACAAGTTGAATACTCATTTGATTATTTGGTTGGAAGACTTGGGTTTTAGTTCAATGTATATTAATTCTTGTATTGTCTTTTTGTATGAAAACATAATATTCACCAAAACTACATTTGCACGAAAGTTATTCCTATTCATTCAAATGATTTATTTATTTATTTTATATTAAGTTTTATGTATAATTGGCTATATCTTTTTTATAAATGATGAAGGGGATTATTTTTCTTGTACATATATTTCAATGCAAAATACAATAAGTACATTTCTAGAACTATTGATTTTCTTCTCTTTTTTTCGTAAGTCACCTGTGATAAAATAGAAATATGATATCACCAATAGAAATACTAATTTTTTGATTGTGAGTTAGAGATATTTTGGTTTCATCCATATTTATTTATATCAATGTTAACAAGCTCAACCTTTTATTTATTTATTTTCATTCTTGGGAAGCTTGAATTTTCAAAAATAGGTAGAAAAATAGTGTGCTAAGTTGCAAAAAAAACTGCTCACACATGATTCAAAATTATGCTTAAAAATTTATCAGTTTTATTCCTCATTCTTTCCCTTTCCAAAAAAATATTAAACTTTTCAAAAATAGAGTGAAAGTTATGGGTGTTTTAGTATTGACTATTTCGCTGCGATCAACAAGTTGAAAGTTGTTAGCTAAATTTTAGGATCAAAATTATTAGCAATGTTTATTTCATATTTTGACCATTTTAGTACATTGCATGTGTTGTCAAAAGTGTTGGTAGACTAGTCATTTTGTTATGAGTTGAAGTGAAACCAAGTTTATTGAACTATGATTCCTCTACACTACGCGTACGTAGGCAAGGCCATCATAGATGAGCCCCCGAGGAATTAGGTATGGCCCCTTACATTCCCCTACACTTGTTTGAAAACAAACCTCTGTGTGAGTTAGTTTTAATTTTTAGGTTGAAATTTTTGTATTTGTATTATGTCCTGAGTTGAGTTTGTGTTGGTTAGTTTTGGGCATTATAAAAAAATATTTTGAGAAGAATAAGTAGGTTCATTTAAACCCCATTTCTCTCTTTCTATTTATAGTAGTGAAAATTTCCAAATTTAATATAAAACATTATGTGTTTGAACTAAAACCTATTTTTTGTTATTTTAGATGATAAGAAACAAAGTAAAAAGAAGCAATATAATTTTAGAAGAAATATTGTTTTTCAAAAAGAACAAGTCTCTTTATGAAGGACATTGATGTAATTGAGAGTGGTTCTAAAAGTACTTGTGTTGAAGTAGAAGAAATTATATTCATGGTTGATGGTGTATGTTCAACTAAAAAATAAAAGGATAAATTTGATAATAATTTTGATAAGTACTAGTAAGTTGAAGAAAATGAAGTAGATATTGGAGAGGAACTACTTTGTGCTCTAAAAGAGAAAAAGAGACTAAACAAGGAAGCCTTGAAAGATTTTGAAACAATCAAGGATTTAGACCAACTTATAATTAGCCTAAAAATTCAACTTGAAGAGAGTAAATGAATTGAATATGTGATAAAAAAAGGAGTTCAAAGCCAAAGAGAATATTTTCAATGTTTAGAGGCAAAAAATGTGATTTTAAAGGAGAAGCTAGAAATGTATGACAAAAGAAAGTTGGAAAATCTGTTGGGAAAATAAAAGAGATATAAAGACATGACTGGCTCATGGTATGACGTTGGCTAAAACTAAAAAAATCATAATATTTGAAAGGAATATGTTGTGAAACATAATCAAGTTGACACACATGCTGATTAAAATTGTCTTAGCAACAATCTTAATGCAAATAGGTCATCAAAAATAAAAAAAAAAAGATTGAAAAGTTCAACTCTTCCAAGGAGTGGATCATTAAGGATTAACTCTTACTTTTTTGGTTATTCTTTTTATTGTAACTAGTATGGTCACAAAACTAATGATTTTAAGATTATCCTTAGAAGAAGATCAAATTTCATTGGTAGAATTCCTTTCATGATGTTGTGAAATTGAAGGTGCTACAATTGAAATAACTTTGGTCACATAGCCAAGTATTATGGACCTATTCATGATGGACAAAAGAAAAGGGTTAGTTATCATTTCATGATGAAGATGAACCTTATAAACCTTGATAAGGAGGAGGTTAAACCAAAATTAGTTTGGAGGAATAATAAAATGTCACTAAAACTGAAAAATTAATGTTTGTGCAAGCGGTCTTGCATGCTAAGAAAAAATATTTTTGGATTGTAGATAGTGGTTGTTCAAACCACATGTAGGTGATAAAATAAAATTAACAAAGTTTGAAGACCATGATAGAGGGTTTGTCAAGTTTGGATACAATACTGCCATCCAAATCAAAGGTAAAGGTACATTGCT
Organism: Sequoia sempervirens; assembly: GCA_007258455.2. Lineage (NCBI taxonomy): Eukaryota > Viridiplantae > Streptophyta > Pinopsida > Cupressales > Cupressaceae > Sequoia > Sequoia sempervirens. Next base: position 421,682,274 of record VDFB02271358.1, on the reverse strand, counting down.
TTTAGATGGAAATATACCTATTCATGATGTCTATTTTGTTGAAGTTCTTCAACACAATCTTTTCAGTGTGATTCAGATTTGTGATAGTGGATATAATTTTTTTTTTTAATGATAAATGATGTGAAATAAAGAATAAATCAGAAAAATGAGTGGCTAAAGGTTTAAGGACAAGAGGCAATGTGTATAGTCTCACAAGGACTAAAAATAAAGATGGATATGCAAGCATTTCTTTTATGCGACAAGTGAAATAAAGTGGGTTGTGGAATAGAAGGTTCAAAAATCTAAACTTTTATAATCTAATCAAAGTTAGTAAAAATCAAAATGTAAGTGTGGTGTCAAAAAAATTAATATTTTTCACACTTGATTTGGATAATTGACATAAAATTGACTTAAGTGTATCATGGAGTTGTCTTGTAATATATTGTAAGCATTCAGATCATTCTAAGGTGTTTATTTGATTAAAAAATTCCTTAATTGGTCATTTGCAGAGGTTTTTTGAAGTGTTGTAACATACTTTTCTAGGATTTAATTACTTAATTAAGCTTCATGGGAATCTTCTTAATAAATATATTTAAATTTATAACTGATTTATGTGTTGTAAAGTGTTATAAAGCACTTTCACATTTATCTAGGTTGGTATTAATTAATTGTGGTTAATTGTAATTAATTAACTCCTTTAATTCAAATTTAAGCCTTAATTATAATACCTCTTAAAGATTTATCCCAAAACCCATGATTTCAATAATATAATATTTAATTGGAAAAATTTAGGTCATGGAGTATGGTACCAATACCCATTCACCCTATATGGAAAATGGGGCCTCCCTTAATAGGACCCCCTTTATTAGTTGATCTAAAATGGGTTTTTATTGCTCTTTTCATCCCTCAGGGTTAGGTCCTGGAAAACTAAGCCATGACCCATTGGATGTAGATGGAGAATGGGTCCTCCCTCCATGACACCCCCATTTTTAAATTTCATTTTGGTGGGAATTTAGTAATTTTTCTTTCCAAAAATTTTATTGGCCTTAACTATTTGAATTTTAGAGTTAATCTCTTAATTTAGTATAAATAAGTGGTTAATTCACATTGTTTCTCATAGCACTTTTATGAAGCATTGTAGAAATTAAAAGAGAGCATTATAGAGAATTTCAAGAGAATTCATAAGGAATTTCAAGGTATATTTCAAGATTCTATTGCAACAATTCAAGATCATATCATCATGGAAAGCATTTGATGCATTTATGCATGTTGTTGAGCTAAGAATTGGATGTAGCATTGAAGATCTACTTGCAAGCATTGTTCACATCATTTCTAGGGATACAAGATCTACATTCTTAATGGCCACTAAATTCTAGTCTGTAGATTTGTTTCACAAATCATCATCCAAGGTGATATCAATTACATATTTCATGTTTCATGCTTCAATTCATTTGTTTCATCCTTTTGTTTAATTACCTATAGTGGGTTTGACCAAGGAAAACCCCTATTCACTAAAAACCAACTATTTATTCCTCTTGAGTGTGTGATTGAAGATTTATAGGTTGTAGATCAAGTGGAAAAAGTTTGAAGAAAAATTGGAAAAGTTGTTATAGTTGCAAAAGTTGTCATTCAATGTGCAAATCAAGGATTTTACTTGACGCAAAATTATCTAGAGAATTCAAGAAGTTGATAACCAATAGTTTGAGAGTGAAGACATCAAGGAACATGAGCCTAATTTTAGTCTTAGAAACCTTAACAAGGACCCATTTTCTGCTGAAGGCGAATGACTCATTTGTAGCTTCAAAACAACAATTTTTTGACAAGGTACACAACTTTCTATGCTCTAAAAACTCCCCCCATAGTTTCCATAATAGTTAGGGACATTTAATGATTGTTATTTACATATTTTGGCTCTCATAATTACAAAAATTAGTATGTTTTGTGGAAAAAACTTAGTGGTTGATCATCTTGTTGATTCATTTTGGTGAACACTATTTCTCACCTAATCGAAGAGAAATTCCTAAAATCAATAAGCCTATAAGTATCATATGAAATGAATGTCAACATTAAAAGAAAAGTAAAATCAACTTAAAGATGAAAGAACACTCATCTACAAAACCTTTATAGTTAGTGCATATAGATTCATGTGGTCCTACAAGGACAATAACATTAAATGGGGAGAGATACTTCATGCTTTTCATTGATGACTATTTAAGGATGACTTGGGTGACATTTCATTGGAAAAAATCAGAGGCATTTGAAAGGTTTAATATATTTATGAATATCCAGTTGAGAAGGAATCATATTATATTTACTCAAATATTTGAGGTCTAATAATGGTGGAGAATACAACTCAAGATATTTTTTATATTATTGTGATCGACATGGTATTAAAATATAATTTGTGGCCTCAAGGACACCTCAACAAAATGGTGTTGCAAAAATAAAGAATAGTAAATTCAAGGAGATGGGTAGGATAATGCTTCAATTAAGGTTAAATACCAAAAACACTCCATGTGAACATTGGTATGGTAAGTCTACCAACGTGGGCTATTTTAGGATTTTTTGTAGCAAATTATTTATTAAGAGATGAATAAGGTTTGGGTAGTTTTAAATATAGATGTGATGAAGGAATATTCTTAGGATATTCTACACATAGAAAAGAATATAAGTTTTTCAATAAGAAACTCAAAAGAATAGTTGAAAGTACTAATGTAAAAGTTGATGAAAAAATGTAGCCTAGTACATAACAATTTGAAGATATTGAAGAAGAATTTAAATTTGAACAAGAGAAAGAGGTTCCAAAGAAATTAGAAACATCTAAAAAACCTATTGAAACTATGGAAAATAATCCTTTAAAATATTTTTAAATAAATCATCCTAAAGAGTAGATTATTGGGCATAAAAATGTAGGAGTGCAATAATAAGAAAACTTTTACAATGAAGTGACCAAGCCAATTTTTGTTTGTTATTAGAAATAAAGCCAAATAATTACAATGAGGAAAACGAGGATGAATGTTGGGTTAAGGTCATGGAGGAAGAAATAATCCAAATAGAGAAGAAAAATACATGGAAGTTAGATCCTAGGCATAAAGAAATAAAGAAAGTCTTGTTTCTAAAGGGTACTCTCAAGTTGAGTGTATTAACTTTGATGAGACCTTTGCACCTATAACAAGGCTAGAAGCCATAAGAATTTTTTTAGCATTATCTATTTACAAAAACTTTAAGGTATACCAAATGGAAGTTAAATTAAATTTTCTCAATGGATAACTTGAAGAAGAAGTCTATATAGAGCAACCTGAAGGGTTCCAATGTGAAGGAGATTATATTTATAGACTAAAAAAGATCTTGTATTGTTTGAAGAAAGCACCTAGAGCATGGTAATCTAGGCTATAAAAGTACTTGCATGATCAAAGATTCACTAAATGTTTAGTAGATCACAACTTATATTTTAAAACAAAAGGTGAGGACATTCTTTCTATTGTTGTGTATGTTGATGATATCATATTTGGTAGCAATGATGATGATATTTTTCAAGAATTTCCTAACATCATGAAATATGAATTTGAAATTTCCATGCTTGGAGAGTTGTATTTCTTCCTTCAATTGTAGGTCTCACAGCATGATAAAGGTATTTTCATCTCTCCAATTAAGTATTCAAAGGATAAGATTAAAATGTTTCAAATGGATGGATGCAGACCAGTCAATACTCCTATGGTAACTAGTTGCAAGTTGAGTAAGGTTGATTACTCACCTAATGTAGATAAAACCCTAATCGGATCTATGATAGGTAGCATATTGTATTTAAGAACCTATAGGCCTAATATCATTTAGGTAGTGTGTTTTGGTGGAAATATTTTAGTCCTCTCCTAAATAATCTCATGTGAGCGTAGCTAAGAGGTTTTTTATATATCTAAAAAGGCGCAATATATTATGGTTTATGGTATCCTAGAACTAATGATTTCACTTTACTTGAATACATTAATGCTAATTGGGTAGGGTGCATTGATGATAGGAAGAGTAATATTGGTGGAAAATTTTTCTTTGGAGGAAGGTTGGTTTCTTGGCATAGTAAGAAATAAGAGTTAGTTTCCTTGTCAAGAAAATAGGAAAAATATATTGCTACTACTTATTGTACACAAGTTCTTTAGATGGTTAAAGATCTTTAAGAAATAAAGGTATATGTTCCTACACCTGTGTCTATTTTGTGTGACAACACTATTTCAATAAACATCTTCAGGAACCTTGTTATTCACTCAAGAACTAAGCACATTGCAATCAAATACCATTTCATGAGAGTATTTTTTTTTCAAAATGAAGTTGTTTTGGATTATGTTTCTTCAAATAATGATGTCGTAGATATCTTTACCAATCCTTTAAGAAAGGACGTATTTGAGAAATTGAGGGACTGGTTGGGTGTTCTTTCTCTTACCTCTCTTCACTAGATTAGTGCTTTTCATCATGACTTCAAGGGGAGAATGATTGTCTCAAATTTGGAGGTAGTCCTTCATTTATTTAGTTTTTCTTGTAGTTGGTCATGTTTTTACTATGCTATTAGTCATTGTCAAGTGTGGAAATAATGTTACTCCTTTTGATAGTTTCATATGGGTCTTGAAAATTTTAGTAATCTTGTGTTTGGATAATGCTATGGATCTTGAAACTGTTATGATGCTTACATGGTGGTATTCCTTCTCAATGCCTTTTTTTTATTCATAATTGTTCATGTTTTGATGTTGTGATTTTGACAACATACAATTTTTTTCATGAATATTTACTACCTCATGGTTTGAAAGTGCTCTCACTCAAAGGTTGACAATAATATTAATTGAATATCCCAATATACAGTTTGTAGATCCTAGTCACAGTGATGTTTTTCCTTGAGAATCTTGTTGCAGGTGTATAGTGGCAATGTCAGTGTTGCATAGTGCTAGTTTTCCTTGAGGGAATCATGGTGCTTGGGTATGGTGTAGTATAGTGTAATGAAATTATTAATCAATATTACAATATAATCTAATGACTATCTTGGCCTTTTTGACAATGATATGCATCCAATTTTTTTCTAGTAAAACTCCTTCATACAAGTATGTTCAACTCTATTGATATGAATGTATGTAGAAAAAATTATTGTTCCTAACTTTAAATTGCGGTCTACCTATTTTTTAGGGGGAGCACATAGTCTTTCTCTTTGATGTCAAAAATGGGAGTGATAGAGTTGTGAGCAAGAGTTTTTCCATTAACGAAAAGGGGGAGTTTGTTGATGTTTTTTATTGATGTCAAAATGGTGTTCATGGTTCACATATCACTGAGTTTCTTGACCATTCAAAGTATTGCTTTAGGAAAAGGATCATTCAAAGAGTTACTTCATGATGTTGCATCAAAAAGTAATTATTGATCATTCATGTCAAAGGAAAAAAAGGAAATGGATTTTTTCATTGGTGTCAAAGGTAATGTTGATGCAACATACAAAGGTACTTCTTCTCATTCCTTCATTTCATAGTGTTGATGTAAACCTTCATACCTTAATTTAAAAATGGTGATGAAAAATGGTATCAAAGTTCAATGGTGATGCAAAAGGCATAGTTTTCCATTGTTTTCATATTTATGATAGGGTTACTTCATTACAAGAGAATCCAAAGTTGTTGCTTCATTTCAAAGTTGTCATTGTTGATCATTCAGAGGTATATAAGATGGTATTGTTCATTCACTTCATCTTTATGCCAAGGTGATGGTTGATTTGCATGGCAAAGAAAAGTGGTGGTTAATATTCATGAAAAATAGTTTGTTGGTCATTCAGATATTGGTATTTGATATGAGATTTATGGAGGGTGAATCTATGGTGGCAATCCCTTTTTAGGGTTTTAGTTGTAAAGATCTCTACATCTTATAACCTTAAACACTAAGTTCTATACCCTAAGAACATTTAAAACCTAGTATTTATATCTTATGTAGGTCATCAATAAAGAATTCACTTTATGTTATATTTGTGTGTTGACCTGCTATAACAGTGGATACATAGTTAAATGATAACTTGAGGGGTTAAGCCCATTATCAACCAATCCCTACTTTTATGTGAAATCGACAAGTCAGGTTAAGAACTTATATTTTACCAGTTATTGTAAGATCAATCGTCGATATTTGATTAATGAGATGGTGGGCTTCAAAGATCAAGGGTCCTCTTTAAACTTCAAAAGGGTTATTTCCCAATGCTTTCTTTTTGAGATTCTTATGGATGTCTTTGACCTAGTTTGGTTTTGTATCTATTTTGTAGAAATGATGGGTTAAGGACTATTTATGCCTCTATATGGTAATAATATTGAATTGTATTCTCTTTGCATAAATAAGTATGTTATGGCAGGTGATAAGATTTTTCTTTGAAGAAGGAATAGTGAGTATACTCATTTAGCAGTGCTTTGAATGAGCAGATATCCATGTGATTGAAGTCATTTGTGTTAATGGGTTTTTTTTCACTTTCTCAACATAGATAGCAGACAAGTATGCTATCTCTCTTGATAGGAAATTTTTTTCAACTAAGTTTTAGAAAATTACCCCAAGGTCTCTCAGGTGTTAGGTCATGACTTGAAAAAACAACTAATTTGATTGATGTGATTTGTTGGTAATCACAAAGGAAATTTATTGTTTGCTAAACTTTGAGGGAATTGTGTTTGCAAATGGAATTTATGAATTTTTAAAATGGAGGAATAGTTGCTGCAAGTTCAAAACAACAAGCTAAAACTCTATCTTTGCCATTATATTTGGCTTAAAAATGATGTTGAAACTTTTCTTTCACTTCAATTTTAAAGAAATTTCAAGAGGGAAAAAGGTTAAAAGATTCCTAGACCTACAACTAATGTTGAATATTAACAATGGAGGATGCTATAGTGGATAGACTTCCTAAAAATAAGTTCCACTTAACCAAGGAAAGCCCATAGTGTCATGAGAATAGTGCAATATTCCAAGGTTTGGAGATTTTCAAACCATTCATTCACCATTAAAGCATGAATAATAGTTGAACTTAAGTGCATAAATGTAAATGATGCTTAGACCAACTTTCCATAGCAATTTATCAGCAATAAACAACAAAAAGTATGAGCCAAGAAGAAATCAAACACCATACCATTCTTCATCATTAAAGAACAACATGAAATACTAACTGAAAGTAACTTAAGCATAAAATAGCAAAGCTGAAATCTAATATTTGGAGATTGAATCATGCACACATGGAGAAGAAAACATAAGGAACCATTAAAACAATGCTTTTCTCATTAACTTTTTGCAACATTCCTTTACACCACAACTCATCACTCTCTTTGAAAATGAGAGGATGCCCTTATTAGTAGTTTTCAAAGAGTGAAATGAATGGAATAGATTAATTTACATTGTGTGGCTGAGATTCATTTTACATTAGGGTTTCACCTACCCCTAAATATATGAAAATATAAAAATAGACTATTTTTCCTTTCCCTATTTTGTCCTATAGTCTATTTAATTTTGTAACCACTTTTATCTTTTACCTTCCTTTTTAACCTTTACATCTACTTCAACAAGTATTCATCATCAATCATGGGATTTCCGGCCTCTCCATGCATGGTTGCATACTAGACAAACTTTCCAATCATGTATATGAGCTTATCATCCTTAGATAACTTGGACTTGAGGATCTAGAAGGCTATCTTCTTAACATTTTATGTGATTTTCTCATAGTGGTTGGTACAATTAGGAATATCATTTATGATCTATTTTGACCAATTGAAATCCCTTGCAATAAAATCCATGAAATTTGGTGACAACACTTCTCTAGCCCCTTGTTCCATCTTCTTATGAAACAATGGGCTGATTTTCTCTAGATCTACTTCCAAAGTAGGCATTTCATAGTCTATCATCTTCTTTATATACTCCTCATTGTCCATCTAGTGCTCCATGCTCCATTCTTGATCAAGCTTCAATTCGTGCAAGGAGTTCTCTAGAATCTCTTTCCTATAACTAAAATTCATTTACCATGTCTCTACTAGCCAATGATCTTCTTTTGGAAGCTCCATATCCTTTTTTTATGTTGCCTTAGAGAGCTTAGGGATGCTCTCAAGCTTAGGCTAGGTGATCCTATATAGCTCAAAGAACTCATTGTATGTACTTATCATATCCCTCGCATCCTTATATAATTGTTGGAATCTGTTATATACCCTGACTACATAGTGGATGCCCATATCACCATTATACATCACTCTATTGAACTTTTCTTTAGTGGACTTCATCCAATTCATCATCTTTTCCATCTTACTAATCTCCTCCTTTGAGAGTATGGAAAGCATCAATGATTCTATGAGAGTCTCCTCTTCTATTGATGTCCACTATTAGACATAGGTAGTGAGATCTACCACCTGTGCTTTCAACTCTTCCTTAGTGGATTGATCCTTGTTCATTTGGTGTATTATGGTGGAAACATACCCTTGGATATCATCCATATTTTAATTGTGGTTTTTGGAGCCTAGGTTGATTATGGATAATTGGTAATCATCCCCCTTATAGTTCATGTACCTTTACCACCTACTAGGGTGGAAACTTGTAGCAAATAAGACCTAGAAGCATCAACTATAATGTATGAATTTATTTAAGGATTCTTCTCCTTTTAGGTCCTTGTTTGAACTCTATCCAAAATTGCTTCTAATCTCACCTTGCGGTCAACAACCACATGAGACTTCTTCTTTAGTTGTTTCTCTAGCCAGATACGAACCTCTATTTGACCTTTTGGTGATTCATGATTACCTTCCTCTTTTTTAACCTTCTGAAGCTCGTCCTCCTCATCACTAGGAGATTCTTCATCCTATTTTTCTTCCTTATTTAGTTCCTCTACTAGTTTGGCTTTCCCATTGAATAATTGAAAAATTAATGTTTTTATGGTTTACGACATAAAATGCCACCTCTCCCACTAATATTCAACGATATCGTAGATATCTCACCCTAAGAGTGGAATAGAGGTAAGAGATCTAATAATAAGATATATTAGGGTATGATTTTAGATTAGAAGATGTGTTCACCACCAAGTTTAAACTTGTAAAAGATCAATGCTTTATTAAATGACTTTGAAATGCAAACAAAGTAGAACGGAAAAATGTAAAATAGAAAGTGTGCACTTGGAAACTTGTTGGAGATGGAATAGAGATTTGAAATCTTGAAATTACTACTATTTAGTCCTAGTGGCACTCATTCGCTATTCTGGGTGAATCAGTCCCATTTTGGAAAACTATTCTAGAGCAAGTTGTAGCCAAAAAGGTATCTAAATCTGTAAATATCTCTAGAAAACACCTATAGTGGAACTCATTCACCACTAGTGGTGAATGACTCTAGTTTGGATTTTATAGAAATTCAAAGTTCTAATCTACACCTCTCAGTCTCCTCCTTTGGCTTCACCGGGTTCTTGGATCCAAAACTCTAATTTTGGGGCTGCAAATGACCTTTTAATTGTCCTTTACAAAGGGGAGACAACTCTAAAAAGCTTGCAACCTAATCCTCAATGATCTTGAGGTCTTCAAAGAACCTAAATTTTCAATCACACAAAGAAAGAGAGAAAATAGTGTCGATTGTTAGGGAATAGGGGTTTTCCTTGGTCAAACATATTTTTGGTAATTAAACCAAATGATGAAATAAGATAATGAAGCATCAACATGAAATAATGCAATTTGAACCTTTCCATGATGATGGATCTTGAATTGTTGCAACAATTGATAAATAATTCTACCCTTGAATGCTCTTGAAGACACATGAATGCTCTTGTGAACTCAATTTTCTATTAAGAATGCTCTCACAAAAGCCTTAGGTTATCTCTTGAATTCTTAGATGAAAATCAGTGAAAGAACTTTCTATTTATATTTAATTAGGCAAGAATTCCTAAAATTACAACACTACAAATAGACATCAAATCTAAGAGAATTAAATTCCACCAACATTTCAAATTAAATTTGATTTTGGGCCACACAAGACTCATTTACCAAAGATGGTGAATGAGTCCCATCTGTAATAATATATGGGAACAAAAATGAAAAGTTCTTTGGAAGGTGTAAAAAAAGGTTTGGGACCCAAAAAGATAGATGGGAATCATTTTCCTGAAGTGGCGAATGAGTCCCAGACACTAAATATGGGCCACACAATCTAGGAAAAATTTAATTATGATTGGTTTCTTATTTTTTTTAGGATTATCTTTGAAAAGATGCAATAAATGAGGCTTGTGGATGAAAAATAGGGACATTTAAAGCATAAGAAACCCCAATTATTAATGACAATCCTAAAGAAATGTGAAAGTGTGTTACAAGACTTTAGAATACTTCAAATAAGGCATGATTAATGTTTATTTTCATTAAAATTATATTTATTATGCTTAGTTAATTGATAAAACCCTAGAAAAGTGTGAAAGTGTGTTACAACACTTTAGCAAGGAATATTTAAATTCCATTAGTTCACAAAGTCCAAAGACCTAATGTGAATGTGGTATCCACATTATAAAACTTAATCAAGTTAACATAAGCCAAAATACACAAGAATGACCCAAACAAGTGTTAAAATGTCAAGGGACTCATTTTTCTACACTACATTTTACCCCATATTAGTGAGAGGATGCACTTGCTTTAAACTCACACTAAAGTAGGCATTTAAGAGGGGTCCAAGTGTACCAATGTAGATGGTATAGGATAACAAAGATCAAGGAAGTGGTCAAGCCCCCACGATCTAAGATCCTAAGTCCAACCCACATAAGCACAAAAGGACACACACCAGGTGTATGATATGTAGCAAAACAAGATATGTGATCATGAAATGTCAATAACTAGAAGAGAGAAGAACAAAAATAAGAAAAAATAAAAAGGTGGATCAAGCTTTGACCATTTGTCTAACACAATGTGGATCAAATATTAGGTTGTTTTTCCCTAAAAAAAATACTCACTTTGAGGCAATGGAACTCCTAGTTATTCGCCGAGTGAGAAGTACTAAAAGGTGAGAAACATATGCTCAAGGTTGGTATGTACTCACACACACATAAGTGGCTATGTGGAAAGTCATTCCTTGGATTAGACTTCCTTCTCAAACCATACCAAAGTTATACCCCCTAATGAATTTAATAAGGCTCCACACAAAAATGATCTTCGAGCTTCATGAGACAAGCAAAAATTCATATGATTGGTCCTCATGAAAAAAAAAGATGGCTCCATAGGCATGAAAATTGTGTTATGAAAGGTGGCTATATAACTATAAATTTTGCAAATTCATAATAGTGTAAGATGTGTTCAAAGTGATTTTTCTTAATTCATGCAAGGTCTCTTCATATAGAACATTGTTCCTAATGTTTCCAAGAGAGGAAAATTCAAAGAAATATCACGCTCTTAGAGGAAATCAAGCCCAATGACACCACCAAGAAAAGGATGCATCACAAGAAGAAGGAAAATCACATAATGAAACATGAGTGTCGATGTATGCACCAACTTTAATGTGATTGCTAACACCATTAAGTTGTGAGAAATTTCTTTAAAGTAGAAGAAGACATGAGAGCTTATTTGGAAAGCCCTATGCCAAGTCAAATGTTTCTGAATAGAACTACATTATGAATGAGTATGTCACATATGAGCCAACTTAAGGCATGTCATCCATATCCCAAGCTTGGTCTTATATGTTCATGAAAGGTGATCAACTAGCTAAAAGAGGCAATGATAGGTGACATATGAGTACAAGGCTAACTAACCCCTTGCTCCCACTTAGTGGAAGACAAGGATGAGCCAAATAGGATGAAAATAAGTATTAGTTAGAGGAACTAGGTGCTTCCTCACAATGGAGAGCACCATAATCCCTAAGATGTTGAATTTCATTAGTAGAATGACCATGAACTCCATGATATGCACAAAATGAAATCTAATAGTAAATTTTATTTTGCATTCTTGGAGGAATTTTACCAAGATACTCTCTTGGAGAATAGAAGATGTCCCTTTTTTTTTTGCTAAAGATATCTCTTGCTTAGTACAGGATGTCATACTTATGCAAGACTCTGTAGATTACGAGATTTTGTTCTCTCCTTTAGAGGATGGTGTAAAATCTAAAAAATTCAAATCATTAGTGTTTTGCATGATTAAATTGACATTAAGTGAAGATTTCTTTGTTTGTTTCATTTCCTGAAAAGGATAACAATCAAGACTAGTAGTGTTTATCAGTTCGAGATGCACTATTGTTAAAGTCAGCTTAGAAGGATTTTTTGTAATATTTTTGATATTGAGTGAAGGATTCTTTCTTTCTTTCAAGGGACAATAACCAACACCACTAGTCTTTTGTTGCATGTGAGGCTCTATAGGGACATAAATACCTTGGTCTTTAGCACCATATCCTTTTCCACTATAACCAAGTTGCTTCATGAGCTCATAACCTCTTCCATAAATATTTTTCATTTCTTTTGGGTTTGGTGGTTTTTGATAGTCATCTTCGTCAAATTTTGTTGTGTAATTTGCTTCTTCAAAAGTGGTTGAAGTGGATGCTTTTGAAGGGTATTCAAAATTTTGTGTTGAAATTACCTCTTTTTATTTTCCCTTTTTAGAGTCTTTGTTTGTGATCTTGGATTCTCCCATGAATGTATGTTTGAAATCTAAGGAACCCCAATAATCTTCTAATAGCTTCATGATTTATTCGATATATTGTTCTTTATCTTTTTGTTGGTTGGATTCCACTTTTGTAATTGGTGTTAATGTTTTAAAAGGATTTTCCTTGCTTTTATCAATGTTTAAACAACTATCTAGGTTAGGGTTAGATTTGAGTGTGTACACTTTGTTGTTGTAGACATACTTCATTATACAATAAAGAGTAGAAGGCATGCCATTCATTGCATTAATCCACAGTTGTCCTAAAAGGACGCTATATGAAAGATCATTAGGAATAACATTGATCAGTGTTTTTAATGTTGCATTTCTAGTTGTAATAGGAAAAATGATCACACCGAGCTATTTTTTTCCTACATTTTAAAATCCTTTAATATATAAAGACTAAGGTTCAATTTTTTATTTATCCACACAAAGCCTATCCAAAAGATTTATGCTACACACATTAAGAGTAGAGCTATTGTTGATAAGGGTTCGATTTATGCCAGTGTTATTGTTGTGAGATAATATTATGAAAGCTTCATTTTTTTTACACTTCCAAATGGGAGAGCTCGCTTTGGTGGAAAAAAAATTTCAGCATTTATTTCATGGATCATGGATGCTATGTCATTTGGTTGTGCATTAGAAGGGATAGAGGCTTACTACAAGATTTTTTGAAGCATACTATGATAATTAGGTGAATTCTAAATTAGGTTACATAGGGATATCTTTGCAATAGTATTCTTATGTTATTCAAGAAGATCATACTCCTTTCCACTAGTCAAAGGATAATGAGGAGGACCAGGTAAGATAGGATTAAGCAAGGGGAGGGATGTTGTAGGTATTTTTATTGGTTTTGAATTTTTTCTAGTGTTATATGCATGAGAAATGGTATTATGAGTTGAGTACTATGACACAATATTCTTAGGTGGGTAAATGATAACTTTAGGTTTGTTTTGAGTTTGTTTTTTGTGTGAAAGTGGTAAAGAATTAGAGGGATCTTCAGATGTCCAATGGGATATGTAAGAGGTCCATTAATTGAATGGGATCTAATAGACACTTGTGAATTAATAACCTTAGTGGTCTTGTTCTGATGTATTTCTAATAAAGGGAAATCTAGAATCACCTTTTTGTCATCACCTAAGGAAGCCACTTTACTATCATTGTCATTTTCCCGCAACATGATATTCTCCCTAGGAGGATTTTTTTTAGGAGAACTACAAACCAAATGTTCGTGACATTCAATGATTGGTTCTTCTAAAATGACATCATCACAAGTCTAGGGGAATTGATCAATGGCTTTTTTCTCATCATTGTCAATGATGGTGTTTCCTTGTTCAATAATGTTTTCTCTAGGGGAAGAGACAAAATTGAGATTTCCATGAATATCATAAATTTTTATTTTATAACATCCAATAATATTCTTCACCACTAGGGGAGATACAAAGAGAGGAACAAGTGTGCTTGTAAATATTGTCCAAATTTTCACTCCTTTGTCCCATACTGTCTTCCAAAATAGAATAGGTAGGGGAAGGATCATAAAGAGGGTTGTAATAGATCTTAAAGTTTGGATTATCTAACACCAAAATATCCTAATCATCATCACAAGAGGAGAGGATGTTGGGAGATGAATGTAGCTAGATTTTAATGGTCTTATTTTGTCTTATGTTATCATCATGATTACTTATTGCTATGTCCTCTTGTTTAGTAATGTCTTGTCTAATAGGAGAGGTAAGAGGAGAGAAACAACTTAGATTCTCAAAATTCTCATCAATTGGTTCTTCTAACACTATAATATCTTCTTCACAAGTAGGAGTGATATTAGGAGAAGAAAAAATGGGATTTTTATGATTACCCAAGGTTTCTTTCACTAGAGTAACCTCACTCTTAGAAGGTATACTAGGAGAGGGATCAATGACAAAAAATAAGAGGTGGGGAAGGACCTCATATTCATATGCACTTAAGAAAAATTTCTTACAAAATTCAACAAGATTAAAAAATAGAACATGAAGTATGATAACAATAGATTTTTGCAATGAAAACATGATGTAATGATTGTTCTACAAGCTTTGAAATGAAAGAATGATCATGCAAACATGCAAAAGAGTAATGCAACTTTTTTAGATTTTGAAAATGGTAATTGACTAATTATGCTATGTAACAATGTAAAAATGAAAATTTGAAATTTGAAATGTATGAAATTATCCAAATTGAGCTAGATCTAATGAAATGCATGTAATAAAAACTCAACCAACTAAAATAGATAGTTAATGGCAGAAAAAAAAGTGTAAAAAAAGGGGTTCTAATGTTGAAAGAGGTTGTTTAATATTTTTTCTAGGACTAATTCGCCCAAGGTGGTGATGAGTACGAGTAGAGATTTTTTCAAAAAAAAAAAAAAATTCCAATGTATTTTTATGTATTTTTATGTTGTATGATTTGTAACCTAAGTGCAAATGTACTTTTCATATGATTTTCAATTATTCAAAATGAAAAATGCAACCTATATGCACTTTCACTAATGAAAAAATTTAGAAATCCTAGATTCCAATTAACTAATTCAAACCATAATGCAAAGTCAATGTAAGATAGATCTAGGGTGATAATGGACTCCAAATCAGAAAAGAAGGTATTCTATATGTAGGTTCACCAAAATGATTAGTTGAAACATGGATGTTTCTATGGTTTAAGACATAGCAAATCACCTTTCTCCAACTAATATGTAAGGATGTTGACGAGTCTACAATATGGTCTAATTTTGGCTATAATTTATGATTGAGTTGCTAAAGTTATCATGGACCTTGATGTTAAGTTTTAATACTTTTATCATATTTCCTCACTCTATAGACATTGGGCCTAATCCTATTTCTTCAAACTTTTAATGATATTGGCATGTTATATGGATTATCTATATTAATCTTTCATGTAGTTAATGAATGCTATTTAAAGTAGTTATAGGTATGCAATTATTGTGTGTACTAACCTTGTAATGCAGATATAACTTGAGGATACTAAATTGAGAAAGGCACCGCTTGCTAGGAATGCACCATAACGTCCAACAAGGGAATCATTAAAAGGTCAAAGAGGTCGACGGTACGAGATTCATCATGCAAACCAAATGTAGATTCCTTGGAGTGGTCTTTATTGTTGTTGAGAAAATGTGTGCATTACTACAATGCTAAATTTGCATGTGGACATGCATGTCTGACCAAATTCCTTGCATGCATAATCGTTGCCCCACTTTCTCTATTTTCCCTAAATGGCATCCTCTAAATTCATGGATTTGACTACATTGTTTAGTTGATAGTATAAATAAGGACTAGATGCTCCTTCTCTTAAGGTTGCACGATCAGACATTGTACTTGCATTCTTAAGTTTTTCGCAATACAATTATGTTGCTCTTTTGTACTCATAATTTATAGTGAATAAAATGAAGTTCTAAGTTTGAGCATCTGAGTTCTCATTATTTTTAGAGGATACTTATCCAAGGGGACCCACTTGGTGATTAATCCATCCTTTAGTTTAGTATTACTTTATGTTTAGTAACTAGTTAAGAATCTAGAACTGACTATTCCTACAACCACTAGAATTCCATTATGTGATTGTTCCTACAGCCAAAGAAAATAGAGTAGTGTCCTATTTGTTTGCTCATATTTTCATTCATATTATGAATTTTAGCTTAATGTAGTTTTTTATTGATGATTGGCATTTATGTTATTCCTTCCTAAGCATTTTACTTTCAGCATTATGTGTTCTTTAGCTCTAGAATGAAAATGGTTACTTTGGGTTCCTAGTGCACATACTTTGCTGAACCATTTCAAGTTCACTAGTTTGACAAGTTAAATGCAAGTTCATGATAATTGAAATAGCTATTCAAGTTAGATTTCCAATCTTTGAATCATGCATGTAGAGGCTTAGTTGCTTAATCATTGTAGGAGGCCAACATTTTTGGCACCGTTGCTAGGGATGGTGTCAAACTAGGAAGTTCTTTGGAGTCATACATAATTTTCTTGTTGTAGTATTTCTAAAGTTGCTCTTAGTGTACCCCTCATTTATGAAGTAATGACCCCCCCTATTATTTACCAATTCTTTGTGTGAGCTAGTTGATAGAGAGTTGATACCACATGCATAGAGGAAGAAGAAAATATGCTTATGGGAGATTCCTTCCTAAAAATCCTTATTCATTCCTACTAGAAGAGATTCCAAATCTACTAACGAATTAAGAAGAAGAGACACACCCCTTTTCTAATGTATTTCCTGATCTCACTAGTTTTGAAACTTCCATCGAAGACCAAAATCAATTTGAGAGTCCCTTTGCTAGGGAAATCCATCAAGCATACATGGGTGATGGAAATAGAAATAGACCTAACCAACCAACTTTTCCTTTCCCCATTTCCCATCAGAATGAAGTTGAAAATCTCAAAAATATCCCTACTTCAGTGCTTCTAAGTTTTATGGACTTGTTACAAAAGACCCTAATACCTTCTTGTTCGAGTTTGATATAGTCTGTAGGAGTTATGACTATACCACTAATTCCCATAGGCTTAATATATTTCCTACCACTCTAAAAGAAGCTACATTAAAATGGTTCATGAGCCTAGGAAGAGATACTGTGGAAAATTGGGAGGAAATGAAGATAAATTTCCTTGAGAAATACAAGGAATATTACAGGGGCACTGACATGAGAGGAGATGACATTTTCAGGATGCAACAAATGGAGGATGAGAGTCTAGAGGATTAAATTTCAAGGTTTTTGTTCTACTTATAGAAATCTCCAAACCATACCCTCAATGAAGAATCAAAAAAGCTACATTTCTTAAGAGGAATCAATGAGATTTGCACTAATGCCTTAGACCTAGTGGCAGGAGCCAATATCACCCAAGTTCCTTCAGAGAACATCAAGAAAATATGCTAGAACTACTCTAGGGTAATTTCAAAAAAAGGGAGAGCTTACTAATTGACAAGGGAGAAAACTCGAGACACAAAATAACACTCACAAAATAGAGAAAAGTATTTTAGTCAAAAAAATATGGAACTCTTACATGCAGAGGATCTCAAATACTCGAGCTCTGTCATACATGCAAATTATAGACTTATAGAAAATTACCCAGATTCCCATTTCACAGCATGCAAAATTCTTTCCCCAAAAAGTTATCCAAAAATCAGAAAGTAGCCCATAAATAGCCCCTTTTCGGCTTGGAGCCAAAAACAACATTCGAGTTATGAGTTTTGGATGTTTGGCGCCAAAAATTACAATTTGAAATTCAAATTTAAATTCACATTCGAAATTAGCACATTTCTAAAATATGCACCAAATTCTGGAAGCCATAACTTTTAATCCGACCGTTGGATCCTCAATGATAATACCTTTTCAGAAATCTCTCGAAAAGATGATTTTATGTAGTTTCCACAAATTTTCAGGCCCATCTAGGATTGTTTAGTGCCTCAAACTAAGCTTGGAAGGTTTTTCAGGGAAAAAAGCAGAAACTGGAACTTGAATAACTTTCAAACCGTGAATGATCTTGACCTGATTCTTTCACCAAAGTGTTTATTTTTTTCGTCTTGAACCTTCCCAGAAATTTTTGTCTTCCCACACCTTCAAATTTACACCTGCTAAAAATAGCTGTTGAGCAGAAAAAGTAGAAAAATAGTTCTGAAAGTTGGAAACTCTTATTCGACGAAAAGGGTATCTAGAAATGCAAAAACATCTACAAAAGAAAACAACAGGAACAATAATGGAAATCATCTTTTTGGGTGATGCAAGATTTCCCTCACACCACTAGATGCTCTTGCATCAGACACCCAGGGTAATTTGAGAAGTGACCCTGTCACGTCTCAAATGATTGAGGAAAACCCAAATGGTCAACCTTTGCTTTAAACAACTAGGATGAATCTTCCACAAGCCTTCCTCTCCACTTCACCAAATATTCTTCATACTGCCTATTTCTGGTACTCCTTCCCACACGGCTATCTAGGATTTCTTCAATCTCCTCCTTCTCTGAAGGAGGTGCTAGAATGCCACATTGTTCCATTGCTGGTACTTCCTTTGCGCCATCTTCATGATACTTTGTCAAATCTAAAATATGGAACACAGGGGAAATGTTGATTCCATCTAGCAACTCTACCTCATATGCATTCCCTGAATCATGCCTCTTTAGAATTTTATAGGGACCAAACTTCTTCATATTCAATTTGTTATAGGTTCCCACTGGAAACCTTTCTTTCCTCAAGTGGACCATCACTTCATCACCAATTTCAAACTCCTTATACTGCATATTCATCTTGTTAATATGTTCTCTTACCTTCTCATGTATATTCTTAATGTGCTTTGCAAAGTCTTCAGATTCAACACTTGTCTTCTTCTCTTGGTCCATCTTCCTCAATTCTAGAGCGATCCTGAGACTACCTCCATACACAATCTAGAATGGTGATCTACCAGTGCTTCTGTTGACATAATTGTTGTAAGAAAATTTTTCCTAGGGTAAGATCAAGTCCCATCCCTTGGGTTTATCTCCTACCAAGCATCTCAGTAGGTTACACAGACTTCTATTCACAACCTCAGTCTGCCCATCAGTTTGTGGATGGTGTGCAGAACTGAACTTCAACTCTGTTTTCAACTTCTTCCACAAGGTCCTCCAAAAGTACCCAACAAATTTTGTGTCACAATCTGAGACTATACTCTTTGGAAGACCATGTAGCCTCACCACTTCTTTGAAGAACAAGTCAGCAATGTGGACTGCATCATGGGTCTTGTGGCATGGGATGAAATGTGCCATCTTCAAAAACCTATCAACGACCACAAATACTAAATCATTCCCTCAATGTTTCCTTGGCAAACCAAGAACAAAGTCCATACTTATATCATCCCATGGCCTCTCTGGTATAGGTAAGGGCTGATACAACCCAGTATTTTGGCTCTCCTCTAGCCATCTGACATACCCTGCAACTCTGCACAAACTTCTTCACATCTTGTGATAACTAAGGACAATAATAATGCTCACTGATAATGGAAATGGTCTTATCCTGACCAAAATGTCCTACCATTCCTCCACTGTGCTTCTCCTTTATCAGGTTCTCCCTCATGGAACTCCTTGGAATACAAAATTGACTTCCCTTAAACAACATGCCATCCTGGATTATGAAATCCAGCCACTTTGTCCTATCAACTGTAACAAGCTCCTTGCAAGCTTTCCAAGCTTCTACAAAATCAGGATCTTCAGGATACAATGTCTTGAGTTCATTGAACCCAACCACTTCAATCTGCATCTTTGTCAACAATGTTTGCCTCCTACTTAAGGCATCTGCAACCCTATTCGACTTTCCATTCATATGCTTTAAAACAAAGGTATAACTCTGCAAAAATTCTACCCATTTCATATGCTTCTGATTTAATTTTCCCTGACTACTCAAATACTGTAATGCTTCATGATCAGTAAACAAAAAAATTACTTTGGTAACAAATAATGTCTCCATTTCTTTAATGCTTGAACTATTGCATAAAATTCCTGATCATATATAGAGTACTTTATCTTTGCATTATTTAACTTTTCACTAAAATAGGGAATGGGCTTACCTTCTTGGCTCATCACTACTCCAATGGCACAACCACTGGCATCACAATCCACCTGAAACACTTTATTGAAATCTGGGGGGGCTAAAACTGGTTGCTCTGTCACCTTCTGCTTCAATAGATCAAAACTCTTCGGTGCTCTAGTGCTCCACTTGAACTCTTTTCTATCCCCTCTCATTGTTTCAGTCAGGGGTGCACAAATACTACCAAAGTTTCTAATGAACTTTTTATAAAAACTGGCCAAACCATGGAAATATCTCACCTCAATAGCAATTCTTGGGGTAGGCCATTGTAGAATAGCCTTCACCTTCTCTGGGTCCATCTTGAGACCTTCTGCCAAGACAACAAACCCCAAGTACACTAACTCCTTCAAAAAACTACACTTCTTCAGATTAATCAACAATTTTTCTTCTCTCAACTTTTCAAAGACTCTACGAATATGCATCAAATGCTCACCTAGGGACTTACTGAATATTAAAATATCATCTAAGTACACAATAACAAAATTCCTAAGAAGCTTTTTTAGTACCTCGTTCATGAGTCGCATGAATGTGCTTGGTGCATTGGTTAGCCCAAAAGGAATGACTAACCACTCGTACAGGCCCTGCTTGGTCTTGAAGGTAGTCTTCCATTCATCACCCTCTCGAATCCAGATCTGGTGATATCCACTCTTTAGATCAATCTTCATGAAGTACTGTGCTCCACTCAAACAGTCCATCAGGTCATCCATCCTTGGCAAGGGAAATTTGTACTTGATTGTTATCTTATTTATGGCTCGGGAGTCTGTACACATCCTCGACTCCCCATCCTTCTTTGTTGCTAGTACTGTAGGTACTGCACATGGGCTCAGACTCTCTTGAATCAAACCCTTTCTCAACAAATCTTGAACTTGTTTGTTCAACTCCTCATTTTCTGCAGGAGTCATTCTATTAGCTGCCTTATTTGGCAAACTGGCTCCAGGGATCAATTCAATCTAATGACTAATCTTCCTTATTGGTGGTAAACCCTTAGGTACATTATCAAAAATAGTCTCTTGAAACTCATCCAATAGTCCAAAAACTTCTACTGGTACCTTCTCACTACCTTCGTTATCCATTCTAGGAATCAATGCATAACACATACGCTCATGGTTCATGGCTTATAAAAATTTCCTTCCATCAACAAAACAAATTATAGCACTCCTACATAACTTTTCTTCATCCTTCTTCAGGGGTTTCAACTTATGACAGACTCCATCCTTCATCACGAAATAAGTGTTTGCATGGCCATCATGTACAACTCACCTATCAAACTGCCACATAATCCATCCTTCCACCAGCATTTATGCCACCTCTGGCACCACCACGCCTACCAGGCATCTTGAATACCTCAAGCCCACAACCACGGTCCTAGTGTGAATTGCCTCACGATTGGTGATCTGTCCACACGCTCAAGAAAACTCGCTCTGATACCACCTGAGGAGGGAGCAAACCCGAGACGCAGAATAACACTCACAAAATAGAGAAAAGTATTTTATTCAAAAAAATATGGAAGTCTTACATGTAGAGGATCTCAAATCCTCGAGCTCTGTCATACATGCAAATTACAAACTTACAAAAAATTACCCAGATTCCCCTTTCATAGCATGCAAAATTCTTTCCCCAAAAACTTATCCAAAAATCAGAAACTAGCCCATAAATAGCCCCTTTCCAACTTGGAGCCAAAAACAACATTCGAGTTATGAGTTTTGGTGGTTTGGCACCAAAAATTACAATTTGAAATTCAAATTTAAATTCACATTCAAAATTAGCACATTTCTAAAATATGCACCAACTTCTAAAAGCCATAACTTTTAATCCGACCATTGGATCTTCAATGATAATAACTTTTCGGAAAGCTCTTGAAAAGAGACTTTTCTACAATTTCCACAAATTTTCAGGCCCATCTGAGACTGTTTAGTGCCTCAAAGTAAGCTTGGAAGGTTTTTCAGGGACTAAAGCAGAAACTGGAACTTGAATAACTTTCAAACCGTGAATGATCTTGACCTGATTCTTTCACCAAAGTTTATTTTTTCCATCCTGAACCTTCCCATTATTTTTTGTCTTCCCATGCCTTCAAATTCACACCTACTAAAAATAGAAGTTGAGCAGAAAAAGCAGAAAAACAGTTCTGAAAGTTGGAAAGTCTTATTCGATGAAAAGGGTATCCAGAAATGCAAAAACATTTACAAAAGCAAACAACAGGAACAAAAATGGAAATCATCTTTTTGGGTGATGCAAGATTGCCCTCACACCACTGGATGCTCCTGCATCACTAATCCTCTATGGGTAAGTCACCTACTAGTGGAGTTTCAAGGATGGAGATCACACATTTTCTAGAAGATTTCAAGCAAGACACCATAAAAAATTTAGCTACTCAGCTAGATACATTCCAGGCCAAGAAGAAATAAGAGGAGGTAGAGACAATGTTGGCAGAGTGTTTCCCCCATTTAGATAGAAGAATAAGGACTGCAAATGCAAGATGATAGCTAATATTGAAAGCAAGAAGATAACACCTCAGTTCAAAAAAATCTAGATTGAAGAATACCAAGTCTTCTATGTTGAACAAAGGAAGCCTTGGGCTCCAAGACAAGGTATGCCACCGGATCCACTATCTTATGTTGGGCCATATTTCAATTCCTATTCATCTAGTAACCAATGGTAGCCCCAATATTAATCCATCTATGGGGGATATCCACCATAGCCTTGGGGTAACCCTCTAAATGTTTGGACCACTCATCAAAACTCTCCACCACAATGGTAGTAACCTCAGGAGAATTGGCAGAAATATCAAGGGCATTGGCAACCACCTCTAGGAAATTGGAAACAAACAAATCAATGGAGGGGAGGACAACAATGGCAAACCCAAACAACCAACTACATGTAGCCACCTTCTCAGCCCCAAAAACCTACTATAATTCCTCCACCTACTAATCCAAGATCAAATCCACCTAAACCTACTCAACTACCAGCTCAACCCACACCTAATCCAAGTCACAAACCACAAAAATAACTTGTATATTCTATAGAATCAAATCAATTCCCCACATATGTGGTGAGTGTAAGTGACATCCACTTGTGTTTAAGAACTACCATACCAACCCCTTCCAAGCCCATTATCATTGAGCTTCCTCTGGAAGAGGAAAAGGACCCTCTGAATGATCACATTCAACCAAGTGCACCTAAAAATCATGAACCAATCCTAGCCAATTAGACTCAACAAGAACCACCATTTCCTCAGAGATTGGAAGTTTCCAAGAAAAAGAAAGAAAACAAGGATACAACTTTTGACATCATGGATCAGTTGAAGCATATATGTGTCTAGATCCCTCTATTTTAGGCCATAAAGGATGTCCCAATCTATGGAAAGGAAATCAAGGAAGCATGCCTCAAGAAGTAAAGGATGAAAAAGAAAGACCCAACTACAATTCATGTGGTGGGATAGTTAGCTAAATTATGCTCAGGAAAGTGACTATACCTAAGTACAATGACCTAGGTAGTCCTGTGGTAGTAGTTATAAGCGAGATCTAAATAAATAATGCACTAATTGATTTAGGAGCAACAATAAATGTTATGACCAAGGATATCCTGCAAGAACTAAACATTGCAAGCATGAGATCTACTTCTACTATCCTATAGCTTGCTGATAGTTCTACTATTAAGCTTGATGTTATAGTGGAGGATATTGTGGTAATTCTAGACTCCTTGGAGTACCCAACATAATTTATGATTCTTTCTACTAAAGCTACACTAGATGGGTATCCTATTATTCTTGAAAAGCCATGGTTAGCAACTAAAAATGCATACATTGGATGTCAGTTAGGTGACATGACCATTTTAAATGGGAAGAGCAGCAAGAATTTTGATCTTTATACTCCTACTCAACCATCTCATGATGAGGATAACTTAGCATGGCCACATGATGGTAAAGATGCCAAGTTAATTTTGTGGCACATATTATGATGCTAGGAAAAAACTCTTTTATCAATCTTAAAGATGAGGATAAAGTATTGGATAACATCATTGAAAACAATTGTGAAGTGGCGGAAGCATCATCTTCTCATTCTGTTGTTCTAGTCAGGACACTTCTACTTGCTCTTCCTGCAGCCATTGTTCCTATAGACGTTCTTCCTGCATCCACTCTTCCTATAGCCAAACTTCCTATAGAAACAGGTTTTTCCTCTAGATTTTTCCCTTATGAACTAAAGGTACCATTAATTAATGAAGGATCCATGATAGAGTTAACCACACAAGTATAGGTGTTAGAGGAAAAATATTTGAATGTTAACAAAAAACTAAGTGAAGAACAGTAATTGTTATCGGAAAACTTGTTGAGAACCCACTAGCATGCATTTACATGGTATTATCATGATATAAAGGTATTGGATGCTAAACTCTACACACCAAATTTACATCAGAGATGACTACACCCCAATGAGGTAGCAACAAAGAAGAATTAACCTTGCACTGAGAGAAATTGTGAAAGGGGAACTATAGAAATTGCTAGATGTAGGATTTATCTACCCCATTTCAAATAGCTAATGGGTGTCTCCAATAGTGATTATAACCAAGAAAGGGGGGAAATGGTGAGTTTTGTATTGATTATAGGGAACTTAATGCTATGACCAAAAAGGATCATTTTCCCTTACCTTTCATAGATCAATTTTTGGACTCACTTGCAGGAAAGTAATACTTTTCTTTTCTAGATAGATTCAACAGATACAAAAAGATCCAAATTGCACTAGACGACTAGGAGAAGACCAATTTTTAATGTCCATGGGGGACCTATGCCTACTTAGTACTCCCATTTGGCCTATGCAATGCACCTGCAACGTTTTAGAGGGCAATCATTAGCATATATTCAGATATCTCTCTTGATTGCATGAAAATTTACATGGATGACTTTACCACCTATGGTGTTGATTTTAATTAGGCATTGGAAAATCTCAGGAGATTCCTACAAAGATGTGAAGACCAAAATTTTTCTTTCAACAATGAAAAGTGTTTCATGATGATGCAGGAAGGTGTAGTCCTTGGCAACTACATCTCCCACAAAGGAATTCAAGTCAATCCTACAAAGATTGAGGTGATCACAAATCTTCCCACACCTGCAAAAAAAATCAATGTTAGGAGTTTCTTGGTCATGCAAGATATTATATGCATTTTATCAAGGATTTTAGCAAAATAGCAGCACCATTGTATACTCTTCTCACTAAAGATGATGAATTCTAGTGGACTAAAGGTTGTGACAAGGCATTTTTTGATTTGAAGGTAGCCTTGACTCATACTCCTATACTAAAAGGACATAATTGGGAGATTCCTTTCCACATCCATACAAATGTGTTAGATTATTCCATAGGGACAATTTTAGGAAAAAAAGAGGGAGCCATTGAAGGGATCTGAATTCAACTATATAGTGACAAAGAAAGAAATGCTAGCAATAATCTATGCCCTAAAAAAATTCAAGCATTACATAATAATTTACCAAATCTTTGTGCACACTGGTCATGTAGCCATTAAGTATCTCTTGAATAAACCTCTGATTTCTCATAGGCTGGCAAGATGGTTATTGTCGATATAGGAGTTTTACATAACCATTGTGGATAAACCAAGAAAGGCTCATGTTGTTGTCGATTTTCTTTCAAGGTTGACCACATCAGGGGATAATCAAGCCATAGATGACTCTTTTCCTCATGAGCATCTATTCTCTATCAATGTAAAAAAACCCTGGTATGTTAATATAGCTAATTATCTGGTCAGAGGTAGAGTTCCTCATAACTTCTCTCCAAAAGAGAGAAGGGAACTCATTGAAAAATATTTTCCTTTCTCATGGATTGTTGGATGTTTTTTTTGTACTAGATCAGACCATGTCATGATATCTCTGGGAACAAATAGAAAGAAACATGCAGCTAAATGATTTGGATGAGATGAGAAGAGTAACCCTACATCACACAGAGGTAGTGTAGAATCAGAGAATCAAGTGGCATGAAAATTTTATCAAGGACAATAAATTCCAACTGGGAGATTGGGCCCTACTCTATGACTCAAGGTATTTGGATAATGTAGGAAAATTGTAGACAAGGTTGCTAGGACCATTTGATATTGTTGAAGTATTCCCAATGGTGTTTTACATCTCATTACTATTGACCTAGTCAGATTTAAGTTGCTTTTCAATGTTAATTGCCTCATATTTTATCACAATCCAACTTCAAAGGAGGATTTCCTACAACAATTCACTTAGCATGTAGAACCCAAGCTTCCTATAGCTAAAGGAAGTGGACCTAGTGTCCCTCTTTTTGGCTAACTAATGTATGTACTTGCCATAATAAAGAATTCCAGTTTTGTTGGGTCCACTTCTTCACCCATCTTCCCATCCATCTCCACTTTTCTCTCTCTTCCATCACTTCACGTCATTCCACACCACCTCATCCCATTTCATTTTCATTAATTTCTCAACTTATTTCCTAGAAAGGAAAATGATACTTTCTCCACAATCTTTGCAATTTATCCTCCACACATTCAGGTATGTGTGCATTAATTGCTATATCTTAATTGTCTTTAAGTGCATTCATTTAAATGTTGTAATTTAGTATGGATGTTCACCATAGAATGCCAATATTACTTACCCTATCAAATCATCATCCAACATGTGAGGATGCATGCCCAAATTTAAGTTTGGGGGATGAAAAAGATGTGAATATTTTTGCCACGTGTCAGTCCATGTTGGTCTACATTAGCAAAATTGAAATTGAGCTGATTTGAAATCTAAGTGAGAGGATGGCTGAAATGTGTGAGGTGACACCAACTAATGCAGCCATTTCTCTCCATCATAGCTTTCCTTTATTACTCTTTCCTCACCATTATTGACCCTGTCATATCTCAAGTTGGAAACAAAAGGTAAATTAGGAAGGGAAAATCCAATCGATATTGGCATTGGAAATTTAGCAAGTGTTGCAAGAAGGTAATTTATTTTTTTAAATGAGAATTGTAAGAAGGAAACCATAGAGTGTTTGTTTGATTGTAGACAATGGAAGGTGGGTTAATTCAAAATGAACCCATGGTGCATGATGTATTACTGCAGGATGCACCCTTCCTAGCCAAATTCAAAAACTATGGGTGGATAGATTACTTCCTAAAGCTAGATGATTTGGATGAAGACATTGCACTAGAATTTTCCCAGGAATTTTTTGAAGGGAAGGCCATGGTAAAAGGGTTGGAGGTTATAGTGACTAAAGAAAGAAATCCAAAATTCATAGGGTTATCTGCTGATGGTGAAAATTACCTTGTTTCTAGAGATGCCAGATCAGCTAGGGCCAAGTTTACGAAGCTGAACAACCCTTCATTGAGCATAGATATATAGGGTGTGAAGAGAATTTCTCTACCCAAGACATGGAAGTAGAGAACTATTTATGTCATAAAATACATCACCTGTGAAGGTTGCTAGTCGAGTTTTCATTATGTGCACTTAAAGATTTTGAATCACATTAGGCACGAAAGGAGGATGAATGTGTCAAACGTGCTATACAAACTTCTTTCAATCATGGTGGTCGAGACTTAGAAAGGTAGGGACAATTCTATTTCCCATCAGTGTCTGATTAAATTGTTAGTTAAGAAGTGTCTGCATGATGTATTTGGAATGACCTGGGAAGAATTCATAAAAGTTGATCTCAAATTGGACCTAAGCATTTGCAACCTAGGGTTGTACCTCAACCTCATAGGTCTAGTAGGATATTAAGCATGACTGAAGCTAGTCTTGGTTATTCAACCTTTGGCACAAACCCTAGAATAAACCCTCCTACAATAGAAGGAACCATAAAAATGAGCTCTTTTGGGATAGAGCACTCAAACAAAGAAAGATATTCCTCTAATTCTAATGATGATGTTCCACTTGGCATCCTAATGAAAACTAGGGAACATAAGAGAGAGGTAGAAATGAAAAAAGGAAAGGCCAAAAGGTAGCCAACAAAAAAAGAGGTTCCAAGCTCTAAGAAGAGAAAGGATGACACTATGCATCCTGTAGCCAAAGAAAAACATGATAGCCCTCGTAGGAAAGCAAGACCAGCCAGGCCAGCCTTTGGTATGCTTCTACAGAAAAGCCTAAAATCTAGAGAAATATCACAAGGGGACACAAAATCTCTAATGGGGTAGGAGAATGTTGAGGAAGAAGATATATTTAAGTTGATAGCAAACATAACATTGGTCGATCTTGCCAACATTGCAGAATAAGTCAAAAATTAGGAGTATGAGGAAGATTAGGAGATCCTAGAAGAAGAGATCCTACAACAAAAGGGTATGTGGCAAAAAATTTAGAAAAATCAGAGTTAGGAAACTTGACATAAAAATTTGAATAAGTTATCTATATTATTTCAAAAATATGTAAGAATAGAATTTGTAGGAAATTTAATGCAGTTTCTAAACTACTAGATTTGTTTAAAACAACAAAAAATCTATTTGGTGAAAATTTGAAATTTCAATGCAGTGGTACTTAAATTTCAGAGAAAAAAATAAGAAGTGGGTGTTTGTCTGACCACCCTAACCACAATAAAATGATAATATTTTTTGATAAGATTTTAGATATAAGTAGAGGAATCATGCCCCAATGTGATGCATATTTTTTTGTAATTTTTTTCCAAGTAAATAATTAATTATGAATTTTTTATTATAAATTTTTAAAACATATAAAAACTCGTATGTCTGACCACCTTAACTTGGTCAAAACTTCATGAAATTCATTTTTTCTTTTTTCAATCTTATAGTATGTGAAGCATAGAATGTTGCACATGTTTTGGATTCAAAAAATGTGATACCATTTGAAAGCTATAGATATTTTTCAATCAGCCTCTCAATCAGTACTTTAGTCATAATTTGAATAGAAAATGAATAATAATTATGTATTAAATTCAAAATAAAGTATAATTTATATTGATGGAAATCTGAGAATCTCCTTTAAAAACCATTTTTGTTTCATCAATTTTGGGTAAAAAAATAGTCGTCAGCCACATACCAATCATATTGCCACTTTTTGGCCCATCATGATCCTGCACATACCCAAAAGCTAGAACAAGAACAAGAACATGAGTTCCTACAGCCACAACATGAATTGGGAGAACAATCATTACCCATGTAACCAGAATTGATGGGACAACCTGAATCCTTGTAGTTAGCATTAGTGCTAGATAAGATGCTTGTAGGAATACATAACCCCCTTGATTTTTCAATGCGCAAAGTAGCCATGCATATATGGAAAGAGATGCAAATAAGAGAAGAGGAATGTAAGGAGGAAAAACATAGATTTAAAAAGGAAATTCAAAAGAGAGATGAGGATATGGAAGATAAACATGCATAAATTGCCACCTGAACGAAGAAGGTGGATGATATGAAAAATTTGGTACCATAGATTTTAGAGTGAAAAAACCCTCCAAGGTTCTATGTTTTACATTTGAAGGAGAAATGTCTTTCTTTTAGGCTGACAAAAATTGTCTTAGGTTTAAACCCTTCCATTGAGACCCATAATGAAGTTTTCAATGCTTATCGGATTGCTTCCCCTTAAATGAAGAATTTGTTGTGTGAGTTTTATTTGCATAATTATGTTGTGACTCAAGACAGTGATTGGAATCCACTGCTATATGTTGGGGATGTCCAACTAAGGGAATTTATGTCATGGGTGCAAAATGAGATTAGTTGGGGTTAGCAATATAGGGCTTATAAGCAATTGGAATCCAACATCCCTTTGTCCATTAGGGCTAAATCAAAGAATCCAAGGGATATTTTTCAGGGAATGGTACATAATAGATGGGTTCTTGTTGAACCACTACTCATGAAACATGGGTCAATGAGTTTGACTCGAAACTACATGGTTGAATCCTGATAGCAATATCATAATTTGACACGCTGTGGAAAAATACCTCCTACTTATCAATGGTACATAATGTTTTTTAGACCTAGCTATGGTAATAGGATTATGCCTTGGATAGAAGTAATTTATAGTCAATATGAGGCAAAGAAAAAAGAAAAAAAAGGAAACTGTGAAGAGATGCCTCTCACAATGATGGAAACAACATAACTAATGATCTCAAGAAGGTTGAGCCTCATTCCATCCAGAATTATATTGCAAATATTCAAAGAATTGATAGATATATTCACATTGGAAAGACAGAAGGGCAATTCTAGCTTCCCTTGACTTTTCAGCCACCCATCCTAATTTGTCTTGTACCAATTTTTAGGTTCTATCACTATGATATTGCTGCAAAAAGATAGAGATGGAGTAGATTGAATAGGTTGGGAGGATTCTATTGGGACCCTGATTCATGCACAACACATTCTGATGTGGGATAGTTGTCAATTGAAAATTTTAGAACATTGACCAAGTAGAAGAAAAAATATTCCCCTATTGGAGGACCAACAAGATCTTAGGTTGGGAGGAGTGATGAGTCTAGAATATGGTCTAATTTTGGGTAGAATTTATGATTTAGTTTGCTAAAGTTATCATGGACATTGATGTTAAGTGTTGATACTTTTATGATATTTCCTCAAACTATAGACATTGTGCCTAGAATCCTATTTCTACAAAATTTTAATGATAATGGAATGTTATATGGAATATCTATATTAATCTTGCATGTGGTTAATGAATTTTCTTTAAAGCAGTTATAGGTATGCAATTATTGTGCGTACTAACCTTGTCATGTAGATATAATTTGAGGATACTAAATTGAGAAAGGCACTACTAGCTAGGCACACACCATAGCATCCAACAAGGGAATCATTCAAAGCTCAAGGATGTCGACAGAAGGAGATTCCTCATGCAAACCGAATGTAACCACCTTGGAGTGGTTTTTATTATTTTTGAGCAAATGTATACATTACTACAGTACTAAATCTATTACTGTAGTACTAAATCTATGTGTGGACATGCATGTTTAACTAGATTCCATGCATGCATAACCATTGCCCCACTTTCTCTATTTTTTCTTAAATGACGTCCACCCAGTTCATGAGTTGAATTCCTTATTTAGTTCATAGTATATATAATGACCAGATGCTCCTTGTTTGAAGGTTGCACGATCAAAAATTGTACTTGCATTCTTAATATTTCAACAATACATTTATGCTACTCTTTTGTACTCATGATTTACAATGAATAAAATGAAGTTCTAAGTTTGAGCATTTGAGTTCTCATTAGTTTTAGAGGATACTTGTCGAAGGGGGCCCACTTGGTGAGTAATCCATCCTTTATTTTAGTATTAGTTTAGTATTAATTTATGCTCAATAAATAGTTAATAATCTGGCACTAATTATTCCCACAGCCACTAGAATTCCATTTTGTGACTATTCCTACAACCAAAGCAAAAAAAGTAGTGTCCTATTTTTTTTCTTAGATTTTTATTCCTGTTATGAATTTTAGCTTAATTTAGTTGTTAATTGATGATTGACATTTAAGTTATTCCTTCCTTTAAATTATTTTACTTTCAACATTTTTTGTTCCTAAGTTGTTGAATGAAAATGGCTACTTTGGGTTCCTAGTGCACATACTATGCTAACCCATTTCAAGTTGAAGTCCCTGTTAAATGCACCTTCATGATGATTGAAATAGCTATTCAAGTTAGATTTCTAATCTCTGAATCATGGATGTAGAGGCCTAGTTATTAAATTATTGTAGGAGCCCAATAGATGCCCTATAGATCTCACACCAAGAGTAGAATAAAGGTATGGTATCTGAAAATAAGATAGCCTAGGGTATGATTTCAGATTAGAAGAGGGATTCACCACCATGTTTAAACTTGGAAAATATAATGAAATACAAGATGAAATACAAAACCTAGTTTGATGAAAAGCTTTATTAAATGACTTTGAAATGCAAACAAAGCAAAACAAAAAATTGTAGAATAGAAAGTGTACACCTAGAAACTTGTTGGACATGGAATGGAGCTTTGAAATCTTAAAATTTCTACATTTTAGGCTTAGTGGGACTCATTTGATATTCAGGGTGAATAAGTAATAGTTTTAGAAAACTGTATCAGAGCAAGTTTCAACCAAAAGGGTATCCAAATGTGAAAATATCTCCAAAAAAAGCCTATAGTGGGGCTCATTCACCACTTGTAGTGAATGATTCTAGTTTGGATTTTCTAGAAATTCAAAGTTCTAATATGCACCTATTAGTCTACTCTTTTTGCTTCTCCATGTTCTCAAATCCAAAACTCTAATTTTGGGGTTGTAGATGAACTTTTAGTGATGATTTTTACCTTGGAAATGGGGAGACAACTCCAACAAGCTTGTAACCTAATCCTCAATGATCTTCAAGTCTTCAAAGCACCTAAATCTGCAATCACACAAAGAAAGAGAGAAAAAAGTGTATTGTTAGGGAATAGGGGTTTTCCTTGGTCAAACCCCTTTTAGGTAACTAAACCAAATGATGAAATAAGATAATGAAGCATGAACATAAAATAAATCAATTAGAACCTTGCCATGATGATGGATCTTGAATTTCTATAACAATTGATTAATAATTCTTCAATTCAATGCTCTTAAATGCTTTTCAAGACACTTTATTGCTCTTGTGAACTCAATTTTATATTAGGAATGTGCTCACAAAAGTATTGCATTATCTCTTGAATGCTCAGGTTAAAATGAGTGAAAGAACTTTGTATTTATACTTAATTATGCAAGAATTCCCTCAATTACAACACTACAAGCTGACATTAGAAATAGGAGAATGAAATCCTACCAATAATTAGAATTAAATTTGATTTTGGGTCACACAAGATACATTCTCCCAAGATGGTGAATGAGTCCCATATGGAATAATGTATGGGGAAAAAATGAAAAGTACTTAGAAAGCTGTAAAAATAGGTGGGACTCATTCGCCCAAAGTGATGAATGAGTCCTAAACACTAAATATGGGCCACACAAGCTAGTAACACCTGAATTATGATTGGTTACCGATTGGTGATAGGATTATCCTTCAAAATATGCAATAAATGAGGCTTGTTGATGTACAATAGGATCGTTTAAAGCATAAGAAAGCCCATTTATTAATGAAAATCCTAGAGAAATGTGAAAGTGTGCTACCACACTTTACAACACTCCAAATAAGGAAAGATTAATGTTGATTTTCATTAAAATTATATATATTATGCTTAGTTAATTGATAAAACCCTAGGAAAGTGTGAAAGTGTGTTACAACACTTCACAACACTTTAGCAAGGTATCATTAAATTCCATTAGTTCACAAGGGCCCAAGACCTAATGTGAATGTGTTATCAACATTACAACACTAAATCAAGGAAAAATTAAGTGAAAATCCCCAAGGAGGACCCAAACGAGTGTTTAAATGTCAAGGGACCCATTTTTCTACACTACACACTTCATCAAGGTCAATGATCTCCACATTCTCTTCAACAAAACTCCCTTCTAATTGTGCTCCTTTTGTTGCTTTAGGCTGATTCTCAACACTCTTCTTTGGAGACTTGGTGCCTTTCTCCTTATGTTCTCCTTGTTGAATTCCAATGTTTTTCTTAAGCTCAAAGCTCTTTTCTAGTGCATTTTCTTCTTGCATTGGTCACTTATCTTGGCCAACCCCTAGAGGTTCTTCAAGTGTCTCCACATATGGATCTATGTCTACCTTCCCTTCCTCGAAGTGGTGTTCCTCTGGTTGTGTCTCTCCTTCTAGCTCCTAATATAATGTTTATGTCATATAGTTCTCATTGAGCCTTTCATCCTTCAAGGTTTATGGTCCTTCTTCATTAGAAGCTGTCTTTTCTAATTTTATATTCAATCATCCCTCCTGGTGTTCAAAATAATTATTCCAATCAGAATCCTCAAGCTCATCAACTGTATTCTTTGTAGCCTCTTTATGTTGCTATAAATTGAGCCTTTCCATTTCATCCAAGATCTACATGGTGGAATCCATTTTGGGTGGCTCAATAGGTGTTGTGGGAATAGGAAAAGTGGAAATAAGTTGAGCCATTATCTCCTAGACTTTGGGGTGAAGAATTACCAAAGAGATCTTAGGTAGTACACTTTGCATATAGGCTGTGAAGGTAGGTAGAAAAGTAAGAGGCACCATTGTACTTGTTGATATTGTGGGTGATAGAGTAGAGAAAGTAGGTAGTGGAGGAGGAATTGAGCAAGAAAATATTGGGGAGGTAGTCAAGGCAGAGGAATCAAGCATTATTATTGGAACAGTTGTAGGTGGAGACGAAATGGGAAGAACCTTAGAAGTGGAAGGTGGAGGATTGGTGATGGCGAAAGCAACAAAAGTAGAAGTTGTAGGTTGTGAGCATGGCTAATTGGTTTCTTCTTCCTCTTCACATTGTCCATCCTCCTCCTAAATAATAGGAATTTTTAGGACAAATGTCCCCATTCTCTCTACCCTTTTTATATGGCTACCCTTTAGTTTTCTTCATAGAGTATACCTTATGCTTTGGCTTGCACTCAAATGTATCTTTTCTTTTCGTAGACCTTGTGATTGGTGGGGATTTGGTAGATTCTCCTAATGAACCAATGGTTGTTCCACTATCAGTTTCACTTTCAAGCTCATCCTCGACCTCCTCGTATGTTAATTCTACACCTTGTTCTTTGAGTTGAGCTATTTGTGCATCCACCCATTGTCTTGTTTTGTGTTCAATGGGTCAAGTAAGAATGTCAAGATTAGTGACCTCTTCCTCATTATAATCAATATTAGGTAGGGGCATCCTAGCTATGACATGGTATCTATCATCCACAAGGTTGTCTTCGTCAACTCTCTAGTTAGGCACTATAAATAAATTGATAGATTTCACAAACTAAGCGGTCATTCTCATATAGTTTTACATCCACACCTCTTTGTCATCATTGTAGTTGGCCCAAAAGTCCTCAATGTGAAGTCGGTTGGAATATTTCCTTCAACCAACTTCTTCAATTTTCCGTAAGGATCCACTCTCCCTCTATCTATATGAAGGTCCATGTTATATTCTACCAACTCTTTTTAGAGTACTTAGCACATTAGGAGTATGAAAAGAATGGATTCCTTGTATCAAGGTTAGGGGATATGGAACCCCAACTCTATGCTTATCACTTAACAATGTGTGGGAAATTTTCAACTACCAAGAAACCTCTAACAAGATAATCCAATCATTAAGATAGTGTGGAAACTAGTAGGTTCTTCTTAAGAACCCTTCTACTATGATTATAGGTGAACATTTTGAACTTGATGAATAGATACCTAAATCCCTTTATAAAGTCCTTAGTGTTGTGTGATACCCTTATATCAAAATCTCCTCCCAAGATTATGATTATGTGTCTGATGAAGGCATCATTCACTCTTTTGTATTATCTTTTAATGTTCCTATATTGCAACTAGGGATAGCAGTCATAGACTTTGAGCTCTCCCTTTCTTTTCCCCAATGTTCCTCAACTAAATAGTCTTTTGCATGGGAATTTCTCTGCAAGGAGATAGACCAGATATGAGGTCATGTAGAACTAAGAGGAATTCTTCATGGCTAGGAGTTGGTTGTGCAAGTTATCACTTATCATCTTGCCCTAGTGAAATTTTCTTTCACCACAGATTATTTCTTCAAAAAAGTAGAACATCCATTTTTCAAAGAATGCAACAATTAGTAGGCCCATTACTCTTCTTAGGAGATTAACTAGATTGTGGTACTCCGCGAAGAAAATAATTTTGAATAGATTTTGAGGAACTTTGTTAGTGTTTCCCCTCTTGTCTTTTAACTAGTGTTGGTTGATCATTTTCTTGCATCCAAGAGGGTCATGTTGCCACACATTTTTTGAAATTATTTCTCTATTTCTTCCATCTTATCAAATGTTGGGATGTAAAATGTCCTACCAATAGACTTGACAAACAAGTCTTCTAATACTCTTCCATCCTTTTCATTGATTTTCCTATCAGACTGGTAGCACTCCTCGCAAGCGATGACC
Organism: Sequoia sempervirens; assembly: GCA_007258455.2. Classification (NCBI taxonomy): domain Eukaryota; kingdom Viridiplantae; phylum Streptophyta; class Pinopsida; order Cupressales; family Cupressaceae; genus Sequoia; species Sequoia sempervirens. The sequence continues at coordinate 421,646,197 of VDFB02271358.1, read as the reverse complement.
AATTCCAGAGCAACTAAGGTAGGAGGAAAGTCAGTTGCCTTTGTGAAGCCATTTTTTTTTATCCTTTTCAAATCTTCACTAGTAGGGTTTACCATCATCCTTTGCTTGAATTCATTAATATTTTCGTGTCTGAGGTCTATATTTGATACTGTGTCCTAGGTGCAGGCGATCTTGGATGTTCACTCTATCCCATAGAACTAGTACTTCATTTGTTCCTTTTCTTCTTTTCCCCTTGGTACTCTTCTAGGCCTCTTTCCCTTGTTAGCTTTTCCTATGGGCTTTCCGGATGATCACTCAGTAGATTCTATAAATCCTACATGGAAAGGTGCAGTAGGTGTTTTGGTAATCCAATAGAGTGAACATTAGTTAAATCTTGCAAATTCTTAGTTAAATCCACTTACATACCCTTAGAAGATCATGACATTCACCATCATTAATTATTTGGAGCTCATTTGGATTATTTAGGCATATTTGGGCTTAGGGGTGCGGGTTTACCCTAGGTGGAAGTCATTAGGATCAAGTCAAAGAATGACAATGTTGGGGTCACAAAATTTCATAGGTAGCTGCTCGGACACAAATTTCCATAAGGTTGGTTTGATGGGAAAATAAGAGTTTGGGTCTTTTGGCATGTGTGAACTAAGATATGTGGTAATTCAATTATTTAACTTGAACAAAATGATCTTCTTCTGCTCGTGCAAGTGTAAGGAGGGCAAGTTCCATGGGGTAAAAGAATTTTAGTGTTTAGTTGTCAAGTAGTGGTGGAAGGGGAGCATCCTTCCATAGGAAGAGTTTCATACACAGGGACATGCAAAATTAACTTCCCTCTAGGGTGCTCGAGATCTTTAAAGTTAGAAACTCATGGAATGAGATAGTGTGGAAGACACATGAGGGAAACATGCTAGGATTTTTCTGCTAAAGGATAGTTGTCACCCACAAAAAAAAGTCTACACTGGTGGACCTATAGAAGGTCAATTGTTCCATGATTTTGTTGAAGTTTTGGTTGAACGGAAGTCTTTCCTATGGAGCCCACATAGCGGAGAGGTGCAAGATTTCAGTTATTAAGGAATGACACTCAAGGGTATGTGCAAAATCATGATGGGCCAAAAAGTAGTGATATGATGGGTTTCTATAGGGTATGTGGCTGAAGACTTTTCTTTACCCAAAATTGATGAAATGAAAAGGCTTTTTAAAGGAGACTCATAGCTTTTCACTAATATAAATTAAGCTTTACTTTTAATTTAATAACATATTATTATTTATTTTCTATTTGAATTACAATTAAAGTCTTGATTGATAGGCTAATTGAAAAACATCTATAGCTTTCAAATGGTATTACATTTTTTGAATTCAAAACATGCATCAAATTCTATGCTTCGTATACTATAGGATTAAAAAAAATGAAATAAATTTCATGAAGTTTTGACCAAGTTAAGGTGGTTAGACATATGTTTTTAATTTTTTTAAAAGTTATAATAAAAATTCATAATTAATTATTTATTTGAAAAAAAATTACAAAAAAATATGCATCAGATCAAGACATGAGTTCTCTACTTATATATAAAATATTATAAAAAATATTATCATTTTATTGTGGTTAGGGTGGTCAGACAGACACCTACTTATTTTTTCCTTGAAATTGAAGTACTACTACATTGAAATTTCAAATTTTCACCAAATAGATTATTTCTTTTTTAAATAAACCTAGTAGTTTATAAACTACATTCAATTTGCTACAAATTCTATTCTTACATATTTTTTAAATAATATAGATAACTTATTCAAATTTTTACGTGAATTTTCCTAACTCTGATTTTTTTGAATTTTTTGCCACTTAAGTGCATAACTTTTCTATGATGATCCTACACATACCCTCAAGTAACATCACCCCACATATGAACACCTATATGAGTGGATTTTTAAGGATACTCCACATTACTACTTTCCTTAGGAATGTTTAAGTTTAAAATTTGGGACATAAAACCCATGGAACCTGTGAAGCAGAGTGATGCAAGTGCCCGAACTTTGGATATTCATCAAAGATTAATGACTTTTTTCACAGTGTGGCTTGCATGATCATGCCCACCTAGGATTTTGACTTGGAACATGTTTATTGGATTGCTCAATGCTCGAGATGGAGATATTAGGTGAAAATTTCATGTTGTGGAAGGATGGTAAGTTTCAACCATTAAAGAATGTTGTTTGCATAGTGGACTTCCCATGGCGGAGTCCCACATGGGTGGGCCCACAATATATCAAATTATTAATGGATTTTCCTAAGGCCCCCCAAGTTATAAGTTTAGCACGAGTGCAGGATTAGGATATAAGGAAGGTATCATTTTTTCCCATTGAGAAATGGCCTTGGAAATGTAGAATCCCATGCTTAAAATCATATAGAAACCCAAAGAACAGTCCTTGTTTTATCACAACACTAATGCAGGTGTGTAGATAGGCTCATATTTCAAATTCCATACAAAAAGGATAAACTATGGCTTGGAAAATTTAAAGTTTAAACAACCAAAACCCTAATTACGGTTGAATAATTTACATGCTTAGTAAAGAAATGGAAATGGAAATCCATACCTTTGAATTATTTATTAAAACTAATGTGAATCCAACTTGAGTTTACTACAAATCTTCATGAGGGTAGAAGCTTTGGTTTTTGCTTCAATATTCAAATTGTAGGGTGAAAATGATAGCTATGGTACCCTCTATTTATAGACAAAGTACATCAACATTAATGGCACACATTTATTGTAGGTACTATGGGCCACCTAGTTGGTATCTTGGTCAAAACTTCAAATGATGAAGGAAGATGCAGAGTCTACAATGGGGGTTCAAGCCTAGGGTTGGCCACTACCTAGCAACAAAAAGATAGCCACACTCCACAAGAGGAGACCTAAAAATGTGGGTTCACCTATTCTAGTAGATGTAGCACTAAAAAGCACAAGAAATGTGTAGACTCAAACCCACAAAGGAAAAAGACTTAGAAAATTTTGCGTGATGACTTTACTTTATGTGACCAATTTGAGCTGAGAAATAGGGGCATGCGAAATGAGGAAAAAGTTAAAATGACCTAGAAAAAATGAGAAAGAAAAGAGGGGATCCCTAGTCCAAATGGGGTGTGTGTGCTATGGGCACAAAAAATGTTGATTATGCTAGGAGAATGCTCTCAAGCATTCTCAAGGTAAGGATTCATCTGAAACCTAGAATCTCTGGTTTCACAAACCAAGAGCTAGCTTCCCTAAATGAACTAAAGACTTAGAGGAAGATGAAATCCTTCATTGAATTAGATAACAAAATATCTCATAAGTGTGTGTCGTGAGTTTATTCCCCTCCTTCAGAGACCACAAAGGCTAATGATCAATCAATCAAGGCAAGCTACATATATTATCTAACCCCAAGAGTAACCTGGACATTGCTTCACTTCCACTTAGGTGTCCATAGCCCTAACAAAGTTGTCACTATGACCCCACGAATATTTCTCTATTTCTAGCTAGCTGTCCATATCCCTAATAGAGTTACTTGCACACCCACACAATTGCTTGTTTTCAATATTCCTTTTCTCTCTTTTCTTTTCATATTTTCTTTTGAAACTCTTTTGCTCAACTAAATAAGCACTAAAGCTGATAGTGAGCTTGGAGACCACAATGGTCATTAGATTACACTTAAGATTTTTCACTTGTTGAAGCCTCATGATAACTATCCTATAGATCCTCAAGAGTATTTTAGATGTGAGTATGTGCAAGATCATCATGGAAAAAATAGGCCCTTAAGTGGCAAAAAATTTAGAAAAATTAGTGTTAGGAAACTTGACGTAAAAATTTGAATAAGTTATCTATATTATTTCAAAAATATGTAAGAATAGAATCTGTAGAAAATTGAATGTAGTTTCTAAACTACTAGGTTTATTTAAAAATAAATAAAATCTATTTGGTGAAAATTTGAAATTTCAATGTAGTAGTACTTAAATTTTAGAGAAAAAATAAGAAGTAGGTATCTGTTTGACCACCCTAACCATAATAAAATGATAATATTTTTTTAAAATATTTTATATATAACTAGAGGACTCATGTCCGGATGTGATGCATATTTTTTTGTAATTTTTTTCCAAGTAAATAATTAATTATGAATTTTTTATTAAATTTTTAAAAAAATATAGAAACTCGTATGTCGGACCACCTTAACTTGGTCAAAACTTCATGAAATTTAGTTTATTTATTTTTAATCCTATATTATGTGTATCATAGAATGTGACACATGTTTTGGATTCAAAAAATGTGACACCATTTGAAAGTTATAAATGTTTTTCAATCAACCTATCGATTAGGACTTTAGTCGTAACTCTAATAGAAAATAAATAATAATTATTTATTAAATTCAAATTAAAGCATAATTTAAATTGATGGAAAGATCAGAATCTCCTCTAAAAACCCTTTTCGTTTCATCAATTTTGGGTAAAAAATAAAGTCATCAACCATATACCCCACAAATACCCATAATATTGCCACTTTTTGGCCCATCATGATCCTACACATACCCATGTATATTGCCACTGGTGGACTTATCCAAGGAATGAAAGGGGCATGAAACAATGTGGGCCCTCTGACAAGGCCAACCACATCCATCACATCAAAATTAGACATCCAAAGTAAAAAAAAACAAGAAAGTGAGAAAAGTGAAGAGAAAGCAAAATAACAGACCAAAAGACCTCTAACTATATACAAAGGGTGAGCTTGGATAGCTCAAGCAAGGAAATAATTCTTGAAGTACTACCCATTTATGGGAAATGGGCCATCCTCTCTAGTTAACATCTCGAGGTGAAAGGCATCATCCCCTAGAATTTTACAAATTTGAAAAGGGCCAAGCTAGAGCTTGATGAGTTTTTCATGTCCCCCTTTCTTCTCATGGGCCTTGTACCAAAATGGGACTAAATCAGCAGTTCTAAAGGCCTTAAATTTTGCATGGTGATTGAACCATCTCTTGAATATTCCCTAGTGTTTGGAGAAATTTTCTATTGCTTGGTCATGGACTTCCTCTATGTGGAGCAGTCAAGCTAGGAGAGCTTCATGGTGTTTCCCTTTCTCATAGTATGTGTTAATTATTTGGAGTGTATTGATCTTGAGGAGGACTTGGAAAATTGGCTCTAGGCCATAAACAATGTCCTAAGTCTACCTTATGATGAGTGCAATCTTCCCATAAGGAAAAATGCAATAGGGTGTTCCAATCTTTTGGGTTTTTATCAAACAAATTTTGGATGGTGATCAACAAGTTATTTTTTGTATATTCGGCTAAGTCATTTCCTTGTGGATAATAGTTGGATGATAACTTAAGGACAATCCCATAGTCAAAGGCCCAACTAGAAAATTTAAGAGAAGAAAATGCATGGAAATTATTGAAAACGAGGAAAAGGGACAACCAAAATGTTTCACAATAAAAATCTCAAGAAAATTGACAACTACATCAGATGTACATTTCCGTACAATCAATTTTTGTCCATATAATGAAATAATCAATAGTGGTTACAATATACATGTTGCATGTAGAGGATAGTGAATTGATGGGACCAATAAAATCAATTCCACACTGAGCAAAGGGCCTTACCTCCACAATTGGCTAGAGTGGGATAGTAGCATTCCTTTCCTTGGTGGCAGTGGTCTAATAGACATGACAAGATCTGATGTGGCTGTGAGCATCTTTGAACTGGTTCGACCAATAGTACCCAGCCCATAGGATCTAATGGGTTGTTGAAGGGCTAGATCTATAACTAGTTCTGAACTTATCATGAAACTCTTTTAGTACTTGGGAAACCTCAACCTTTCCTGGATATTTAAGATAAAATCCCTCATGGTTTTTTTGTAAAATATATCTCCCTGCAACATTTATTTGCTACTTTTCAATCTCAAAGCATTCTTTTGTAGTCCTTGTAGCCAAGATGGACACTTCTTGTTCAACAGATAATAAACGATGTCATTCTACAATTCATCTAGAGAAACATCCTCCAACTAATATTGCTATACTATGAGCTCAAGTCCTATCTCTTCCATTGTATAAGTGAGGGCTTGTCCACCTATTAGCTTTGTGGGATGAATCTCCATATCATATTCTTGCAGCACCATGACCCAATTTTCTCTTATTTTCCCTAACTCATTTATCATTAATAGGGTATTGATGGCTAGACTAGGGACAATTGTGAACACCTTGTTCCATAGAATGTAATTCTTGAACTTCTTAACTCCTTTGACCAAGGTTTATGCCTATTTTTCAATGTTGTGGTAATGCAATTGAGCATATTTTAGAAAAGCACTCATAAATGAAATAGGGTGCTCATTCCCTTCATCATCCTTTTGCATTAAAATGTTGGCGCATAAGTGATCTAAAGAAAAATAATAAGCATAAAAGGGTTCCAAATTGTCTGGGCTAACCAACATTGGGGCATCTACAATGGACCTCTTGATTTCTTAAAATTATTTTTTAGCTTTGTGTGTTCATTCTACTTTGGAATCCTACTTGAGCATGGAATTCAATGGCTTGACTATTTGAGTGAAGCACATGATGAACTTCCTGACAGAGTTAATCTTCCTGAAAAAGGACTTCATTTCTTTTTTACTATCTAGAGGCTAAATTTTAAATATGGCCTGTATGCAATCCAGATCTATGGAAATTTCATTTTTAGAAATTACATGTCCTAGTATTTTACCTTCAATCAATACAAAGATGCATTTCTTCAGGTTTAGTGAAATACTGAACACTCTACATTTTTGGAGAACTCTACATAAATCAAAGACATGGTCTCCTGTCATCTTTGAGAACATAGTAAGATCATCCATGTATATTATGATGCACCTGCTAATGAGGTATTTTAAGGTTATGTCCAATGCACATTAAAATGTTGCACCTACATTAATTAATCCAAATGGAATCAATTCAATATGAAAATGTCCTTCATTTTGTGGAAAATATCATTTTGTGCCTATCTTCATACTTCACCATCATTTGATTATATCATGAGTATCCATTAAGAAACAACATTAGCTGGGAACCATTTACATTTTGTAATACCTCATCTAGTGAAGGCAGATGATAATTGTTCTTTTTAGAATCTCTATTTAGGTTCTAAAAATATACACATAATTTGATTTACCCATTCTTCTTTTTGAATGAAACCATATTCACCACCCATGTGGAGTGCTTGATCAGAAAGATAATTCTAGCTGAAAGCAACTTCTATACTTCCATGAAGATGATAGGTTCCAACAGTGTGTTAATTGGGCATTGGCGCTGCTAGAAGGGTCTCACATCTTGCTTAAGTGTGATGATATGAGTCATAATTGAGGTGTCATAGGTTTTAAGTTCTTCATACCACCAAGAAATCACATCATGATAAGTGTTCAAGGAATCCACAATTCCTTTTCTTTCCTTTAGGGTGCACACTTTTGCAATGAAAACATTTTTAAACTATTCTACAATGCCCATGTTGTGAGCATCGCATTGGTTATCTATTGAATCTCTCTTGGCCTGCTAATCTTGGTGCCTAATGTGATCTAAATAAAATATAATTTCTAGCTAGACCATACCTCTTGGTATTGTATTAGTCTTTAAATTGATCACGCATTCAATAACAAGCTCAACGTTTTGTGGCTCTACTTCATCTATGATTTGAGATGAAAATACATATAAACTTGTGATGAAGTCAAGGATGTTCTTGTCATCATTAAAAACTTGGAAGTTAGTGATGTTGTTGGGCACCAATGGGGTAGAGGTGAGCTCTAAAGTGAATTTCTTTAAACCAATCATGGATAAGGGAGGGAGGGTACTAGCTATTTGGGATAGAGCATCTATGGTCAGATTCTTGCTATGAGGCATCAAATAAATATTAAATGCATCTAAGACTTCTATGAGATCCCACACTCTATTTCTATAGCTTGCTAATCTTCTATGATGAGAAAAGTATAATTTTCTTACTTTTTTCACAACTAGCTCAAAATAACCAAAGACTTGTAGTATCTTGACCTTCTTGCTTAATGCTAGAAGTAATCCATGAAATAATGCTTTATATTCTACTACATTATTCATGCAATTAAATTATAATCTATGAGTAGAAAATATTTCTTACCCATGGGACTTATGAGCTCAAAGCCTACTCCTACTCCTTGCTTGGATTTATATCAATTGAAACATAGTGTCCAAAACTTGGAGGGACCCTTTCCTTTAAAATAAACAAAGAATAAATCTTCCTTTTTTGATTGTCTATTTATTTTTGCATCCCTAGATGGTTTTTCACCCTTAGGATAGTCTTGATCTATTTTTTTCCTCGTGAAAACGTTTGGAGTGATCCACCCTTTGATATTCTCTACTATTGTTTGACATAAGAAACAATCAAATTCAAAATGAGTTTCATTGTGTACTTTTCACCAACTAGGAATCAACAACTCTTGGAAATCCACTTTAGTTCCTAAACTAAGCTAATCCTACATGCATTTTTGCATAAATTCCTAGAGGCCATCAAGAAATCCAAAGTTAACATCTTCACATACTTCTTCATCCTCTGACTCAATCAACACTTCTATGCTATTAGAAAAATGGGTCAAATTTGTGGGAACACGACACAACACATAGACCTCTTCAGCCACTTCTTCTTCTTCGATCTCCTCATCACCTTGATAGGCCATCATAAAATAATTTCCCAGTTCTATTTCTGCAAACAAGACTTTGTTGGTGTTGTTGTATTTAGTGATCATAAACTTCATTCAGGGTTTTCATTCGATGAGGATTTGGTTTGGAAGTCCCTTCCATGGAAGCCATAGATGTGAAAATTCTATTATGACATAACCATTCAGAGCCCTAGTGAAATCTCATCCCAATATGATAACGTAGGTGTCAGGGATATTAGCAACCTAGATTTTGATAACCTGTTGCACACTTGGGTCAGTTGTAATCTCCATGGGAATCCTATTCATCTCCCCAGCTATATGTACTTTGGTCTTGTCCAACTTTGTTAATTTCTATTGGGAGGGGGTATGAGTTATTTCTAGTGCTTGGCATACTATGAATGACATGAAATTGATGAAAGCTTCTAGATCTAGTAGGAAATTGTGTAAGTTCTCTCCATATATGAAAATTGTCAACAAGAAAGGTGGGGTTTCTAGGCTCCCCTAGAAAAGCCCTATAGAAACATTAGTTTGGTTCACTTTTTTTGGGTACTTTTCATTACATTTTATCTTTTGTTTGAATCTAATGTGACTCCTTGGTAGGAGATTTATCTAATGGCTGATTTTTACTAGCTTATTGGTTTAGAGGTTGATCAGGTTTCTTTCCCAAGATTTCCCTGATCACAGGTTCACTATTAGAGGTGTCAAATGAAACCTTTTTCATAGATACTTCCTTGGTTGGGTTTGATTGAGAAGTTCTATTTAGTTATGCAAAGAAGGTGTTTTTGATAGCAGGTCCCCTTGGAAATTCAAAGGCTAAAAAACTCACTTTGAATTTATTTAATTCGTCTACTACATATTCACCCATTTGTTCAAATTTTTCTTTAGAGAATTTGCTTTGGGAAGAACTAGCAGGTTGATCTTAAGTCTGATTAGGCTGCCTATTTCTATTGAAGTAATCAATAGGCACATAAGGATAGGTTAGATTGTTATTGGAATTAGGATCAGGTGGAGTATTAAAAATTTTAGGAGGGGTAGATTTCATGGAGGGACCACCAATTTGCCTATTTCTTAAGTGGTAAGGAATTTATCTTTGGTGGAACATCTATACTTCATCCTCATGTGGCTCTTTCTCATCATTTGAACCATTGTCCATTGAATCAAATAAGATAAAGGGCTCTCATTACTTACCTCTTTCACTTCTTCAGTATTGGGCATAACCTCCTTCTCAGGAAAGTTGTTTTCACATTGCGAGAAAGGAGTTTGGTTCACCACCAACATTGAGGAATCATATGGATCTGATGGAACTAGGTCTCTATAGCTTGCATCATCAACAACATTTTTGACTTCTACTTGAAAAATTTCTACAATAGTTTGGAATTCTGGGCAATCCAACTCAAAATTCCTATTAGTCTTGTGGATTTGACACCACCTAGATAAGGCAGCCTCATCCAAATAAACTCTGGTTATAGACTTATCGACACTACCCAGTTGATCAAGAGGTGTGGGATTGTCTTCATTTTTTGTTCTAGTGTTCCAAGTTCCATTTTTCCTTTGTGAAGGCCTCCTTTCAAATTTTTTCCCTTAATTTTGTCCTCTTTCATAATTTTGGCCTAAGGATGCACCAGAATCATGGTTATCTCAATTGACACTGGATTAGATGCTCCTTTTAGAGGCTTGAAGTTGTTTTTTTTTATTCCTTATATGTGTCATTTCAGTGGACAACTTCTTTACCAATTCAGTTAGTTCATTAATTTGATCCTTCTTTAAATTATTTTGTTGTAGCATTGAATTTTGAAGAAATATGGGTTATCTCAAAGGTTAATTCTACTACTTAGATGGGAAGTCAGAGTTCTATAGGTACATAGGCACTTGGGACTATTGGTAGTAAACCTATTGCTTCAGAGGTTACAAGTAATCAAGCACTGATGGTGCTTGATTCAATGGTTTCCCTTAATATTGCACTATTGGTAGCTGAGGAACTTAGTTCATCATAGATGTTTAATGAGCCAAGGTGTGGATAAGCCCTCTATTTTGGGTTGGGTTAGAGGTTGGCCCTAATGAGGGAAAGGGACCTACAATATGTTGCCCCATGTTTGTGTTGTTTTCACCACTTTTGTGTATGCATCCACCAATATTGTAGCTGGTTGATGCATCATTTTTACCATGGTGGATGTGAGATTATCCAAGATAGCATAGTATATGAGCCTAGCTAAGGGACCATCAATGATATAAGGAAACTACAACTTCATATAAGCTCTATCAAATCGATCATTGAATGAGTTGATAGGCTCATTGACTTCCCTCCTAACAAACATGAATCACTGATAGAATTTGATGGGGCTTATAGGAACTTTGAACTTCTATAATAATTTGTTTTTCATTTGATCCCAAGAAGTGATAGATACAGTTGGTAGATGGATGTACCAGTAGAACGCCTCATCCCCAATGAGTAAGGGACGAGCTTGCAAGCCACATCTCCATGTTTTATATGAATAACTTTCAAGGTTGTTTGGAAAATTTTGATGTGTTCTTTTGCTATCCTTTGTTGATCACGTGGATTGAACTTAGTGTAGAATCCTTATAGATTCTTTGGCATGTCATGGTAGTCATTGAAGGACAATGGTGACAAGTTATTGTCCAACCAAGCCATTATGGGAGGTGGATGCTACAATTGTTGTGCTATAGTAACTTGGGGTTGAAGTGCGGTTGAAGCTAGGGAAATGCCCTATAAGAGAGGTGCAGGGGTGGAGACATCACCTTGGATGTGGGAAGTGAGGGGTGAAAATATTGTTTGGAGTGAAGGAGAGGATGGAATTGCTATTAGGAGCGAAGGGGAGAAGGGAGATGGATGGATGAAAGGAGATGGAAGGGATGCAGGCCGATTGGTTGGAGTTGAAGTTGTTGCTTTCCCTCTCTTGGATCTCTTAGAATTTGTAGGGGTCTTTATCTCTTGAAATTCTCCCTTGTCTTGTGTGGATCAAAGTACTCTATGAAATATTTGAGGGGAGAAAGACCCATTTCAATCTAGCTTAACTTATCCCTCCTTCTAGTGCTAGTTCTATTGATGGGTGTTTTTGAAATTTCTCAACATAGAGAACACACAAGTATGTTGTCTCTTGAGAGGAAATTTTCTACAACTAAGTTATAGAAAGTGACCCCAAGGTCTCTCAGGTGCTAGGTCATAACTTGTAAAAACAACTCAATTTATTGATGTGATTTTTTGGTAATCACAAAGGGAATTTATCCTTCACTAAGCTTCAAGGGAATTTTATCTACAAATCAAGTTTATGAATTTGGAAAATGGAGGAATAGTTTTTGCAAGTTCAAAAAAACAAGCTAAAACTCCTTCTTTTCAATTACATTTCACTTTACAACCTAGACCTACAACTAATGTTGAATAGTAACAATGCGGGATGCTATAGTGGATAGACTTCCTAAAACTAAGTTCCATATAGAAATCATATCATCTATGCTATAGTGGATAGACTTCCTAAAACTAAGTTCCATCTAGAAATCCTAGCATCTATGCTATAGTGGATAGACTTCCTAAAACTAAGTTAATCTAGTAGGTGTTTTATCTTTCAGCTACCTTTTCAGCCTTTAGAACTACTCTAACAGGTATTCATCATAGATGATAGGATTTCTAGCCTCTCTACATGGTGACATACTTGATGAACTTTCCAATCATGGCCATGAGCTTATCCTCCTTAGATAACTCAAAATTGAGGATCTAGAAGGATATCTTTTTAAACCTTTATGTGATTTTCTCCTAGTGTTTGGTATGCTTTGGCATAGCGTTTATGATCTGTTCCTATTAAGTGAAAGCCCTCATAGAAAAATCCATGGAATCTAGTGACAACCTCTCTCCAACCCCTTGTTCCATCTTCTTATGAAACAATTGCTTGATTTTCTGCAGATGTAATTACAAAGAAGGCATTTCATAGTCTATCATCATCTTTAGATACTACTTGTTTTCTATCTAGTGCTCCATGATCCATTCTTGATCAAGCTTTAGCTCATGCAAGGACTTCTCCAGAATCTATTTCCTGTAACCAAAATTCATCTGCCATGTCTCTACTAGCTAGTGATCTTCTTGTGGTAGCTTGATATCCTTTTCCCATGTTTCCCAAGAGAGCTTAAGGATGCTATTGAGCTTAGGATAGGTGATCCTATAAAACTCAAATAACTCATTACAGGTACTTATCATATCCTCTGAAGCCTTATATAATTTCTACAATTTTATACATACATTGACTGCATGGAGGATGCCCATATCACCATTATACATCACTTTGTTGAACTAGTTCATAGTCAAGTTGGTCCAATTCTTTATCTTTTCCATCTTCTTTATCTCCTCACTTGAGAGTATGGCATGGATCGATCATTTTTCTAGGGTCTCCTCTTCTTGTGATGTCCATTGTTGGAGATAGGTAGTGAGATTTTCCATCCTTGCTTTCAAATATTCCTTAGTGGATTGGTCCTTGTTCATTTGCTATATTATGGTGGAAATAGATCCTTCAAGATCATCCATCTTTTTCTCATAGGTTGTTAGGCCCAGGTTGATCATGTATTTTTGGTAATCCTATCCTTGTATAGTTCTTTTACTTTTACTACCTACTATGGTGGCAACTTGTAGTGTCTGAGACCCAGAAGCAACAACTGTGATGTGCAACCTAATTTTAGTCTTCTTCTCCTTTTAGGTCCTTATTTTTACTTTGGGTAAAATTTCTTCTAATCTTTCCTTGGGGTTAGTAACCATGAGAATATTCTTATTTTCATGTTTCTCTAATCAAGAAAGAACCTCTATTTGACCTTCTGGTAATTCATGATCACCTTCCTCTTATTTGTCCTTTTGAGGCTCATCCTCCTCATCACTAGGATCTTTTTCATCCTATTTTTATTCCTCATTTAGCTCTTCTATTGGTGTGTATTTCCATTCATTGAGTTCAATGATCTCCAAATTCTCTTTAGCAACATTCCCTTTTGATTTTTCCCCCTTCATTGCTTCAGGTTGATCCTCAATACTCCTCTTTGGGGACTTGGTGCCTTTCTCCTTATTTTCTTCTTTCTCAGTTTCAATGTTCTACTCAAGCTTAGAGCTCTTTTATGGTGCATTTTATTCTTGCATTAGGCCCTTACCTTGGCCAACCCATGGAGGTTCTTCAATTTTCTCCACATCTATATCCATGTCTACCTTCCCTTCATCAGACCAGTGCTCCTTTGGGTGTGTCTGTCCTTCTATCTCCTGATTTGATTTTTCTACCACATAGTGCTTATTGAGGCCTTCATCCTCAAAGGTTTCTGGTCATTCTTCATCAAAAGCTACCTTGTCTATGTTTATATTACATCCTCCCTTCAAGTGTTCAAAATAATTTTCCCAATTAGAATCCTTGGGCTCATCAACTATATTATTTGTAGTCTCTTTATGTTTCTATACACTGAACCTTTCCATTTCTTCTAAGATTTGCATGGTGGCCTCCATTTTGGCTGGCTCAGTAAGTGGTGGAGGAATACAAAAAGTGATAACAAATTGATCCATTAGCTCCTAGACTTTGGGATCAAGAATTACCCTAGAGAGATCAGTTGGTACATTTTGCATATAGACCATGAAGGCATCTAGAAAAGCAAGAGGTACCATGGTAGTTTTTGATATTGTGGGTGGTAGAGCAGGGAAAGTAGGTAGTGGAGGAGGAAGTTAGGAAGATGATAGTGGGGAGGTAATCGAGGAGGAGGTGTTAAGCATTATTATTGGAGTAATTGGTGAAGTTAAGGTGAGGTTGACTAAGATTTCCATGATAGGCGGAGACAAGATAGGTAGAAATTTGGAAGTGGAAGGTGGGGGAGTGGTGACAGTGGTAGTAGTTGGAGCAGAAGTGGTAGGTGGTGAGCGCGGATGCTTGGTTTCTTCTACCTCTTTACATTGAGGATCCTCCTCCTGAATAAAAGGCATTTTGAGAACAAACATCCTTTTTCTCTTTTCCCTTTTTGATGGTTTCCTTTCAATTGTCTTCCTAGAGTATACCTTCTGCTTGGGCTTGTGCTTAGATGTATCTTTCCTTTTCTTGGACCTTGTGACTAGTGGGGACTTGGGGACTTCTCCTAATTAACCAGTAGATGTGCCACTATTAGTTTCACTTTCAACATCATCCATGAGCTCCCCATATTTTAATTCTACACCTTTTTCTTTGAGTTGGGTTAATTATGTATCCACCCATTGTATTATTTTGTGTTCAATGGGTTGGGTGAGAATGTTGAGGTTGGTGACCTCTTCCTCATTCTAATCACTAATGGGTAGGGGATTTTCAATCACAACATGGTATCTATTATCCATGAGGTTTTCATCCTCAACTATCTAGTCAGACACTAGAAATAGATCGCTAGATTTCATAAATTGAGTGTTCATTCTCATATAGTGCTACATCTACACCACTTTTTCATAATTATAGTTGGCCCAAAATTCCTTAATGTGAGCTTGATAGGTACATTTCCTTCCATCCCAATTTTTAAATTTTCCATGAGGGTCCACTCTCCCTCTATCTTTGTAAAGGTCCAAGTTATATTCTTCTAACTCCTTGTCAGAGTAATCAGCGCATTGGCCATCAAGACAAGAATATATTCCTTTTCCAAAGGTTAGGGGATTTGGAACTCCAACTTTGTGCTTATCACTTAACAATGCGTGGGAAGTCTACAGCTACCGATAAACCTCTAACAAGATGATTTGATCATTGGGATAACATAGTAACTAGTAGGGCCTTCCTGAGAAACCTTATACTATAATGTAGGTGAACTTTGGGAACTAAGTGAATAGATACCCAAATTCCATTATAAATGCCTTGACATTGTGTAATACCCTTGTCTCAAAATATCCTCTTGAGAGTCTAATTATGAGCCCGATGAAGGCAATATTCACTCATTTTTATTATATTTTAAAGTTCTTGTATTGTAACTAGGGATAGGAGTCATAGAATTGGAGCTCTCCCTTCTTTGTCCCCATTGTTCCCACACAGAAGATTCCTTTGTATGGTAATTTATTTGCAAGGAGATAAACTAGATATGAGGTCATGTAGAACTAATAGGTCATTTTCATGGTGAGGAGTTGGTTGTACAAGTTATCACTTATCATCTTAGCCCAGTGAAATTTGCATTTTCCTCGGATAGTTTTTTCAACAAAGTATAACATCCATTCTTTGAAGAATGCAACAGTTGATAGGCCCATTTCTCTACTCAGGAGAGCAACTAGATCATGGTACTCCTAAAAAAAATAACTTATGAATAGTTTCTAAGGAACTTTGTTAGCATTTCCCCTCTTTCCTTCTAACTAGTAATAGTTGATCATTCTCTTGCATCTAAGAGGGTCATATTACCACACATTCTAAGAAATTTTATTCTCTATTCCTTCCATCTTATCAAATGTTGGGATTCCAAAATTCCTCTCGCTAGAATTGGTAGACAAGTTTTCCAATACTCTTTTGTCCCTGTCAATGATTTTCCTATTAGATAGGAAACATTCCCGGTAGGCCATGTCCAATTCTAAAGCAACCAAGGCAGGAGGAAATTTGGATGCCATTTTGAGGCCACTTCATTTCATCCTTCATGTATCTTCAATGGTAGGGTTGAACATCACCCTTTACTTGAATTCATCAATATTTAAATCTCCAATGTTTGTATATGATATTGTGTCCCAGTTGGAGGCGAGTTTGGAGGTACACTCCACCCCATGGAAATGGTACTTCATTTGTTCCTTTTCTTCTTTTACCCTTGGTACTCTTGTAGGCCTCTTTCCCTTGTCAGCTTTTCCTACAAGCTTTTCTAATTATACCTCAGTAACTTTCATAAATCTTTCATGCAAAGGTGCAGTAGGCATTTTGGTAATGCAATAGAGTGAATTTTAGTTAAGTTATATAAATTATTAGTTAAATCCACTTACATACCCTTATAATATCATGAAATTAACCATCACTAATCATCCACAACTCATTTGGGTCATTTAGAAGAATAATGGTGTAGTGCAAGAAAATGTATCCTTGGACATTTTCATGCTCATTTGGGTCTTTCTTATAAATTTTGGCCTAATTTTTCCTATATATAATCTTGAAATGTGGTCAACACATTCACATTAGGTGTTGGACCCTTGTGAATCAATAAGAATTCTATGATGTCTTACAAAAGTGTTGTGAACTGTTGTAACCCACTTTCACACTTTTCTATGACCCTTTTATTAAAATTCGCTCAAATAACCTCTTTTTATCAATTACCAAGACTCATTTTAAAGTGTTGCAACAAAATTTCACACTTTTCTAGGCTTTTCATCAATAATTCAACCCTTTTTTATGTCTAAATGACCCCTTTATAGACTTACAGGCCCTACTTAAGTGTGTTTTTTGAGAATAATATCATTAAAAATAATTTAATACACTTTAATTCCAAAAAACCACTTAAAATTCCCTGGTGGGACTAAGTCACCACTAGGGGAAACTTAGTCCCATTTGGCTCAAAAATCAAAATTATTTGAAAATTCTAGCGAGATATTATTTTTGAAACCTTCAAGTTGGCCTGTGATGTATTTTTGAGAAATTTTGTATAATCATGTATAAGTATAGGGTTCTTCCTCTCATTTCACCCTAAATCATGGACCTAATCATTGATTCATCATTCATCATCTCTCCCAAGTGAAGCAAGCTAGGGTTTTAGCATTCTAATTCATCAAGACCACTTCTGAGGCATTCAAAGGTTGATTATTATTCCATTGCTACAAAAGTTCAAGATCAATCATCATGAAAAGTTTCTAATTCCTTCATTTCATGTGCATGCTTCCACTTATTTCCTCATTAGGTTTAACTACCATAAAGGCGTTTGACCAAGGAAAACCCCTATTCCCTAATATTCAACAATCTTCTTTCTTTGTTTCCGTGCTTGTAGACTTGAAGATTATTGAATAATAGGTTGCAAAGTTGTTGAAGACATATCCTTATTTTCTAGGTCAAAATATCCACAAAATATCATTTACAAGCCTAAATTTGGCAGTTTTAGATTTGGAAACTTGGAGGAGAAGAAAGTGTAGACTGGGAGCTTTCATTTCCACTTTTGGATTTTTAGAAAAGCCAAAGTAGACTAAGTCACTGTCAATGGTGACTTAGTCCAATTGTACATGTTTTTTTTTTTTAAAGTAGATTCAAATGCCCATTTGGCTAAAATGGGCCCCAAAATAGTTTTGTAGATCTTGGACTAAGTCACCTAGAATGGCGTAAGTATCCCAGTAGGTTAAAATTCTAGAATCTATAGCATTTCCAATCTTCATTCTAGCCTCCCCAAGTTTCCAAGTGCACACATTTTGTTTTACTGTTTTTTTGTTTTGTTTCATTTGCATTTCTAGGTCATTTAGTTTATGTTTGCATATCACAAGGCGTTTTCAAACAAAGTGCTTCTTCTTAGTTTTGCATGAATAATACATCTCTTTTATTAGTTCTTTGCATTTATGAAATTCTATTTAGACATATTTCAATCATATTTGCATTATTCTTGAGTGAACCTCCTATATTTGAGGGATATCTTTCCCTTTTTAGATGTAAAACCCTAGAAGTGTAAGAGATCCCTATCCCTAAAAATTTATTGTTCATTTTGGTGAACCTAATTTTTGAATACCTTCTTTTTGATTTGTAGTCAATTATTATCCTACAATTATCTCACATTTTATTTTTCACTAGTTAAGTTGCATTCTAGGGTTTCAAATTTTGCATTAGTGAAAATGCATATAGGTTGCAGTTTTGCATCTAAAATCACTAAAGATTTCTAAAATTTTGCATTTGCATCTTAGGTCTACATCATACAACATAGAAAACATAAGAATAAATATAAAAAGTTTTAAAATTTTGAAAAGAATCACCACTGGGACTCACTCACTACCTTGGGCAACTTAGTCCCTTTCACCCCTAAAATTTTCTTTCACAGTACTGAAAACCCTATTTTTTAGCTTTTGTTTACTGCCATTACCTATCTATATCCGATGGATTAGTTTTTGTAACATGAATTTCATTAGATCTAGCTTAATTTAGTCCATTTCATGCATTAGTCATATTCAAATTTTCATTTACAAAATTTCATATTTCATGTTGCATAATATAATAAAAAAATTACCTTATTTCATATCTAAAAATTGCATTTAAACATTTCACTTTAAGTCATTGCATTGCACTTTCTTAACTTTTATGTGATAGCATGTTTACTTTCAAAAGATGTGGTTTTGATTTTGTTAAAAATGGATTTCATAAATACAAAATCCCCTCTTATGAGTTCAATTTTGATTACAACAATGAGGTCATTAAGAAACTAAACTATAGATTTAAAAGAGGTCTATATGCTACTCTTGCACTCTTAAGGTTTTTCACCTAAAAGGAGAGGGATAGACCCACCCAAAATCAATGTGGATCACTCAAATTAGGAAATGTATGATGTGATTAAGGCTAAATGAGAGATCTAAATACAACTAAATGAACTAATTAACTAATTATGAATTGAAAACCTAAGAAATATGTAATGTTTGAAAACACAATGTGATATGTGGAAAATGCAATGAGGAAGTAAACTAATGCAAACATAATTAAACAAGGCTAAATGGATTGTAGATTGGAAATGAGTGATGAATTTGGAGTATCCTAAATGCTGATAGAGATAATTAAAAATTACCAGTGGGACTCATTCACCATTGTTGGTGAATTAGTCCTGCTACTAGTAAAAAGTATTGAAAACTAGTTTCTGGCTATTGAGATCTAGAATCTGACAAAATCTAAGTTTTGAACCTTAAGGTGGGACTCATTCACCACTGATGGTGAATTATTCCTCTCCAAAAATTCTATGAAATCAAGGACCATTTTTGTAGTTCCAGATCTGCACTTGTCTTCTTGTCAGGTTGACAGAGTCAAATCTATAGAAAATAGACTGTAGGTTGTCTCCAATCTTGAAATAGTTGTAGTTGACTTGAAAAAATTTGTTGACTTTTTTACCACATTTCAATGTCTAATTTCTTGAAAATTTTGCATAAGCAAGTCTACAAACACACATGCAAAAGGAAAAAAATGGCTAAGGGTTATGTTATAGGGATTATCCTTGGTCAAATCCCACTTTTGCAATCAAACCCTTAATGAATAAATGAAATGAAATAAAAAAAGGAAAGATGAATTAAAAACATGCAAAAGTCCTAAACTCATCATAGTCGTGTTGAAGAAATCTGAGGATATGTCAATGTCTGCTCCAAGACACTTGATTGATGCTTGATTGAATGATGCAATGTGCTCAAATGCTAATTGATTTTTAGTGAATGCAAGTGAATGTGGAGATTAGGAGATGTAAAATAAGGATAAAAACACTTATTTATACACAATTGTGCCCTATTAACCCGATAATATAGCATCATAGGCCAACATAAGGCAATTTTGAATAAAAACTTGAAAGAAAATTTGAAATATTTTGAATTTGGAGCCAAGAGGGACTCAATTGCCACCCATGGTGAATGGGTCCCACCTTATACTTCTAAGTGGGTGCTGGGAATTAAGTCGCATTTATTGTTATTTATCCAGTTTACATTTAAAAATACACTTAATTAGGCATTATGAGTGCATAAAGGGGCCAAATAAAGCATAAGAAGGCTATAAATAGTGAAATCAAGCCTAGAAAAGCATGAAATCTTGTTACAAGACTTTACAACACTTCACAACACCTACACAAGACACCTTAATTTGAATTTTTAGGACCTAATACGAATGCATAAGACACATTGAAACATTAAATAAAAGAAAAAAAAATCAAGCATCATGAGAGAAAGACCTAAAAAACCATGAAAATGTCCAAGAGACATTTTTCTATGGTACATTTAGCCCCCACTTTAGTGAGAGGATGAACTTGCTTGAAACTCACAATAAAGTAGCCATGCATATTGAGAGGGATCCAAATGCACTTATGTTAGCAAGATGGAATAACAATGATTAAGAGGGATGAAAAATCCCACAGGATGAAGATCACATGGTAAACTAAACATACAAAAAAAGGATCACACATGTGAAGAAAAGGGAGAATCAAATTAAGCTTTGATCATCTGTCCAACTAGTTATGGATTAGATCTAGGATGTTTATGAGAAAATGAGAATGCATACTTACTCTACAGCGACAAAACTCATGGAAGTCCACTAGGTGAGAAGGCCCAAAAGGTGAGAAACATACACTAGTTGGTATGTACTCACAAACACATAGGTGGTGATGGGGAAAGTCGTGCTGTTGAATGGCCTTCTTGCGCAGCCATATCAAAGTTATACCTCCTGATAATTTTAATAAAGTTCCACAAAGGAAAATTTTGGTTCGTGCTTCATGAGAAAAGAAAATTTTTGTATGCTTAGAACTCATGAACAAGTAGGATGAAAGCATAGGAATGCAAGCTACATTATGCAAGATGGCCATATGAATGTAAAAATGTAAATGCAAAATAAATGTTCAAAGGATTATTGTTAAGTTCATGAAAGGTCTATAACTTAGGGAACATTGTGTCTAATGTATCGAAGAGAGTACTAATCAAATAATAGAATATTCCCAGGGTGTTGCCACAATAATGGGTTACAATTTTTGAGACATCCTAATTTTTTCCCGAAATCACATATTTTTAGAAAATACAATGATTTAAGACTTTAAAGGTTCCATTTAAATGATTTTAATTAAAGAGGGATTGATCAAAACCCCTTAGATCAAACCCCCTTGGATAGAACCTTGTTAAATTTAAACCATACCTATAATCGAGTCTCCTCTATCCTATCAAAATATTGATAAAAAACCACTTTTGATTTACCTTTTGGGTGATCAAATGAATTCATTTAAAATTTATGTTTTGTAAGCATGTATCCCTTATTATAAACTTTCCAAAAAGTATAATTTTAAATATGTTTAATTTTATTATTATATTTATTTTTTATTTCTTGTGAATGTAGGATTTTTAATGAACATCAAGTTCTTTGTTTCACACATACGAAAAAATAGAAAAATAGAGAAAAAAATCTAAAAAATACATATGCACTAGGTATTGATGTCATTATTCCAACAAAAAAAGAATATGTTAATTCAAATGAATACAAAAAAAGTTGTGCGGGCCGAAGTACACCTCTATCCAAATTATAATTACTCTGCCTTGGAAAAATTATTAAAAAAAGTTATGTAACAAAAAATTATGAAAAAATATCCATGCACTAGATATTGATGTGAAAAAATTGTATTTTAAAAATTAAAATTTTATCCTGTCTATAAAAAAATTATGTAGTCCGAAGTAAACATCACTGTTTAAAAATGTTGATTAGTAGAAAAAATAAGTTATTAAAAATTACATAAAATGATTCACAATTTTTTTTAAAAAAAAAATATAATTAGAATCTACACAAAAGATCTGACAAATAACTAGTTTGATTCATCTTGAAATTCTTAATGATTTAGTTGCTATAGGTGTAAGAAAGTGAATATCTAGTGAAAAATCCTGATTTTAATGTCAAGTTTGGCCAAAAACTATAACCCATTATTGTGGGATCACCCCACAACTTGGGGAATATAGTGTGTCACATCGAACCACCAAGAGGAGTTTAATATGATAAGATAAATCACAACTATGAAGGAAATCACACCTAATGTAATCTACAAAGTGACAAACATGTCATATGAAGTGACAAGGCTAAACTAAGAACCAAGTATGCAAATGAATTATGCCAATGTATGAAACCAACTTGAAAGGAATTTCTACACACCGTTCTATGAGAAATTACTTTGAAGTACCAAAGGAAAAATGTAAAAAGAAAACAAGACATAAGAGCCAAATTGGAAAGCCCTATGCTAAGTCATATGTTTCTGAGTAAGAATGCTTCATGTAAATGAAAGTGGAAACAAAAGAAATGGAGTTTCCCCCTAGAAGGAACACACCAAACACATAAGGGATCTATGGATTTGGGGTTAGTATGTTTGTTGCTACAATTTTCTTATGAAAGAGCTCAAAACTGTCATCATTCCACAGATACACATAGAACTAGAAGAATGACACAAAGAGAGAAACAAAAAAATAGAAAAAAAAAAATTGTTCTAGATAAACATGGAAGAGACACTATGGTCTCAATGCTTTGCATCGTCCCCAAAAGGAAAACACAAGTGAAATTATACTAAAAAGACAAAAGAAAAGGGATTTTTTTTGGGTCAACATGAAGGATACATTGCGGTCTTGATGCATTGCATCATCCCAAAAGGAAAATACAAGAAAATGGAAAATGGGTCATTTAGGTCAACATGGAAGAGACATTGGTCAGCTCAATACTTTACATCATCCCCAAAAGGAAAACACAAAACAAAAAGTAAAAAAGTGAAATATCCTTTTGGGTCAATATGGAAGAGACATAGGGAATTGCTATGCTTTTTAACATCCCCAAAAGGAAAACACAAAAGAAAAATTGAAAGGAGAAAATACAATGTACGACAGATAGAACAATAGAGATACAAATAGAGGAAGTTCACAAAGAGAGAGAAAACATCAAATACACGGTACACGAGAACATGATACTCACATAAAATTTCAAAAGAAAGAGAAAACAAAAGAAAAATGAAAAAGGATAGCAAGGCGAATGCAAGTCAACCATCTAACATGTCATCTACCTCTCAATTATGGCCAGTGTATTGCGAGGGTGGTCGAATGTCCAAAGGAATAATTGTGAGCGCCAAACTAGGAGATGTACCAGGTTCTTCACTTGGTTGAGAAGATTTATCATTTAAGATCATAGTAGATGAAAATAAATATTTTAGATTGTTATGCACTTATTCATCTATTTTTTTGATCTCCTCCTCATCATCAAGATTGATTATGACGAGAGGGAAAAGCATTGTTTTCAAAGAAGGATGTATCAAAAGGTTTGGTTGTTTGATCAAATCATTTTTTGTGAGGGTTGGACTGTATTATCTTATGGCAAGTCAGGAGAATGGTGATGATTTCTTGCTGTAGTCAAAGTTGGAGGGTTTTTTTTTGTTTTCTTCCATTCGTGACTGATGAGCAAGGAGATGACGATGATGCCTACATTCCCTAGCACCGCAGTTTTGTTTAATTTTATTCTGAAGTTGTTGAGGTGTAAGAGCAGGTTGATCCACCATAGGTTCCTTTTTCTGCCATAGGGGGAATAATGGAAGAAAACAAAGAAGATGGGTCAATCACTTTATCTTTAGCTTTATACACTTGTTTAATCTGAAGAGGCATAATGGGATTGGTTTTAGTATCTCTTGGCCATTTAAACAAGGAAGGTGAAGTGTTTGTTGTTGATTGTTTGGGAGATTGCTTTTCTTGGTCATGTTCAGACTTTGGCTGAATCATCATCTCATCTATGATGGGAGGAGTGGAAGTGGATGAGGACATCAGGTGAAGAGACAAGTTGGCTATTTTTTTGGCTTTGAACTTTTGATAGGCTATGCAAAATAAATCTTTACAAAGGGTGATGGACTCCATAGGTTTAGGCCAAAAGGCTTCTAAGGATAAAATACCTTTAGAAGATAATGGATGAAAACCACTAGTGTATGGTAAATATTTCATTTCCATGTGGAATCTTCAAACATTTGTGAACAACTGAGGAGACCGCTTTCATCAAGTGAGGCCAAGGGTGGCCTAGCCACAACTGAAATTGGTCTAATTGTGGAATAATAGAAAATGTTACATCAAAAATTTTGGGTCCAATTTGTAATGGGAGTACGATCGATCCGATCATAGGGCATGCAAAACTAGTATGTGTTTAAATCCATATGGTTGGCTTATCCTAATCTTCTTGATAAATTTCATGGAGTACTAAAAATTCTTCCATGATCACATTCTCACTACAAGCGAGATCTATTAATATCCCATTGGTAGGATTATCATAGATTCTGCCAACTATGTAAAGAGGACCATCATGAATATTTTTGAGTATATCATGAGAAGAAAAGGTAATATAAAGAGATTTTTGGTTGGGCCCTTATGAGGGAAAATTTCTATTGTACCCACAAGTTCATCCATAGGATTAACTTGGGTAACAATTGGAGCAATATCATGTTGTTCATTAGTTGTATTAATGTTCATCACATGAGTTTTTGAAGGTTCACTATCCTTGACAAATGAAATATTGTGGTTAGGTATAGGGTTGGTAAATATTTGTAAATTCAAATTAGGGGGCGCAATAGACTTATTTCTTTGATCATTGACACCCACAATGGACAAATGACCTAAATCAATAAGGTCTTGAACTAGATGCTTGAGACACTTACATTGTTTGGTGTCATGTCCACTTTGGAAATGAAAATGAAAATAAGAATTTGGTTTTAAGGTGGGTGGTAAAGGTTTGGAGGTGTCAAGGGGTTTAATGATAGGCAAAGTGATCATTTGTTACTGGATCAATTGATTCATTGTATTATGGAGGGTATCGAGTAAAGGGATAAAATGTATCTTCAAGTCCCCATAGGTATAGGGAACCATTGATTTAATAGATACCACTTGATTAGGTATGGCTTGAGGTTGTTGTTGAGGAGGTAAATTGAACTATAAAAATACTCTATTTGGTTTGTGAAATTTTTGTGTGTTGTTTTGGTTATTTTGTTCAGACTTCTCAGCTTGGTTGGAAGTGGACTTTGAATCATGACTAGAAATTGAGTTGTGATAATCAAAAAGGGTCATGCATAAATGCATGAATGAAGGGAATTTCATCATAGTCAACTTATCCTAAAGGTTTGTGTGCAACCTTTCAATAAACATATTCTATAGATGTGAATCATGAATCTTGACATCAATTTTAGCATACAACGACTGATATCATAAAGTGAAATCAATTACTTTAACAACTGCATTTTTTTTATATCACATTAGATCATCCATTATCTTTTTAGGATTCATATGAACTTGGAAGTGACTTATAAAGGCATCCACAAGTTCATTGAATGATCAGATTGAATGAATGGGTAAGTTTGAAAACCACACTAATCTAGTGTCCTTTAAGGTCCTAGGAAAAAGTTTGGCTAAGAGCTTATCATCAAGGAAAAAATCACTACACAAGGATGTATAAGCATTGACATGATTAGTAGGATCTCCTTTACCTTTGTACTTCTCAAACCTAGGTATCTCAATCCCTTGTGGCATCAAGATTCTTAAGATATCTAAATATAAGGGGCTACTACGAACATTATATGTGGGTGGAGGATTTTGAATTTGGATAATGGTCAATATTTTTTGTTGCATGGATGAAACAGTGTTAAAGAGTTGTGTAATGATTGGATCAGTGTAAGTTGTATGAGGTGGAAGAGAAAATGGTGATGGATTGTACGTAATGTTTGGAGAAGTGAAAGGGACACTAAGAGGGGTGAAAGTGGTAAATGAAACATACAATTCCACAAAAGACCTTGGAATGCTAGTTGTAAGATCAAAAGGAGTCACATGACTAACCTATTGCATGGTCGTTGTAACTTGAGGAGTGGTATAGTTGGAATGGATGTTATGGTTGAAGGGGGGGAATGTGAGGTCCTCCTTGGCATACAACAATGTTTGTGGATTGTGATGTAGAAGGAACATGTTTATTGCATATATCAGCAATTATTTTCAAACCTTGTAGGCCATCATCACTTTCAATCAAATGATGAAGGTTTTCTATGGCAGGTATGGTAGTGGTTTAAATGTTTTCAAGGGATAAGTCTTGTTGTAAGTGTGCAAAATATTCATGAATACTAATGACTATTTCTTGTGGAATGAAATTAGTTTGTGTGTCAACATGCATTAAATCGAAAGGTGAAGGCATAGTAGTGGTAGTATCCATTCCTAATGCAACATTTTATATACTAGGAGTAAGAGCTCTTGATATCCCAAGGTCCACAATGAAAGTGCTATTGCGGGAAGCCATGAGTCTAGAACTTTGTCTCACTAAAGTATTATCAATGGGACACCAAACACTCATACAAGTACCACAAAGGATGGGGTGAATGTAAATGAAATGCAATATAGGAGTGAAACATGTAAATAATAGAAAATCTACAAACTGAAATAGAGAAATAACATTAGAGAATAGAAATTCAGTAAATTCCTAGAAAATGCCTGAAACTACTATCTAAGATGTGTTAGTGGACTAATTCGCCTAGGGCAGTGAATGACTCCAATTATGGTTCTTTTTGTGTTTTTTAGAAAATGTAAAGTGAATTTAATGCTTTTCAAATGCCAATTAAGGATGAAAATGTATATTTTCAATTTGTTGAATGTTTTGATATGCAAAAAGGAAATCTAAATGAGTCTTTCACTAATGCAATATGGGAAACCCTAGGATACAAAAACAAAGAAAAACCTAATTGAATGTTGATGTAGCTAAAACCTAAGATGCAAGATGCAATTAGAATCAGAAAGATAAAGTTCTCAATATGTAGGTTCACCAAAATGAATGATAGATTTAAAAGTGGTCTATAGATTTAAATTTTTAGCACCTAATGTGAAAGCATAAGCCACATTACAACATTAAATCAAGGAAAAATAGATAAATAATCATGATATAAAGACCTAAAATACTGTGAAAATGTCCAAGAGCCATTTTTCTATTGTACAAAAACATCTTCAAACCATTGACACAATCCTTAATATTACATTGCCCATTGGTGAGAATGGTAGTGTAGACAATCATAACAATCATAATTGTTCTTCTCCCAATACATCTCCTATTAGTGATGAAGGTAACTTGGTGAAAGAAGATAAAAACATTGAGGGTCTTGATTTTCGCTCTCCTCATTCCCCTTTGGAATATATTGAACAACAAGAACATGATATTATAGAAACATTTATAAACATCACATTACCTAGTCTCCATAACCATGAAAATCAACATTGTCCTCATAAATGCCATGAGCATAGGTTGGTGTTACAAGACATACCTATTAAGATTCATGAGACTCTTGACCCTCCTTTTCCCAATTCTCCTACCCTTTGCGAAAATCTATTTGAAAATCATAGAGGTCCTTCTCTTGATGCCTCACCAACTAGTGATGAAGCTACTTTACAAAATTCAACCTTGGATGAACATATTGCAAGCTCTCCTATTAGGGTAGATAATATGGAACAAGATAATGAGACCTTAGAGACAAATGCTAATCAACTAGAGTCTTCTCCTAATTTCCCCACTATAGATAAACAAGAAAATCCAACCATTGATCATTCCCCTACTTGTGATGAAGCAATTTTTGAAGAACCAACCCTTGAATGTCAATAACATGTGATTTGTAGTTCTCCTAAAAACTCTCCTCGTAGAGAGGATATCATAGTGGAAGAAAAGGACAATGATCACAATAATTATAATGTATCCTTAGAAGAAGAATATGATGCGACATTAGACCCTCCTTCACTAAGGGAATTTATTACTATTAAACCTCAATTGATTCTTTACCCACTATCACACAAGTAACAAACTCAATTCAAACCCAAATTCATCCTTTACCCACCTAAAAATAATGTTTCGCAACAGCTAAGTGATAATACCATTCCTCATACATATCGCACTAGAAACAATATGAAACTTCCACAACCAACCTCACCACCATTACCTTTGCCTAATCCCATCTTGCATCATGCTCCTCAATTAACTTCATATTATCTTGTTGAAGAACTTAAGAATACTTTTGAAAAGATATCCCCATGGGATTTGATTCAAAATTCACCTAACTATCACACTATGCTTCAAATGGCCTTACAAAAAGTTCCTATCCCTTCTAATGCACAAAAAAATAACATAGAAATCCTCATTTAATGATTGAATGCTAACATTTTTTTACACCAAAGTGAACTCCCCTCTTTGGAAGTGCAAAAAAAAACTGATGCTTTTATGATCATAGCTTAATACAAATTAAAAGGGATAAAGAGAACTCTTGTAGATAGCGGTTCTACCCTTAATGTGTATAGTTTGAGCCTTCTATATAGGATTGGAATTGATAAATCAAACATTCAACCTCATTCTTCATCACTTAAGGGATTTGATAATGTTAGAAAGAAACCACTTGGGGTGATCATTTTACCTCTTACAATTGGAAATTCCACAATGGATACACCAATCCATGTTATGCCTTATGAACTTTCATGTAATATTCTCTTAGGGAAATCGTGGATTCATGCAATGAGTGGGGCTCCTTCTAATCTTCATAATAAAATGAAATACATCTACAAAAACAAAGTGTACACACTTGACGTTGATCCTGAGCCTTATAGTGTCTTGCAACTTGAGAAAAACAAATAGAATCCCTTGATAACATTCAAGAAAACTACACAAGTGGAACCTGTACAACAAAAATACAAAGAAAAATACATTGAAAATTACACAAATCCATTAGAAGATGATTGGAGTTCCTTAAATTTTGAACATACATTCATGGGAGAGTACAAGATCATAAATGTAGATACAAGTAAGGGACATGAAAAAAACATCATATCAACACAAAACTTAGTAGACCCTTCAAAAGCATCCATCTCAACCACTTTAAAAAAAAGGAAAATTACATGAAAATTTTTAATGACCTTAAGCATGAACAACCACTTGATCCAAATGCAATGAAAAAGCTTTATGAAAAAGGTTATGATCTTATGAAACAACTTGGCTATAGTGGCAAAGGATGTGGTGCTAGAGAACAAAGTATCCATGTCCCCATCAAGTTACCTAACATGCAAGAAACAACTCATGGTCTTGGTTATTGTCCTTTGATAGAAATAAAAATGAATTCACTCAACATCAACACTATCACACAAAATTTCTCTAAGCCAACTTTATTAGTGGTGCATCATGAACTGATAGACACTAGTTATCTTGAAATTTATCCTTTTCCAAACATGAAACAAACAAAGATATCTTCACTTAATTTCAGTTTCATCTTTCAAAACAATAATGATTTGAGCTCATTATATTTTACACCCTCTTTCAATGGAGAGCACAAAAATCTCACAATCTAAAGTGTCTTTCATAGGCATGAAATCTTGTACTAAGAAATAAGTATCTTTGTTAGAAACTATAAGAACGCCTTCTACCATTGATCAAGAGGGTATCTTGTCAAGACTCCTCCAAGATCACTTGATATCTCTCCCTCCAAGAACTCAAAATAAATTCTATTACAATACTTCATTGAGTTCATTATCATTCCACTAATGTATGTAAGGATTTGAGTAGTAAAATCCAACATCTTAAAGAGTTTGGTTCTCTTCCTTATGTGGGGGCACCTAATTCCTCTAATTCATACTAGTTTCACTCTACCACACATATTACCAATCATTTCAGCTCACCCTTACCTTGCACTAAGTGAGGGAAAGGGGTTAGGTAGCCTTTTCTTCGTATATTACTTGTCATTGACTCTTTTGGCTAGTTTTTAACCTTTCATGAAAATATAAGAGAAATATTGGGATGTAGACGACACGCCTTAAGTTGGCTCACATGTGACATACTACCTTTTTCATGATGTAGCTTATTAGAAACATATGACTTGGCATAGGGCTATCTACATAAGCTCTCATGTTTTCTTCTACTTTAAAACAATTACTCAGAGTAATGGTTTTAGCAAGCGCATTCAAGTGGGGGCATACATCGACATTCATATTTGATTGTGTGAGTTTCTTTTTCTTGTGATTTCCTCTCTTGGAAATATTAGGTATAATGTTACCTTAGATGAGATCTTACACTTGCCCTCTCTTGGAAACATTAGGCACAATGTTCCCTAAGATGAGACCTTGCATGAACTAAGCAAAATCCCCTTGAACAAATCTTACATTTTTTTGCATTAACAATGTCTATGAGTTTTAAGCAACTGAAGTTTTGCTTGCCTCATGGAGCTCGAAGATAATTTTTGTGTGGCACCTTATCAAAGTTATCAAGAGGTATAAATTTAGTATGGTTTGAGTAGGAAGACTAATCTGAGGCATGAATTTCCCCATAGCCACATGCATGTGTGGGAGTGCATACCAGCCATGAGTGTATGTTTCTCACCTTTTAGGACTTCTCACTCGGTGGAGAGCCATGAGTTTCATCACCTCATAGTGAGTATGCATTTTTGGAAAAACAACATAGATTTTATCCACATCATGTTGGACAAACAATCGAAGCTTGATCCACCTTTTTATTTTTGGTTTTCTCTTCCATCTAGTTAATACCATTACATGATCGTGTTTCTTGTTTTCCTACAAACCATTCACCTTGTGCATGTCCTCTTGTGCTTATGTTTGTATGACTTAGGATCTTGGATCCTAGGGGGTTGATCAATGTTTTGATCTTTTTCATCCTTTTCCATCCACATTGGTGTGATTAGTTTCCTCTAAAATGTATATCTTGATATTTTCATGCTCGTTTTGGCCTTTCATATGGATGTTGGCCTAATTTTACTTGTATTTAATGTTGTAATTTGGTCAACACATTCAAATTAGGTCTTGGAACCTTGTGAATTAATAAGAATTCTATGATGTCTTGCAAAAGTGTTGTGAAGTTTTGTAACAAACTTTCATGATTTTCTAGGCTTGTCATCAATAATTCAACCCTTTCTTATGTTTAAATGAACCATTTATACACTTTAAGGCCTACTTAAGTGTGTTGTTTAGAATAATCATGTTAAAAATCATTTAATACACTTTAATTCTTGAAACCCACTTTAAATGCCCTGGTGGGACCAAGTTGAAACTAAGGTGACTTAGTCCTGTTTTGCTCAAAAATCAAAATTATTTCAAAGTTCTGGTGGGATATTACTTTCTAAACCTTGAGGTCAACCTGTGATATAGTATTTTTGGGAAATTTTGTATAATAATGTATAAATATAGGTTTTTTCCTCTCATTTCACCCTAATTCATGGACCTAATCATCCATTCATCATTCATCATCTCTCTCAAGTGAAGGAAGCCAGGGTTTTATCATTCTAAGTCATCAAGACCACTTCTAAGGCATTCAAGGGATAATTATTCATCCATTGCTGCAAAAAATTGAAGATCAATCATCATGGAAAGTTTCTA
Source organism: Sequoia sempervirens (assembly GCA_007258455.2). Classification (NCBI taxonomy): domain Eukaryota; kingdom Viridiplantae; phylum Streptophyta; class Pinopsida; order Cupressales; family Cupressaceae; genus Sequoia; species Sequoia sempervirens. The sequence continues at coordinate 421,614,535 of VDFB02271358.1, read as the reverse complement.
ATTCCTTCATTTCATGTTCATGATTCCTCTTATTTCTTCATTTGGTTGAACTAATTAAATAGGGTTTGACCAAGGAAAACACCTATTCCCTAACATTAAACATTCCTATTTCTTTCTTTGTGTGTTTGCAAATTTGAAGACTTGAAGATGATTGAGGAATAGGTTGCAAAGTTTTTGAAGACATCTCCTTATTGGATAGGTCAAAATATCCACAAAAAGGTCACATATAGACTTGAATTTGGTAGTTTTAGATTTGGACACCTATAAGAGCAGAAAGTATGGATTGAGAGCTTTAGTTTCCTCCCTCAGATTTTCAAAAAAGCCAAAGTGGACTAAGTGTCCATCAATGGTGACTAAGTCTCACTATACATTTTTTAATTTTTTTTTGTAGATTTGGATACCCATTTGGCTGAAACAGGGCCCTACACAATTTTCCAGATCTAGGACTAAGTCACCTAGAATGGTGTAAGTCTCCCAGTAGGTCAAAATTCCAAAATTAGTATCATTTCTAGTCCTCATTCCAGCCTCCCCAAGTTTCTAGGTGCACACATTCAATTTTATATTTTCTATTTTGTTTCATTTGCATTTCTAGGTCATTCAATTTATGTTTGCATATCACAATGTGTTTTCAAAAAAAGTGCTTTTTCTTAGTTTTGCATTAATAATCCATATCTTTAATCAGTTATTTACATTTAGGACATTATATTTAGACATATTTCAATCATATTTTCATTATTCTTGAGTGAACCTCCTACATTTTTGTGATCTTTCTCTATTGAGGTGCAAAACCCTAGAAGTGTAGGAGAGCCACATCCACAAAAAATTATGGTTCAGTGGGCTCAAGGCTTTAGGTTTCTCCTAGGTGGAAGCAATTAGGAGAAATTAAAATTAGGATAGTGTTGGGGTAGTGGAATCACAAGGAAACCACCCACACAAATATTTGCATGGTTGGTTTGATTGGAAAATCTGAATCTGGGTCTTTTGGAATGTGTGAAATAAGAGATAAGACACTTCAAATATTTAACTTCACCAAAATGATCTTCTTTTACTCATGCGGGTTGAAGGAGTGTACGTATTGTAGGGTGAAAGGACATTAGTGTTTACTCATTAAACAATGCTAGAAGGAAAGCATCATTCAACAGGAGGAGTTTTACATGTATGGACCTGCACTATCAATTTCCCTCTTGCGTGCTTGAGATCTTTAAAGCTAAAAAATCATAGAATGAGGCAACAAAAAGGCTATAAAATGGAAGGATGTTAGGTTTTTTCCACTAAAGGATGGTGGCCATCCGCAAATGGAAGTCCACACTAGCGAGCCTACATAAGGTCAATTGTTCCATGATTTTGTTGAATTTTTGGTCAAAGGGAAGTCCCACCTATGGAGCCCACATAGCGAAGAGGTGCATGCTTTTAGTTATTAATGAATGACACTTAGGTGAAAAATCCCTACTTATGGAAACCTGCATGAGTGGATCCATAGGGACACTCCACATTAAATTTTTCCTTAGCAATGTTTAAGTTTCAATTTTGAGAGATAGGATCTGTGGAACCTACGAAGTGGAGGGACGCAAGCACCTGGCCATTGGATATTCATTGAAGAGTAACAAATGTTTTCATAGTGTGGCCCACATGATTGTTCCCTCCTAGGGTTTTGGCTTAGCACTTATTGATTGGATTGCTTGATTCTCAGGATGGAGATATTAGACGCAGAGTCCACATTGTGGAAGGATGGTAAGTTTAAACTATTAAAGAATGGCATTTGTGTAATAGACTTCCCATGGCAGAGTCTAGCATGAGTAGGCCTGCAAGAGGTGAAATTATTAATAGGTTTTCCTAAGGCCCCCAAGTTATAAATTTTGCGTGAGTGCAGGGTCAGGATAGCAGGTGGGCATCAATTTTTTTCCATTGAGAAATGGCCTTGGCAAGGTGGAAGCTGATGCATAAAATCCCACGAAAACCATAACAAAAGTCCTTGTTTTGATTAGAACACCAATGTAGGAGATGAGATAGGATTAAATTTTGAATACCATACAGAAAGGATAAAATAGGGATTGGAAAATTCAAATTTTAAACAACTAAAACCCTAAGTGTTCTTGAATAATTTACACACTCAATAGAGAAAACACATCTGAAATCCATACCTTTGGATCATTCATTAAAATTGATTTGAACCTAGATTGATTTTACTAAAAATCTCCATTCAGATGGAGGCTCTACTTTTTCCTTCGATATTTAAATTGCATGGTGAAAATGATATTTAGGGTTCCCTCTATTTATAGGAAACATGATATTAATGGCACACATTGATTGAAGGTATGGTGGGACACCTAGAGGAGCAGAGAGTGTGGATCAAGAGCTTCCGTTTCCAGCTTAATATTTTTAGAAATGCTAAAGTGGACTAAGTCACCATCAATGGCAACTTAGTCCCACTATACATGATTTTCAATTTTTTTAGATTCAGATACCCATTTGGTTGCAACGGGCCCTAACACAATTTCCCAAATTTGGGACTAAGTCACCCAGAATGGCGTAAGTATCTAAGTAGGTCAAAATTCCAAAATTAGCAGCATTTCTAGTCTTCTTTCCAACCTCCCCAAGTTTCTAGGTTCACACATTCAATTTTATAGTTTTATGTTTTGTTTCATTTACATTTCTAGGTCATTTAGATTATGGTTGCATATCACAATGTGTTTTCAAACAAAGTGCTTTTTCTTAGTTTTGCATTAATAATCCATCTCTTTTATTAGTTATTTTCATTTAGGACATTCTATTTAGACATATTTCAATCATATTTGAATTAGTCTTGAGTGAACCTCCTAGATTTCTGGGATATTTCTCCTTTGAGGTTCAAAACCCTAGAAGTGTAAGAGAGCCCCATCCAAAAAAATTATGGTTCAGTGGGCTCAAGGGTGCATGTTTCCCCTAGGTGGAAGCCATTAGGAGAAAGTCAGAGAAAGACTATGTTGGGGTCACATAATCACAAGGCAACCACCCGCACACAAATTTTTGCATGGTTGGTTTGATGGGAAAATCTGAATTTGGGTCTTTTGGCATGTGTGAAATAAGAGATGGGACACTTCAAATATTTAACTTCACCAAAATGATCTTATTTGTAGTAGGATTTTTGCGCATATGAACCCTCACTATCAATTTCCATCCAAGGTGCTTGAGATCTTTAAAGGTAAAAAATCATAGAATGAGGTAGCACAAAGGCTATACAAGGGAGGGATGTTAGTATTTTTTGGCTAAAGGATGGCAGCCACCCGCAAAGGGAAGTCCACACTAGAAAACTTGTAGAACATCAATTGTTCCATGATTTTGTGAATTATTGGTCAAAGGGAGGTCTAGCCTGTGGAGTCCACATAGCAGACAGTTGTAAGCTTTCAACTATTAAGGAATGATGCTCAGGTGATAGCTCCTTGCTTATGGACACCCTCATGGGTGGATCCACAGGGACACTCCACATTAGATATTTCCTTAGCAATGTTTAAGTTTCAATTTTGAGAGATATGACCCATGGAACCTGTGAAGTGGAGGGACACTAGTGCTTGACCATTTGATATTCATTAAAGAGTAACAACTTTTGTCACAGTGTGGCCCACCTGGTTGTGCTTGCATAGGGTTCTGAAGCACTTATTCATATGATTGTTCAATGCTCATGATGGAGATATTAGATGCAAAGTCTATGTTGTGGAGGGATGGTAAGTTTCAACTATTAAAGAACAACTTTTGCATAATAGACTTCCCATGGAATATTCTCCCATAGGAAGGCCTGCAATAGGTCAAATTCTTAATGGATTTTCCTAAGGCCCCCAAGTTATAAGTTTAGCATGAGTGCAGGGTTAGGATAGTAGGTGGGATTCAATTTTTTTCCATTGAGAAATTTCCTTGGAAATGTGGAATATCGTGGATTGAATCTCATGGAAACCCTAAGAAAAGTCCTTGTTTTGATTAGAGCACTAACGTAGGAGTGGAGATGGGCTCAAATTTTGAATGCCACACAGAAAGGATAAACTAGGGATTGGAAAATTCAAAGTTTAAATAACTAAAACCCTAAGTGTTCATGAATAATTTACACACTTGATGAAGAAAAGGAATCTAAAATCCATACCTTTGAATCATTCATTAAAATTGATGTGAACCCAGCTTGAGTTTACTGCAAATCTTCATGTGGATGGAAGCTCTACTTTTTCCATCGATATGAAAATTGCATGGTGAAAATGATAGCTAGGGTTCCCTCTATTTATAGGAAAAATGGTATTAATGGCACACATTTATTGTAGGTATGGTGGGCCACCTAGTTGGTGGGGTTGTCGAAACCTGTGCTAGGTTGGCCACTTGGTCAAGACTTCAGACAATGAAGGAAGATGCGGAGTTCATAATGTGAGTGGAAGCCCAAGGTTGACTGCCACCAAACAGTGGATAGATAGTAGTACACTGCAAGAGGAAAACCACAAATGTGGTTCTTCCTAGTCTGGCAGATGTAGTGGCAAAAACCACAAGTAAACCCGCAAGCTTAGATCTGCAAAGGAAAAAGATAACAAATTTTGGGTAGGTGACTTTTGGTCAAGTGGAATTCGTTGACTTTAATACTACATGTGACCAATTTGAGCCCAAAAATAGGGGCAGGAAAAATTAGGAAAATTTAAAAATGACCCAGTGAAAATGAGAAAGGAAAGAGGAGGTCCCTGGTCCAAATGAGGCATGTGTCCTATGGGTACAATAATATGTTGGTTAGGATTGATTTTCAAAATAGGGAAATATTTATGTTAAGGTCTTTTTGTATTATCTTTATGTTCATTCAAAGAGAAGTGGTTGAGAGTCCTTTATTCCTCACACATCAGTTTAAAGCATGTTTATGATTATTGAAATAAGAGGAATCTTAATGTATATGAGAAGAAATAAGTGTTGAATGTAATCTAAAGCATATTGTAAATAGAGTAGCACTCTGTAATATTGTTCTCCTTTTCTAATTAGAGTTGGTGTTCCTATTTTCCATAAGGAGTTGGTGCCCCTAGAATTCTTGTATTCATTTATAATTTGGTCAATGAAACCTACTAGTAATTAACTTGTGAGGACTGTATTAGTTCTTCAAATCCAACCAACACTCACATAGTGGTTTTTCCGTTTTTAGGGTTTTCCACTTATAAATATTGTGTCTTGGTGATTTTCATGTAATTCCATAGGAATATATACCTCCTAAAAGTTTTTTAATTTCTTTTTCCTATCCATCACTTATTCACCCCCCCTCCCCCTCTTAGTGATATTGAGTATTCCTACAAAAATAGTGTCAACATAATACTAGCCCATTTTTAAATAGGTTATAGAAACCCCATATATATTATACTAACATATGACATTTTCATGCAGGAATTATACTTCAAAATGCATACTATTATACAATCTTGTTATCTTGGAAAACTACTATATAATTTTTTTTATTTTTTTTCCAATGAGGATAAACATTGATTGAGTGCATGTGACATTTTTAATAAGAATACATAGGGCTCTCCTTTCAATTCAAGTGCAAATGTTAGTTCATTAAATTTTATGAATATGTATCATGAAAAACAAGATCCTTAATACTAGACAACTATTAGTCAACAATAACATAATATTATTCAGGTTTAACCAAAAAGATAATTGGTTAAGCATTAGTTTGGTTATAATAGATGCCTCTATCACAATTATTCTAAACATCACAACCAACTCTTATCGTTTTGTGCCATAACATTTGCATAGGCAGATAGTCATTGGAAAATCATAAAAAACATTCCTAGGCCCTAGTTTGTTATAATTATAGGCCTTAATTTTCCCATTGGAATATATTGATAACATAGAGGAATCCATAAAAAAATGCTCCCAAGCCCTAGTTTTTGGCATTTATAGGTTTTAATTTTCCCATTGGAATATATTGATAACATATAGGCATCTAGTCAAATTTAGCATAGATCTTAATTTTTGACATTAGAATATATTGAGAACATTAAAGCATCCATAAAAACGTTCCCAAGCCCTAGTTTTTTATATTTATAGGTCTTAATTTTCCTATTATAATATATTGATAACATTGAGGCATCCATAAAAGATGTTCCCAAGCCCTAGTTTTTAATATTTATAGGTCTTAATTTTTCCATTGGAATATATTGATAACATCTAGAAATCTAGTCAAATTTAGCATCAACAATGTAGCCAGTAGTAGAAAAAATGAAAAAATGACTTTAATTTTTGAAATTAAACATAAAATGAACACTTCATTTCATCATTAAAACTTTATGATTTGGAATTGAAATAATAATCCATCACAAAAAAGAGCCTTATGGTATTGCACCAATAATTTCAGGGTAAAAGGGATTATAGATTTTGTCACTGATCAAGTTGAATCATATGCAATATTTCTAAGAATAATTGATTTGAAACTCCTTTAAGCCTCTATGCCTATACTCAAATATATAGAATAGAAAAGGTTTACAAGGAAAATAAATCCTAGATTTGGAATCATACTGTTATCAAAAAAATCTGATGATGGTTGACCCCATCTTGGTTGCTCTGGCACCACATCCTTGTAGGAGACTCTCACTCCCTAACTATATCTGCAAAATAAATATTAGATATATTTTTTTAATTTTCTTTGTTTTACCTAATGTGTAACTCAATGAAACATTATTTCTGATTGCATGTTATATCTCTCATATTTATTATATATATTAGGCGTATTCAACATAAATATTATTACCCTTAACTTAGTCTATTTTATGTATCCTAAGGGAATTACCTAAATGGTGTGGCCTTTGAATATAAGGAAGTATTTTCTAGTATAAGAATACCTCATTATTATTTAACAAGGTGAATATAAAGCAACACATATAGTTTACTTTTAAATAATTCAACAAATTTTGTGAAAAATGTGGCATCAAAAGATAACTATCTACCCCTAGAACACCACTGTAGAATGGTGCAATGCAAATAATGAAACCGATAATTCAAGAAGCAGCTAGAACAATGATCATGGAAGTAGGTTTGCCACAGGTCTAATGGAGAGAAGCAATCCACACAATAGTATACACTCTTAATAGAGTACTATTCTATAGGAGATATGGAAAGGCATCATATGAGCTATGGCATGGAAGAGCTCCCATAGTGAAGTACTTCAAAAAATTTGGAAGTAAATGCTAAATCTAGAGAGATGAAGAAAATATTAGAAAGTTTGATAGTGGAGTTGATGAACGCAATTTTTTGGATTACTCTACAAGAAGCAAAGTGTACTAGTGTTGCAATAAGAGATTGAACAAGATAGTTGAAAGTGAGAATGTAAAAGTTGATGAATATGTTCAAATAAATCTTAACAAGAATATTGAATATGATTCAAATGACTTAGATGACAAAGGAGAAAAGGATAAGAAAGAGGAAGAAGAGACAAAGGAAGTTTTGAAAACTACAACTAAAACCACAATGTATGTATAGAAAAACCACTTCGAAAATAAAATTATTGGAGATAAGAATAAGGGAATCATCACAAGAAGCAAAGTAGCTCAAGAGCAAGTATTATTATGTCTACTCTAAGAGATTGAGCCAAATATTGTGGAAGAAGTGTGCAATGATTAGAATTGGGTGAAGGAAATAAAATAAGAGCTTGATTAGATAAAGAAAAATTAGACTTGGGAACTTGTGCCCAGACCAATAGAAAAAAATGTAATTGGAACAAAGTGGGTATTCTAGAATAAGTTGGATGAAAATGGAAAGGTAATGAGAAATAAGGAAAGATTGGTTTGAAAATGTTAAACTTAGATAAAAGGTATTAGTTTAGAAGAAACATATGCCCCTATTGCCTAGATGGGAGCAATCAATATATTCTTAGCTTTTGTCACTTTTTAGGATTTCAAAGTCTATCAAATGGATGTAAAATCCACATTCTTGAATGTAGAACTGAAGGAAGAAGTCTACATTGAGCAACTGGATGGATTTAATTCATGAAGTAACCTAGATGTTGTTTTTAGGTTGAAGAAAGATTTATACGGATTGAAGTGAGCACCTAGATACTAGTATGGTAGAATAGACAAGTTCTTGATTGGAAAAGGATTTCTAAAGGGATCTGTTGATAGTAATTTTTACTAAAGAATTCACTCTGCTCAAATGTTGATTATTGTGGTTTATGTTGATGACATAATCTCTAGAGGAAATGATGATATGTGAAGAATTTTTTTAGATTAAATGGAGAAGGAATTCAAAATATCTATTCTAGGTGAGTTAAATTTCTTCATTGGATTACAAGTAAATGAGAACAACAAAGGAATTTTCTTTTCTTAGTCTAAGTATACCAAAGAATTATTGAAGAAGTTTGGATTGGAGAATTCTAAATTAGTTTGCACACCTATTGCTACCAGATATAAGTTAACAAAAGAAGATGATTCACCTAAACCCGATGCAAGCATGTATAGGTCAATGATTGGAGGATTCTTATATTTGATTGCTACTAGAAAAAATATTATATATGTTGTTTGTTTAGTAGCAATATTTCAGCAAGAACTAAAGGAATCACATGTTGTTGTAGTAAAAATAATCTTTAGATATTTGAAGGGTGCAAAAGATATGGGTTTTTGGTATCTAGAGGACTTAGACTTCACTTTGACAGCTTACACTAATGTTGATTGGATCAGATGTGTTGATAACAAGTGGAGCACAAGTGGTGGAGATTATTTCATTGGCTCCTAGCTGGTTGCCTGGTCAAGTAAGAAACAAGATTGTGTACCTTTATCTACTGGTGAAGATGAATACATTGCAAAATCCTCATGTTTCACTCATGAGTTATGGATGAAACAAACATTGAAGGACATTGGCATATCATTTGATGATCCGATCTCAATTATGTGTTATAATACCAGTGCAATAAATATTTCTAAAATTCTAGTAAAAAGATACTTTTGAGTATCTCCAACAAAAGTTAGGGGTTATGCCCCCTCCTAGTCTATAATAATTTGCACTAGGGTGTGTATTGGTCAAGGGCATTATATGCTCACTCTTATGTGGATCAATGCTTGGTGGCTTCCTCATAGGGGGAGCAAAGTAAGTTTTTCAAGGGGATTTTTCCCCTTTGTCTTTGATGTCAAAGGGGAAAAAGAAAAGAAGACAAGAAGGTCCTTAATATTGACATTGCGATGTTTGGTTTGCTATTGATGAATGTTTCCATCAATGAAAAAGGGGGAGATTGTTGGAATTTGTGGAGATGTGATGTTGTTTATTTTTGTCATTAATGGTTGACATTGATGTCAAGATATCTTGGTTGATTGATAGAGGTTCGGTTTTATTGCTTTGGTGATCCAGATTGGTGTAGTTCTCGATGTTGTGTTATAATGATCTATTTTTGGTCATGCATGTCCTAGTCCAATTCTTTTTGCAACATAATGAGATAGACTTGTATGGGTCTAGACTAATCTAGTAGCTAGTTAATGTGCTCTAGCACATTGTTTGCATTCTAACATATATATCCTATTATTTAGTTATGGATATGATGATAATTATGTAGCATGTTGATTTAAGTAAGGAGGTTTTGTGTCATCCCTATTTCATTCCTTTCCACAACGGGTTTTTTTTTTTGGTGACCTAATTCAAAATTGTGTATTGGTCGACTACCTAATTCAAATTGTTGTTGGCTAACTTAGGAGTTTATGGAAGCATGGAATATTATAAGTAAATGTTGATTCTATTCAATGAAAGAAAGTGCAGTGAATGTGAATCTAAAAATCTGAACATTGTGAAATATGCAAAAGTGTATGACTAGAGGAAAAAAATAGTGAGATTCTATCTGATGTCATTTTTGGTGACAATTATTTCATCGATGAATTCTTTTTCATCATTCTTCTTGTAGTGAGCCCTTTTTTTGTTGGTAGTGATCCTTTCTCTTTGGTAGTTATCCTTTTTATCTTTGGTTGTAACAATCGAGTAGTAATCCTATCAGTAGTGAGCCTTACCTATAGTGATAATTTTGGCAATGAGCTCTTGTAAAAATAACCTTAACCGGTGTCACCTTAACCATTGTACTATAATTGAGAATTAGCATTCTCTACAGTTTTTCCATTCTTGGGTTTCAATGTAAATTTTGGTGTTCATTGTGCATGGTGTTGTTATGTGCTTTCATGTTCATATATGTTAGATTATTATCTAATTAATTTAAGTTTACTAAGAATTAATTATAATAAATATTTTTTTTTATAATAATTGATTCACCCCCCTCTTCATCAAATTGTTCAAAATTCTCCTCTCATAAAATCTCTCCTACTAGGGAAGATATCATGGTGCAAGAAAATGATCAAACTGATACATTTCTTTCGAACAATAGTAATGTGGCTTCCTTAGATGAAGATGATAAAGTTGAATTAGATACCCTTTCACTAAGAGATTATGAAAATAAGGATATGTATTTTGAGGTTATGCACATTAGATATCCCTTGAAGTGATCTCTTGAGCCACTTCTATCCTCTATCCACCATCACATCAACCAAAAGTTCAAAACAAACCTATTCTTACCCTAATACCACCTCAAAACAATGCTTCACAAAAACCAAAGTATAATATGATTTTTCACACATATAATACAAGGAACAATAGGCAACCAAAAATCGCACCTACTTCATTACCATTTCCTAAACCTATTTTTCATAGTGCTCCTCATTTTCCTCTACAAAGTGGAAAGGAGTATGACCTTGTTGAAAAATTTAACCACACTCCTACTAAAATATCCTTATGGGATCTTATTCAATCCTCACCTAGTTATCATAACATGCTTCAAAGTTCTTTACAAAAATTTCCTATTCCTCCTAATTTGCAACCAACTCATATAGAAGTGCTAATTCAAGAAATAAATGCAAATGTTGTTTTCCACAAAATTGAGCTCCCTCCTTTGGAAGTGTAAAAACAAAATGAATCTTTCATGGTAATAGTTATTATTAATAGGAAGGTGATAAAGAGAACCCTTTTTGACAATTGCTTAGCACTTAATGTGTGTAGCATAAACCTTTTGGATAAGATTTAATTAGAAAAAATCCGAATCCAACTTGATTATTTATCTATTCATGGGTTTGATAATGTAGAACAACTGCTTGGTGTGATCAAATTACCTATTATAGTTGGAAAGGGGTGAGTGTAGGATCGTGGGGGTTCAAAAAGTGGTGATATGACCTAAAAGTAGTTGATGACATTTTTCTTATCAAAATATGATGAAATGAAAAGGGTTTATTGGTAAAAAAATTAGCTTTCCACCAATATAAGATATGAATTATTTAGAATTAAATATATAGTTATTATTGATTTTTTGGATGCATTCTCACTAAAGTCTTGATTGATAATTTGATTGAAAAATATTCTATAATTCTTAAATTATTTTATATTTTTAGTTTTTTAGAAAAATAAGTTTTAATATTTTTTTTTCAATTTCCAATGAAAAATTCATAACTATTTATTTACATGCAAAAAAATTATTAAAAAAATGTGGCACATTTTGGAATGTGTCCTTTACTTATATAAAAAGTTTCAAAAACATAAAAAAAAATTTCTTGTACTTAGGTTCCTCAGACATACACCTGCCTTTTTTTCTTGAAAATTTAATACTACTATATTGAAATTTCAAAAGTTCACCAAATAGATTTAATTTTTTCCAAAAAAAGACTTGTATTGTAGAAACTACATTCAATTTACTACAAATTTTTTTGTTACATATTTTTAAAATTATGTTAATAACCTATTCAAACTTTAATTCTTAACTCTATTTTTCTAAATTTGTATTGCCACTTAAAGGCCTAGTTTGGACCCCCATGATCCTACACTCACCCAAAGGTTACATTAAAAACTCCTATATGTGTCACCCCTCAATAAATTTCATATAAAATTATTTTAGGTAGACCATGGATTCATGAAATACAAGAAATTTCATCTTTTCATTGTATAATGAAGTATGTCTACAACAAAAAAGTATATACAATCAAAGATTTTCCTAAGCCTTACATTATTTTACAACTTGAAAAAGGAAAGGAAAATCCTTTCCAAACATTGACAAAAACTACACAAGTAAAAGTTGTGTAAGAGAAAGAAATATAAAAATCATATTGAAGAATTTGTGATATTGATGGATGATGGTTCAGGTTCCTTAGATTTTACACCTACAATCATGGGTGAATACAAGGTCACAACAAAAGAGTCTAAAAAGTGAAAAGAAAAAGAGGTAATGTCAACACAAAATTCAAAAGAACCATTACAAGAGTTCACTTCAACCAACTTAAGAGAAGAAACAATATATACAACAATCTTTGATGAAGTTGATTATGAACAACCAATAAATCCAAAAGAAACAAAAAAATATTAAAGGATAAAGTAATGAACTTATGAAACAACTTGGCTATGGTGGAAAAGGATGTGGTACTAGAGAACAAGGTATCCATGTTCCTATAGACCCTAACACATAAGAAACAACTAGTGGTCTTGGTTATTTTCCTTCAAAAGAAACAAAATAATCAAAAAATCCTTCACTCAGTACCAACACTATTACAAAAGATTCTTCCAAGCCAACATTAACCTCGGTGCATCCTGAACTTATATAAACAACTAGTGGTCTTGATTATTTTCCTTTGAAATAAATGAAAGAATCATATAAATATCCACTTAATATCAATGTCATCACACAAAACACCAATTATTGGGGCTCATTAGATTTTACACCCTCCTTTAAGGGAGAGTACAAAATATCACAATCTAAAGATTCTTGTGTATGTATGACACCTTTCACTAAGCAAGAAATATCTTTATCACAAAATAAAGGAGCACATTATACTATTAATTAAGAGAGTATTTTGTCAAGACTCCTCCAAGAACATGAAATAAATTTGACTAAAAGGGTTCATTTTGTACATATCATAGATTTTATGGTCATTTAACTAATTAGTTTAGGGATTTGAGTGATAAATTTTGAAATCTTAAGGGTTGTGGTTCTCTTCCTTATGTTGATACACCTATTTCCTCTAATTAATAGTGATTTCCATCCTATCTTGTTGCTCATCACTGTGTGACATTTGTAGTTTTATGTGTCTTGCTCATTTTCATTCAAGGTGGTAAAATGTTAGGTGCAACCATATTTTTATTGACAGCAACATGATAGTTCTTGGTGGTTTTCTTTGTCTGTATGATTGGGGGCAAGGATAGCTAGTCTTTGGGAGGTGTGAATTCTTTCCAAGGATTCCCTCTTTTTCTATTTCTACTTAAAATACCAACCTAACAAGTATGTTGACATTTTAGGTGGGGGCATATTGTACCCTATTCATTATTTTTATGTTTCCTTCTTAGTGATGATATTATATACCTCCCAGGAAGTGATTTTTTTATTCAAAGTGTGGTCTTCTCAATCTATGTGATGTTTCTTTTTCTTGGTGACATTAGGTTTAATGTCCTTCAAGAGTGTCACCTTTTTGAGCATATGGGATTCCTCTTAGCGGTAATGATATGGATTTCATTCCCTAGGTTTCAAATCTTTTCCTAGACTAGTCCTCTCTTGAACATGAACTAATAAAAACCCCTTTGAACATGTCATGTCCTATTTTCATTTTTTCATAGGTGCTTGGCATAGTGAAGCTTGTTAGACCTTATGAATCTTCAAGTTTAGTTTTTTTTATTGTGACTTATTGAAGGTATTAAAGATATATATTTGGTATGTTATGGGAGCCTAATAATATTCTCTTATTTTCCACCCATGTAGGCTCACCTAGTCGACAAATAAAGTTTTGTTAGCTTGAAGTGAGCATGTGTTGTTTTTTTCCTACTCGATAACAAGGGTTTCACTTGTGAACATTTTTGGACAAAGAGTCGAGACATGTTCCATACCGTGTTGGATAGCTGAGGCTTGATTCACCCTTATATTTTTTATAAAGAGTTGAGATGTGTTCCACATTCCATTGGACATTCAAGTATTCATTTTCCTTTCTTGTTTTTATTTTTCTTTTTAGTTTTTGATGTTGTATGATTGATTAATCTTGTTGTTTCTGCATACATATATTTTGAATTTTTACTTTATTGTAATGTTGATGCAAGTTTATCCTCTCACTAATATCAGGGCTAAAAATAGTGTAGGAAAAAATCCCTTTTACATTTTCACACTTTTTTGGGCCCTCCTAGTTATTTTGGACTTAATTATGCCCTTTTATACTTTCACACTTATTTATAGCTCCCATAACTAATCAAGCATAATTATGCCTTAATTGGCCCTTTAATTGAAATCTAAGCCTATTTTAATTACATTTTTTGAAGAAGAAACTCAACATTAATTAATGCCTAAACATAACAATTTATCTTGAGCAATGTGTGTCCTAGGTTTAGGGACCTAGAACCCATGGGTGAATGGGTACTCCATAAACCTAGGATGTAAATTTAAATTGTGTTTTTTTGTAGTACTTCAATGATTTAATTTATCCATATTTCAATGTTGTTTTGAGACATTTGAATTTTAGAAAATTAAGCATGCATACCTATAAATACAAGGTTATTTAACTATGTTTCACCAAGAAGATTTTGAGAAGAACCTAGCAAGTTTATGATATTTCAAGAACACATTCAAGTGCATTTTTTGAGCATTTCAAATGAATTGAAAGGTAGATTTATTGAACATTTTTACAGTAATAAAGATCCAATTGTCATATCAAATTCTTCTTGTATAATGCATGTTATTGGAGCTAATATGGTGATGTAGGTTTCATGACCCTATCAAGCATTCAAAGACATTATTTCAAGAAATTTTCAAGGTTCAAGGTCCAAATCCATTCAAGCCATTTGATGAAAGTTGCAGATCTACATTTTAAGGTTTATTCAAGGGTTTTTTAAGTGGTAACATATCTTTGTTCATTCTTCATTCCCTCTTCCATGATTTTTTGCATTTCAAAGTGTGATTACCAAAATGGGGTTTGAACAATGAAAACCTCCATTTTCCAAAACCAAAAAAATATTCCCTCTTGATTTGTGATTATCGATTTACGTGGAAGAAATATTGAAGATTTATTGAAGAGAATTTTTTGATATATTATCATAAAATTTATCATCTCATGGAAACTCATCTACAAAAATTGCTTTTGGATTTCTGAACCTAAAACCTAGATAATTTGGAAGATTCATATTTTTAGTAGAGTCTCCAAAAAGTTTCAAAGAAACCATAACTGAGAACCCATTCAACCCTATGTTAATGAGTCCAAAATAAACTTCATAAACTAACTTTTGGTGACTGGTAAAAATCATTCTACCCTTCTCTGATCTGTGATCTAATTTATGGTTTTGCTTATTTTGAGTTTCATCTAGCTATTCCATGTGATAGATTGCATTTTTGTGTTGATTATTATTTTTTAGTTTTTCTCCCCAAAGTGTTTTTTGACTGGGACCCCCATCAACACACATAAAGGAAATTGCAAGATTCCTCAAATAATTCACTCACCTAAGGGTTGAAAGTGGATTTTAACTTGAGGGATCTCATTTCCTGAGTGAAATATAAGAATAAGTACGTTCATTTACCCAATTTAACCCTTTCTATTTATAGTAGTGAAATATTCCAAATTTAATACAAAACCCTATCTGTTTGAACCAAAGGGTAAGTGCACCAAGATGGTTCCCAAAAAAGAGGCTTAACTGGCCACTTTTTCTTTTCTGAAATAAGGAAATGCTGACCTTGGATGTGAAATTGAGGATAGTTACTCTCAAAATTTTGAGATGGAATGAAAACAAGGATCAAAGTGCTTTGAGTCTACTTTCTAAACTACTAATTTATTTTGAAAATGGTTGAGAATAAAGGGTTCAAAAGAGGCATGTACAGAAATTGGTGTTGTTTTTGTAAAAAAACATAAGATAGCAACTCTTGTATGACTTGAGCATGGTGAACTTTTTTGTAGTATTTTTAAAATTGCTATAGTCAGAAGTTAGCTAATAGCATCTAGTTGGTGCACAAATTTTCTAATAATTTTTTAATGAATATTTCATTTCTTACTAATTTTCTAAGTGGGCACTTTCTGAAAAGTAGAATTTTGGTCATGCTCCCTCTACAAATTTTTGAAAATAATTGATTTCTTTTTCTTTTTTATTTTTAAAAATTTGTAGAATGGAGTCTAGTTTCTAAAAATGTAATTGATTTGAAATTTTGATGAACGGTTAATTTATAACAAAAAAAACACTAAACATTATTTTTTGGCAAAAAATAGACATACAAACAAAATAAATTATGGATGAAAGGCTTAACATTGTCAAAAAGTGAAAAAAATTACATCGTTGGATAGATAAGAGAGAACCTAACATTACCCATGTCTTAGATTTTGTCAATATTGAACTAGATGCAATCTTGATGGTGAGCACAGACCCGATTATGTCAAAAATTGTAGAATTTTCAAAAACACATTTATGGCCTTGTTGGGAATGCCCTCCAAGCCTTTGGGTTGGTATTCCAAGGAAAATAATTTCAATTTTTTCTTTATTTTTAATGTGAAATAATGTGTGCACATTATAATGCACTCACGTTATAACGCAAGCACATTTTAAAAAAAAAATTCATAAGTGGCCAAAAAATTTGTACCCAACTTCATGCACCCGCCCCAAACCCTTTTTTTTCAGATGATGATAAGATACAAGGGATTTAAGGAAGAAGTATAATTTTAGAAGAATTGTATTTTTCAAAAAGAACAAGAGTCACTTTCTCAAGGTCATTGATATAACTGATAGTGGTTCTAAAAGTACCAATGATGAAGTAGAAGAAATTATATTCATTGTTGATGGTGTATATTCAACTAAGAAACAAATGGATAAATATGAAAATAATTTTTATAAGGACAAACAAGTTGATGAAAATGATGTAGACATTGATGAACAACTACTTTATTCTCTAAACGAGATAAAGAGTCTAAAAAAGGAAGCCTTGAAAGATGTCAAAAAAATCAAGGATTCAAACCAACTTATAATTAGCCTAAAAATTCAACTTGAAGAGAGTAAATGAATTGAAGATGTGGGGTGATCCCAGAAAGCTGGTTTACAATTTTTGGGAGATTCTGATTTTTGTTGAAATCACATATTTTAGAAAATATAATTATTTAAGCCTTTGAAAGTTTCATTTAAAGCAATCCAATAGAAAACCCCACTAGTTTTAAACCATACCTATAAAAGAGTATCCTTTACACCTATCAAAATGCTAATAAAAAACAACTTTTGATTTACCTTTTGGGGGATCAAATGAATTAATTTAAAATTTATTTTTATAATTATGTAGTCCTTATTATAAGCTTCCCAAAAAGTATAATTTTAAATAAATTTTATTTTACTATTATATTTATTTTTTATTTCTTGTGAATGTAAGTTTTTCACCCAAAATAGAATTCTTTGTTCTGTGCATGTGGAAAAATAGAAGAATGTCAATTTTTTTTTGAAAAATATGACTGCACTAGATATTTAAGTTCTTGATCCAACAAAAAAATAAAAAAATAATTTCGATACATACGAAAAAATTTACGCATTGTACGATCGGGCTATGTTTGAATTGTAATTGGTTTGACTCTGAAACTTGATTAAAGAAAAAATATTCAATAAAAAATTTATCTAACCAAGTGGAAGCACTAGATATTGGAGTTACAAATCTAAATTCAAAATAATTATAATTTTATCCTTCATGGAAAAAAAGTTGTGTTATATAGTGACCATCACTTCTTAAAAATTAATTTTTTCGAAAAAAACTAGTTTTCGAGGGAGATAAAAAAAAAAGTTCAATCTGATTCCAAAAAAATTGAAAAAAATATATTTAGAATCTACAAACAAAATTTCATGAAACTCTAGTTTGTATCATCTTCAAATTCCTCATATTTTAGCCACTATAAGTGCCCGAAAGTGAAGATTTAGTTTAAAAAAATATTTGTGTCCAGTTTGGCCAAAAATTGTAAACCACTATTGTGGGATCACCCTGTGGTAAAAATATGAGTTAGAATCCAAAGAGAATATTTTTCAACATTTAGAGGAAAAAAATGTCAGTATAAGGGAGAAACTAGAAAGGTATGACAGAAGCAGGTTGGAAGATCTATTGGTAAGAAAAAAGGGATATAAAGACATGATTTTCTTAGGGTATGAAGTTGAACAAAACACAAAAACTCATAATCTTCAAAAGAAAGATGTTGGGAAAAGTAATCAAGTTGATGCACATGCTGATTATGACTATTCTAGCAACAATCCTAATGTTGATTATGACTATTCTTTCTAATGGGCTTTGGGTTGATTTTTCCTAGGTATAATTTTGTAATGTGGTCAAAAAATTCACATTAGGGCTTAAACATTCAAATTATGGTGTCTTGTGAAGGTGTTGTTAATTTTTGTAAAAAATTTCTACACTTTTCTAGATTCTATTCATTATAATTCACCTAAAAATCACCCTTTTATCCCTTATTAAGTCCTATTTTTGAAGTGTTGTAAAGTCTTGTAAAAAGATTTCACAATTTTCTAGGCTTAACTTCACTAATTCAACCCTTTCTCATGTATAAATGACCCTTAATACACTTTTCAGCAATATTCAAGTGTGTTGTTATGGATATTCCCATTGGACAACATTTAATGCCCCAAAATTCTCAACACCCACTTAAATTGCTTAAGTGGGACTAAGTCACCAACAGGGGCGATTTAGTCCTTTTTGGCACAAAACTCAAAATTATTTTAAATATCTAGCAGGGTTTTGTCCTCTAACCCTTGAGGTCAGCCTATGATGTGTTACTTTCAGGAAATTTTAGTAAAATTAAGTATAAATAAGAGTTTTTCACCTCATTTTACATATCCTACAATCATCTATCTCCAAATCATATGCAATCTCTTACACTCATTAGGAATTCAAGCAGATCAAGCATTATCAAGTCAAGCTATTGGAGTTCTTTATTGCACATCTTGAGATTTAAGCATAAATTGTGTGGTAATTTTATGATATTTTCATTTGCATGTTATCAATTTATAACTCTCTTTTCATCTCATTTTATTGTTTAGGGTTTGATTACCAAAGTGGGGCTTGACCAAGGCAAACCCCTATTCTCTAACCCTCAACCATTTTTCCCCTTTTATATGTGACTTTTGTATGCAAATTTGTGAAGTATTAGGTGTTGAAAAGTGATAGAAAAGTGCACAAAGCCAATCAAGTCAACATCACCTTATTTCCATCTTGGAGAGAGCTTCCACCCCATTTTTCACAGAATCAAGTACAAACACCTATTAGAAAAGGAAGCGCACCTTGAGACTACAAGATTCTATCCCAAATTTCCCAAAATCTATAGAAGGACTAATTCACCACTAGGGGTGAATTAGACCCACTTTTGGTCTTGAAAAGTGATTTTGACGTTTCTACATACCCATTTACAATACTCTCATTTTGACAAAGTTTCCTGAAACTGGGACTAAGATGTCGAGACTAGCCTAAGTGTTATGCTCAACATTTCAGTTAATTTTTTAGGATTCTAGAATCTCCCAATATCAATTTTTAGGTTCAAGGTGCACCTCTTTCATTCTATTTTGTTATTTCATCATTTAGTTGCATTTTTAGGCATTTTTTCCATATCACATTGTGTTTTCCAGCACTTTACATTGTCATACTTTTGCATCATTAAATCACTTCAATTTGAAATCAGAGCAGTAGGAAATCTTAATTAAGCATCATATATCACATTAGCATATACTTTGAGTGAAAACCCTTTCATTTTGGTTCCCCATTCAATCCCCTTTCTCCTTTTATGTGAAAGATCTGAGGAGAAGTAAAGCATTTTGAGGGGTCAAACCAAAATCACCATCTACATTTTGGTGAACCTACATCTTTTGAACATTATTCCCTTCTAATTTTCAATAGCATACTTAGTTTCACTTGCATTGCATCTTGCATTGGTTAAAGTGCATCCTAGAGTTTTTCAATTGCTTTAGTGAAAAAGTTCATATTAGTTTTCACTCTTACATCATTTTTGCATTGAAAAACACAAAAAATCTACATTTACAAAATGTAGTTGCATTTTCCCATCTAAAATACATATAATTGCATTTAAAAATTGTTAAAAAACACAAAAAAATCACTAGTGGGACTAAATCGCCACCCTAGGTGACAGTCCTTTTGCAAATTTTGCACGACATTTTCTAGTAATTTTTGGGTATTTTTTTTACTTCTAATTTCTAGTACTACATCTCTACTTTAGTTTACTACATTATTCCTTTTTTCATTTCATTTTTCCTACACTGTACATTACATTTGCATCCACCCTATCTCTTGTGGTACTTGTATGAGTGTGTGGTGCCCCATTTATAATACTCTAGTGATACGAAGTTCTAGGCTCATGGCTTCCCACAATAACACTTTCGTTGTGGACCTTGGGATCTCAAGAGCTCCTAATCCTAGTATGGACAATGGTGCATTAGGTATGGAAAATACCATTTCTATGCCCTCACTTTTCCATCCAATGAATGTTGACACACAAAATAATTCCATCCCTCAAGAAAAGGTCATTAATATTCATGAGGATTTTGCAAACTTAAAACAAGACTTGTCCCTTGAGAACATTTCCACAACTACCATACAATCCATAGAAAAACCTTCATTGAATGGTCACGCCCACAAAAGGATATGAAAATCACAGCAAAACCTATCCTAGGAATTGGACATTCCAACAGGAAACTAATATATTTTCATGGTTGTTCATTTACTTGTCAAACCAGGGAACGTATACTTTAAATGGAGCAACACTATATATGCACTAAGAACTAGTTTCAGTCACAACTTAACAGAAATAAATACTTGGAAAGAATTCTACCTAGGCTATAGCAAGGTAATACAAAGTTCTCATAACTCAACCATAATTTAACCAAAGCAGAAATCATAACAACTACAACTAAGAGACAAACTATAAACTGGCCTTATGTTGTAGGAACAAACATAGGGATGGATTCCTGATGCTACGGGAATAGTATAAGACTGAGCTTGTGCTAGAACTTTCTAAAATGAAATCTAACTTGAATGAGAAAAGGATAAACAACTACTCTCCTATAGATACTTACTAAGTGGGCCCCCTTAGCAAGCATCAACTAATTTGCACAAAAGATTGTACTCAGAACTCCATCAACTTTTATTCATAATGTGAAATCATTTACATTGATTGTTCTAGTTCAGAAAACTAACAAAAAAATTAATTCATATTATAACTCTAACTCTTACATAATTTTCTTCTCTATCTATCTCTTTCTCTCTTACTTGTTCACTAGCATAGGAGGACCACTTATTTAAAATCAGGAAAACAACTAAATAACTAACCCTAACAGAGAAAGACATGGATATAAAATGTATCTCGAAATAAAGGAATAGACTTCATAAATGAGCCTATCCATTCAACCTGATCTAGAGAGAATCTAGTACTCCACTCTTTCCAAATTAACTAACATTAAAAATCCTTCCCAACAGTTTTGGTCAAAGAGTCTTCGCCAGAGCTTCCTCAAAGTCATGCAATAAATGGACTTTACTGCAGGGCCGAGATCGGTTGCGCGTGTCTCGATCATACTTTCTTCAACAACCTACGAAACACAAGGTAACAGATGTGAAAGAAAAGGAACATAGCACATGGCACATACACAATATCCATTCATTAATCACACATTTAAATCTATTTGATCATTCAAAAACTATATGCGTTATACCAGTCATTTGGGGAGTCAAACAGGGTAATAAATATAGATATGTCAACATGATAGGCTGTAGGAACATGAAAGTGTATTGCTATAGGATATCCCCCAATAAAAGGTTTCAAAAGAGTTAAACAACCATGAACAACAAAAGTAAAGGTATTAAAAATACACCATGATATCCAAACTATGAGCATAATTTGGGCTCATCATTTGCCCCCCTACTTAACCCAATGTTGGTCCTCCAGGATTAAACTTTCTAGTGGTCTCTCTGAAATCAGTGGTTGAGGCATGACCCTAAAATGGAGTTCCAAATCTGTAATAAAAACCTCTGAAACTCTACCACCTTTCATACCTACGAGCATTTGTATCTTCATTAATATTTGTAGCTTGGTAGGGATAAAGAGGCCACATTAGCACAAGAGGTCTAAATGTCAATGGCAACCATAATTCAAACCTCTTTTGAAGGCCCAATTGTATGTATCTCCTTGATCTTTTGAGAGCTGTCATAAAATTTAGGTGACTGTGAGGCTCAGACCTTCTTAACCCAACAGTTAATATCTCCCACCTCTTCTCAATTTTGGAGTATGACAGCTTCCAAAATGAGTATGGTTGTTCTTGAAACTCATCATATACCTATTTTCTGAAATCAAATATTTTCATCCTGGTTGTATCATTATTAAAGCCATATGCCGTAGTAAGCCAAGTTTTCAACATTTTATGGGGGTTTGAACTCTCAGGGCACAATGGAATAGGCTCATTCCTTTCAGCTTCTTCATATACTTCCCATTGCCTGCCATAATTTGCTTCGTTTGCTGCCCAAGACATAAGTGCTCTCAAATGGATGTCACCAATGTACATAACGAGATTCCACTCTGTTTCAAATGGAATTATAAAGCCATGTAAATAAAATTCGCACAAAGAATTCCTTAGCCAATTAGGAGCTACCTGGTATGCATCGTAGAATTCTTTAGCAGTGTGAATAATAGGATCTTGATTTCTAGAAATTCTCATTAGTTGGAACCATAAGAATTGTTCCTTGAGGCACAAAGCATAAACTATGGGTGGTGGTATACACTCCATAATCTGACCAGTTACCTTAAACATTTCATTCATTTTCTCCTTTAACTCCTGAATTTTCTGTTTCTACCCTTCAATTTCCTTTTTCAGTTTCTTCTTTTCTTCCTCCCAAAGACTTTGTTGCATTTCAGTCTTGGCTAGGTGGCAAAAACACAGGTTTTACAATGTAACCAGTCTCCATGTATCTTTGAAATATTCCAAAAATTCAATCAATTTTTTTTTTTTGTAGACAACAATGGCTTGACAAGTGATAGGGGGAAATGAAGCTTCATTGGCCACTTCCAATTGTTTAGTCTATTCCTCCTCTTGCTATAGGATGGATTCCTATTGCTGCAGTGGAGAAGACTATGCTTCCTCTGAAATTTACATAGCCATAGCATCCAAGTCATTGAGACTTGGTACCCACCTTTCATTATGCTCAACTTCCCTTGTCTCAATTTGTTCTTCTTCAGGAATAACAAATGAACTCTATGCAGCACTCTCAAACACATTCTGAGAAACATCATATTCAGACTCTATAGATTCTTTTGAAATTATAATAACCTCAGGTTGAGGTGAAACAGGGGATACTTTACATTGTTTTCTTGTGGAAACTCTTCTTGGCAAAGTTGCAGCTACCGGAGGTGCTCTCGTAGCCTTCCTCTTTCAGAATTTCCTGGAGGATTCTGCCTTATTAGAGGATGATGGTGAACTGGTGATAGCAATAGGTGTTGCTATAGGAGAAACTAATGTAGGGGAAGATGCTGCAGGAGAAGAGCGTTGCCTTTTCTAAGAATGAGGGTCAGATTATGGGGTTTGTTCCACCCCAGATGACTCTCCTGCCTTTGTTTCTCCCCTTTCTTGCCTACTAGCAGACCTAGTTTGCACCCAGGTAGAGGACTTTGGTGTGAGAGCTGCAGGACCACGTGCTCCAGGAGCAGATGACCCTTGCCCTGTTCTCCTACTGGTAGATGCCATTTCCTCTTTCTTTTTATGAGGTCATGGGGTAAGTGCCCTAGGGGGTTTTGGATGTTGCAGGCTCTTAATGGCAACAAATTCTTGCCAGGAAAGAGGTGATACATCTCTCAAAGAGTGTTCAATCAACAATTTTATGAAGCCATGGTGAGCAATAGAATTATCCTTCCCCTGTTGGGTTGTGTGGGCACATTGTTCCAGAAATTTTAACAAAAAGTTTAGAACATTTACAGCTAACCCATGCCTCATATGACTCAGCAATTTGAAATGGTAAGAATATAGGTAAGAGAAACGGCCTTCACATGTTAAATACCTAATTATGAAAGTAGCATATTCTAGATATGGAGGAGGCAATGACACTCGCTTGCATCCCTGCTTAGAAATTTCCAAAGGTCCATCGGTGGGTATTGTAAATTCTGCCCTTACAGAGACAACATCCGAAAAAAAATTCTCCAACTGGAAGTCTAGTTACCTCTGCAATTCTTTCTTCAATTACAACAACTGTTAGACCCCAGACAATAGCCTCCCCTTCAGAAAGGGTTCTCAAAAATTCGCCTACAGCCTCCTCATTGAACACATCCAAACTCAAAAAGTAATTTAACCAGCCACAGAGGCTAAATGCTTGGGTAGTTTGAGGGATTTTCATTAATAACTCATGAGCTATAGGCTCATGTCTTACCAGTTGCCCACCCATATTCATAGTTTTTCCTTAGCTGAACTCAACTCTTTTCTAAAAATCCAAAAATTTCCCTTTCTGTTATGGTTCTTTTCTGTCCCGCTGTCACTTTTTCTTCTTTTCCAAAAATGAACTTCTTGAAAAAGCAGTTTTAATTGATTTACAATGAAAAACATGCAATGAAAAATACATGTGATCATATTTGGAAAGTACCAGAAAATAATAAAGAAAGATTATCTAAGTAGTTGTGACGGCGGTGAAAGGACAGGTTTGAAAAGTGGATTATCCCACCCCGTACTTAAAGTATGACATGTGTCCTCACATGTACTAAAGAATAGGTCGAGATAGGGTAATAATGATTGATACTAACATAATAGTAAATGAATAAAATGAAATAAATTAATGATGCGATAACAAAAGATATTGTGTACCTTTCATTAAATGCTTGTATGTGCTGAGAAAGATGACGGTTTCGGCATTAGATGACAGTTGGGAATGAGATCATAATTAAGGGTGGTACAAATGAATGAGGTGGATGGGTGACATGGGTGGATGAGATGAATGAATGGAATGGATGGATGGGATGGAAGATAAAGAAGTGAAATGTGGCGACAAGTGGAAATGAAGAAAAAGGGCTTCCTTAAAAAGGAAACCTTTATTATGAGCATGCATTACAAAATTATGGTGAAGCTGTAGGAGAAAGGCTAAAGCCTTTGGCTACAAGAGGATTAGTGGCAGGATTCTGAATGAACTGCTGCATGAATTCTTCTTTTGAGACTGGTTTATGGTACAACCGGAGGTAGTGTCCATTAACTAACAGCTTGAGTCTAAGAGGATCAATTGTAACAAGTTGAACTGAACCATTAGCAAATACATTCTCAATTTCATACGGGCCCAACCATCTGGTTTGTAATTTTCCTTGACTGTCCTTATATTGTGAGTCATAAAGCAGAGCCCAATCTCCTACTTTGAATTTCTTTTCCTTAATGTATTCATCATGCCACCTTATTCTCTGATTTTGTATTATCTCAGTGTGTTGTAGGGCATTCTTTCAGAGCTCATCCAGAGCATTGAGCTGCATGATTCTGTCCATTTATGCATTTGTTAAATCCATGTCCATCTCTAATGTTGTTCTTAGAGTCTTATGTTCAAATTCTATTGGCATCACAACTGTTTTACCATACACCATTTCAAAAGGTGTATATCCTATAGCAGTCTTCCAGGTAGTATGGTAGGCCCATATAGCTTTTGGTAACCTTGTGGCCCAATCCTTCCTATGCAAATCTATAGTTTTAGTCAAAATGGCCTCGATGTCCCTATTGGTGAACTCCACTTCGTCATTGGCCTGGGGGTGATAAAGGGTTGATTTCATGTGCCGTATATTGTATTCATTGACTAAAGCTGTGATAAGTGTAGAAATAAATTATGCTCCTTGATCTGTCACTATTTCCCTAGGGACACCAAACCTAGTAAATATTTTCTCATAGAGGAATTCAGCCACTTTATTATCCCTATCATGTTTCATAGGCTTAGCCTCTACCCATTTTGTGACATAATCAGTGCATACAAGGATGTTGGACTTACCATTGGAAGGTGGATCAATTGGTCCTACAAAATCCAGTCCCCATTTATCGAAGGGTGCAACTACAACTTGTGGAAATAGAGGCATCTCATGAGATTGAGTTGGTCTTCCCATCCTTTGGCATCTATCACATCTCCTGATATATTTGGTTGCATCTTTATGCAGAGTTGGCCAATAGTAACCAGTATTTAAAATTTTCATTGTTGTCCTTTTGGTAGCAAAATGTCCACCACATGGCTCATCATAGCTTGCATGCAGTATATCATGAGTGTCTTCCTCTTGTACACATCTCCTCATAACTTGATCTAGCCCTGTATAAAACATGCAATCTATAATCCAAGAAAAGTCAAAGCTTTTCTCTACCAGTAATCTTTTTTCCTTAGGGGAGAATTAAGGAGTTCTTTCTGTGGCCAGATAATTTGCTATATCAGCATACGATGGGTGAATAACCTTGATTGCAAATAGGTGCTCATCAAGAAAGGAGTCTTCAATAAGTGCAGAGTCATCTTTCCCTTGAATTCTAGAAAGGAAATCAGCAACCATGTTGGATTTACCTGGCTTGTCCATAATTGTAATGTCAAATTTCTACATCAGCAATAACCATCTGGCTAGTCTCCTAGATATTGAGGCTTTGTTCATGAGATACCAGATTGCTACATGATCAGTATGGACAAATATCTTATAACCGGTGATGTAATGCCTAAATTTATTGAGGGCGTAGATGATTGCCAACATTTCTTTTTCTATAACAGTGTAGTTAAATTCAACCCCTTGTAGATTTTTGCTTATGTAATAGAGTGCATGTTCTCTTGAACCATCCTTTTGCCCTAACACTACTCCAATGGCATAATCTGATGCATCAGTATGAATATGAAATTGAAGTGACTAGTTAGGTCCTTTCAGAACATGTGCCTGTGTAAGGGCAAATTTCAAGCCAAGAAATGCTTTTTCACATTCCTCTGTCCAAGAAAAATCTGCATCTTTCTTCAGCAGACTGTATAAGGGCTGTTGTTTGACTAAAGTCCTTGATGAATCTTCTATAGTATCCAACATAGCCTAGAAAGCTTCGTACCTCTTTCTGCTTAGCACGAGAGGGTATCTTAGAGATGACCTCAATCTTAGCAGGATCAACTTGAATTCCTGCAGCAGAAATATAGTGACCAAGGACTATTCCCTCCTGCATCATCATGAAGCACTTTTGACTATTCAATGATAGGTTGTGATCTTCACATCTCTGTAGTACTTTCTTTAAGTTGGCTTGAGCTTCCTCAAATGTCATACCATAAACAATAAATTCATCCATGTATATTTCCATGCAATCATATGAGATGTCTAAGAAGATACTTCTGACTTCCCTTTGGAAAGTTGCAGGAGCATTACAGAGACCAAAAGGCAAAACTAAATAGGAAAACATTCCCCAAGGGCATGTAAAAGTAGTATTTTCTTGATCCTTAGGAGCAATCTTGAATTGATTATACCCACTGAAGCCATCTAAGAATGAGAAGTACTTTCTCCCAACTAAATTATCTAGAACTCGATCAATGAATGGAAGAGGAAAGTAATCTTTCTTTGTTGCCAAGTTGAGCTCTCTGTAATCTACACATACCCTCCATTTTCCTCCTTTCTTAGGAATAATGACCAATGGGGAAACCCACTTATTATCAAAGATTGGGTAGATAAAGCCAGCTGTAAACATTTTTTGCAATTCTTCTTTAACAATTTCTCTCAAAGCTAGATTAATTCTTCTTTGAGGCTGCCTGATAGATTTGAATTCATTGTTAATATATATTTGATGTGTACAAAGTTTTGGGTCTAAACCCTTCATATCCCCATAGTCCCATGCAAAAGCTATGTGGTGGGCTTGCAGCATTGTGGCTAGGGTGGTTTGTTGAGACAGAGGCAACTTGTTATTAATATGTAGACAGCGGCCTGGAGATACTTCTATCTATTTGGTGAGATCATTCATTGAAGTTGCTGAAAAAGGTGGTGCCTGTATATCACATAATAGAAAATCATGATGGCTCTGAGGGTCTAGTTGCTACAGGAAACATTGTTGAGAATGGCTGTCCAAAACATATCTTCACTCTAAAGCTGGGAAAATGGATTAGTTTGTAGCATCATTAACTAAGCTAATAAATTGAATTCTATAGTTTCCTCTCCTAGATCGGGCCAAATTGGTTGAGACAAATCTGGCAGAGGTTGTGCAGGTGGGTATAAAGCCAATTTATTTCTTGACTGACCATCAGAAATTGTCATGTCTCCTAAATGACATCCTATAAGGGCATTAGTTGTAGCTAACTAGGGTCTACCTAGGATAATAGGATATCCTCCTAAGGTTTCCTTAGTGGACAATATGGTGAAATTAGCAGGGTATTCCCAAGATTCAAGGGTGACAATGACATCTTTTATCACTCCATTAGGTGTAACCATGGAACTATCAGCAAGCTACAGAACAGTCGGTGTAGATCGAATGTTTGGGATATTCAAACACTCCATAGTGTGCTTGGTCATCACATTAATGGCTACACCAAGGTCAACTAAAACATTTCTTACCACTTGACCATTGATATTTATTTTTACTACAGGACTTCCAGGATCAGTATATTTTAGAATGACAACCTTCCCCAACATAATATCAGCTAACTGTCATAGAACATGGAGAGTTTGGGATCCTTTTTCTTTCTTCCTTGTTTCTTTAAACAAGCCTCTTTTATGGCTTTTCCATAGATTGGAACATCTTTAATAGCTTGAAAAAGAGGAATTTGAACTTGTACATTCTTTAACTACTCCAAAATATCATAGGTAGGCTCTTCAATGATCTTGGGTGTAGTAATTTGCAATCTCTAAGGAAAAGGTGGTGTAGCCTAAGGCTGTAGGATAGGTTCCTTAGAGGTAGTAGCTGATACAGGTATATCTTCTGCATTATCAGTAGGTTGTTTAGTAGCATAGTCTTGAATCTCTGTAATTACAGGTGGTTGTGGAGAAGGGAGAGTGGTTCCAGACTTGAGATGGATATCATTGATATTTAGGGCATAAGCTGGATACTGGTTGGCCTCTACAGAATACATAGGTTGTGGTTGTTGCTGCTGCTTATTATTAGGATTTGGTAATGGTTGAGCAGGCATAGGCGTTTGTTTTCGAGGGCCAGTATTTGCTGCAAGTGTTGCAGGAGGAGGCATAAGGGCCGGAGGTTGTGGCTACTGAGACTATAGGAATCCAGGGGGTTGGTTATGCCATTGCTGAGAACCTCTCCATTAAGGGTTCTGCTGCTAGTTACCTGGAGGTGGAGTCCATTGTCCTTTTCGCTACTGCCAACCTCCTTCAGGGGGTTGCCATTAAGGATTTTGATAGCTAGGCCAGTGAGGCTGAGCAGTATTCCAATGTTGTGATGGGCCATATGTAGGTTTCAATTGGTTATTATAATAAGAGTAAGGATTACCAAAAGTCAAAGGATCTTAAGGCATACCTTGTCTTGGAGCCCATGGTATCCTTTGTGCAACAAAGAAGACTTGGTCATCATCACCTTCTATCATCTTAAAATCAGTAGGTAACTATTTAGCCTCTATGTTAGCCACCATCTTGCATCTACAGTCATGTTTCTTATGTTTACAATGTGGACAGAACTTAGCCAGAATTGCCTCAGCCTCTGCATGTTTCTTGTGAGCTTTGTGTAGTATCTAACTGTGTAGCCATGTTTTTTATAATTTCCTACTTGAAATTAGATAGCAAATTTGTGATCTCCATCTAGGAAACTCCACTATAAGAAGACTTTCCCACTGTAGCTTGATGACCTCTACCTTTCTTAGCAATTGCTCAAGATTAGTTAAGACATATTTTCTTGATATCATCCCAAGGCAGTTGGGTTATATCACCTCCTCCCATCAGGTCCAAGGCATCTATACAGGTATCACTGATTCCCCTTAGAAAAAGTAGTTTATGAGATTCTTCATTGAGAGTATGGTTTGAATTATTTTTCAGGGAAAACAAGAATCTTGAGATATAGTCTGAATATATTATCTCCCTTACTACCACTCTTACAATATTCCTTATATTTCTCAAGGAATTTTTCTTGCATGGTTGCCCAACTATCAACAACACCTCTTCCAAAACTCATGAACCATCTAAGGGCTCCTTCCTTCAAGGTTGAGGAAACAACTTCAGCCTATGAGCATCTAAACTGTAATCATAGCTGCGATAGAGGATATCAAACTCAAACAAGAAAGTTTCTAGGTCCTCCGTAAATAGGCCATAGAACTTGGGAAGTAATGAAGAAGGAATATTTTTAAGGTTATCAGTATCTTGCTAGGAAACAATGGGAAACTCAAAAGTAGGAGGTGGATTAGGTGGATTATGTGACATATTTACTTGTTGTAGTATCAGAGCAAATGGATTTTCCTTAGGTTCTTTGTCAGCTAGATCAAATGGCAATTCAACAAACAGGTTTTCAGGGAGGAACCTTCCCAGCGTGTCTCTTCTTCTATGCATGCAATAGAATGAATAGTGATTTGAAGGATTTTGAAAATTCTTGATTAACAAACTAAACTACTACTAACAATGACTTCTGATAGGTTCTTAGCTTGACACCATCCCCGACAATGGTGCCAAAAATGGTCATGCCCACAAAAGGATATGAAAATAATGGAAAAACCTATCCTGGTAATTGGACATTCCAGCAAGTGACTAATATCTTTTCATGGTCGTTCATTTACTTGTCAAACCAAGGAACATATACTTTAAATGGAGCAGCACTATATATGCACTAAGAACTAGTTTCAGTCACAACTTAACAAAAATAAATACTTAGAAATAATTCTACCTACACTACAGGAAGGTAATGCAAAGTTCTCTTAACTCAACCATAATTTAACCAAAGCATAAATCATAACAGCTACAACTGAGAGACAAATTATAAACTGCCCTTATGCTGCAAGAACAAACATAGGGATGGATTCCTGATGCTGAAGGAACAGTATAAGACTGAGCTTGTACTGAAACTTTCTAAAATGAAATCTAACTTGAATGATCAAAGGATAAACAACTACTCTCCTACAGATACTTACTAAGTGGGCCCCCTTAGCAAGCATCAACTAATTTGCACAGAAGATTGTACTCAGAACTCCATCAACTTTTATTCATAATGTGAAATCATTTACATTGATTGTTCTACTTCAGAAAACTAACAAAAACTCTGATTCATATTATAACTCTAACTCTTACATAATTTTCTTCTCTATCTATCTCTTTCTCTCTTACTTGTTCACCTGCGCAGGACGAACACTTATTTAAAATTAGGAAAACAACTAACTAACTAACCCTAACAGAGAAAGATGTGGATAGAAAATGTATCCTAAAATCAAGGAACATACTTCATAGATGAGCCTATCCGTTCAACCCGATCCAGAGAGAATCTAGTACTCCACTCTTTCCAAATTAATTGACATTAAAAATCCTTCCCAACAGTTTTGGTCAAAGAGTCTTCGCTAGAGCTTCCATGAAGTCGTGCAGGAAATGGACTTTATTGTAGGGTCGAGATCGGCTATGCTTGACTCGATCATACTTTATTCAACAACCTGCGAAACACAAGGTAATAGATGCAAAATAAAAGGCACATGGCACATGGCACATACACAATATCCATTCATTAATCACACATTTAAATCTATTTGATCATTCAAAAACTACATGCTTTATACCAGTCATTTGGGGAGTCAAACAGGGTAATAAATATAGATATGTCAACATGATACGCTGCAGGAACATGAAAGTGTATTGCTACAGGATATCCCCCAATAAAAGGTTTCAACAGAGTTAAACAACCATGAACAACCAAAGTAAAGGTATTAAAAATACACCATGATATCCAAACTATGAGCATATTTTGGGCTCATCAGATTGATTGAAAGCGATGATGACTTACAAGTTATGAAGAGAATTGTTGAGATATACAACAAACATATTCCTTCCACATCCCAACTAGCAAACATTGTTGTAAGTCAAGGAGGATCTTGCATTTCCCCCCCTTCAACCATAGCATCCATACCAACTTACACCACTCCTCAGGTTACAATAACTATGCAATAGGTTAGTCATGTAGATCCTTCTTTCACAATTCCAACTAGCATTCCTAGTTCTTTTGTGGCATCAAATATTCCTTCTTCCACCTTCACCCCTCTTAGTGTCCCTTTCACTTCCCCTCATATTACATACACTCCATCTCCATTTTCCCTTCCACCTCATACCACTTACACTGATCCCATCTACACAGTTCCTTAATACCATTTCATCCATGCAAAAACAAATCTCCACCATTAGCTAAAGTAAAAATACTCCACCTACATATCATGTTCATAGTAGTCCATTGTCCCTTGAAATATTATGCACTTAGATGACAAAAGAAATTGAAATGCCTATGTTTGAGAAATACATAGGCAAAGGAGACCCTACTAATCATGTCAATTCTTATATAACCTTGTGTAGTGATTTTGTTCTTGATGACAAATTATTAGCTATTTTTTTTTCGTAGACCTTAAAGGACACTGCATTGGAGTGGTTTTCCAACTTACATAATCATTCAATCCAATCATTTAATGAACTTGTGGATGCCTTTGTAAGTCATTTCTAAGTCCATATGACCCCTAAAAAGAAAATCGCTAATTTAATGAGTTGTAGATAAAATTCCGATGAAAATGCAAGTGACTTTATTTCGCATTATCAGTCGTTATATGCTCAAGTTGATGTTAAAATTCTTGATTCACGTATGCAAAATATGTTTATCAAAAAATTTCACACCCATCTTTAGGAAAAGTTAACAATGATGAAATTTCATTCATTTATGTATGTATTTACAACTCTTTGTGAATATCATAACTTGGTTGCAAGTCATTATTCAAAGTCCACTTCTAACCAAGCTAAGAAGTTTGAGAAAAAAATCCAAACAATGCACAAAACTTTAGAAAACCCAACAAAGGATTTTTACAGTTCAATCTTCCTCCTCAACCACAAACACAACCTATTCAAAATAAAGTTGCAACTGTTAAAGTAATGGTTCCTTATACCTATGGGGACCCAAAGAGATAATCCACCCCCTTAATTGATAGCCTCCATAATATAATGAACCAATTGTTGTAGCAACAAATGATCACTTTTCCTACCATTAAACCACTTGATACCACTAAGCCATTACCACCTATATTCAAACAAAAATTCTTATTGTCATTTCATCACCGAAATGGGCATGACATGGAATAATGGAAGCATCTTAAACACTTAGCTAAAGACCTCATTGATTTGGGTCGTTTATCCATCACATGTGTCAATGATTGAGGCAATAAGTTTATTGTACCCCCTAACCAGAATTTAAAAATCTTTACCAACCCCATGCATAAACAAAATATTTCATTTTTTAAGACTAGTGAACTGAACCTTCAAATGCTCAAGTCATGAACATTGATAGAAATAATGAACATGATATAACTCTAAATTTTACCAAAGTTATTCCTATGGATGACCTTGTGGGTGCGATAGACCTCATTGATTTGGGTCGTTTATCCATCACATGTGTCAATCATTGAGGCAATAAGTTTATTGCACCCCCTAACCAGAATTTAAAAATCTTTACCAACCCCATGCATAAACAAAATATTTCATTTTTTAAGACTAGTGAACTGAACTTTCAAATGCTCAAGTCATGAACATTGATAGAAATAATGAACATGATATAACTCTAAATTTTACCAAAGTTACTCCTATGGATGACCTTGTGGATGAGATAGACATTATCCCTCATAAGGTCCCAACCAACAAAAATCTTGATATAACTTTTTCTTCCAAAGATATACATAAAATGAATCCTAATGGTCCTCTTTACATAGCCGGTCAAATCTATGATAAACCCGCCAATGGGATATTAACAGATCCCCCCTGTGGTGAGAATATAATCACAAAAGAATTTTTAGTATTACATGAGTTGTATCAAGATTATTATAAAAAACCAATTACATGGATTAAAACACATACTGGTTTGCCTGCCCTATGATCAGATCGATCGTACTCCCCTTACAAGTAGGGCCTAAAATTTTGGATGAAACCTTCTCTATTATTTCACAATCAAATCAATTTCATCTATGGCTAGGCCATCCTTGTATCTGCTCAATGAAAGTAGTCCCCTTAGTTTTTCATAAGTGCTTGAAGTTTCCACATGCCAATCAAATATTTACCACACCCCATTGTGGCTTTAATTCATTATTCTCTAAAGGCAATTTTTTGTAGAAGCCTTTTTTCCTGAACCTATGGAACCCATCACCCTGCAAAAAGATTTATTTTTCATAGCCTACCAAAAATTCAAATCCAAACGAATAGCCGAATTGTCTCTTCATAACATTTCCCCATCCACTTCCACTCCTCCTATCCTAGATGAAACCATGCTTTTTCCTGAGTTTGATCTTGAAAAAACCACACAACCTCATGAACAACCAACCATAAACACTTCCCTTTCATCATTTAAATGAGCAAGAGAAATTAAAACTAACCATGTCATTCCTCCCCACATTAAACAAGTATACAAAGCTAAAGAGAAAGTGATGGATCCATCTTCAGTTTCTTCTATTCTTCCCCCTCTAGAAGAAAAGGAACCTATCATAGACCAACCAGCTCTTACACCTCAACAAATTAAAAATAAAATTAAACACAAATATGGTGCTAGGGAACATAGGCATCGTCATTGTCTCCTTGCTCGTTAGCCTCGAATGGAAGAAAACAAAGAAAACCAACCTCTAGAAGCAATAGATGACCACCCTCTTCCCCCTGACCCACCATCAGATAGTATTATCCAACCTTCACAACAAACAAAACCAATCCAATAACCACCACTTTTGATACATCCTTCCTTGGAAATAACCCTTTGCCCTCTCGTCGTAATCAATATTGATGATGATGATGATGAGATAAAAAAAATAGATGAAGAAGTGTATAACAATTTAAACTCTTTATTTTCATCTACCATGAGCTTAAATGATAAATCTTCTATACCAAGTGAAGAACCTGGTACTTCTCCTAGTTCGGCACATGAAATTCTTCCTTTGGATAGTCAACCACCCTCGCAATACACTAAACATGATTGGGAGGCAGACGACTTGTTAGACGGTTGAGTTACATTCGCTTTACTAAAATTTTATATTATTTGTTTCCTTTTTCTTTTCATTTTCTTTCCTTTTCTTTATTTGTGTATTGTGTTCCCCTCGTAACATGTGTTTGATGTTCTCTGTCTCTTTGTGCACTTCCTCTATTTGTAACTCTATTCTTATATATATCATGATTTTCCTTTTTCTCTTTTGTTTTGTGTTTTCCTTTTGGGGATGATGCAAAGTGTAGAGACGCCCTATGTATCTTCCATGTTGACCTAAAGGTCCTTTCTTTTTCACTTTTATTTTTATTTTTCCTTTTGGGAATGATACAAATCATTAAGACGTTTTGTCTCTTCCATTTTGACCCAAATGATCCCTTTTCATTTTTACTTTATCTTTTCTTGTGCTATTCCTTTTGGGGATGACAAAAGGTATTGAGACAAAAATGTCTCCTTCATGTTGACCCAAAACCTTTCCAGTTTATTTTTCCTTTTCATTTTCTTTTCACTTGTATTCTCCTATTGGGGATGATTCAAAGCATTAAGACTACAATGTCTCTTCCATGTTGACCCAAAATGGACTTTTGTTTTTTTTTCACTCTCTTTGTGTCATTCTTCCAGTTCTATGTGCTTTGGGGAATGATGACAATTTTGAGCTATTTAATAAAAAAAAAATTGTAGTAATGAACATATTGACCCTAACTCCATAGATCCCTTATGTGTTTAGTGTGTTCTTTTCTGGAGGAAACTCCCTTTCTTTTGTTTTCTTCTTCATTTACATGAAGTAGCATTACTTAGAAGCATATGACTTGGCATAGGGATTTCCAGGATGGCTCTCATGTGTTTTTTTCTTTTTGTATATTTCCTTTGCTACTTTAAAGTAATTTCTCTTAGACTAGTCTGTAGCAATTCCTTTAAAGTGGGGGGCATACATTGGCATCATTTCATTTGCATTAATGAATTCTTAGTGTAGCCTTGTCATTTCATAGGATGTGTTTGTCACTTTGTGGATGACATTAGGTGTGATGTCCATAATTTTGATCTATCTTAGCATATTGCATTCCTCTTAGTGGCCTGATGTGATGCATTGCATCCCCTAGGTTGTGAATATTTTATTCTTTGAATGGTCCTCTGTTAGAGACATTAGACACTATGTTCCCTAAGTGATTGAACTTGTATGAACTTAACAAGATTCCTTTGAACATCTTTTTCATTTTTTCATTTTTTCCACCTTGGATAATGCAACTTTCATTCCTCTAGTACATTTCTATTCGTTAATGATTTCTAAGCATACGAAGCTTTGCTTGTCTCATGAATCACAAACTGGCATTTTCTTTTGTGGCACCTGGTTAAACTTATCAGGTAGTATAACTTAATATGGTTGAGCAGGAATCCTACTCAAAGGCATGAATTTCCCGATAGCCACCTATACATTTGTGAGTGCATACCAACTAGCATATGTATCTTACTGAACTGTTGATTTTCAGCTCCTACGGGCTACTCTTGCTCTTCTAAGTTATTTCACCTAGGAGAGAGATAGGGAAAAAAATGTTAATGGTTCACTCAAAGTATGTTATGTGTAATGTTGTCTAAGATAAAATGAATTTAATTGAATGCAATTGACTGATCTAAATGGATGAAAATGAATGAAAAAGTGAGATTAAAGATATGTTTGAAAAAACATTGTGATATGCAAATAATGAAGTAAATGAAGGAATGATGTAGAATAGAAAGAAATAAATTAAATCTAAGCATACCTAGGTGAAGTATGATGAATCTAAAATGATTTGGATACTAAATAAAGTCACTAATTTTTCACAGTGGAACTCATTTGCCCAGGGTGGTGAATCAGTCCTCCTCCTGGTGAAAAAGTGTCAGAAACAAGTTTCTAACTATTAGGATCCAAAATCTGAACAAAATTTAGATTTTCAGTCCTAAGGTGGGACTCATTTTCCACTGCTGGTGAATTAGTCCTCTCCCAAATTTTTGAAAAATCAAGAGACAACTCTACAACACCATATCTGGAAAAGCCTACTTGTTGGGTTGTCGAAGTCAATTCTATAGGAAGTGGATAGAAAACCTTCTTCAAACTTGAAATAGACTCGATTTGACTTGAAACACCTAGTTGAATTGTAAACCAATCTTCAACACCAAAAATCTTGTTATATCTGCACACAAAAGGATGCAAAAAAAATGAAATAGGGGAAAAATAGTTGAGTGTTACTGAATATTGGTTTTCCTTTGTCAAACCCCACTTTTGGTAATCAAACCCTTAATGAAACAATGAAATGTAAGAGAATGATAAACTAACAACATGCAAATAATATCAACTTACCAAACCCTTGATGGTGTCATTCTGACATAATGCCAATGGATGTTTCAAAGTGCTTGAATAATGCTTTAATTCATGTTGTAAGATGCTTGAATGCTTGAGTGAATAGGTGAATGAGTGAACTTGATGAATGGGGCTAAAATGAGGCGAAAATCACTTATTTATACACAATTGTTCCTTAGTTACCTATTCATACCTCATCACAAGACAACATCAAGTGTTTTTGAATAAAATCCTGAAAGGAATTTAAAATATTTTGAATTTGGGGCCAAGGGGGACTCATTCGCCACCCGTGGTGAATGGGTCCCACCTAGGACCTAAAAATGGATGTTGGTAAATATGTTGTATTTAATGTTGTTTGTCAAGATAATATTAAAAAATACACTTAGTTAAGCATATGAGGGCATAAAGGGACCAAATAAAGCATGATAAAGGGATAAATAGTGAACGTGTCCCTAGAAAAGCATGAAATCTTGTTACAAGATTTTACAACACTTCAAAATAGGATTTGATTGGTGATGAAAAGGTGATTATTAGGTGAATTTCAATAAATAGAGCCTAGAAGAGTGTAGAAATGTCTTACAACACTTCACAACAGCTTCACAAGACATCATTCTTTGAATTTAAATACCTAAATATGCATGTTCAAGCCATGTTACAACATAAAA
Organism: Sequoia sempervirens; assembly: GCA_007258455.2. Lineage (NCBI taxonomy): Eukaryota > Viridiplantae > Streptophyta > Pinopsida > Cupressales > Cupressaceae > Sequoia > Sequoia sempervirens. Next base: position 421,576,447 of record VDFB02271358.1, on the reverse strand, counting down.
TTAGAGAAAAATAGTTCTAAAACCATGAAAAAAGACCTAAAGGGCCATGAAAATGGCAAGGGGCCATTTCTCTATGGCAAATTTAGCCCCCACTTTAGTGAGAGCATGAACTTGCTTCAAACTCATGCTAGAGTAGCCATGAACATCAAAAGGAGGGTTCAAATGCACTTATATTAGCAAGATGGGATACAATGATCAAGAGGGAAGAGCAAGCCCCCAGTATGATGATCCCATGGAAAATTAAGCATAAGAACAAAGGAACACAAAAGTGTTGACAAGAATCATATGAAGCTTCGATTGTCAATCCAACTAGTTGTGGATTAGATCTAGGCTGATTGTTTGAAAAAGAGAATGTGTACTCACTTTGGGGCCACATAACTTCAGGCGATTCATGGCATGAGAAGTCCCGAATGTACTCACTCTGGAGCCACAAAACTTTTGGTCATCCACAGGTTGAAAAAGTCCAAATGGTAGGAAACATATGCTAGTTGGTATGCACTCACTAACACAAAGGTGGCTATGGGGAAAACTCATATCACTAGGTGGGATTCTTGCTCAACCATATTAAAGTTATATCTATTAATAACTTGAACAAGGTTCCACAAGGAAAAATTTCATAAATAACAAGAAGGTACCATAGGCATGCAAGTTGCATTATGCAAGGTGGCAAAAAGTGAAAAAAATGTAAAAAATGAAAAAATGTAAACTGTACAGTGTAAAAGATGTTCAAAGGAGTCTTGTTCAGTTCATGCAAGGTTAGTCACTTGGGGAAAATTGTGTCTAGTGTCTCCAATAGAGGACCAATCAAATAATAGTATATTCACAGCTTAGGCGACGTAGTGTGTCGCATCAAGCCACCAAGAGGAATGCAATATGCTTAGAAAGATCACACTTATGAAGGACATCACACCCAATGTCATCCACAAAGTGACGAACACATCTCATAAATGAAAATGCTGCACTAGGAACCAAGAATTCAAATTAATTAATAGTAATGTATGCCCCCCGCTTTAAAGGAATTGCTACACATCATTTTGTGACAAATTACTTTAAAGTAGAGAAGGAAGAAAATGCAAGAAAAGAAAACAAGAAATAAGAGCCAACCTAGAAATCCCTATGCCAAGTCATATGTTTTGAAGTTATGATGTGTCATGTCAAGGAAAATGGAAAATAAAGAAAGGGAGTTTCCCCCAGAAAAGAATACACCAAACACATAAGGTATCTATGGATTTGGGCTCAGTATGTTCATTTTTGCAATGTTTTGATGAAAGAGTGTGGAACTCTCATCATTCCCCAAAGCACATAGAACTGGAAGAATACACAAAGAAAACAAAATAAAAAGAAAGTTCATTTTGGGTCAACATGGAAGAGACATTGCGGTCTCAATGCTTTGCATCATCCCCAAAAGGAAAACACAAGAGAAAAGAAATAAAAAGAAAAGGAAAAATCTTTTGGGTCAACATGAAGGAGACATTTTTCTCTTGATGCCTTGTGTCATCCCCAAAAGGAAAAAATGACAAAATTGAAAAAGACAAGGACATTTTGGGTTAACATGGAAGAAACATAGGGTATCTCTATGCTTTTTATCATCCCCAAAAGGAGAACACAAAAAAGGGAAAAAAGTCAATGTACGACATATAGAAGAATAGAGGTACAAATAGAAGAAGTGTACAAAGACAAAGAACATTAAATGCATGATACGGGATACCACGATATGCACATAAAGGGAAAAGAAAAAGAGAAATGCAAAAAGGATAGTTAGGCGAATGCAAGTCAACCATCTAACAAGTCATCCGCCTCCCAATCATGGTTAGTGTAATGCAAGGGCGGTTGACTATCCAAAGAAATAATTGCAAGCACCAAACTAGGATTTGTACCAGGTTCTTCACTTGGTGGAGAGGATTTCTCTTTTAACCTCATTGTAGATGAAAATAAAGAATTGAGATCATTGTGCACTTCATTTACTTTGGCATTTTCTGCATAATCATCATCATCAAGATTAATGACAACAGGAGGACGAAGGGTCATTTCTAAGGATGGATGTATCAAAAGTTGTGGTTGTTGGATTGGTTCATTTTGTTGTAATTGTTTCACTAGAATATTGTGTGGTAGGTCAAGAGAAGGAGGGTGTTCATCTATTATGTCTATCAAAGGTGGTTGATTTTCTTTATCTTCTTCCATGCGAGATTGATGAGCGAGGAGACAATGATGAAGCCTATGTTCCATAGCACCACATTTTCATTTAATTTAGTTTTGGAGTTGTTGATGTGTAAGATCAGATTGAGTAATCATAGGTTATTTAGCTTCCAAAGGGGGAGGAACAAAAGAAACCGAAGAGGGTGGGTCAACCACTTTCTCTTTTGCTTTATACACTTTTTTAATGTGAGGACGAAGGATAGGATTTGTTTCATTTTACCTTAGTCGTGTAAACAATGGCTAGGAAGTATCTGGGTGTGGTTGTTCAAGATGTGTAGTTTTATCAATGTCAAACTCAAGTTGAAGCATGCTTTCATCTATGATAGGAGTTGTAGAAGTGGAAAGGGTCATGTTATGCAGAGACAATTCGGCTATCTTTTTCACTTTAAACGTTTCATAAGCTATGAAAAATAATTCCTTTCGAGGGGTGATGGATTCCATGGGTGTAGGCCAAAAGGCTTCTAATGAAAATTTAATTTTGGAAAATAAGGGATTAAAGCCACTATGATGTATGGTGAATATCTCATAGTCATGTGGAAACTTCAAACACTTGTGAACAACTAATGGGACCACTTTCATTGAGCAAAGCCAAGGGTGGCCTAGCCACAAACGAAATTGGTCAGATTGTGGGATAATTGAAAATGTTACCTCCAAAGTTTTAGGTCTTACCTATAAGGGTAGCATGAATGATCCGATTGTAGGGAATGCAAAACCAGTATGTGTCTTAATCAATGTAGTTGTTTTATTAAAATCATCTTGATATAGATCATGTAATACTAGAAACTCCTATGTGATCATGTTCTCGCCACAAGTGGGATCTATTAATATCCCATTAGTGGGCTTATAATAGATTCAACTAGCTATGTAGAGAGGACAATCAAGAATATTTTGTAGTATGTCTTTATCAAAAAAAGTGATCAAAATATTTAGTGGTTTGGACCTTGCGAGGGATAATGTCTATCATAGCCTCTAGTTCATCCATAAGAATTTCTTCAATAGTAGGTGGAGGTATATCATGTTGTTCATGGTTTATATCAACATTCATTACATAAGTGTTTGAAGGTTCACTAGCCTTGACAAACAAGGTAGTATGTTTAGGCATGGGATTGGTGAAGATTTGAAAATTTTGGTTAGGGGGTTAAATGAACTTATATCCTTGATCATTAACACTCACAATGGAAAAATAGCCTGAATCAATGAGGTCTTGAACTAGATGTTTTAGATGCTTGTAGTGTTCATTGACATGTCCATTTTGGAGATGAAAGTGACAATAAGCATTAGGTTTGAAGGTGGGTGGTAAGGGCTGATTTGGATCAAGTGGTCTAATGGGTGGAAAAGTGAGCATGCATTGTTGAATTAATTGCTTCATCATGTTATGGAGGGTATCAGGTAGGGGAGTAATCAGTCTCTTCAGGTCCCCATAGGTATAACGAACCACTACTTTAATAGTTACCACTTGATTTGGAATAGGTTGTGTTGGTTGAGGTTATGATTAAGGGGGTGAATTAAACTGTAAAAAGCCTCTATTTGGTTTGCAGAAGCTTTTTGTGTTATTTTTGTTTTGATAGTTTTGTTCGGGTTTTTTAGGTTGGATAGAAGTGGATTTTAAATCATGGCCTTAAACCAAGTATTGATAGTCACATAAGGTTGTGCACAAATGCATGAATGAAGGGAATTTCATCATAGTTAATTTATCCTAAAGATTTGTGTGCAAGTTTTTGATAAACATCTTTTGCAGATGTGCATCAAGAATCTTGACATCAATTTAAGCATACAAGGATTGGTATCATGAGATGAAATCCATTACTTTTTCATCCATATCTTTTTTACATCACATGAGGTCATCCATGGTATTTTTAGGTGTCATGTGTACTTGAAAGTGACTTATGAAAGCACCCACCAATTCATTGAAAGAACAGATGGAATTATCAAGCAAGTTGGAAAACCACTCTATGGTAGTATCTTTCAAGGTTCTTGGGAAAATTTTAGCTAAAATTTTATTATCAAGGAAAAATTCACTACTCAATGTTGTATAAGCATTAACATGGTTGATAGGGTTTCCTTTTCCTCCATATTTCTCAAACCGGAGCATTTCTATCCCTTGTGGCATTGAGGTATGTAAGATTTCTAATGATAAAGGGTTGCTACGAACATGATATGTAGGTGGAGAAGATTGACCTTGGCTAATTTTGGAAAGTTGATGTTGCATGGATGAAACAGTGGTAAGGATTTGTGTAAGAAGAGGATCAGGGTAAGTGGGTTGAGGTGGAAGGGAATATTGTGATGGAGGGTAGGTGATCTTAGGGGAAGTGAATGGAATAGTACGGGGTGTGACGGTGGTGGAGGGGATTTATGATGCCACAAGAGAAGTAGCAATGCTGGTGGAAATCAAGAAAGAGGTAGTTACATAATTAACCTAATGCATAGTTGTGTGGACTTGCGGATTGGTAAAAGTGGGTATGGATGCTATGGTTGAAGGGGGAGGAACTGGAGGTCCTCCTTGGCTTACATGAATTTTTGTAGATTGGGTATTAGTAGAGGCATGTTTATTGCAAATATCAGCTATTTTCTTCGTCACTTGCAAGCATCATCACTTTTAATTAAATGATGAAGCTTTTCTATGGTGGGTATGGCAGTGGTGGAAATTTTTTCAAGTGACAAGTCTTGTTGTAACTGTGCAAATTCCTCATGAATATTAATGACCTTTTCTTGCGGGAGGGAGTTGTTTTAGTTGTCAAAATTCATTGGATGGAGAGGTGAAGGCATAGAAGTTGTATTTTTAGTGCCTAATGCACCATTTTCCATACTCAGAGTAGGAGCTTGTGAGATCCCAAGGCCCACAACGAAACTGCTATCACGAGAAGCCATGGGTCTAGAACTTCTTCTCACTAAACTATTATCAATGGGGCACCAAAAAATCATACAAGCACCACAAAGGATGGGTGAATGAAAATGGAAGGTAATCTAAGATGTCTAAATGAAATTAATAGAAATGCTGCTAATTGTAATAGAGAGCTAACTATAGAAAAGAAAAATGCAGAAAAATGCTAGAAAAATGTCAGAAATGTTGTTTAAAAGTGTAGAGGGATTGATTCGCCTAGGGTAGCAACTGAGTCCCAATATGATGTTTTTGTGTGTTTTTCATAAATTTTTAGATGATTTTAATTCTCTACAAAATTCAATCAAAGATGTAGAATACAATTTTTTACCTTTTCAATGAGATGTAATGCAAAAATGAAATCTCAATGAATCTTTCACTAATGCAATATGAAAAGTCCTAAAATGCAAAAAATAAACAATGTATTAATTGAATCTTAATGAAAATGTAAAATAGGATTTAATATGTAAATTGAATTAGAAATGCAAGATGTTCAAAATTCGGGTTCACCAAAATGAATGTTGATTTTTGCCTCCTATGGGCTACTCTTGCTCTTCTAGAGTTTTTCACCTAAAAGGAGAGAGATAGGGCCAAAAATGATAATGGTTCACTCAAACTATGTTATGTGCAATGTTGTCTAAGCTAAAATGAAGTTAAGTAAATGCTATAAGTTGATCCAAATGAATGAAAATGAATTGAAAAGTGAGATTAAAGCTATGTTTGAAAGCACATTATGATATGCAAATAATGAAGTAAATGAAGGAATAATGCAAAACAAAAAGAAATAAGTTAAATATGAGTGCACCTGAGTGAAGTATGATTAATCTGAATGTTGTGGATGTTGACTGAAATCACTAATTTTTCACAATGGTACTCATTCACCCAGGGTGGTTAATCAGTCCTCCTGGTGAAAAAGTATCAGAAACAGGTTTCTGACTGTCAGGATCTGAAATTTGACAAAATTCATATTTTTCATCCTCAGGTGGGATTCATTCACCACTGTTGGTGAATCATTCCTCTCCCAAATTTCTAAAACATTAGGAGACAACTCTACAACACCATATCTAGAAAAATCTACTTGTTAGGTTTCCAAAGTCAATTCTACAAGAAATAGATAGAAAACCTTCTCCAAGCTTGAAATAGACTTGAGTTGACTTGAAGCACCTAGTTGACTTGTAAACCAATCTTCAACACCAAAAATATTTTTATATCTCCACACAAAAGGCTACAAACAAGTATGCAATAGGGGGGAAATGGTTGAGGGTTAGTGAATATGTGTTTTCCTTGGTCAAACCCCACTTTTGGTAATCAAACCCTTAATGAAACAATGAAATGCAAGATAATGATAAACTAACAACATGTAAATTCTATCAACTTACCAAACACTTGATGATGCAAGTTTGAAGTAATGCCAATGGATGTTTCAAAGTGATTGAATAATGCTTCAATTGATGTTGTACGATGCTTGAATGCTTGAGTGAATAGGTGAATAAGTGAACTTGATGAATGGGGCTAAAATGAGGTGAAAATCACTTATTTATACACACTTGTGCCTTAGTTACCTATTCATACCTCATCACAAGCCAACATCAAGTGTTTTTGAATAAAATACTGAAAGAAAATTTAAAATATTTTGAATTTGGGGCCAAGGGGGACTCATTCACCATCCATGGTGAATAGGTCCCACCTAGGACCTGAAAATGGATGTTGGGAAATATATTGTATTTAATGTTGTTTGTCAGGATAATATTAAAAAATACACTTAGCTAAGCATATGAGGGCATAAAGGGACCAAATAAATCATGATAAAGGGATAAATAGTGAACGTGTGCCTAAAAAAGTGTAAAATCATGTTACATGACTTTACAACACTTCAAAATAGGACTTGATTGATGATGAAAAGGTACTTTTTAGGTGAATTGCAATAAATAGAGTATAGAAGAGTGTATAAATGTCTTACAACACTTCACAACACCTCCACAAGACATCGTTCTTTGAATTTTAGTACCTAAACATGAATATTCAAGCCATGTTACAACATAAAATTAGAGAAAAATAGTTCCAACACCATGAAACAAGACCTAAAGGGCCATGAAAATGACAAGGGGCCATTTTCTATAGCACCCTTACCTTTTTGGGTTATCTCACTCAATGGACCACCATGAGTTATGTCGCCCCAGAGTTAGTATGCATCCTCTTTTTCAGACAATTAGCCTAGATGTAATCCACAATGAACTGGATAGATGATTGAAGCTTTCATTCCTTTCCATCATCATGTGTGTTCTTTTGTTTTTATGCTTGGTTTTCCATGCAATCTTGATGCTAGGGGTGTGATCATCCCTCATGGTTATTGTTGTTTCATCTTACCAATGTAAATACATTAGGAGCCCTCTCTATGTGCATGTTGAGCTACTTTAGCAAGAGTTTGAAGCAAGGTCGCCCTCTCACTAATGTGGTGGCTTAATGTGTCACCAAAAAATGTATAGTTGAAATTTTTATGCTCACTTGAGTCTTTATAATGGGCTTTGGCTTGATTTTTCCTAGGTATGATGTTGTAAAGTGGTCAAAACATTCACGTTAGGGCTTAAACATTCAAATTATGGTGTCTTGTGAAGGCATTGTGAAGTGTTGTAAGAAAATTCTACACTTTTCTACACTCTATTCATTGCAATTCACCTAAAAATCACCCTTTAATCTATTATTAAGTCCTATTTTTTAAGTTTTTTAAAGTCGTGTAACAATAGTTCACACTTTTCTAGGCTTAACTTCACTAATTCAACCATTTCTCATGTCTAAATGACCCCTTAATACACTTTCTATCCATTTTCAAGTGTGTTGCTAGGGATATTCTATTGGAAAACATTTAATGCCATGAAATTCCTGACACACACTTAGATTTCTTAAGTGGGACTAAGTCACCAATAGGGGAAACTTAGTCCTTTTTGGCACAAAACTCAAAATTATTTTAAATTTCTAGCAGGATTTTGTCCTCTAACCCTTCAGGTTGGCCTATGATGTATTACTTTCAAGATATTTTAGTAAAATAAAGTATAAATAATGTTTTTTCACCTCATTTTACATCTCCTACAATCATCTATCTCCAAATCATATATAATATCTTACACTTATTAGGCATTAAAGAAAATCAAGCATAATCAAGTCAAGCTATTGGAGTTCTTTATTGCACATCTTCAAATTTGAGCATCAATAGTGTGGTAAGTTTATGACATTTTCATTTTCATGTTATATATTTATCACTCTCTTTCTATCTCATTTTATTATTTAGGTTTTGATTACCAAAGAGGGGTTTGACCAAGGGAAACCCCTATTCTCTAACCCTCAACCACTTTCCCCCTTTTGCATGTGACTTTTGTATGCAGATTTGTCAAGAATTAGGTGTTGAAAAGTGATAGAAAAGTGCACAAATCCAATCAAGTCAAGATCACCTTATTTCCATCTTTGAGAGCATTTCTATCCTATTTTCTACAAAATCAAGTACAAACACCTGTCAGAAAAGGAAATGCAGCCTGAGATTGCAAGATTCTATCCCAAATTTCCCAAAATATATAGAAGAATTAATTCTCTAGTAGGGGTGAATTAGTATCGCTTCCCATTTTGAAAACTGATTTTGACATTTCTAGATACCCATTTAGAAAATTATCGTTCCAACAAAGTTTCCTGAAACTAGGACTAAGTTGCCCAGACTGGCCTAAGTGTCCTAGTCAACATTTCAATTAATTTTTTAGGATTCTGTAATCTCCCAACATCAAGCTTCAGGTTTCACATACACCTCTTTAATTCTATTTTGTTATTTCATCATTTAGTTGTATTTTTAGGCATTTTCTGCATATCACATTGTGTTTTCCAACACTTTGCATTGTCATAGTTTTGTATCATTAAATCACTTCAGTTTCAAGTCAGAGTAGTAGGACATATTAATTAGGCATAATATATCTCCTCGCTTCCCCTACCGCCCCTTCTACCTCTGGTCGTTCCCCCCAACCATCTGGTGCCTACTTTGTTCCTGCTCCCGACCACACTAACCCTAATGCTTTTTTGGCGAGCTCTAGTTCTTCAGCTAAGAAGTTAGTTTCCTATCCTGAAGACTCTCATGCTGATTCTACTAAAGCAGTCGAGGTCATTCTTGAGGAACCCCACTCCCCCAAGAATATTCATAAGGAGAATCGTAGCCCTCCCAGGGGTGCGGAGTCGGTTAATTTTGGTGTCAATTCTGAATGACCCCCCTTTTGACTTTGTTGGGACTACCAAGAGATGCTCTGAGGAGCAATTTAATTCTACCAAATGGTTATTTTATGAAATCAATGAGTTGAAGACCAAAATCTATCTCGTCATAGTAAGTTGGAGGAAATTGAAGCCAAAGTTGTTGGGCTAATTCAGTTCAAAGTGGAGAAGAATACCTTTGTGAAGGATAGCATGAAAAAGGATAGTACTATTGAAAATGATCTTGATAAAATTAAAGGAACCATGAAAAAAATTGCTGATCAAAATTGCAGAATTGCCAAACATAATTCATTAATCATCAAAGCCTTTACCGAAAGAATGGAGAAAACCCAGAACAGAGCACTGATTGTTGACTTAGATAAGGAGAAAGACCAAGATGAGGATGCGAGGGTTTCTAGGTGCACTAGATCAAGTATGAAAAGAAAAGCCCTGTCTACCCCAAATATGACTCATATTTTCATGGAGGGGGTCCAGGATATGGTGGACCTAGAAGAGGTTGCTGACGAGCTTTTAAAGACTATGGATTAGCCATGGCTGGGCCACGGTTTATCTATCTGCTGGCCTTTTGATGGATTTTTTGTGGCTTTTTGCAGCTATCTATTTTTCCTGGTTTTTATCTCTCTGGTAGCCTTTTTTTCTTTTGGACCTTTGTTTTGGTCTTTGTTTGTAATGTTACTTTGTGGTTTCAGGTCCCTCTAAAACCTGTTTATCCCTTTTATCAAAAACATAGAAGTTGAGTGTAAATCCTTACATTTTGGTTCCCCATCCAATCCCCTTTCTCCTTTTAGCTAAAAGATTTTAGGAGGAGCAAAGCATTATGAGGGGTCAAACCAAAATCACCATTTATATATTGGAAGGTTATACTTAGAATAAGATCTAATTTCATTGGTAGAATTCCTTTCATGATGCTAGGAAATCTAACGTGCTACAATTGCAATAACCCTGGTCACATAGCCAAGTATTGTAGAACTAATCATTATGGAAAAAATAAAAGGGGTAATGATAACTTCATGAAGAAGATGAGCCTTACAAACCTTGATAAGGAGGAGGCTAAACCAAAATCAATTTGGAGGGAAAAATAAAAGGACACTAAAATTGAAAAATCAATGTTTGTGCAAGCTTCCCTGCATGCTAAGATGAAAGAATTGTGGATCTAACATAATCGTTGTTCAAACCACATGAAGGATATAAAATAAAATTCACCAAGTTTGAATACCATGATGGATGGTTTGTCATGTTTGGATACAATACTAACATCTAAATCAGAGGTAAAGGTACATTGACTTTAGATGGAAAGATACCTATTCATGATGTTTACTTCGTTGAAGGTCTTAAACACAATTTTTTAGTGTGAGTCGGATTTGTGATATAGGATATAACATTTTGTTTGATGATCAAGGCTATGAAATAAGGAATAAATCAATAAAATCAATGGCTAAAGGTTTAAGGACAAGAGACAATGTGTACAGTCTCATAGGGACTAAAACTAAAGCTTGATATACAAGCATTTATCTTATGGGACAAGTTAAAGAAAGTTGGTTATGGAATAGAAGGTTTATAAATCTAATCATTGATAATATAATCAAAGTTAGTAAAAATTAGAATGTAATAGACATGCCTAAAATTAGTTAGCCTATGAGTAGAATATGTAATAAATGTCAACATTGAAAGAAGACAAAAATTAGTTTCAAGAAAACAGAAAAATTATCTGCAAAACATTTATAGTTAGCACATATAGATTTGTGTGGTCCTATAAAGACAACAACATTAAATGGAGAGAGATACTTCATGCTTTTCATTGATGACTATTCAAGGATGACTTGGGTGGCATTTCTTAAGCATGAATAATATGCATTTGAATGGTTCAAGATCTTTACAAAGATGGTTGAGAAGGAATCAGATTATAAACTCAAACACTTTAGGTCTGATAAGGGTGGAGAATACAACTCAAGAGATTTTTTAGATTATTGTGATTAGCATGGTATTAAAATCCTATTTGTAGCCTCAAGGACACTTCAACAAATTGGTGTTGTGAAAAGAAAGAATAAGATAGTCAAGGAAATGGCTAAGACAATGCTTCAAGATTCCATTATCTCAAATAATTATTAGAAATAAGTTATTTGTATAGCTTTGTATACTCCAAATAGAGTGCAATTAAGGGTAAATACCAAAAAACTACATATGAACTTTGGTATGGTAATTCTACCAATGTTGGATATTTTAAGACCTTTGGTAAAAAATTATTTATTAAAAGAGATGAAGGTGGTTTGGGTAGTTTTGAATATTGATATGGGGTATGTGCAGGATCATGATGGGCTAAAAAGTGATGATATGTAAGTGATATGATGGTGGATAACGAATTTTTTTTACCCAAAATTGGTGAAATGAAAAGGGTTTTTTAAGGAGATTCTCAACTTTCCACCAATATAAATTATGATTTATTTCGAATTTAATAAATAATTATTATCCATTTTCTATTTAAATTATGACTAAAGTACTAATTGATAGGCTAATTGGAAAACATCTATAGCTTTCAAATTGTATCACATTTTTTTAATCCAAAACATGCATCACATTCTATGCTTCGCATACTATAGGATTAAAAAAATAATAATAATTTCATGAATTTTTTACCAAGTTAAGGTGGTGAGATGTATGAGTTTTTATATTTTTTAAAAGTTGAAATAAAAAATTCATAATTAATTATTTTTAGGAAAAATTACAAAAGAATATGCATCACATCAGGACATGAGTCCTCTACTTATATCTAAAATATTATAAAAAATATTATCATTTTATTGTGGTTAGAGTGGTCAAATAGACACCTACTTCTTTTTTTCCATGAAATTTAAGTACTACTGCATTGAAATTTCAAATCTTCACCAAATACATTTTTTTCTTTTATAAATAAACCTAGTAGATTAGAAACTAGATTCAATTTTCTACAGATTCTATTCTTACATATTTTTGAAATAATATAGATAACTTATTCAAATTTTTATGTCAAGTTGTCTAACTCTAATTTTTCTAAATTTTTTACCACTTAAGGGAATGTTGTTTACATGATGATCTTGCACATACCCTATGATGAAAGAATATTCTAAGGATATTCTACACATAGCAAAGCATACAAGTGCTTCAATAAGAGACTCAAAAGAATAGTTGAATCTACTAATGTTAAAGTTGATGAAAAATTATAGCTTAGTACACAACCATTTGAAGATTTTGAAGAAGAATATGATTTTGAACAAGAGCAAGAGGTTTCAAATAAAGTATAAACATCTGAAAAACCTATTGATACTATGGAAAATACTCCTTCAAAATATTTACAAAAAAATCATCCTAAATAGAAGATTATTGGGGACAACATTTTTGGAGTGCAACAAGAAGAAAACTTGCACAATCAAGTGACAAAGCTAATCTTTGTTTGTTATTAGAAATAGATCCAAATAATTACAATGAGGCTAGCAAGGATTAATGTTGGGTTAAGGCCATGGGGGAAGAAATAATCCAAATAGAGAAGCAAAATACATGGGAGTCAGGTCTTAGGCCTAAATAAATAAAGCAAGATGTGTTTGTAAAGGGTACTCTCCAGTTGAGGGTATTAAATTTTATGAGACCTTTGTACCTATGGAAAGGCTAGAATCCATAAGGATGTTTGTAGCATTATTTGTTGATAAAAACTTAAGGTATACCAAATGGGGTGAAATCAGATTTTCTCAATGGATAACTTGAAGAAGAGGTCTATATGGAGCAGCCTAAATGGTTTCAATGTGAAGGATATCATGTTTATAAATTGAAAAATGCCTTGTATAGTTTGAAGAAAGCACTTAGATCATGGTATTCTAAGTTGTACAAGTACTTGCATGATCAAGGGTTCACTAAAGGTGGAGTAGATCACAACTTATATTGTTAAACAAAAGGTTAGGAAATTCTTTTTGTTACTATGTATGTCGATAATATCATATTTGGTAGCAATGATGATGAAATGTTTCAAGATTTTCTTAACATCATGAAATCTGAATTTGAAATGCCCATTCTAACAGAGTGGTCTTTCTTCCTTGGATTGGAAGTGTCACAACTTGAAAAAGTATTTTCATCTCTAAAATTAAGTATTCAAAGGAGAATATTAAGAGGTTTCAAATGGATGGATGTAGACTAGTTAGTACTCCTATGGTAACCAGCTGCAAGTTCATTAAGGTTCATTTCTCAACTAATGTATATCAAATTGTATTAAGATTTATGATAGGTAGCCTATTGTATTTAACAACCTTTAGGCCTAATATCATGCAAGCAGTGTGTTTGGTGGCAATATTTTTTTTCTCTCCTAAACAATCTTATGTGAATGTAGGTGAGAGGATTTTTTCATATATGAAAAGGCACAATAGATTATGGTTAATGGTATCCTAGAACTAATTATTTCACTTTACTTGAATATACTGATGCTAATTGGGTAGAGTACATTGATGATAGGAAGAGTACTAGTGGTGGAGCATTCTTCTTGGGAGGAAGGTTGGTTTCTTGGCATAGCAAGAAATAGGAGTTAGTTTCCTTGTCAACAATAGAGGAAAAATATATTGCTACTACTTGTTGTACATAAGTTCTTTGGATGGTTCAAGCTCCTCAAGACATCAAGGTAGATGTTCCTACACTTGTGTCTAATTTTTTTTGTCAACACTAATGCAATAAACATATACAAGAACCAGGTATGTGCAGGATCATCATGGAAAAAATAGGCCCTTAAGTGGCAAAAAAAATAGAAAAATTAGAGCTAGGCAACTTGACATAAAAATTTAAGCAAGTTGGAGGAACTGGAATTGAAGTTGTCCACTCTTAGAAATGAAGAAGGAAAACAAAAAAGAGAACAATACTAGAATAGGAGATGATGACATTGAGGACAAGTATAAGACTCTAGAAGCTGAAATTTTTTAAATAAAAAATAACATGAAAACTGTTGTGGAACAGAACCATAGAATGGCAAGGCGCAATGCCATTATCATCAATGCAATGTCTGAAAACTTGGAAAAGTCACAACAAAGCTTGCTAGTTGTTGATCTGGAAGAGGACAAGGATAAAAGCAAGAACAAGGACCAAGGAATATCGAAAAGGACCCGTGTCAACCTTAAAAGGAAGGTGCCTCCTACTACCTAGATGGTCCAAATCTTAAAGAGTGGGGTTCAAGAAATGAACGACATGGAAGCTGAGACTGCAAAAACATAAAAGTCCTAACCTTAGTCGTTGCTGGCATTTTGTATGGTCTTTTTGTGTATTTTTTGTGGCCCTTGCTATATTTTTTGGTGGTTGTGGCTTTGTCATTTTGTTGTCTTCTCTATAGCCTCTCTATTTTTTGGGGTCTTTCACGATCTCTTCTTTTTTTTGTAAACTTTGTGGTTTTAGGTCCCTATAAAACCCATTTTTTCCTCTTTCAAAAACTTGACATAAAAATTTGAATAAGTTATCTATATTATTTAAAAAATATGTAAGAATAGAATCTATAGAAAATTGAATGTAGTTTCTAAACTACTATGTTTATTTAAAAAATAAAAATTCTATTTGGTGAAAATTTGAAATTTGAATGCAATTGTACTTAAATTTCAAGGAAAAATAAGTACATGTCTATCTAACCACCCTAACCACAATAAAATGATAATATTTTTTATAATATTTTAGATATAAGTAGAGGACTCATTTCCTAATGTGATGCATTTTTTTTGTATTTTTTTCCAAGTTAATAATTGTCATTTTCTTACTACAAATTTTAAAAAGTATAAAAAATTATATGTTTGACCACCTTAACTTGGTCAAAACTTCATGAAATTCATTTTTTTTATCCTATAGTATGCTAATCATAGAATGTGACACATGTTTCAGATTCAAAAAATGTGATACCATTTGAAAGCCATAGATGTTTTTTAATCAACCTATCAATCAAGACTTTAGTCATAATTCAAATAGATAATTAATAATAATTATTTATTAAATTCAAAGTAAAGCATAATTTATATTGATGGAAATCTTAGAATCTCCTTTAAAAACCGTTTTTGTTTTATTAATTTTGGGTAAAAAAAATGTTTTCAGCCACATGCCCTACACATACCCATCATATCACCACTTTTTAACCCATCATGATCCTACACATACCCAACCCTATTATACACTCAAGAACCAAGCACATTGCAATCAAATACCATCTCTTGAGAGAAAAATTTTTAGGAAATGAAGTTTTTTTTATTATGTTGCTTCAAATGATCACGTACTAGATATCTTTACCAGGCCTTTAAGCAAGGACGTATTTGAGTAGTTGAGGGAGAGGTTGGGTGTTCTTTCTCTTTCCTTTCTTCACTAGATTAGTACTTTTCATCATGAATTAAGGAGGAGTCTATATCCTAGTTTTATGTCCCTAAACCTTGAATGATTGTCTCAAATTTGGTAGCATTCCTTAATTGATTTAGTTTCTTGTAGTTGGTCATATTTTTATTGTGCTATTAGTCATTTTCAAGTGTGCAAATAATGTTACTCCTTTGGATAGCCCATGATGATAGTTTCATATGGGACCTAAAAATGTCAATAGTCTTGTGTTTGGACAGTGCTATGGATCTTGAAACTATTATGATGCTTACATGGTGGTATTCCTTCTTAATGCCTTGTTTTCTATACATAATTTCTCATATTTTGGTGTTGTTATTTTGGCAACATATAATTTTTTCCATGACTATTTATTGCCTCAAAGTTTGCAAGTGCTCTAAGTCAAAGGTTAATAATGATATTTATCAAATAGCTCAAGTTACAGTTTGTAGATCTCAGTCACAGTGATGTTTTTCCTTCAGAATGTTGTTGTATGTGTATAGTGGCAGTGTCGGTGTTGCACAATGCACAATCTAGTGTAATTATTGTCTTAATCAATATGAAAGTTATAGTCTAATTATTGTCTTGGCCTTTTTAACTGTGAAATGTATGCCATTGTTTTGGTAAAACTATTTCATGCAAGTATATTTAGCTCTATTGATATGAAAGTATGAAGACACGTTGATTTTCCATAACTTTAAATGGAGGATTGCCTATTTTTCAAGGGGAGTATTTAGTCCTTCATCTTTTATTTCAAAAGGGGAGTGATAGAGTAGCAAGCAAGAGTTTTTCCATCAATGAAAAGGGAGAGTTTTTTTTTTTTTTTTTTTCATTGATATCAAAATGTTGTTCATGGTTTACATAGCATTGAGTTTCTTGATCACTTAGAGTGTTTCTTCAAGAGTTGCTTCATGAAAAATCTCATTCAAAGAGTTACTTCATGATGTTGAATGACAAATTAGTTGTTGACATTTCATCTCAAAGGAAACAAAGGAAATGATGTCTTTCATTGGTTTGAAAGGTAATGCTGATGCAACATGCAGAGGTGCTTCTTCATGTTCCTTCATTTCATAGTGTTGATGCAAACCTTCATACCTTCATTTCAAAATTTTGATGTAAAAGGGTGTCAAAGTTCAATGGTGATGCAAAAGGTGTATTTGTCATTTTTTGTCATCTTTATGATAGGTTTGATTCATTACAAGAGAATCCAAAGTTGTTGATTCATTTCAAATTTATCATTGTTGATCATTTAGAGGTATACAGGATGGTATTGTTCATTCATTTCATCTTCATGCCAAGGTGATGGTTGATTTGCATGCCAAAGACAAAGTGGTTATTGATCTTCATGAAAAAGTGTTTGTTGGTTACTGAAAGATTGGTATTTGAGATGAGAATTTTGGAGGGTGAATCTATGGTGGAAATATTTTTTTAGGGTTTTAGTTGTTAAGATCTCTTCATCTTATAACCTAAAAAACTAAGTGCTATACCCTAAGAACCTTGAAATCATAGTGTTTATATTTTATATCCATCATCAATAAAGAATTCACTTTATGTTATATTTGTGTGTTGGGCTACTATAAATGGTGGAAAACCACTTAAATGATAACTAGATGGGTTAAGCACATTGTCAACTGACCCATACTTTTCAGTGAAATTGACAAGTCACGTTAAGAACTTATATTTTACCACTTAGTGTAAGATCAATGGTCTTTATTTGATTAATGAGATGGTGGGCTTCAAATATAAAGGGTCCTATTTTAAACTTCAAAATGGTTATTTCCAAAGGCTTTCTTTTTTACTTGCTTTTGGATGTCTTTGACCTAGTTTGGATACATAGTTTTGTAGCTATCTTGTACAAGCGATGGGTTAAGTAATGAAACCAAAGAACTAAGAATCTTTTTGATCTTGGATTTGGATTTGTGAGACAGTGTTGGAAACAACATACCATGTTTGTGTTTAGATAATGCATAGGGAGAAGGTTTTGAATAATAGAGCATGAAAGACCTATTTGTGCCTCTATATGACAATAATCACTGTGTGCATTCTCTTTGCATAGATAAGTATGTTATGGAAGGTGACAAGAGTTTTTTTTAAAGAAGGAAAAATGAGTGTACGTGTTTAACAATGCTTTGAATGAGAAGATATTCATGTGATTGAAGTCATATGTTAATTAGGATTGATTTCAAAATAGGAAAAAAAATATGTAAAAGGTATTTTTATATTATCTTTATGTTCATTCAAAGAGTAGAGTCTTAGAGTCCTTTATTCTACACACATTAGTTTAAATCATGTCTAATATTTTTGCAATAAGGGGAGTCTTAATGTCTACAAGAAGAAATAATTGGTGAATGTAATGTAAAGAATATTGTAAAAAAATTAGTACTTTGTATTTTTATTCTCCATTTCTCATTGGAGTTGGTGCTCCTAGAATTATTGTATTCAATGAGAATTTGGTCAATGAAACTGAATAGTGATTAATTTGTGAGGATTGGATTGGTTCTTCAAACCCAACCAACACTCACATAGTGGTTTTCCTTTCCTAATGTTTCCCACTTATAAATATTTTGTCTTCGTGATCTCCATGTGTTTCCATTGAAATATATACCTCTTAAAAGTTGTTTAATTATTATTTTTCTATGTATCATTGGCTCTCCCCCTTCCCCCTCCCAGTGATCTTGAGCATTCCAACAAATTAAGTGTCAACATAATACCAACCCCTTTTTAAATAGGTTATAGAAACCCTCCATATATTATACAACATATGACATTTTCGTGGAGGACTTATATTTCAAAATTCCTACTATTATCCAATCTTGTTACCTTGGAAAACTACTATATAAATTATTTTTACTTTTTTTCCCACTGAGGATAAACATTGATTGAGTCCATGTGACATTTTTAATAAGGAGAAATATGGATCTCCTTTCAATGCAAGTGCAAATGTTAATTCATTCTATTTTATGAAGATGTGTCATGAAAATATGATTCTTAATACTAGATAACTATCAGTTAGTAGTCCCATAATATTATTGAGGATTAACACAAAAGAAAATTGGTTAAGCATTAGTTTGATTACAATAGTTATCTCCAAGGATAACTTTAAGAAACCTCCCCCCTCGGTGAAGGTGTAAAATCCTAGCGAATATTTCATTTTATTTGAAAAAAGTATTAAATTTCATGGTGAATCTATGCATATTATTAAAAAAAATTGTAAAATCTTGGAAAATCTTAATGAATAGTTGGTAAAAATAATAATCATAGTGGTGAATCCTAGCGAATAATCACTAAAAATATTTTTTACAATGGTAAATCTCTCCTTTTAAAAATTTCTAATGATTGTTGATTTACAATAGTGATGTAAAATCAACAAATGGAATTGTGCCACGTGTTGACACATCACTTGTCCATTTCCTTTGACTATCACACCAAACTATTAGTCGTTACTTGTGGTTTCCACCAAGACACACATACACCACTTGTGCAATTCCTTGGAATCAAGATGGGAATCTACAATATTCACAACAAGTCTCCCAGAAAAGACTTAAATATTTAACTCCCAACCTCCAAGTGGTCCTCACATTTGTCAACATTCAAGTCACCACTGTACATGGTTGTCACCATCAACGCAGACCAGTCCCACCATCGATTGACTTTTCACCTAGTTGGAGGTTAGGAAACTCGAAGATGTTGAGACAATAAAGAAGATCGACCAGTTGGGAAGTTGAGAAACTTTTGAACACCATGACAAGGTTCCAAGGTTAGAGGAGTCAATGATCCCTTGACCAACACACTGTTGCCTGGTTTCAAACTTCTAGAACCCCACGAAATAGGTTACAAGGTTCAAGTTTTGGGTGATAGGCTGACAATGAAGACCATTGATTAGCTTTTTAATCGAATGGCTGAAGGTTGATTCTATGACATAATACACACGTGCCTTTTAAAAGGCTTGCTAAGGCCCGAAATTTGTTTTGGGCCACATGATTAGGTTTTATCATGTGGACCAAAAAAAACTTTGGGCCTCAACAAGCCTTTTAAAAGGAACATGTGTATTAGGACACAAAATCAACCTACAACCATCTGATTAAAAAGGTAATCGATGATTCGATGACAATAAATAAAAGCCTTATTCAAGGCTAAAGTATCCATAAAATTAAATGCTAATTTATTATTGTGGGGATATTGCCATAAAATTAATGGTAGTAATATAATATTACTGGCGAATTTAAATAATATTTGTAAATATAGTATAAACTACTGGTGAATCGGTTCCAATAACGCATCATTTACGTAAGAAAATTAATCAAGACAAAATTATTTTTTTGTAAAAACCTAGTGATTCAACATCCTTTTTAGCTTGTAGTATTCACCATTTTTCGAAGTCCTGATTTCAATTATTAGCCAATTGGCAAAGATTTTCCACTAAAGTTTTCCCTGGTTGTCTCTATCACATTTATTCTAAAGATTGCAACCAACTCTTATCATTTTGTGTCATAACATTTGCATAAGCAGATGGTAATTGGAAAATCATAAAAAATGTTCATAGGCCCTAGTTTTGACATATTCATAGGTCTTAATTTTCCCATTGGAATATATTGATAACATCAAGGCATCCATAAAAAATGTTCCCAAGGACTAGTTTTTGATATTTATAGGCCTTAATTTTCCCATTGGAATATATTGATAACATTGAAGCATCCATAAAAACATTCCCAAGCGCTAGTGTTTGATATTTATAGGTCTTAATTTTCCCGTTATAGTATATTGATAACATCGAGGCATCCATAAAAGATGTTCCCAAGCCCTAGTTTTTTATACTTATACGTCTTAACTTTCACATTGGAATATATTGATAACATCCAGGCATCCAGTCAAATTTAGCATCAATAATATACTTAGTAGTAGCTAAAATGAAAAATGTAGCTATTTATTTAGCACTCAAGGTATCTTAGTGATTTGAGAATTTTATTCTCGAAGAGTGACTCTTCAAAATGTGGTTTTTCCAATGTAAAAGTTACTTCTATTTTTGAATCAAACATAAAACGAACACTACATTTCACCATTTAAACTTTATGATGAGGAATTGAAATAATTGTCCCTCACAAAAAAGAGCTTCGTGGTATTGCACCAAGAATTCCAGGGTAAAAGGGATTATAGATTTTGTGGCTGATCAAGTTGAATCATGCAATATTTCTAAGACTAATTGATTTGAAACTCCTTTAAGCCTCTACGACTATACTCAAATATATAGAAAAAACAAGTATTACGAGGCAAATAAATCCTAGATTTGGAATGATACTATGATAACAAAAATCTGATGACGGCTAACCCCATCTTGGCTGCTCTGGTGGAGGCAAGGACACATATTGAGAAGTCCACTTGATTTCAGACATGTTCACATGTATCCTCCATCTTCAAGTATGTTTGTTAATAAGCAATGCGACAGTTTACTAACATCTGTAAGGTTCGGTTTCTGGGGGTGGTCTATCTGACATATTGAGAAGTCCCTATGATTTAAGACCTGTTCGCATGCAATGGCATCACATCCTTGCAGGAGACTCGCTCCTTATCTACATCCAGAAAATAAATATTAGATATTATTTTTTCGAATTGCTTTATTCTACCTAATTTGTAATTCAATAAGACATTATTTCTGATTGTATGTTATATCTCTCATATTTATAATATACATTAGGCTTATTCAACATAAATATTATTACCCTTAATTATGTCTCTTTTATGTATGCGAAGAGCATTCCCTAACGGTGTGGCCTTTGAATCTAAGGAAGCGGTTTCTAGTATAAGAATATCTCATCACTAGTTAACAAGGTGAATATAAAACAACGCATACAGTTTAAAAATCATTTAACAGAAAACTAGGCGCAATTGTCCGGATTTAAGAAAGAGTTGATAATGGATCTTTTGCTGGAACTCCCTGAACAAATATTGCGAGACATCTTACTAAGAGTGCCTTACAAATATCAATCAAAGATTAAGCAATTGATGAAACCCGCCAAAGGAATCATGGAATGCTTCACGTTTTATCAAGATAGAATAAAGTTTGGGTTGGCGCGGAAATATATATGTTTGCTCCAGTCCGCTGGGATATCTATATACGACCCCGCCGATCAATCATGTGAAACGCTCCTTCCTATTCCCACGGGATTTCAAATCATATCGGTTTCTCAGATTGTTTGTGTTAAGCATAAGCTTATTTTACTGGACTTGAAATATTATGGCAATTTTACTACAAAGATTTTGATCTATGATTTATTATCCTGTACATGGAAGGAAGGTGCTGAAATTCCCACTACCAGATCTGTATTCCACGCATGTTGTGTTTCATCTGAAGGATCAATTTACATTACAGGAGGACTTCAAAAATGTTTTCCTGATGCACTCCGTGAAGCAGCAGTTTATAAAGTAGAAGAAGACAAGTGGGACCTTCTTCCTCAGATGCACCCCCAAATTGGCTTTTGTAGTTGTGTTTTTATTGAAGGAATGTTTTATGTCATTGGTATTATGAGTAATAGAACTCAAATATTTGATCCTAGTACGGAAGTATGGACAACAATAGTAAATATGTCAATTCAGAATTCAGGGGACGTCCAGGTTGTATATGCGTTTGGACAACTATATGCCTTTGGAAGGAATGGAGTAGAGCAATATGATTGGGAAGGAAAGTCGTGGAGAGTAGTGGAAGCCTTCCCTCCAGAACTTAAATGTGTTCGTGTCACAGTATGGTATGACCGATTTTTCTTGGTCGGATATTATTATATTTACTTTTTAGGGTGTCCAGTTTTTTACATGTATAAACCTGGAGCAGCTTTCCTTGAGAGGTGGATTTCTGTTGGCAAACCGCAAATCATTCCGGATACGGAAGTCTTATCTGTTGCCACAATAGAAATTTAATATATGTGCCCGCTTCATTACTATATCATTTAAAACATATGATTGTTAGAAATAGACTTCCAGACACCAATTCCTTCGAATTTTGCCATTGGTGTTCTGCTATGTCGTTTAAAACATATTCTCATAAATATCAATTTAAAACTTATTTTATTTTCTTTATATGGCTAAATTATTTTATTTTAAATCGATTTTATTTATATTTGAATTTTGATTTTATTTTGGTAAAATCATAATTTATATATATGCATTTGATAATCTATGAGATTATATTTTATAGTTATTTTTTTATAAATTCATCTTGTCACTGTGTCAAATTGAATGATTTTGGGTGAACCTATCAAAAATAATTCTTGATGAATGTAATTTCACATGCATCATAAGAGATGATACTTCTCTCTTGAAAAAAATAAATCTTATGAAAGTTCTGCTCTGATATTGTGGGAGAATCACTAGTATTTTGTGACCTTGCAAGAATTAAGGGCATAATTATCATTTCTCTTTTCATTCGTAATCTTTCTCAAAAAACTTGAATGGTTGATGTTCAGGGTGTAGGAATGAAAAAATATAGGTGTTTGATGGTTTGTATATATACACTCTATCTTAAATTTGTTCTTTGATATCTTTATAGCTTTCTATTTGCTTTTATTGTAGTGATTCATCTTCTTTGTTTTTTTCAAGAAATGTGAGATTCATACTAGGTGAAATACAAGTCTTAAATAGGTTTCTTGATGATCCATTATTGAGTTCTCTATATTCAAGTGGACCTTAAATCTTTGTTTTCCTCGAATTTTGTATTGAATTTTCATCATTGGTTTCAAATATAACAATTTAATCTCTAGAGAAGAAAATAATGTTAATGAGTAATCATTTTTTCATTCATCTATGTTCCCCATGTTAGTGAAGGATGGTTTGATGGTTGTTGTAATTGAAGTAGAACTAATCACTACATTTTCTAGATGAATGCCAATATTTCCCTATGGGAAAGAAGTATCTTCTCTTTGATGTTCATGAAAGATTTCAAAATAATAATTTCTATGATCAACATGTAAATAATACATTTCAATGGGTTTTGACTTTACTTTTTGTGGAATGAAATCATCCTTAGTGAAATATTATTTACTGAGATTGTGGGACTTATATAATCATATGAAGTGGTCATTAAATCTATCATTTTGCATTGATACTAAAATGCATATAAGACTAATATTCAAGATATTATCATTGGTTTTGCATGGAAAACCTCTTTATTAACCCATTTAAAACACTTTGGGTAAATTTATTAATCTATTTTTCATTCTATAACATAGATAAGATTAAATGATTTTCTATTTCAATAGTCTTCATTTATGTAATTTCCAAATTTTATACATTATTTTTCTTCAAGAGCTATTTGAATTATAGGTGTAATGTGGTGATGAAGCTATGCAATTTATTTTCTTCATGTGTCTGGTGCATTAAGGAATATTCTCTAAAGATCAGTTGTACCATTCCATAAAATACCTTATATATACACCTTCTTTCTTCTAGAGTTATATAAATTGAGATAAATGTGCACATGTGAAATTACTAATTTAAATCTTGTAATAAAATTTACCTACAACTGATAATAGTTCTTAATGCATTCATATTTTAAATTTTCAAACCATTTTATAGCCAATCCAATATGAATTTCAACAAATAACCACACGAATACATTTTTAGTCACTCCAAGAATTTTTCTATTAAATGTTAATACAAGAATGTGACTATCAACATCTTACTATTATTTCTAGTGATTTTTAGAAAATTCTTTTATGATCTAGTAGTTGATGTTGTGTATTGATCCAAGGCTAATAAGTTGAAGTGGGTTCTTCATGCCTAAGGTGAAATTTTATAACCATACAATGAAGTCTAAAAATAATGGAAATGAGTATCTCACTTTTTTACAGTCACCAAACTCCATTCTAGGGGAGGTATATTTATGTTTTTGAAAAATAAAATGCACTAGAAATTTAAGTCTCAATATAGTCACCAAAAATATATTGATATATAGATTCGCTTCTATAGTTATTGCCTTGAAAAGTGACCTTGAATCATTTAGTGGACAATAAAAAATATACTTATAGTTAGAGAGATCACTATTAGATTAATGATGTTTATTTGTATTTATAGTGTAGATCCATTGTATGATTATTTTTTTTGGTTTTATAGTATTTAAACAAAAAATAGTAAAAGGCAAAGAGAAAAAATAAAGAAAATGATTTAGAGAAATCCTAATTGTAAACACATTAATACCCTTATTGAGGCATTTTCTCTTTTTTCATTCAACCATGAGGAAATAGTTTTTCCATCCCATAATCTACCTAAAATACCATTAGCGAATTGTATGAATTTTTATTTCACATAGGGGACTACTCTAAATCCAGGTATAATTAGATACTTTTCACCTTTCTAGAGTTCCCAAATACCATCACTTTCCTTTCACTACCAATTAATGCACTCAAATAATCTAAATCTTTATCTTTTTTCTCATTATATATAATTGATAATGGGAATATTTCTTTCTCTGAAAAGCAGGAAATGAGTATATTTATTAACAACATTATAAATTGTCAAACCTTAACTATTCTATAAAGTGATATTTTTTTTAATTTGAGAAGTTCTCAAACTTAAGAAATTACCAAAGACTTAGAAAAAAATCACTTTCGGAATTTGGGAAATTATACTCACTTCCTAAAAAGTATTTCTTTTGGTTTCAAGTGTTTTGAGAATTTTCTAACTCAAATTTTTTCTTCTCCAACATTTTAGGAATCTCATTTTTGAAATTTCTTTTTTTTGGTGAACTCATAAACATTTGAATTTTTTTAAGAATTTGTAATTTTTTCATACTTTAAATGTCACAAAAACACTTGGAAGACACAACTTTTTTAAGGATGTTGAGAGGTTTGAGAGCATTTTCACCTCTCAAAAACTTTTCTAAAAGATATTTTTCCCTAAAAATAAGAAAGGAATTAAAACATTTTATAAATTTTTATATAGGTTTCAAAAAAATGATCATGAATTGAACAAATCATATTCTCACAAAATATTATGAATGAAAAAGATGGATAACTAGATGAAAAATATAATTATCTAAATATGAATGACACATTTATTCTAAGAATACAAAAGACAAAAATATGGGGAAACTCTATTGTAATAAATTATAGCTACTTACTAATCTAGAACAAGATCTGAACATAATATTTTAATATGAATTGCTTCTTTATGAGCATGAATAGCTACTATATACTATACCTCAATATCAAAAAAAGTGATTGTATGCTATTTCTTTCTAATCCATCTAATGGTACCACTAAATATAGCACACATGTGCACTAGTTGATTCTCTATTATCAACTTCTTTATTCCAATCATGATCCACATGTATGAATAATCAAGGATTTCATGCTTCTTATCATACTACCATGTTAAAATACAAAATAATTTATTTTATTACAAAAATATATAAATATGATTTCTATTTAATTGAAAATAATCCATATCAAAGTTGACATAAATTTACTTAGAACTCCTACAGTATGGGTAATGTTGAGACTAAAATTTGACAGGTTAACCTAATCATGTATTTAATCTCTATATTAGAAGAAATTATACAACATATAGTGTTTATTCAAAAAAAGAAACATATAATTCTCTAGAATCCTATGTATTGAAGATCTTTAAAATTGAATTTACATACTTAAATCTAAGTGATAGACCTATGTTTCCTCTATCCAAATGTATCTCCATTCCACAACATCAAGAGAGAGAGAGAGAAATGAAGAGAGGGAGAATTCAAGATCACATGGGAATCTAATTATTTGGGGTAAGAAATACTCATAAACATAGATAAATAATTATAGTGTTGAACCAACAATATTTTTAAAAGGGAAAGGGAAGGGGAGGGTTCTATGTCCTCTTACACTATAAGGATCTTTCACCTAAAAGGAGAGAGATAGAATCTCTTAAGGCCGCAATCTCTTATAAAAATTGAAGTGGTTCACTCAAATAGAAGACTGTATGATGTAATTAAAGCTAAATTCAATGTTTTAAATGCAAATAGTTGATGAAATTGATTAACTATGAATGCAAAACTAATGTAAAATATAATGTTTGAAAACACTATGAGGTATGCAAAAGCCCTAAAAGGATGAATAAAAATGTAAATAGGATCAAATAGAAAACTATAACTAAGAAATGTGTGCACCTATAAGACTGATGGGGAATAGAAATAAATTTGGAAATCTAGAAAATCTATCTTTTTACCTAACTAAGACTCATTAGTCACCCTGGGCGAATTAGTCATGAGTTAGTGTTTTCTACCCAGAAACCGGTTTCTGCTCACTAAAAGTTGGAATCCGCAATAAACTCTAAAAATCACCTCTAGGAGGACTCATTCACTATCCATTCCAAATTAGTCCCTTCCCAAATTTCTATAAACTCAAGTCTTAGATCTGAACCTTGACACCTGTACAACACTTTCTAACAAAAACTTGAAACTATATCTCAGAAAATCCCAAAAAAATAGCTTAAACTTTATTCTCTAATGTGGGGTTTTCCTTATTCAAACCCCTAATTAACTAATTGAACCTTGAATAGATAAAAATATGCATAAAACCCTAGTCTTAAGTGTGTTAAAGACTAGGAAATTTTGAAGTAAACAAGATCCTATCCTATTGTGCTAGAATAAGATGAACAAATGTGATTTGAATGATGTAAGACTTTGATCCAAGAAACCCTACAACATATAAAATATATATAAATGACATGAAAATGTAATGAAAATGTAATGAAAACCTTAAATCTAAAGATAAATAGTAATGGAAGATGGAATGACTTTGAAAACAAGTATTTAGGTGTGATTTCATGGCTAGTTGCATTTGCTCAACCAATGGTGAATGGGTCCCAACAAAGGGGACTCAATCACCCAAGGTGGCGAATGGGTCCCACTAGTGGTTTTTTATGTTGGGTTTTCAGAAATATGAATGAATTAAGTGTTATTTTTCAGGATTTAGATGATTTTTCAAGTAAAACAGGTCTCTAGATAAAAAATAATGGGTTTTAGGGGCATATAAATGTTGTTTGAAGAATGGTTAATGAAAGGGTACTCAAAAGTAGGTCCAAATTCAATGTGAAATTGTCTCTTTTCTCAAGAGCGTCCAATTTTCTATGCTACAAGTTTCATATATGTATGAACTATCATCACCCCCAAATATATCAAAATGGGAAGAAATGTAGATGAAGATAAAGTAAAAATAAAAATTGAGTCAACATGAAAGATTCCTAAATTCCTCAAGACAAGTTGCATCATTCTTGACATGCAACGAAAGATTTATGACATAAAAAAGAATGGTGATACAAGAGGAAGAAGGGTATGGAAAGGTTTCTCTCCTACACCCAAGTTCCTACAAGGGTAGAAAGGGTCCTCTAGGTGAGTGCACAAAGATAAATAGAAAAAAAAGAGGGAGTACAAACACACACAAAGCTAATGTAAAGATGTAGAAGAATGCAATGTTCTAGTTTGACTCCACCAATAGGTTGTCCTACTTCCAATGTATATCATTGAATGGGGAGGGTAGATAGGCCTATAGGGGAATATCTACAGTGGTGTTGGTTGACTTCCCTATAGAAATAGCTATGTTTAAAGGACCCTTGAGGCCCTTTTTAGTGAGCTCCTATGAGAATAAGGCCATCGATCTTATAAAGATCAAGAAAAAAGTTAAAATATCCTCCAATCCGCGAAACATGCATTTCACTAGGGTCAATTGTATTGATACATAAAGGGGGAGAACAAGAGACTCAAGAGTTAGAGCTACCTTCTAAGAAAGGTGAAGTGAAAAAATAAGCTGATAGAGGTGCCTTCTCTATCACTAGAATAGTGCATGTTAGAGTAGATCATGATAGGGGAAGCATATAAGATTTCTATAAACTCCCACTAGATATGGGGTTGGTTTCCAACTTCCATTTCAATAGAGGATGTGTTTTCCTCTAAATTGAAGTAAGAGAAGGAGAAAAAATGAGATGGTCTAAAGAGGATAATACCTTTGTATGAGACATATTAATATGCTATGAGAAATGAGGAATATGGGGAGATGGGTGATTAGAGGTGGCTTCATAGATGTAGCGATGAAAAATTGGACCATTTTTGGGTGATGTTTATTAATGTCCCTTGAAAGAGCTAGGATAAGTGAAAACATGATAGGAATTGAGGTAGGATAAGAAGTAAAGACATGAGGAGAGGAAATAGAATCAACCAAGGTAGAAGTGGAAGGATCCTCTCTGGTCTTCTACAAGGTGGTAGGCTTCTTTGTCAAGGCCTTATGTTGATGCTTAAAATCTCAGATGAGGTGATTGCAATAGCTTTGAGCATCAAAATATGTGTCATAGGAAGAGCTTGGGGGCTCCTTCTCTACCAGAGGAGCAACCTCCATGATCATTGTAAGTGAAAGGGTGGAATCCTCAAGATGATTAGGAGGAGACAAAAAAATAGGAAGAGAAACTAGCATAGAGATAGCAAGCCACTTTGTCTATATTTTAGGTACGTGGAGGAATTGGGAGAGGCGTCAAAGGTAAAGACATAGGAACAACACCACAAGATTCTTCCCCTTGCCATAGGTTGTCAGTTGGGGCATTGTGGGTAAGACCAGAAGATTAAAAACTAGAGCCTTCTTCTTCCATAATGTAGATGCTTTTCCTTTTTCTATATCAAGGATAGTGGAAGGAACAAAAGGCACCACTAAGGGTTGGGAAGAAGAACTTGAGGAAGAAGGCATAGAAGAAGATGGGACATAATGAGAGGGGAAAGGCTTGAGGGTAGGAGCTTTCTTATCATTCCCCTTTGGAGGGGTAAAGGATGAATCACATTGTTGTGGACAAAAGGATATCGTCAAAGAGATGGCTTGAGGATATGGAGGAAAATGACCTTCAAGCATTGTGGACACATAAAAATTAACCCTTCTATTTTTTCTTCTTGTTTAGGCCCTCCTTGTGATTTTGGACTTAATTTCACCTTGATCTAGTGTTGTGAGATGTGGATAACACATTCACATTAGGTCTTGGACCCTTGCAAACTAAATAAAATGCATCTATTGATGCCTTGTAAAGGTGTTGTAAAGTGTTGTAAATGACTTTCATGCTTTTCAACATTCTAAAATATATTTAATTCTATCATCCCATTAATCTATAAGGCTTGTAAATTGAAATTGACTTTAATATAGTGTTGTAATGTGTTTTATACATTCACATTAGATGTTGTTCCTTTCTAGGATATGTGGACCTCATTTTAATGTTGTAAAGTGTATTTAATCACACTTTCACATTGAATTCTTGGTCCCAAGCCCTAATTAACCTTTACATCATTAGTAATAGGACCCTATAATCCCACATTATGCATCTCGAGGCTTAATTTGATCAAATACCCAATAACATCATCATAAAAACTAAAACTCTTCATACCCTAACATCCCAACTAGAAAAATAACACCTCTAGGACTAGGTCACCCAACATAGCGACTTAATCCCATTTGGGCTATTTTCAAGGTTCGAGCGGGAAAAATTGGATTTTAACTTTAATTTTCTTTCATGTCAGCCTTAAGGATCAAATTAACAAGAAAATTAGGTGGATCACTTATAAATACAAGCTTCTACACCCTAATTCATAATAAATTGATTATTCATTCATCATTGATCATGCATTCAAGTCAAGCTAGCTAGGGTTTGAACATTTCAAGTCATCAAGATATCTTTTTTCAAAATTCAAGGGTGGATTCTTCATCTATTGTTATAGAAATTCAAGATCTATCATCATGGAAAAACTCTAATTCCATTATTTCACACTTCATTACATTATTTCTTCATTTTGATTTAAATACCTAAAAAAGGGTTTTGAGGAAGGAAAACCCAAGCCATGCCCTAACATTCAACATTTCTCTCTCTTTCCTTATGTGCTTGTAGATTTAGGTAGATTGAAGACTTGAAAATAATTGAAAAGTAGGTTAAAGAATTGTTGGAATCATCTCCTTGTTGGCTAGGGAAAAATATCTGCAAAAAGTCACCGACAATGCCATAAATTAGAGTTTCAGAAGCGGACAATTGTTAAGAACTAAAGTGCAGACTAAGAGCTACAAATTGCACCTTTAAATTTCTGAAAAATTGAAAGTGGACTAAGTTTCCATTAATGGAAAATTAGTCCTACTTTGAGGCCTAAAAAAATTGTTTTCTGTAGATTTGGACACCCATTTGGCTGAAACGAGGGCTAGTTCAGTTTTATAGATCTAGGACTAAGACGCCTAGAATGGCATAAGTGTCCCAGTAGGTCAAAATTCTAGAATCAATAGTATTTCCAGCCTTCATTATAGTCTTCAACATATTTTCAAGTGCATGTTTCTATTTTTCTTTCATTTTTGGTTTTTATTGCATTTCAATTCATCTTTCTAGGTCATTTAGCATATCATAATGTGTTTTCAAGCATCTTGCTTTTCCTTAGTTTTGCATTAGTAATAAATCTCTTTTACCCATTCTTTGCACCTAGGACATTACATTTAGACACATTTCATTCATATTTACATTAGTCTTGAGTGGGAACATTACACATTTTGGCCTACCTCTCTCCTTTCAGGTGAAAAACCCTAGAAGTGTTAGAGAGTCTTGTGATTCCAAAATATTTGTCCACATTTTGGTGAACTCGATTTTCTAATACCTTATTTTCAGATTCAGAGTCCTTTATCATCCTAAATCTAGATTTCTTTGACTTTGCATTAGCATTTTCATTAGTTAATTGGAATCTAGGGTTTCTAAAAAAATTACATTATTTAAAGGGCATATAGGTTGCCTTTTTGCATCTCAAATCATTAAAAATTTCTCAAATTCTACATTTTCATCTTAGGTCAACATCATACAACACAATAAACATAAAATCAATCAAAAAACATAGAAATTTCTAAAAAAGATCCCCATTGGGACTCATTCGCAAACTTGGGTGAATGAGTCCCTTTTCACCCACGAAACTACCTTTTACAGTGTTGAAAACCCTATTTCTAAAGTTTTGTTTTCTGCCACTACCTATCTATATTATTTGGATAAGTTTTTGTAACATGCATTTCAATAGATTTGGATTAAATTATCTCATTTCACGCATTCCTTAAATTCAATTTTACATCTACAACATTTCATTTTCAGATCATTGCATCTTGTAACTAGAAAATTATCTTGCTTGAACACTGAAATTTGCATTTCATTTTACATCCTTACATTGTATTTCAATTTTGTATAAATTACTTTTTCCAAAAGTTAATTTCAATCTTCTCTAAGTTTGTAAAGAACAAGTTAGTAAATAAACATTATAGTCATTCATTTGATGCATTCCCTAGTTATGAGAGTCTCTTAGTGCAAGAAAGTGAAAATGATGATACTTGCCTTAAACTTAGACCCCTCCTATCTCTCTTATTTGTATGGATGATCAATGTGATAGAAGAGAATACAAACATAGATAACCATGATAATCGTATTTGTTCTTCTCATGATACGTCTTCTTTTAATGACGATGGTATCTTGGTGAAGGAAGAAACAATTGCTGAGAATCATGAGGATCTTGTTTATCCTTCTCCTCATACCCTTTGGGAAGATATTTAAGCACAAGAGAGTAAAATCATAGATACATTATATGCCATAGAAAAATGGCCCCTTGTCATTTTCATGGCCTTTTAGCTCATGTTTCATGGTGTTGGAACTATATTTCTTTGATTTTATGTTGTATCATGGCTTGAACATGCTTATTTAGGTACTAAAACTCAAAGAACAATGTCTTATGAAGGTGTTCTGAAGTGTTGTTTAAGACATTTCTACATTCTTGTAGACTCTATTTAATACAATTTACCTAAAAACCACCTTTTTTCTCATGAACAAGTCCTATACTAAAGTGTTGTAAGGTCTTTTAACAAGCCTTCACACTTTTATAGGCACATCTTCACTATTTACACCTTGCTTATGCTTTATTTTATCATTTTATGCCCTCATATGACTTAATTAAGTGTATTTCTAAATGTTATCTAGACAAATAACATTAAATAAAAAAATATTCCCCACACTTCTTTTTAGGTCCTAGGTGGGACCCATTCTCCATGGATGGTGAATGAGTACCCCTTGGCCCCAAATTCAAAATATTTCAAATTTTCTTTTGGGGTTTTATTCAAAATCACTTGATGTTAGCCTGTGATGAGGTATGAATGGATAGTAAGGCTCAAGAAATATATAGATAAGTGATTTTCATATAATTTCAACCCCCAATTCACTTATCCACCTGTAAATTCAAGCATTCAAGCATCCTACATCAACAATCAAAGGACTTCTAAAGCCCTTTGAAGCTGCCATTGACATTACTTTAGAATTACAAGATCAAGAGTTAGGTGAGTGGATATCATTTGCATGTTATTACTTTATCTTTATCTTGTATTTCATTATCTTTTCAAAGGTTTAATTACCAAAAGTGGATTTTGACCAAGGAAAACCCGTATTCACTAACCCTAATCATTTTTCCCCTTTTGATTGTGTATTTGTAGCCTTTTGTTTGCAATTTTGATAGGTTATAAGGTGTTGAAGATTTATTTTCATGTCAATTAGGTACCTTGACTCAACATAATTCAAATTCAAGCTTGGAGAGACTTATTTTCCTATTTTCTAAAAATTTGTCTTCGACAACCTGAAAAGTAGACATTCCCAGATCTGGTGTTGCAGAGTTGTCTCCTAGGTTTTTAGAAATTTGGGAGAGGATTGATTCACCACTTGTGGTGAATGAGTCCCACCTTAGGACTAGAAACATGAATTTTGTCAGATATCATATCCCGACGGACATAAATCAACTCCAAGTGGTTTTTCATTAGTAGGAGGACTGATTCACCACCCTAGGTGAATGAGACCCATTGTGAAAAATCACTAAAACTCATCAGCATTCCAGACACTCCAGAAAACTCATATTTCATCGAGGTACACTTATATTTTCCCCTGTACCTTATGTTCTGCATAATTCATTCATTTTGTTCATTGTTTGCATATCACAATGTGTTTCCAAACATAGCTTAAATTGCACTTTTGCATTAATTCTAGTTCATTTGAGTAAGTCAATTGCATTTAGTTAAGCTCAGGTACAACATATCACATTGCATAGAACCTAATTTGAGTGTTACATAAGTATTTTGGGACCTAAATCTCTCTCCTTTTAGGTGAAAAACCTTAGAAGTGCAAGAGCCAAGCATTTTGGGTTTGTAAAATCTATGTCACATTTTGGTGAACCCAAATTTTGAACACATTAAATTTCTAATTGCATTCATATCTTGCATCCTATTTTCCATTTGCATTAGCATTCAATTAGGGCATTGATTTGTTATTGCATTCTACGATGTTTCATTTTGCATTAGTGAAAAATTCATTTAGTTTTCATTTTTGTATTCAATTTCATTGAAAGATGTAAAAATTTGCATTCTACATAATTAATTGCATTTTGTAGAACATTTATATCACTCTTCAACTTCTGAAAAACACAAAAGAATTGTATCCTAGGACTCATTCACCACCTAGGGCAAATCAGTCTCTCTACACATTTTATACAGTAGTTCAATGTTTTTTCTAGCATTTTTCTACAGTTTTTTCTTTTTGTATTTGCATCTTTGTTATAGTTATCATATTTTTTTTATTTGCATAGCACATTCTTATATTAGCTTGCATTTCCATCCACCCTTCCTTTTTGGTACTTGCATGAGTGTGTTGGTGCCTCGTTGATAATACTTTAGTGAGAAGAAGTTAGATGCATGGCATCCTATGATAGCACTTTCGTTATGGACCTTGGGATCTCACGAGCTCCTACTCCTGGTATGGACAATGGTGCACTAGGCCCTAACAATACCACTTCCATGCCTTCACCTTTCCATCCTATGCATGTTGACAACCAAAACAGTTCCCTCCCACAATAAAAGGTCATTGATATTCATGAGGACTTTGCACATTTACAACAACATTTGTCACTTGAAAACATTACCACACTGCTATACCTCCTATTGAGAACCTTCATCTCCTAATTGATAGTTATGATGGCTTACAAGTGCTAAAAAAATTTGTCAAGATTTACAATAAACATGCCTCTTCAAATAACCAATCCGAAAACATTCTTGTAAGCCAAGGAGCACCTCAAGTTCCTCCCACTTTAACTATAGCTTCCATACCAACTTACACTAATCTGAAAGTCCACACAACAATGCATCCACCTAATTATGTGGCTAATTCTTTCCCAATTTCCACTAGCATTCATATTTCTTTTGCAGCATCGCAAGCTCCTTCCACCACTTTCACACTCCTTAACATTCCTTTCACCTCCCCTAATATCACCTACACTCCATCACCATTTTCCCTTCCACCTCAACCCCATTATCATGATCATTTTATTACACAACTCCTTAACACTATTTCATCCATGCAACACCAAATTTCCACCATTAGTCAAGGTCAAATCACCCCACCCACATATCTTGTCTGCAATAACCCCTTATCATTAGAAATCTTACGTA
Source organism: Sequoia sempervirens (assembly GCA_007258455.2). Taxonomy (NCBI): domain Eukaryota; kingdom Viridiplantae; phylum Streptophyta; class Pinopsida; order Cupressales; family Cupressaceae; genus Sequoia; species Sequoia sempervirens. The sequence continues at coordinate 421,541,302 of VDFB02271358.1, read as the reverse complement.
CCCCAATGCCACAAGGGATAGAAATGTCAAGGTTTGAGAAATACAGAGGAAAAAGAGATCCTATCAACTATGTCAATGCTTATATTGCTTTCTGTAGTGAATTTTTCCTTGATGATAAACTTTTAGAAAAAAAATTCCAAGGACCTTGAAAGCTACAACTTTAGAATGGTTTTCAAACTTTCCCAATCATTCCATCCATTCATTTAAAAAATTGGTGAAAACTTTCATTAATCACTTTCAAGTGTACATGCCACCTAAAAAGACAATGGCTGACCTTATGAGATGTAGAAAAAAAATAGATGAAAAAGTGACAAATTTCATCTCTCGTTACCAATCCTTATACGCTCAGGTTGATGTCAAAATTCCAGATGCACATCTACAGAAGATGTTTATTAATAATTTTCACACTAACCTTCAAGATAAACTTACCATGATGAAACTCCCTCCATTCATGCATTTGTGTACAACCTTGTGTGATTATAAAAATTTGGTTTCAAGTTGTAATTCAAAATCCACTTCTAGCTGAGCTGACAAACCTGAACATAACAATCAAAACCAAAACAACACACAAAATTTCTGCAAACCTAATAGAGGCCTTTCATAATTTAATCTACCTCTGTCACCCCAACCATGACCAGCTCCACAAGTTCAAAATTCAATGGCCACTACTAAGAGAGCCGTGCCTTATCATTATGGTGATCCGAATAGATATTTCACCCCTTTACCCAAGACTCTCCATCATATAATGAACCAATTAATTCAAAAATGCATGTTAACATTACCATCAGTTTGACCACTTGATCCTAATCAACCCTTACCACCTACCTTGAAACCTAACACTTATTTCCATTTTCATTGTTACCCAAGCTAGTCTTGTGGATAAAATTGTAGCTACGATAGATGTTATCCCTTGCAAGGGCCAAATCACTCAATCTCTTGATATTAATTTTTCTGCTAAAGACATACTACAAAAATTTCTTGATGGTCCACTCTACATAGCTAGTAGAATTTATGATAAGCCTGCTAATGGGATATTAATAGATTTTGCTTGTGGTGAGAACATGATCACAAAAGAATTTCTAGTATTATAGTCATCTTGATCTATATCAAGATGACTATAATACATTGATTGCATGGATTAAAAGACATAATGGTTTTTCATGCCCTACAATTGGATTGATCGTGCTACCTTTGCAAATAGGACCTAAGACTTTGGATGTAACATTTTCCATTATTCAAAAACCTGACCAATTTTTTTTGTGGCTAGGCCTTCCTTGACTTTGCTCAATGAAATCAGTCCCATTAATTTTTCATAAGTGCTTGAAGTTTCCACATGGCAATGAGGTATTCACCGTACACCATAGTGGCTTTAATCCTTTATCTTCCAAAGATAACTTTTCATTATAATCCTTTTGGCCTAAACCCATGGAACCTATCACCCCTTGTAAGGAATTCTTTCACATTGCTTACCAAAAGTTTAAAGTAAAAAATATTGCTAAATTATCTCTTTGTAACACATCTCCATCCACATCCACCCATCCTATCATAGATGAAACCATGATTACAATTAAAGTTTGACATAGAGAAAACCATACAACCTTCTAAACAAATCCCTCTTGACACTTCCCCACCATCATTTAAATGACCAAGGGAAAATGAACAAACTCCTATCATGCCTCCTCATATTAAACAAAAATATAAAGCAAAAGAGAAAGTAGTTGATCCATCCTCTTCACTTTCTCTTGCTCTTCCCCCTTTGGAAGCAGAATAACCTATAACAACTCAATCCACTCTTACACCTCACCAAATCCAAAATATAATTAAATGAAACTATGGTGTTTGGGAACATAGGCATCATTGTTTTCTCCTTCCTCATTAATCTCATGTGGAAGACAATCAAGAAAATCAACCTCCACCCTTGACATAAGCAATAGATGATCATCTTCCCTCTCTTGGCTTGCCACATGATAATTCAACCCAACACTCACAATAAAAGAAAACCATCCAAAAACCAACACTCTTGGTACATCCATCCTTATAAATCACCCTTCATCCTACTGTCATTATTAATCTTGATGATGATGATGGTGCAACGATCGCTAAAATAGATGAAGAAGTACACAATAATTTGAACTCTTTATTTTCATCCACATTGAGCTTAAATGAAGAATCATCTCCACCACTTGAGGAACCTAGTACCACTCCTACTTTGACACTTGCACTTCTTCCTTTGGACAACCAACTGCCTTTGCATTACAATGAACATAATTTGGAAGCGGATGAATTGTTAGATGAATTACATTTTCCTAGCTAGCCTTTTATCTTTCTTTCTTTCTTTTATTTTGTATGTGTATCATGTTCCCCTATATCGTGCATTTGATGTTTCCTCTCTTTACACACTTCTTCTATTTGTACCTTTATTCTTCTAATTCATCATGCTTCTTTTTGTGTTTTCCTTTTGGGGATGATGCAAAGTGTAGAGATTACCTATGTCTCTTCCATGTTGACCCAAATGGTCCTTGTATTTTTCATTTTTGTTTTGTGTTTTCCTTTTGGGGATGATGCAAAGTGTAGAGAAATGCTATGTCTCTTCCATGTTGACCCAAACAGTCCATGTCTTTTTCATTTTTTTATTGTTTTCCTTTTGGGGATGATGCAAAGCATAGAGATTCCCTATGTCTCTTCCATGTTGACCCAAATGGTCTTTGTCTTTTAAATTTTTGTTTTTTTTTTCCTTTTTGGGATGACGTAAAGTGTAGAGATTCCCTATGGTCCTTTTTCCTTTGTCCTTTCTTGCGTTTTTCCTTTTGGGGATGACATAAGGCATTAAGACTGAAACGTCTCCTCCATGTTGACCCAAAAGCTTTTTCATTTTCTTTTTCCTTTTTGTTTTCTTTTTTCTTGTGTTTTCCTTTTGGGGACAATGTAAAGCATTGAGAGAGTAATGTCTCTTCCATGCTAACTCAAAATGGACCTTTTTTCCCTTTGTTTTCACTCTCTTTATTTCATTCTTCCATTTCTATTCCTATTTGGGGAATGATGACAGTTCCACTCTCTTTCATAAAAACATTGCAGCAACGATCATACTAACCCCAAATCCATAGATACCTTATGTGATTAGTGTGTTTTATTTTCTGGGGAAAACTCCCTTTCTTTCCTTCTTTTCCTAGACATGATGCAGCCTAACTTTGAAACATATGACTTGGCATAGAGCTTTCTAGGTTGGTTCTCATGTCTTGTTTTCTTTTTTCTTTTTATTTTCTTCTCTACTTTCAAGTAATTACTTATTTAACAATTTGTAGCCATTCCTTTAAAGTGGGGGGCTTACATTACCATTATTTCATTTTCATTCATGCTTCTTAGTGTAGCCTTGTAATTTACGTGTTGCATTTGTCACTTTGTGGATGACATTAGGTGCGATGTCCTTCATAAGTACAATCTATCTCAACATATTAGATTTCTCTTAGTGTTTTGTTGTGACACACTACATCTCCTAAGTTGTAAATATACTATTCTCTAATTGGTCTTCTCTTGGATACATTAGACATAATGTTCCCTAAGTGACCGACCTTGCATAAACTGAACATGAATCCTTTGAACAATCTTTCACATTACATTTTTGCATTTTTATATTGTTGCACTTCTTAGCCACCTTGCATAACACAACTTACATGCCTATAGTATTGTACTATTTAGAGCTTAACATTTACATTTCCTTTTGCTTTTTGGGACCTTGTTAAATTTATCAAACATGTATAACTTTAGCATGGTTGAGCAGGAAGCCTAGCTAGTGGCATGACTTTTCCCCATAGCCACCTTTGACTTTGTGAGTGCATACCAACTAGCATATGTATCTTACTTTTGGTATTTCTCATCCCACAGACAGCCTAAAGTTTTGTGCACCTAGAGTGAGTACTCTATAAACTCAAATTTGGTCTAGAGATAATATTAAATAAATATCAATTATTTAATTAGTAAATTTTTATTCCTCTACTATATAAATAAATCAAAATCATTTACGTAGTTCATTTCCTCTTAATTCTTCTATTCCAATTCACCTCTTTCACGATTTAATTAAAATAGGCAAGTCTAAATAAATTTTAATTATTTTAATTAACTTCCCTCTCACTTAATTCAAATTTTTAAATTTGAATTACATCACATTTCTACATACTTTCTTCTAACCACCTTCCACCTCACCCTCCAACTCACCATGTGTCACATGAAAATGATTATTATTATTTTCTAGTTTTAATAATTATTCTCAACAATTTAACAACCCTGAGGACACATGGATCCTTCATCTAAATGATTCCCTCTTACACTTGGAAATTTGGTTTTATTAAAGGGAATATTTACCTTACTTTCTCCATCTTCTTCATTTTTCTCTACCTCATTCTCCAAATTAAATCTTGATCACTCATGGCTGCCAACTGACCCGAAGCCTTGGAAAAATCTATAAATTGAGCCAAATTTATAGCCTTGGCATAAGGAGTAATTGCATAATCTTACTTTGTAGAATTTTACTTGATTCTTTAGAGCTTCATTTGAATTTTCAGCTTAGCATTTAGATTAGTTATTAATTTTGTTTAGATTATGGTTCCTTCATGCATTCCATAGTTCAATTCGGCATGTATAATCTATTACAATTCCATTATCATTACAATAGTTTGCATTATCTTTCATCTCATATCATTTTGTGCATATAAGCTCATTTCACCATGCTTGCTGCTTGTTTGGAAGGGTAGGAATATGCTCTCCCCTTAATTGGGTGACCAAAAGTCCAGACCCCTTCCTTTCATTTATTTGTGGTGTGTTTTGAGTGGTAGGTATATGCTCTCCCCTTAACTGGGTGACCAAAAAAGCAAAACCCATTCTTTTTTAATTCACGAGTGTGAGTAGGGTATACGATGGAGGTTCTCTCTTTATTCATGTGGAATAAAGAGGATAAAAATATGGGTATACTCTCTCACTTTTTTTATCCTAGAGGGCCTTCCATGGGGAAAAATTACTCACCCAAGGGAATGAATCAACTGGTAACACTCCAAAGCCAAGAGTATTTCTAGCTGGCATATAAATGTGGATATTGGAGTAAGCGCCAATATCATTTAGTTAGATCTGATGAGAAGGGAATCAATTTTCTCTCACCACATTGGGTCAACTCCTATGACTGGAAAGTTCTTACTAGAATTCTTGTTTTAGAATTGGCCAAATGCTTTATCTATTTTCTTTGTACAATACTAGTTGGTGTGAGGGCATACACATTCTCACAATCTTTGGTAGAGATGATCAGTCTTCCATGGGAGTTTCATGGAGGCTAGAATCTTGGTTGACCTAATAAGAGAGTGTAATGTAAGGGGGAGCCTGTGTGGCTAAGCTTTTGAATTCATCTGCTAAAGATAAGTCCAGTTGGGGTAAAACCCATGTGGAATCCAAAGAAAATATAGTCCATTACAGCCCTAGGGAATGTACATTTTGCTTGATTGTGCTTGTTAGATTTTTCTCAAAACAAACCTCAAACAAAACTTTTCACACTGGAAAAACTATAGACATTGTGATTCAAAATACATCATCTGGAAAAAAACATCTTTTGAGAAAAAACTAGAAAAATCAAACAAACTAGAAACACACTATTGGATACTGTATTCAACACTTCTACTACTTTCTATAGCTCTTTCACCAAATTCTCTAGCGCATTCACCCTCAGTTTCAGTACTTCCACAAATTTACCAATGCATTTGCCTAAAACTTTGGCACCTACTAGTCATTTTGTTGACCTTTTCCTATGGTGTATCCACCTATTTTTGTGGTGCTTCCAAGCTATTATGTGGCTCCTCTGACCTTTTTTTATAGTGCTTCTACCTTTTTGGCACTTTCACCCATTGTAATGGTGCTTCCACCAAAATCTAAAAATAGAGAGCTGAATGCAATTCCCATATGCCATTTTGAAACCAAAATTCAAGCATTTTTCCATTCCAAAGTCATTTTCAGCCTTGACAATAGTCTAAACATGGTTTCTATCCAATGGCTTCATGTAAAATCAAGATTCAAAAACAAAAATGCATAGCTCTTCAATTTTTACAAAAAAGCTTCCAAGAACAACCTCGGTTTGTATTCATTTTATTATTTCCAAAACCTAAGACTCTTCAAAAGATTCAAACATCTCATCTAGGAAGGAAAGTAAAATTCATTCACCTTTTCACAATTGGGACCACAATTTCAAAATATTCTCAAATTAGTCCTTTACAGTCCAAAACTTTGTTAAAATTGACTTGTCCAAGTGAAAGATTTTACCTAAACTTTGATAAAAACATCTATAAGTTCCCATCATCATCAACACCCAAATTTGATCATTAAAGTTGAGTTTCCTCATCAAGGTTTTTATCCTTCAACACTGAAACAATGCACTTTGTGTCAAATTTCATCACCTTGGTTATATCAATATAATCCACCATTCTATTCAACCTAGGTATTTCCTTGGCACTCTCAAATAATAATCAACATTTAGCAAAACATTCATCATTTAACAAAGAAATTGATCCTCCAAATATCATGGGAGAACCATAGGTGAACCCCTTCACCAATTTTCCCAAAAAGAAACAAATGAAATAATAGAAGAAGATTTCAAAAAAGTGAATCAATACCTAAATTTCCATAGATTCATAGACAAATTATTTTAAAAATATGGGGAGAAATAATTTTTGATGTTAGCTAACCAAGGGATGAAGTTACCTAATTACTTTGATGTTAACAAACTGAAGAATATCCCAAAGAAAATTGAAACTAAAATGGCCACTATTGATCAAACGACTATCTTGACGAATTAGATGCAAAACCTTCAACAAAACTCCAAGATATGCAAGGTGGGACTCCTAAAAGATACTTTTTACAAGATATTTGTCCCTATCCCTTTGATAGAAGGTTAAATATGATACCATTTCCTTAAAATTGTGAATTGCCAAAATATGACAAATATAACGGGAAATCAAACCATATAGACCACGTGCAATAATTTCGAACAATGAGTCTTGAATTCACCCATGAGGACACATACTTAATGAGACTCTTTCCTCATATTCTAGGAGGTCATTGCATGGAATGGTTCTCAAACTTACAACTAGGCATAAAATTCTTCCAAGAACTTGTCAACAGATTGATCACACAATATTCTTATAACATTGCACATGAGATAACCATGAAGGACCTTTGTAATACCAAAAAAAATATGCAGAATCCTTTCTCATATTTTTTCAAATATGGAGAAGGTTATTCGCTTGTTACGCTTTTCCCATACCCAAACAAGAAAAGATGGAAATATTTATCGATAACACTAATAATGAGATGAGCTATAGATTTCAACTCCAATGTCCTCCTAGCTTTGAGAAGATGGTAGAAAATAGTGTTAAAATTGAAGAAGTATTAGTCAAGAGAGGGGTATTGAAAATTCATAGTGAAGGATCAAACAATGGTAGTTCATCTAACCATCATAACAATGAAAAACCCAAATTTTGGGCAAGGAACAAAAATGCCAATGATGGTTATGCCAAAAAAAATAATGCCAAACCCATCTTTAACTTGTCAGGAACTACAACCAAGGTAGATCAAAATGTCAATCAAGGAACAAATCAAAATGTCCCCTCGTCTAACAATCAAAGTGGTCACAATCAAAGTAAAACCCCGTAAAAATCTCCACGATATCAAACACAATAAAACCATAAAAAATTCACCCCTTTGGGTCAATCACATGAATCTGCATTGATGAAACTTCTTGAGAATAACCTCATAACACTACCTGACACACGAGGATTTGAGCCTAAAGTAAATTCATCATGGTGGAATGATGCCCACTACTATGAATTTCATCAATGCAAAGGCCACCTAACAAATAGTTGCATGCAATTAAAACATAAAATACAAGACTTGATAGATGCCAAAATCATACGAATAGAGGGACTCCAAACAAATGAAGATCATGGAGCATTCAAAAATCCCTTACCAAACTACAAAAAATGGGAATCCTCTACGATGAATAAAAAGGAAAACAATGTAAACTATGTCCATGATAATGTCATAAACCATATCTCGACACCCGAAAATCAAATGAATACCATTGAAACCAATGATCATGAAGACATTACCATGAATGATGATCGGATTTATGAAATTCCAATTGAACAAGAACAAGATATGATTATCCTTGAAAATAAAATAAATGACTCCAAACCCAACATGAATGTGAATGATACTCAAATCAATGTCATCAAAATGAATGGGAAACAAGATAGTGTACTAGTGAATTCAACCACCCAAGCACATGCCAAATATTTCTTAAAAGGAGGTTCATCTAAAATACTCGTAACATCATCCAATCAATACAACATAGTGGAAAAATTAAAAATTATCCCTACACAAATATCAATATTGGAATTGCTCAAGATTTCTCATGCTCACAAAGAGATCTTCAAAAAATCCCCAGTGGACACAATGACCTTGCCAACAAATCTAGAAGTTTGTAAATTTGAGGCCATGGTGGGACATTTAATTGTGCCACATTGCCTATCCTTTTCTGAAAATGATGATGCATCCATCTTTCATCCTCACAATGTTTCCCTTCATATTTAAGTACTAATCCATAAACATCATGTCAAATGTATCCTAATAGATGGAGGAGTTGGCCTGAATATATGTACTTTAAAACTTGTTCGTGCCTTGGGATTTTATTTGAATGCAATTGATTCAAAGAAAAATATTACAATAAAAGCATATGATGATGAGGAAAGAGATTCACAAGGGATAATCATCTTACCTATACAAGTGGGACCAATAAAGAAAGATTTAATTTCTCATGTTTTAGACAAGGAACTGACCTATAACATACTATTGGGTTGACCATGAATCCATGAATTGTAGGTGGTCCCTTCAACATATCATCAATGCCTAAAATTTCCTTGTGGTGGCCATGAAATAACCATTTTGGCTAATTAAAACAGTCCTCAATATTGTAATACCCTAAAATTTATCCAAGATATCTTTGTACCTCATAATAGAGAAGCTTCCATTTCTACTACTTCCAAGGAGTAGAGCCAATCAAGTTCCTCATCCAAACCATTGGTCATCTCCACAAATCATGAAAATCTAATCTAGTTCCACATCTAAACAATTTGAGAAGAAAGAAGAAGTTGCTCCATCCACATCCTCAAATTTTGATGCCCAATTGAATTCCTTGTCAAAATAATTTCATGAAAAAGTCCAAGTCAAAGAAAAGGGTTTCGATGAATACTTCTTTGAATGGTCGCTATTTCTTTCACAATTTTCTTCTCCAAAGGTCTATGGATAACCCTCTACATCAACACACCATATCTCACCACTAGTTACAAAATTTGATGGATAGTTCATAAAAGAAAGCACTAGATTTGATGAAGCAGAAGACAATGATGTTCTAAATTGGCTTTATAAAGATGAGGAATAATCCCAAGCAGCAACTACCATTGTACAAACAACTAAATATGCAAAAGGTTTCACTATGTTGGAAAAGATGGGATATAAAGGGAAAGGTCCCATGGGTAAAATAAAAGAGGGGATTGTAGAACCAATTCAACCACTTTAATCAATCCAAAAGATAAGACTGGACTGGGCTATAAAGAGGACATAAACAAAAAAATGGTTGAAAGAATCCAACAATTACAAGCTGGCGAAGAGGATGAGACCAATTCTAATGAATATGAGTCGGATTCACTATCAGAAGAGTCTTTTCATGAGAAGGATATTGATGTGGTACATAAATATGCACCCCTACTCAAAGAGGGACAAGGGTCAGGTTTGAGACTGTTTGAACTTGGATCACAACACCTCGATGATTCTAATGAAGATGATTCAACTTGGAGTGAAACAAATAATTCAGAAGAGAGTTACCCGCTAGACCTTGATTTTGCTATTGGACTAATGGAAGACACTGCTATCCAAGCCCTTACCATTTCCAATCTTAACCCTTCGGGTGACTATCTACCCTTGGTACATCCTAAACTCATAGACTGGGACTTAGCCAAACCATTTGACATCCCTACATTTTCAAAGGATGATGCCATTGCCAATTTTGTCTATGCCAATGGTCCCAAAATAGACTCCACCAATGAACATCATAACAAGGCTTCCACACTGGGGAGTATCAAATCTTCCAATTACAAAATGAATGATATAGGAAATAGATTTGATAGTGAAAACCATTCAATGGAAGTACTAGTTTTGAAAAAATAAAAATAAAGAGTGCAACCAATGACAAAAACCTCTTTGAGGAGTCAAAGTATGGAATATTTGATGCCCTCCCAAAACATTTTCAGGAAAGATCCAAAATGTTGATTAAACCCACACAGTCTGTGAACATCGGCAATGAAGAGACAATGAAGAATATCCATCTAGCAACATCTCTGACAGAAATGAAAAGCCAAGCTTCCTTAAGTTTCTCACAAAAAAACAAATATACTTTGTTTGTCATAAGTGGGCATGCCTAGAATTGATCCAAAACTCATCGTGCATCATCTATCATTACCTATAGGAGTGAAACCAATCAAACAAAAGTTGAGAAAAATGAACCCCCATATCGCACTATTGGTAAAGGAAAAATTGAAGAAATTGTTAGATGCCAGATTCTTTAGATCCATTGACTATTCTGAGTGGATCTATAATATAGTGTCAGTTTCAAATCTTGACAAAAGCATTTGTATCTGCACAAATTTTTGAGATCTTAACAAAGCTTGTCCTAAGGATCATTTTCCTCTTCCCATTATAGATATCATAGTATACTTGATGGTAGGGCATGACATGCTATCATTGATGGATGGATTTTTTGGATATAATCAAATCAAAATAGCTTCAAATATTAGGATAAAATGGCTTTTACTTGTCCATGGGGAACCTTTTGCTGGAATGTTATGTTGTTCAACTTGAAGAATGCACGTGCTACATACCAATGAGCCATGACAACAATCTTTCATGATATGATGCACACTTTCATGGTAGACTATGTGGATGATTTATTAGCCAAATCATATACTAAGGAAGGATATTTGGAGATGCTAGATAAAATCTTCACCAAACTGGAGAAATTTAATGTAAGGTTAAATCCCAAGAAATATGTGTTTGGGGTGACATCAACAAAACTCCTAGGCTACATAGTATCAAAAAAATGGATTGAGGTAGATCCGACCAAAGTCAAAGATATTATGGAAATTTCACTACCAAAGAACATTAGTCATCTCTATTCTCTACAAGGGAGGTTTCAGTCAATTCATAGATTCATTTCACAGCTAGCAGATAAGACCCATCCCTTCACTCATCTATTACATAAAAGTTCTTCTTTCCGATGAGATGGGAAATGCGAAGGAGCCTTCAACAATTTGAAACAATATTTAATGAATCTTCCTATCCTAGTACCACCATAAAAAGGGAAACCACTACTGCTATATATTGCTACAATAGAGAAATCATTGGGAGCCTTATTAGCACAAGAAGATTCAGTAGGAAAAGAATGAGCAGTCTATTACATTAGCAAGATGTTGAATGGCTATGAAATCAACTATACCTCCATTGAAAAGGCTTGTCTAGTAGTAGTACTTGCTACTTTACAACTACAACACTACATACTAACTCACACCATTAAGTTGATAGCTAAAATTGATCCTCTCAAATATCTCCTTAATAAAGCTAAACTAATAGGGAGATTACCTAAATGGGTCATGATACTCAGTGAATTCAATATCCAATATGTGGAAATGAAGGCCATAAAAGGACAAGTGATTTTTGATCAGTTAGTAGAGGCACCATTACCAAATAATCATCCTTTATACATTGAATTTTTAGATGTTGATTTTCTTGTTGTGGCCACAAAAAATGGACACTATACTTTCATGGATCACATACACAACATGGATCAGGAGATAGAATCCTATTTTTCACCCCACAAGGACATACCATACCAAAATCATATAGACTAATGTTTCCTTGTACCAACAACATGGCCGAGTATGAAGCATTAGTCATTGGTATCAAAACAGTTCTAGAGTGGAAGATCCTAGAATTGCAAGTGTATGGAGATTCTCAATTGGTCCTTAACCAAGTCAATGATGATTATCAAACAAGAGATGACAAGTATTTTTCCATGCCTATGACGATACCAAATCCCATGTCATTTGTCACCTATTTGATACCAACACCTAAATCTACAGTGAGATTTATGCCTACCTAAAAGATAACACTCTTTTACTTGAATTTTCATGAAACCAAAAACATAATCTCATTCACAAAGCCGCCTAATATACACTTATAGCAAATGTGCTATATAGACGAGGTCTTGATGGAACTCTCTGATTATGTCTAGAACTTGATGAGTCTGAATTAGCTTTACAAGAAGTACATGAGGGTGTTTGTGGAACACATTCAAGTGGTCTAACCTTATCCAAGAAACTTCTTCATTTGGGATATTATTTTCCAAATATAGAAAAAAGTCTTTCCAATTTGTAAAGAATTGTCAGAAATATCAAATCCACGATAACCTCATACACACACTAGCACAAGAACTTCAACCTTTTGCATCCACATGGCCATTTTGTCAGTGGGGATTAGATCTTGTTGGTAAAATTCATCCATCTTCATCCAACAGATACAAGTTTATCATCACATCTACAAAATACTTCACGAAGTGGATTGAGGCTATTCCTTTAACCAACATCATAGGAAAATAGATTTTATCATTTATCGTCAACTACATTATTTGTAGATATGGCATTCCTCAATCCATAGTAATTGATAATGGAAGACCATTCAAAAATAGAGACATGCAAGAATTGTGTGAGAAGCTCAATATCTAAGGCTACTTCTCTACACTATATAATCCCTAAGGGAATAGTCAAGTAGAGGCTTCCAACAATACTATTCAAAATTTTTTGAAGAAAATTGTCAATGATGCAGGACATGATTGGCACATTCAATTAAACCCTTCCTTGTGGGCATACCACACTAGCATTCGCACAAAGACAAGAGCTACACCATATGCTTCAGTATATGGATCTGAGGCCATTGCACCTATCAAAGTTGAAATACCATTGCTCCAATTTTCCTTAAAAGGTATCATCCCCAATGAAGGCTACCAAGTCTCTAGATTACAAGAACTAGAACTGTTAGATGAGTGGCGCCAACATGCAGTGAATCACCTAAAATCCTACCAACAATGAATGTCTAGAGGTTACAATCACAAAGTTAAACCCAAAACTTTCCAAGTTGGTGACTTGGTGTTAAAGGAAAACCCTCACAATTAGCAAGATAGAGAAAAGAAATGAAAATTTGAATCTAATTGGTTGGGGCCCTTTGTCATTGTATCAGCTTATGGTTCAGGAGCATATCAATTATCCATGCTAGAAGGAGATCAATTTGAGGAACCCATGAATAGTATTCATCTCAAGAAATTCTATACATAGGTCAACCGTTACATTGGTAAAAGGTCCTCAAAAAATCCAAAAACATTAGAAAAAGTCCTGAAAAAATCCAAAAACATTAGAAAAAGTCCTAAAAAAAATCCAAAAACATCAAAAAATGTCCTAGAAAAATGGTTACCTTGGTGAAAACTTGGCAAATAGGCATCTTGGTAATGACAAAAAAGAAAAGAAAAAAATCATAAAAATCTAAAAAAGTGTAATAAAAGCAAGTGGTGAAAACCTGGCAATGGGTGCTATTTGTGATAGGCTGGCTTCTTCCTCTATGGGAATTTATATTGATCACTAGCTTGGTATCGTCACCATTTGCATCCTTCATCTGAGCTACATATGCATACCTTGTCATGCCAGTCATGTCTCACCTTGGATTCTTGATCATTGTACATATCCATAATATACTGGCTTTTGTCCCTTGGGGGAAAAATCTTGACGTCGCTAGGGGCAACAAATCTTGAGCTTAAACAAACACACAATCAGTAGGAAGATAAACATGGTGAAAACATTGATCATAAGGGAATCAAACATGGAACATACAATCACCATAAAAAATGCATCATACATCCTTGTCACACCAAAAAATCCAAAAACAGGTCAAAAACTCAAAAATATCATAAAAAAGGTCAAATATCCAAAATTTAAGCCAAAAACAGAGTCACCCCCTTGAATTGCATGGTTGTAGTTCGTTGTAATTAAGTGTTTTTTCATATCCCGGTCCTATAAATCAATCAAGTCAGTCGAACTACGTGGTCTCTATGTGTATAATGTAGGCAAGGCTTATCTTTGATCAACCCCCGAGACCGCTAAGATAGATCTTTAGGTTAGACTCTTTGTCAAAATCTAAGAAAACACATAAAAATTAGAAAATTGAAAAATCCCAAAAAAGTAGAAAATTGAGGTTAAAAGGATGATTCTATTTTAAATCAAGGTTTTACCACTAATCACATGAATGTTCAAATTGTTTGCATTATGATTGATTTTATCATTTCTTAGGAGTATTTCAAGGATGTCAAAGGAATAGAAAAGCTATGATCGAGAATGATATTTTCTTTGTTTGCTGCATGTGAGTTAGTCATTTTTACTATGAGAGTCATCATGGGACATGCTCTACAAAGTATCACTAATGATATTTTGGATTCACATAGGAAAATAATAAATTGGTGTTTGTTAATGCAAGGAATTCTTAGGTCATCATGGTCTAATTATACGAAGACGCTTGTATTAACTTGCACTATCAAACATCATGGAAGTAGTACTCAGGTCATCATCTTTCAATTTTACCATCAATGTTTGTACTCACTTTCAACATTTTTTAAAGTCTCAATGATGAAAACAAGCACGATAAATCATTAGGATGCCATTTGTTAGGATTGCATGGATAGGTTGCATTCATGTTTGGTCATTGTAATGGAATTTATATATTTTTCTAAGGATTATGTTGTTTTTATCACTAACAGATTGAGTACATTTGACACAACCAAAAACATCATTTAGAGGAATAAGCATTAGGACATCAATCATGGAATTATCATATCATTTAGACACTCCTTTAGGTTATTAACCATATATTTGCATTACGAAAATCCAAAACAAAATAAATGCATTGATCATATCATTTTCATCCATATGCATCTATTCATACATCCTAGGACATCAAAATATCTAAAATAATCATTCATTCATTACATACATGCATTAGATCATAATATTTGCATCAAAAAATACAAAACATAAATTGTCATGCATATCATACATCCATAGGATCATATGAATTAATTCATTATTATAATCATTCATTTCTACATTAACATCATCTTGCATATCATACATCATACATCATTGCACCAATAAAATACAAAAATACTAACATATAGACATTTGCATAAAAACCTTAGGATCATAACACATATTGCATCCATATCATATTATAGCATCATCATAAAACATCGCATAACATGCATTACATATAAATTAAGTGCATATTTCATAAATCAATGCATAAACACATAGCATCATCATCATCACTGCATATATATCTCAAAAATATTTCAAATGTACAAGGATATATGAATGTCAAAAAATCTAACATCAAAGGGTGACATCATAAAAAATTGGTGTATACATCATGGCATAGCATAAAATGATTGAAACTATGTGCTGCTACCTCTTGAAGCTACTACCATCACTGGACCTATACCCCCTACCACACTTGAGGGAACTTTACCTGGATCCCTCTGATCCCCTGGTAATGGTTGTGTCACACCCATGCTCACAGTATGAGATCGAGTGAAGCTTCACTATTGCTCTTGTGGGACCAACTCATGCTACTGATCCCTATAAAACAACAACTCTTGAGAAGTGTGGTGTATCTCCCTAAAATAATCTACAACTCCCCTGGCCATGACAGCTTGTTGTAACCTCTTTGTAATGGCCTCTTCCTACTCAACCCGTTGTCTCAAAGCATCTCTCTTTACAGTCAGTGTGATGACCTATCCTTATTATTGTCCCTATATCTGACCCTAGCCATGTACCTATGCTAGTTGTTGTTAGGTAGCATCTCTATCAGCTATCACTATCTAAATCTGACCATGTGCCTGCACCTAGGTCAACAACTGGGTCTATGTCTGCAACTATCCCTATAACTATGTAAGTTGTCCCTGAACAGCCTAGACCTATGTGTGAAAATCAGTAATCTATAACTAATACTAGTGTGAGTAAAAGCGTATGTGTACATGCTGATGTGATGCTACCACTAAGGATCACCTCCTACAAGGCACTCTGACATCTAAACTAGGATGTGCTCTGCCTCCTCCATCTCCCCCATCTCCTCCATCTCCACTCACCACACTCACCTCCGTCATCCCCTTTTTCATAATCATCACCCTCTCCCTCCTCCTCATCCCCACCATCTCTACCTCATCTCAGTCTAGTGGGTCTGTCCTCATCATCCTCAAAAGGCGACCTGGGCTTGTCAAGCCTTAAAATTCTCAAAAATGGATGCTAGCCATAATATATCATGTACTCATCACTCCTGTATCCCTCAACCATCTCTAGATGGTAGTCCCAGAGCACTATTTATAAATGCATAAACTCCCCATATGCAGCATCATAGGATAATGTAGGTCCCCACTCTGTGACATCCTACTGCCTGTAGGCATACAAGGTTGATCGTTGTGGCATTCCCTGCACTTGACCATACTACCTCAGCACTCTCAGGAATAGAAATATCTCAATAATGTACCGAGTCCATACAATCAGGTATCTAGCAGTCATGAAATATTGAACCTCCAACTAGTCCTCTGCCCACTACTCATAATCCACATATGGTTTCCAGACGACTGCATCCAAATCATCGAGAACTCATTGCCAATACTCTAGTTTTCCTAGCTTATGTTGGAAAACTACACTGGCATATAAATAAATGTATGGCCTTTCAAATGGTTAGAATATGTTAGTATCAGGCCATGTAACTGCAATATGCTCCCAGGTCCAAACCTAGAGCAATGTAACTCCTATGAACAAACTCACTCCTCCTAGATATACCACTTGTTGCAAATCATGATATAGGTGAGCAAGCATGCATGATCCCCAAGCGAAACAGGTCCTGAACTGAACCATCTACTCTAGTGTGCAACCCCAACAAATAGAAAACCCCTTTGCCCTCTTGTCAGGACATAAGTAGCCACTAAGAAATCCTACAAGAATGGAATGCAAAGGTACATCACTAGAAAACATCTCTAACCATGGCATCCAACATCCTACAATCTGATCATCATGAAATAGTTGATGTAGTGCATCTATCCCTCCTTGCTTGGTACAATCTATAAAATCCTATACACATCCCCCTGTGTGATAGTCATCTCTCCGGTGGGAAGATGGAAAGTGTTGTGTTCGCTATGCCACCTCTCTGCTAGTGTAGTCAACAATCCCTAGTTTATCCTAACTCAAGGAATATCAATCAAAGCAGACAAACCACATCTCTCCACAATCTCTCTTAGCACAAGATAACTATGGTATCATCTCCCATGTCAATGAAAATCACTACCGAGACTAAGGATTATCTAAATCCATCTCCTATCATTTTGAAAACATCACAAATCAACATATCAATCGACACAAATCAACAAGTCAATCAAACATCAAATTCAATCAACCTATCAGTCCTATCAATATTTTCATCAAATCTCTTCAACATTTTGTTTTGATTCTCACCTATCATGAGGTCAAAATGACATCATCATTAGTGTATCTCAACTATCATGAGATTACTAAATCATCTATCCTATCATCAAAAATATAATCAATGGTTGAAAGCGATTAAACATCAAAATTCGGGGAGAAAATAACAAGCATCCTCATTTTGTCTTGGAAGTTCCAAAATAGATTGTCCAAGCGCCATTTTTCCTTAAAGCGACATTATATCACTTGGAGGAACTATTTCTAGTAGAAGCACCAAAAAATCATGTCAAAGCATTAGAGAAAAGGGAAGGAGTGCCATTTCACCTAGAAGGGTTGGAACAAGGTGTCAAAACCATAAAATTTGAATTATGATGACTTCAAAGTGCCATTTTAGACCTTAGATGCACCAAAAATCAAATCACCATTATAGACTCTAGAAGTGCTGGAGAATCTCTTTGAAGCGCCAAAACTTTTGGCAAAAACACCAAAAAACCTAGCCTAGGCACCACTAAATTCTTCAAAAGAGCTCAAAATTCTTTTGAAATTCAAAATATGATTTCAAACATGAAAATAAATCCATTTCAAAATCACAAAGCAAGGTATCGAATCTTACCAGAGGTCTGTAACCCGTTGGCCAATTGTGTCGTCATACCTGCTCAAATCGATGCCACTGTAGGGGGATCACCATTTTACTTAGAAACTCCAAAAATTATTTCTCCCTCCAAACAATTTTCAAAATCACAATTTGCACAAATGAACTCCTGTTCACTTTTTACCTCTTAATAAAGGTAATTAATGGGGTTATTTTTGGTGGCATTATTTTAATTTCTTTGAAGGGCAAATAATTGGGGAAGCTTGAAAATCTTTCATATTTGGAGATAAATTGCTAAAATATCATCTAAATAGGATTTTATCATCATCATCATCATAAATCAATTGAAATTTTTGAAAATCATCAAAAATCCTTTTTCATCATAAATTTCTCAATTTATCTCCCGAGGGGGCACACAGTCATAAATATTTTGAGAACATTGTCCACGGCATCATTAAAACTTTGGCAGCACTTATAAAAAATTCTTTGAAGTAATCAATAAAACACATCACTTCAAAGAGGGGAAAAATGTATACACTCAAATTTGGTCTAGAGAATATTAATTAAATATTGATTATTTAATTAGTAATTTTTTATTCCTCTATTATATAAATAAATTAAATTTATTTACATAGTTCCTTTCCTCTTAATTCTTCTATTCCAATTCACCTCTTTCACAATTTAATTAAAATTAGCAAGTCTAAATAATTTGTTTTATTTTAATTAACTTCCCTCTCACTTAATTCAAATTTTTAAATTTGAATTACATCACATTTCTACATACTTTCTTCTAACCACCTTCAACCACACCCTCCAACTCACCATGTGTCACATGAAAATGATTATTATTATTTTCTGTAGACATGCAAAATTAACATTGTGCATTCAGTCAGGTGCATATCAACTCATTTCACCATGTCCATTTATCATTTTATACAACTGAGTCTTTTAATCATATAGATGTAGGTTCCTAATCTGCATTGCAAATGGATAGGCTACTTGTTTCTTAGATGACATCTCATGGATTTTTGCAAGAATAGATTATGAGAGCACAAATTGCTAGGACATTTAAGACTAGAGGAGGATGCGAAATTCTTAAAGAATTATGTTACTAAATTGTGTTTGATTTAGATAGATTCTTTAATATAATACTTCCCATCTAAGTGTGTTTGTTTTAATAGTGATTCACACATACTTTTATACCACACAAGTACATATTCTCTTTTTCAAATAATCAGCCTAGATCTCTTTTCACAACTAGTTGTATTGATGATCGAAGCTTCATTCAATTTATTTCAACACTTGTGTGTTCCTTTGTTCTTAGGCTTAGTTTTCCATGGGATCTTTATCCCCAGGCCTTGATCATCCCTCTTGAATGTTGTATTCCATCTTGCTAGCGTAAGTGCATTCATACCCTCCCCTCAATCTTCATGGCTACTTTAGTGTGAGTTAGAAGTAGATTCATCCTCTCACTAAAGTGGGGGCTAAATGTGCCATAGAAAAATGGGCCTTGTCATTTTCATGGCCTTTTAGGTCTTCTTTCATGGTCTTGTAACTATGTTTATCTAATTTTATGTTGCATCATTGCTTGAACATGCTTATTTACGTACTAAAACTCAAAGAACGATGTCTTGTGAAGGTGTTTTGAAGTGTTGTAAGACATTTCTACATTCTTATCGACTTTATTTAATACAATTTACCTAAAAACCACATTTTCCCTCATCAAAAAGTACTATATTGAAGTGTTTTAAAGTCTTGTAACAAGCCTTTATGCTTTCCTAGGCACATCTTCACCATTTATACCTTTATCATGCTTTATTTTGTCTTTTCATGCCCTCATATGACTTAATTAAGTGTATTTCTAAATGTTATCGTAACAAATAAAATTAAATACAACATTATTCAACACACTTGTTTTGAGGTCCTAAGTGTGACCCATTCGCCATGGGTGGCGAATGAGTCCCCCTTTGCCCTAAATTCAAAATATTTCAAATTTCCAAGGTTCAAAATTTTATTCAAAATCACTTGATGTTGGCCTATGATGAGGTATGAATGGATTTAAAGGGTGACCCCACAATAGTGGTTTACAATTTTTGGCCAAACTGGACACTGAAATAAGTTTTTTTAACTAAATCTTCACTTTCAGACACTTATAGCAGCTAAACCGTGAGGAAATTGAAAATGATGCAAACTAGAGTTTCGTGACATTTTTTCTATAGATTATAAATATATTTTATTCAATTTTTTTGGAATTAGATTGCACTTCTTTTTCCATCTCCCTTGAATACTAGTTTTTTTCATAAAACAACATTTTTAAAAAGTGATGCTCACCATATAACGCATAAAATTTTTTCCATGAAGGATAAAATTCTAATTCTTTCTAATTTAGATTTGTAACTTAGGCTTCCACTTGGTTAGATAGTTTTTTATTGAATATTTTTTCTTTAATCAAGTTTTGAAGTTAAACCAATTACAATTCAGACATAGTGTGACTGTATAACGCGTAACTTTTTTTGTACGCATCAAAATTCAATTTTATTTTTTCTATTGGATCAAGGACTTCAATATCTGGTGCACTCATATTTTTCAAAACAAAAATTTGATAATCTTCTATTTTTCCACATGTGCAAAATAAAGAGCTTGATTTTCTGTGAAAAACCTACATTCACAAGAAAAAATAAATAAATATAATAATCAAATTAAATTTAACTAAAATTATACTTTTATGGAAGCTTATAATAAGGACTATATACTTACAAAAAATAATTTTTAAATGAATTCATTTGATCCCCCAAAAGTTAAATCAAAAGTGGTTTTTTATCAGCATTTTGATAGGTGTAAAGGAGACTCTGTTATAGGTATGTTTTAAAACTAGAGGGGTTCTATCCAAGGGGGCTCGGTCTAAGGTGGTTTTATCAAACCCTCTTCAGTTTGAATCCTTTAAATGGAACTTTTAAAGGCTTAAGTCATTATATTTTCTAAAAATATGTGATTTTAGCAAAAATCAGGATCTCTAAAAAAGTGTAAACCACTATTGTGGCAGCACCCATAATAAGGCACAAAAATTGTATAAATAAGTTATTTTCATCTCATTTCAAACCCCAATTGATAAAATTCACTTATCCACCTATACATTCAAGCATTCAAACATCCTACATCAACAATCAAATAACTTTTCAAGCACTTTAAAACTGCCATTGGCATTACTTCATAATTAAAAGATCAAGAGTTAGGTGAGTGGATATCATTTGCATCTTATTAATTTATCTTTCTCTTGTATTTCATTATATTTTAAAGTGTTTAATTAACAAAAGTGGGGTTTGACCAAGGAAAACCCCTATTCACTAACCCTAATCATTTTTTGAGTTTTTGCTTGTGTATTTGGAGCTTTTTGTTTGCATATTTGATAGGATATAAGGTGATGAAGATTTATTTTCATTTAAATTAGTTACTTCAAGTCAAAATAAGTCAAATTAAAGCTTGGAGAGACTTATTTGTTCATTTTCTACAGATTTGACTTCGGCAACCCGATAAGAAGACATTCCTAAATCTGGTGTTGTAGAGTTGTCTCCTAATCTTTCAGAAATTTAGGAGAGGATTGATTCACCACCTATGGAAAATGAGTTCCACTTTAGGATAAGAAACTTGAATTTTGTTAGATTTCAAATCCCGATAGACAAAAATTAGCTCGCGACAATTTTTCATTAGTAGGAGGATTGATTTGCCACCCTAGGTGAATGAGTCCCATTGTGAAAAATTAGTAAAATTCATCAACATTCCATAAACTCTAGAGAGCTCATATTTCATCTAGGTGAACTCATATTTACCCCTGTACCTTCTATTCTACATAATTCATTCATTTTCTTAATTATTTGCATATCACAATGTGTTTTCAAACATAGATTAAATTGCACTTTTGTATTCATTTCATTTCATTTTAATCAGTCAATTGCATTTATTGAAGCTTAGTTACATCATATCACACTACATACATCCTAATTTGAGTGTTGCATAAGTATTTTGGGACCTAAATGTCTCTCCTTTTATGTGAAAAATCCTAGAAGTGCAAGAGCCAAGCATTTTGGGTTCCTAAAATCTATGTCACACATTCCTAAACATCACCTTACCTAATTTCCATTATCCTTTTTCTTGTCAAAGTGATTTTGAGGAAGATGAGATTATAAATAACAAGAGTACATTGTTGTTAGATGACCAAATATTTAAGATCTATAACAACCCTCTTTTTGAAGACATTAGGGAACAAAGGAATGAAGTCAATCATGATCATTATACTTTTTATTCTCCTAGTACCTCCCCTAGTTTTAAGAAATATGGTTTGATGTTGGAAAATACAACCGATGAGAGTCATGAGAATCTTAGTTGTCCACTTTCACCTAAGGAAACCCTATTTGAGCAAGATAATTCACCCATTGATCATTCCCCTACTTGCTATGAAGTCACTTTAGAAGAACCAATGCATCAATATCAACAATAGTTGATTTTTAGTTCTCCTTAAAACTCTCCTCCTTAGGAGAATATCATGTTTCTAGAAAATGGTAACAATAGTAATGTGTCTTCCTTAGATAATGATAAAAAGGTGATTCCAAATTTCCCTTTATTAGAGATACATCAAACTAAGACCAATGAGGCTATGAATGGGAAAGTGTCTATTAGATATCTTTTTATTAATGGACCTCCTACATACACCATAGGATATCCTAAGAATCCTCTAATCTTTTACCCACCTTCACAAAATAATCCCAAACTTATCCTCTACCCACCTAAGAATAATGTATCATAGTAGCTGAGTCATAATGTCATTTCTCATACATATAACACTAGAAACAATCTGAATCCACAACAACAAACCCCAACAACCTTACTTTTTCCTAATATTATCTTACCAGGACCTCCTAGTTTACCTCCACAATGTGGAAAGGAGAACAATCTTGTTGAACAACTTTAGAACACTCCTGGTAATATATCCTAATGAGACCTTATCCAATCCTCCCCTCACTACCACAACATGATTCAAAGTGCCTTACAACAAGATCCTATCCCTTTTAATGCACAATTGAATGACATAGAAACCCTCATTCAAGGATTGACTACTGACATTGTTCTCCACCAAATTGAATTTACCCCTTTGGAAGTGAGAAAAAAATGAAGATGGGTATGTGCAGGATCATCATGGAAAAAATAGGCCCTTAAGTGGTGAAAAATTCAGAAAAATCAGAGTTAGAAAAATTGACATAAAAATTTGAATAAATTATCTATATTATTTCAAAAACATGTAAGAATATAAACTATACCAAATTGAATGTATTTTCTAAACTACTAGGTTTATATTTTTTTTAAAATCTAGTTGGTGAAATTTTGAAATTTCAATGCACTAGTACTTAAATTTTAGGGAAAAAAATAAGTAGGCGTCTATCTGACCACCCTAACCACAATAAAATGATAATATTTTTTTATAAGATTTTAGATATAAGTAGAGGACTCATGTCCTGATGTGATGCATTCTTTTTCATAATTTTTTTCCAAGTAAATAATTAATTATTAATTTCTTATTACAAATTTTTAAATATATAAAAAAACATATGTTTGACCACCATAACTTGCTCAAAACTTCATGAAATTCATTTTTTTTAATCAGATAGTATGTGAAGCATAGAATGTGACACATGTTTCAAATTCAAAAAATGCAATACTATTTGAAAGCTATAGATGTTTTTCAATCAGCCTATCAATTAGGACTTTAGTCATAATTCAAATAGAAAATGAATAATAATTATATATTAAATTCAAAGTAAAGCATAACTTATATTGGCAAAAAGTTGAGAATATCCTTTTAAAACCCTTTTTGTTTCATCAATTTTGGGTAAAAAAAATGTCATCAGCCACATACCCTACACATACACATCATAACGCCACTTTTTGGCCCATCATGATCCTACACATACCCACCTTTCATAATAATATCTCAATATAAATGAATAGGGATAAAGCAAACCCTTGTTGACAATCACTCATCCCTGAATGTGTGTAGTGTAAATCTTTTGGATAGGCTTTGTGTGGATAAATCATAAATTTAACCTGATTCCTTGTCTATCCATGGCTTTGACAATATAGGAAAACAATCACTTGGTGTGATCACTTTTCCTATTACAATTGGGAAGGCCACATTAGATGCAACAATCCATGTCCTACCTAATGATCTTTTGTATAATCTCATTTTAGGTAGACCATGGATTCATGCAATGACTGGTGTGCCTTCTACTCTTCATCGTCAAATGAAATGCATTTACAACAACAAACTGCACATACTTGACATTGACCCCAATCCAAATAGTCATTTGAACATTAAGAAAAATAAAGAGAATCATGTAAATTATACAGAGTCACTAACTACACTAGTGGAACTCGTACAATGAAAAGACAAACAACAACCTATTGAACAAGTCACGAAGCTATTAGAAGATGATTAGGGTTCCTTAGATTTCAAACATACATTCATAGGTGAGTACAAGATCATAAAAAAAATTCAAATAAGGGAAACAAAAAAGAAATCATGTCAAAAGAAAATTTAGACAACCCTTCACACACATCTGCCTCAACCAATTTCGAACATAAGACACCAAGTTACATGAAAAAATTTGATGAACTTAACAACAAACAACCACTATATCCAAAAGAAATGATAAAGTTTTATGGAAAAGGTTATGATGTTCTTATGAAACAACTAGGCTACAATGGAAAATATTGTGGTGCTAACAAACAAGGTATCAACAACCCTATAGATCCTATCATGCAACAAATAACTCATGGTCTTGGTTATTTTACTTTGATTGAAATAAACAAGCCTTCAATCAATGTGACACCATCATAAACAATTCCTTTGGGTCAACCTTAATAGTAGTACATCCTGAGCTGATATACATTAATCCTCTTTATCCTTTGCAAGAAATGAAACAAGTAAATAAATCTTCACTTAATGTCAGTATCATCTCACAAAACACTAATGATTTGAGTTCATTAGATTTTACACCCTACTATATAGGAGAAAACAAAATCTCGCAGTCTAAAGAGTCTTGCATAGGTATGATGTCTTGCACAACTAAGCAAGAAATATGATCTTTTTCACAAACACCTTATACCATTTATCAAGAGGGTATCTTATCAAGACTCCCCCAAGATCACTTGATGTCCCTTCCACCAAGAACTTGAAAGAAATTTTATTAAAAAAATTAATTTTGCACCTATCATAGAGTTCATGGTCATTCCACTAATGAATGTAAGACTTTGATTAGTAAATTCCAACATCTTAAGGAGTTTGGTGCTTTTCCTTATGCGGGGGAACCTAATTCCTCTAATTGATATTGATTTTCACTCTGCCATGCATCTTATCAATCATTTTAGGCTCATCCTTTTCCTGCACTAAGTGGGGGCAAGTGGTTAGGTAGCCTTGTCCTTGTATGCCACTTGTCATTGCCCATTTTGGTTAGTCATTAATCATTCATGAACATATAAGATTATGCTTGGGATGTGGACAACATGCCTTAAGTTGGAACACATATGACATACTACACTTTTCATGACGTAGCTTATCAAAAACATATGACTTGGCATAGATATTTCTAAATAAGTTCTCGTATCTTCTTCTTCTTTAAAGCAATCACTCATAGTAATGGTGTTAGCAACCACTTTAAAGTGTGGGAATACATCGACACTCATATTTCATTGCATGATTTCCTTCTTCTTGTGATTTCCTCTCTTGGAAACATTAGGTGCAATGTTACCCAGGATGAGACCTTGCATTTTTCCTCTCTTGGAAACAAGATGAGACCATTTGCATCTTTCCTCTCTTGGATACATTAAGCATAATGTTCCCTAATATGAGACCTTGCACAAACTAAGAAATATCCCTTTGATCATTCCTTACACCATTTTTCATTTACAATGTCTATGAGTTTAAAGCATATGAAGTTTTGCTTAGCTCATAGAGCTCAAAGAAATTTTTTGTTTGGCACCTTATAAAAGTTATCATGAGGTATAACTCTAGTATGGTTTGATTGGTAAGCCCATTCTAGGCCATGAATTTCCCCATAGCCACTCACGTGTGTGTGAGCACATATCAGTTGTATGTGTCTCACCTTTTAAAGGACTTCTCACCCAGCAGAAAACCAAGAGTTATGTCACCTCAGAGTGAGTAAGCAGTTTTGGAGAAATAGCCTAGATTTGATCCACATTGTGTTAGACAAATATTCAAAGCTTGTTCCACCTTTTTATTCCCACTTTTCTCTTCCTTCTAGTTACTGCCATTGCATGATCACATGTCTTATTTTTTTGCAAGTCATTCACCTTGTGTGTTTCCTTTCATGCTTGTGATGGTGTGACTTAGGATCTTGGATCCTGGGAGGTTGCAAAAGCTCCTTTGATCTTTTTCATCCTTTTTTGTTCGCATTGGTATGATTGGACCCCTATTGAATGTCTACTTTAGTGTGAGTCTGAAGCAAGTTCATCCTCTCACTAAAGTGGGGACTAAATTATGTGGACATGGAAAAAGTAACGCTTCTACTTTTTCTTCCTATTTAGGCCCTTCTTGTGATTTTGGACTTAGTTTTAGCTTTACCTAATGTTGTGAGATGTGGATAAAAAATTTCATTACGTCTTCGACCCTTGTAGACTGAATAAAATGCATCTATTTATGTCTTATAAAGGAGTTATAAAGTGTTGTAAATGACTTTCATGCTTTTCAACATTGTAAAATATATTTAATTACATTATCACATTAATCTAGAAGGCTTGTAAATTTAACTTGACTTTAATCTAGTGTCGTAATGTGTTTTACACATTCACATTGGATGATGTTCCTTTCTAGGCTATGTGGACCTCATTTTAATGTTGTAAATTGTATTTAATCACACTTTCACATTCAATTTTTTGTCAAAAGCCCTAATTACCCTTTAAATCATCATTAATAGGCCCCTATGACCCCATATTGTGTACCCAAGGCTTAATTTGATCAAATACCCAATAAAATCAACATAAAATCTAAAATTCTTCATTCCCTGACATCCCAAATGGAAAAATAACCCATGTGGGACTAAGTCACCCATCTGGGTGAATGAATCCTAGCCAAGTGGGACTAAGTCACCCATCTAGGTGAACGAATCCTAGCCAAGTGGGACTAAATCACCCAACAAGGTGAATTAGTCCCATTTGGGCTAATTTTGAGGTTCAAGTGGCAAAAAATAGATTTTAAGTTTTTCATGTTAGGATTGGGGATCAAATTAACGAGAAAATTAGGTTGATTTCCTATAAATAAAATCTTCTAAACCATAATTCATAATCAATTCATTCTTCATTCATCATTCATCATGCATTCAAGTCATGCAACCTAGGGTTTTAGCATTTCCTCAGTTTTGCATTAGTAATCAATCAATTTTACCCATTCTTTAAATCTGGGACATTACATTTAGGCACATTTCATTCATATTCACAGTAGTCTTGAGTGGGGGCATTGTACATTTTGGCCTACCTCTCCCCTTATAGGTGTAAAACCCTAGAAGTATTAGAGAGTCTTGTGGTGCCAAATTTTTTTTCCACATTTTGGTGAACCTGACTTTCAAATACCTTATTTTCTTATTTGGAGTCCATCATCCTAGATCTAGCTTTCATTGAATTTTCATTAGGGCTTTCATTATTTAATTGGAATATAGGCTTTCTAAAAATCTTGCATTGGTGAAAGTGCATATAGGTTGTATTTTTGGATCTTAAATCATTAAAAATTTCTCAAATTCTAAGTTTGCATCTTAGGTCTACATCATATAGCACAAACAACATAAAAACGGATCAAAAAACATAGAAAATTCTAAAAGAATTTCCCACTGAGACTCATTCACCACCTTATGCAAATTAGTCCCTTTACACCACTGAAACTGCCTTTAACAATGTTGAAAATGTTGTTTCTGCACTTCTCTTTGCTTCCATTACCTATCTATATCAGTTGGATGATTTTTTCTAACATGCATTTCATTAGATTTAGCTTAAATTTCTTAAATTCAATTTTTCATGTACAACATTTCATTTTCATATCACTGCATCATGTAACTAGAAAATTATCTTTCTTGAACACTAACATTTTCATTTCATTTTACATCCATACATTTCATTTCAAGTTTACATAAACTAATTTTTCCAAATGTTAATTTCAATATTCTCTAAGTTTGCAAAGAACAAGCTAGTAAATAAACATGATAGTCATTCATTCAATGCATTCCCTAGTTATGAGAGTATCTTAGTGTAGAAGGGTGAAAATGATAATAATTTACTTAAACTTATAGCCCCTCCTATATCTCTTATTTGTGTGGATGATATGATAGAAGAGAATACAAACATAGATAACCATGATAATCATATTTTTTCTTCACAAGATACCTCTTCTTTTAATGACGAAGGTATCCTAGTGAAAGAAGATACAATCATTGAGAATCATGAGGATCTTGTTTATCCTTCTCCTCATCCCCTTTGGGAAGATATTTTAGCACAAGAGAATAAAATAATAGATACATTCCTAAAGATCACCTTACCTAATTTCCATTCTCCTTTGGCTTGTGAGAGTTATTTTGAGAAATATGAGATTATAAATAATTAGGGTATGTTTTTGTTAGATGATCAAATATTTAAGGTCTATAACAACCCTCATTTGTAAGACATTAGGGACCAAAGAAATGTAGTTGATCATGATCATCATACTTGTTCTTTTACTAGTATCTCCCCTAGTTTTAAGGAAGATGCTTTTATGTTAGAAAATACAACCAATGAGAGTCATGAGAATCTTAGTTGTCCCCTTTCACCTAAGGAAACCCTTATTGACCAAGAGAATTCACCCATTGACCATTCCCCTACTTGTGATGAAGTCACTTTAGAAGAACCAATCCATGAATGTCAAGAACATTTGATTTTTAGTTCTCCTAAAAAATATCCTCTTTAGGAGAATATCATGGTGCTAGAAAATGGTAACAATAGTAATGTGTCTTCCATAGATAATGATAAAAAGGTTATTCTAGATTACCCTTTATTAGAGATACATCAAACCAAAACCACTGAGGTTATGAATGCACAGGTGTCTACTAGATCTCCCTTTATTAATGGATGTCGTACATACCCCGTAGGACATCCTAAGAATCCTGTAATCCTTTACCCACCTTCACAAAATAAACCCAAACTTATCCCCTACCCACCTAGGAATGTATCATAGCAACTAAGTTATAAAACCATTTCTCATACATATAACACTAGAAACAATCTGCAACCACAATGTCCAACCCCAACAACCTTACCCTTTTGTAATACCATCTTACCAAGACCTCCTCGTTTACCTCCACAAAGTGGAAAGGAGTACATTCTTGTTGAACAACTTAAGAACACTCCTGCTAAGATATCCTTATAGGACCTTATCCAAGCCTCCCCTCAGTACCACAACATGATTCAAGGTTCCTTACAACAAGTTCCTATCCCTTCTAATGTGCTACCAAATGACATAGTTTCCCTAATCCAAGGATTGAATGCTGACATTATTTTCCAAAAAGGTTAACTCCCCCCTTTGGAAGTGGAAAAATAAAATGAAGCTTTCATAATAATATCTCAATACAAATGAATAGGGGTAAATTGAACCCTTGTTGATAGTGTATCAACCCTCAATGTGTGTAGTGTAAATATTTTGGATAGGCTTCATGTGGATAAATTAGAAATTCAACTTGATTCCTTGTATATCCATGACTTTGACAATATAGGAAAACAACCGCTTGGTGTGATCACTTTTCCTATTACAGTTGTGAAGGCCACATTGGATACACCAATCCATGTTATGCCTAATGATTTTTCATATAATCTCATTTTAGGTAGACCATGGATTCATGCAATGAATGATGTGCCTTCTACTCTTCATTGTCAAATGGAATACATTTACAAGAATAAAGTGCACATGCTTGACACTGATCCTAATCCAAATAGTTGTTTTAACATTGAGAAAAAAAGAGAGAATCATTTAAATACAAAGTCACTAACTACACAAGTGGAACCCATACAACAAAAAGACAAAAAAAAAAAATATTGAACAAGTCATGAAGCTATCAAAAGATTATTAGGGTTCCTTAGATTTCAAATATACATTCATGCATGAGTACAATATCATAAAAAAGATTGAAGTAAGGGAAATTAAAAAAGTAATGTCAACATAAAATTTGGACAACCCTTATCAGGCATTCACCTCAACCACTTAATTATTCTTATTTTAGTATATATTTATTTCAGATCCTTTTCCTAGTATGCATTTGGTTTCCTTTTAATGAATCTCTTGAGGATCTTCAAAGAAATGAGATACAATATTATCTGCAAAGGTTAGTCATATCAAACTACTTTGTCAAAGCTCTCTAAGTATCCACAATAATGTTGAGAGAACTCCCAATGAGAATCAAGTCATCCACATAGAGAACAAGAATTAGAAGATACACTCAATGCCTCTAAATTCAAACTATAGGGTTAGAGTGATATCTAGTGAGACTAGAAGCAAGTAGAAAACTATCCATCTTCTCATACTAAGCCCAATGGGCTTGTGTGAGACCATACAATGAATTTTGAAGCCTAAAAACAAGTGAAGGGTCCTACACAAAGCCTAGTGGATGCTCCATATAGATCTACTCCTGAAGATAACCATGTAGGAAAGCACTCTACACATCCATTTGATACAGTGACCAACCTTGAGATGTAGCAATAGAAAGTACAAGATGAATGGAATCCATCTTTTTGATTGGAGAAAAGGTATTTGAATGGTCGTTTCCCTCACCCTAAGAAAATCCATTAGCCACAAGACAAGCCTTGTACTTGTCAATAGAACCATCAACTGTAAACTTGGTACAATACACCCACTTGCACCAAACCAACTTTCTTCCCATTGGAAGAGGAACACGATCCCAAGAATGATTCTTCATCAAAGAAGAATATTCCTCATCCATAGGACTATCCCACTCTAGAACACTTGAAGCATCTAATTTTTTTTGAGGATCAATAGAAACTGCATGACTCAAAATGCTAATACATGAAGTTTGAGAAAGAGTGCAGTGAGAAGTTGTGGGATCACCTACATGAGAACCAACCTCCTTAAAGAGAGCGTAGTCCCAAAGAGGCTATGTGGGTGTATTCTCAAGAAGAAGATGGATTTATGTCAACAAAAATATCAATACCATCATCAAGAACATTAGGAACACCATCATCATCATAAAAAAGGAACAAAGCATCCTCTAAAGAAAAACTAGGAAGAAGAGAGGTAGGGGCATGTGATGGAGAATCTTTCAAACTGAAAGACTGATCAAAATGAATATCACAATGAAAATGTACCTCTTGAGTGATGGGATCAAACAAATGGTAACCCTTCACATCCTCATAGTAGCTAATGAAGATGAGTCACTAAATCTTCTTCTCCATTACTTTTCACCTAACTATTGGAATGAATGTCCTTGCATCACTACCAAATACTCTAAAGTAGGAGACCTTAGGCTTGAAATGATACCAAGCCTCCTTAGGAGTCATATTTAATGCTACCTTGGGAGGCATATAGTTTTGAATGTAGTTGGCACAATTGATAGCCTTTCCCAAAAGGTTGGAGTGATGGACCTAGACTGAATCATACAATTGGCCATCTCCCATAAGGTTTTGTTCTTTCACTTGACCACATCATTATGTTGATGAGTGTATGGTAGAGTGTGCTAATGAAGAATACCTAAACACTCCAGAACTCCTAAAATGCCTAATTGACATACTCCTACCATTATCTATGTGAATCTTCTGAAGGGAACATCTTGACTACTTCTCTATAAATGAAAGGAAGGGCATGAAGAAATGAAGAACGCCATCATTGTACTTCAAAAAGTACACCCAAGTGCAGTGGGAGAAGTCATCAATGAAGGTGAGCATATAGTTGGAACTTGAAAATGAAGTAGTGGGAAATGACATAAAATCACTATGCACCAACTCAAGGGATGCCAAAGCATGTGTATCCATACATTTTGGAATGAATCTTGATGATGTTTCCGAAGTACACAACCTAGGAAAATCCCATCAAAACAAGAGATCTAAGGAAAATCAACCACCAATTTCTGTCTACTCATCTGTTGGAGATATCTGTAATTTAGGTGCCTAAACCACTCACATCAAAGCTTAATTACTAAATTTGCATGAGCAAGAAAGGATTATCCTGATGAACGATTAAATCCATTAAACTTATGAAAATGGGGTACACAATCAAATTTACTAGTAGCAACAACCTTCTCAAGATTTTCTAACTCTTAAATAGTCACATCACTAGGAGAGAACTCAACAAGACTTCCATCACCATGCTAAAAAAAAGATAAATGGAGAGAAGATTTTATGAAATATCAAGAACAAAAAGAGCATAATCAATGTAACCAGCTTGCATCTAAACTAATCATATCCCTAAAACTAGAGTTAGGAAGAGTCCCCAACTACAATTTGAGTATTATGAGTATCAAAGAGAGAATCAAGAAGATATGCATCATGAGTCATGTGATGTGAAGCACCAGAACAAAGAATCCAATTATCATGGGTAGCTCAGACAAACCTCTTGCCGCAAGGGCTTGACCTTCTCCCAAGGTAGAAGACATGGGCATGGAAATGTTGTACTTCCTCATAGCTTCCTCAAATGTTATGAGCCTCACAAAACAATGTGCATCATTATGCCCTAGCATTGCACAAAAGAGCAATTATCCTTTTTCTTTTTAGACTTGGAAGATGATTCTCTAGAGTTAGAAGAAGCGGGAGGTGTATTCTTGTGATCATTCTTCTCCTTAGGCTTGGAGGGATACTCACCACCTAGAGGAGAATTTTTCTTAGGCTTTTTCTTATTCTTATCCTTTCCCTTGGAAGATTGAGCCATTAAAGCATGACTCTTAGGTTCAATTCTGATTTCCTCTAGATTGATGCATAGGTTGGGAGAATTTTGAGGGTTAGGGTTATAAATAGGGGGTGGTGGGAACATTAGAGATATTCACATGCTCGAATAAGAGTGAAAAGGAGAGTTATTCGGGGTGGAATTCCATGACTCATCATTTGAGTTGTCTGACTCCCTCGATCTAGAAGTAGAAATAGGTGTGGTTTCCAATAAAGTAGAGCATTTAATGGGGTTAGGGAGGGTTTTTTCATTTGTAGTGGCTTTACCTAGGCCTAGGTGTTATGACATATGGTAGGAGGGGTTTCATCCAAGGTAATAGAGGAGTTAGGGTATACAAAGGGATTGGTGAGGTCATGAATGGTCAGAGTGTTCTTACGAATAGAGGCAAGGGAGGGGAAAAAATGGAGAATAAAACTTTTTACAGATGAAAAATAAGGCCCTAGTGGATGGGTAATTTCTTGCATTTAGCCCTAACACTTGTAACATATTGTTCAAGCAAGGAAAAAATCCAAAGGGTGAAGGTTACTTTGAAATTATACCTAAGATGATTAAGCATAGGGAAAATATGAGTGTGGAAGTTGTAGAAATACCCTTCAAGCATAACACACCTTATGAAGACTTCAAAATAATTTCTCCAGATGCTAGGAAAGTCCACACAGTTAAATCCCTTCTATAATTTATTCACCCTCTTTTCCTCTTTCAGAAAACATTTCATGTCTTCCTGGTAATGGATTTTTGAATTTTGAGGAATGCAAATCCCTTGCAGAGAGAGCCTCATGACCATCAAAATTAGTTTGATAGTCACCATGAAGGAGACCCCACCAACAATAATATTTTTTTCCACCCAAGAATTGGTGAACTCCAAAGAAATCTTGGGGTCATTCCCCAACATCCCCTCTAGAAATGAAGCCAACTTTCTACATTCTAGAATGGTCCAAACCTCTTTGTCTTGCTTCCATCGGTTGTAGTTGGTGGGTTCATCTTGAACCTAATCACCCCCATAGCTAGAACCACAAATTTCAGAGCAAGGTAACACCAACTGTGGAAATGGCTATACAAAAACCATAGCCACAAGAAAATTTAAATATGAAAATATTTATTAGCATGCTTAAGTTGTCATAATAAAAGAGCATGGAAACTATTAGTAAGATAATACATTGTATCCAACTCGATCTCATTTGGACAGTACTTTAGCATCATGTTTAATTAATTCAAGCACCTGACTTGGGATATGGAGGATATTATATCCCATACTACTAAATTTGGAGTAAAAAGCTTCAATATTTGCTAATGCATCGACAAATTTAGTGTTGCTCCTATACACGTGAGTAAATTTGCAATTTCCAAGGGTAATCATGAGATTTCAAGTTGAGGCCACGTAGTCCTGGAGGGTCTAGTAGGGAAAGGCTTTCCCAGTTAGCATGAGAGTCGTGTTTTTAGAGTCCCCTTCCATAACTATGTTTGACAGCCTACCTTGTGTGGCAGCTTGTATGTCATGGAAGGCTACGTTACCCTCTACAAAACTACATAATTGAAATACTAATTTGATTGCATATGCCAAAATTAAATTTCCCTTATGGTCACAAATGACCCCACCCTCACCCCCATTGCATATTTTTTTATTGATGTTGCACATTTAGTTATTTGAATTTTTTGAGCTAAAAACAATTATATAAGATAGGATTCAAATAGTGTTTATGTTATCTTTGAAGTGGAATACAATTATGAAGATGAGTATAGTTTTAAAATAGATATGTTTCCCATAATTCAAAATATCTACACTAGATCATGAGAAACATAATGAAATGAGATTAATAGTAAGCTATTCTACATATATGGCTAATGATGAGAAAAAAATGAATGATTTATAAATAACTATGAACTAATAAGAATATATCTAGTATATTTTATGATCAACATAGTTCTAGATGATAGTCAAACCTCTTTAGGATTAGTAAGTTAGCAATTGACTGTTGTGCAATCTTTGAGTTGATTCATGATGAGGTT